>CM062820.1:1498457513-1499657513 GCA_031772625.1 Pinus tabuliformis | reverse complement strand
GATGGAACTGGTTCAATAACGCAAGTATTTGTTCTCAGACTAGGATCAGTGTTACTGTCCCTCTGTGGCTGTTGAACTTCTTCAATAGAGGCAGGGTTTCCAGAAATGTTTGGAGTAACCAGAATCTCAGATGTTGTTAGAACACTTGTTCTAACTTTGATAGGAGATTTCAAACCGGTTAAGCGAGTTTGCTTTGTCCGTACTGTTTTCGATTCTGGAGACAAAGACGGTTGACTCGCAAGCCTCCGCGAACGACGAGGTTTCAATTGACTTTCTTCCACGATTGCGGATTACTCGATCAACTAAAATACAAAAAGGGGAAAGTGTGTTTCCGAATTGAATGAATTTTATTAGACGCTTTAGACATAACTTGCTTTTTCACTTTTAAAGAGTCGAGAAAAAGCTAAAGATGACTCTAGTCTCCTTCGATGTTTTAACGAGCCCGAAGTGACAAATGCTCGGATGGACTTTTTCTGTTATAGAGTCTGAAAAAGGCCAAAAGGAACTACTCTGGAGTTCTAGGCAGAGGGTGTGCCAAACTTTTCACAAAACCGCAGAATACTTTTTAGGGTACGGGCGGTCGATCTTCGTGAATGCTGTGTTCACTGCATTGCGATCAGTAGGGCGGCCGACACAGCTTCCTAAGGATAAAGGATATATGCCTATAGGGGTCTCCCAATATATACGTGACGGTACGTGGGAGCACAATCCGTACTAGCGCTATTGTCCCTCAGGAGGAATCACCCACCTTCCACGAGATCGACAGTCACTAGGCTTAACGACGCCGGAACATGTCTCTAGCCTAGACCTCTATGTTGTGCGTTATGTTGCAAAGCGTTGTTAGGTTCATTCAGTTTATTTTAAGTTGATCTTTTTAGAAGTTTGCCTTTCAGGATCACCACGAGATGTATGGTACAATTCCTAAATGCAGTCTAAGATGATAAGCAAGCTTTATTATCTTTTCAACTTTGAAAATCCTAGCTACTAAGGGAAAAGAAAGACGCAATTTTTTCTCAAAGAGCAATCAGCACACTCTAATGCACTCTTTCCTAAATCAAGCATGTAAACTTATCAGAATGCAAATGCACAATGCAGGTGTTTGTTTTCCACTTTCTTAGTATTGATGCCTACAAAGAAAGCTTTTTGTACAACATTGAATTTGCTTTTAAATGACAGATACAAACAAGTTTACTTTTTCCAAGATCAGCAAGGGTAGAAGAGATTACAATCACTTTGCGACTTTCAAAATGAATACTTGTTTCGACACTTAAAAGAGACAAACTCAAACCAATAAGCAAAAGCAAATGATAATCAACTGTAAACATCCAATGAACTCTCTCTTAAGAACACAGTCAATCAGATCTGAATCAAGGGCTACAGGATGATTATTTCACTCATGCAAAGGAAAACTGAAAATGACGCCACAAAAACATAAAAACACTTACAGTCTTTTTGTACAAAAGGAGGCAGAATTCAAACAAAGAAAAGGGGTTATTAGACTGGTACCTATGCTGGTTAAAGGCTGCAAAAACAGAGATCAAAACAGGGCAACAGACAGCAGAGAACCCCAGCTGCTCAAGGCCAAACTGGTTTAGCGCAATCTCAACACTGTGGAGTTGACATTCAGCGCCGGTAGCCTTCACGGGACCTGCGTTGAAATGCAGACTGCCTTCACAGTGTCTGCGCTAAAGGAGAAACTCTCGTTTCCCTTGGGTTTTGGGTCATAAAATGCTAAAAGATCAACAGTTTCAGGCCAAATTAGAAACACAAGCAAGGTATAATCAGAGGGATGCTTTGAGAGGGTACTAAAGACTATCACAAAGGATCATCAAGTCATTTGTGAGTCCATTTTTCAGATCATAGACAAAATCCAGTGAAGGATCGAGGCAGCAACAGTCTACTTTGCAAAAGAAGTTCGATTGTTGATGTTGAGTCTATGAAGCAAACAATGATGTAAACACAAATAAAATGACTAAAACAAATGTTCCCCAGTGGAGTCGCCAATTTGTTGTGGGGAAAAATGCCCATGCAGGATGATCCTATCCACCTAAGGTGTGACAGTGCCTTAGCAACAAACAGATACAGCTATTCTGGTTCTTTACTTTATGAAATGTGAAAGAGGGGAGGTCAATGGACTTACCGGTGTCTTCTGTTTGTCCCTCGATCTAGATCCTCTTCTCTTTGGGTGTTCACAGCTACTTGCCTCCTCGTTCATCCAAGAGAACAACTACCTGTGACAAGAGAACAGCTACTTGCGACAAGAGAAGAACACAACACAAAGGCAAATATTCATATTCATAAATGATTTAGGATTAGAAGTAAATCAAATACACTAATGCAATCATACAAATACACCAGTATATAGGAGAAAACCAAGATAGCTTTATTGATTGATAACAGGGTTCAGGAAGAGATACAACCCAGAGGGCTCCAATCCAGTATCTCCTTCCCAACAGAATGGAATTCCTATCTTCACCACCCTTCAAAGCATTAAGCACCCAATGATTCCAGTCTCAAACCAACAACAATTCTTTGCAATAACAAAATTCCAGCCCCCAGATCTCATGGAGGAGAGATCTATATATAGTTATTTTGGAGAGAGGATGAGTCAACTTGAGATCTGACTAGTGTCCTCTCCCTCTCTCAGTTCTTGAGTCCACTTGGAGGTTCTTGCTTCCACTTGGAGATTTGGAACCTCTTACTCATCACCAGTCGAATTCCCTGAGGCAAGTGTCATTTTGGAAGCTTCCTGAGCGTTGACACATTGAGGAATGAGCCTGCCACTTGTCCAAACTCGCTCAGCGTAGGTAGCCAGTGTTGGAGTTGAAATTCAGCGCAGGTAGCCAGTGTAGCAGTTGACATTCAGCGCAGATGGTCAGTGGAGCAGTTGACATGATCCTGAATTGACTTGTTTTTTGAGTGGTTTCAGGTGGAGAACTTCTATGAATTGCTGTGGTTAGTTAGCCTTGTTCCTCTAGGGGTAGGAACAACATGTTTAGGGACTTTGGATCCCTTAGATTATTGACATTTTATGCTCAATGCTGTAAGGCACAAAAATGTTTATAACAATGGGGCACAGAAATAACAATATGGGGGTAATAGGGGCACAATAATATAAATAAGGGGTATAACTACAATAGTAATGGGGTAATCACTAGTATTATAGGGACCCAACAGAGATCAACTAAAGCATTGGCTTGGGTTTCTTCCACCAAATCTTATAATGGAAACACACTGGGGGGTGGATTTTGAATCAGGTTCTCAATAAGATCATCCTCGGTTTGAGGACCCCCATTGGTAGCTTCCACTGTGCACAATGGTGTGGAGTAGACTTCATCCTCATCTTCATCCTCCAGCCAAAGTGGTAATTCATGTTCTAGCAGAGGTTGGGCAGGAGGATATAGGACTAGCTGTTTGGACATATGCCCATTCTTGATGGTCATGCTCCCAGCTCGACAACTGATGTAAGCATCTGTAGTAGCTAACCAAGGTCTTTCCACGATGAGAGGATACCCAGTGATCTTTGCCTTTGGCTGAATAACCAAGAAGTCGGTAGGGTACTCCCAGAAATCAATGGAGACCATGACATCTTCAACAATCCCCCCAAGGGTCACGGTGGAGCTATCTGCCAACTGCAGTACTGTTGAGGTATTTCTTAGGGAACTTTGAAGGTTGAGTTTGAGCATAATGTCCCTAGTCATTACATTAATGGTAGCCCCTAGATCAATCAAGGTGTGGGGGATTATGGTGCCATTGATGCGGACATCGACTATAGGATTCCCAGGGTCCAAATATTTCAGAAATATTACCTACCCCAACATCAGGTCGGATAGTTGTCCTATGACACTGATAGTTGGGGCATCTCTCTTGTGCCTACCTGGGTGCCTGAAGCACTTCTCTTTGATCAACTTGTTGTAGATTGGTACATCTTTTACGGCTTGGAGAAGTAGTATTTTTACACATAACTATTTTAGTTCTCCCTGGTGGGCCCCAATATTGCAGCAATAATGCTACAACTCCTGTGACTCACTTCTTTACTTTTATCAACCCGGTAGTTCGTAACAAACTTGGAAGTGACAATGTTGTATGCACAAGTACGAGCTCTTGCCACAGCTGTCACTTGGTCAGCTGGCACAAGTTCGCTAGGAGCTTAAGCCACTTATATGAGCTCTTAGAAGAAGCTTTTTAACTGATGGATGAAAGCTAACTGAAACGAGGCTAATCTACTTACAGAAAGAAGCGAAATGCGGAAGGGAAATGCAAACCCTAGCAAACCCTAGTTTTACCGACTAACCCTACTGGTGCAAGAAAAATGATGAAAGCTACAGAAGGAATGCCATTGACTCTTAGAAAGGTAAAATGCATGTGACTAAGCTACTTCTGAAGTGAAATCTAAAAAGAAACATCTTTTTGTATTTTTGAGTAAGTTAGCAGAATTATTGTGCATGTGCTTTAACTATTTTTGACTATGCAGAGGTGGATTGGCGGAAGGAAATGCTTGCAGGAGGTCGGGAAGGTTAGAAGAGGGCCTAAGGGGTCCCTAGCACCCTTTCAGAGAGTTTCACAGCGATCAGATATTAGGAAACCGCTTTCGTGAGCTTCTATAGGAAGTTTGCAGGGGTTCTACAGGATGTTCTAAAATTTCTACAGGATGTTCTGTAATTTTCTACAGGATGTTCCAAAAAGAGGGTTTTGGAGGGTTGATGGAGGCAAAACGGTGGGAAAGTGGAAATGGAGGTTGGATAAGGATGTTAAGGGGTCTAGGACCTGGTGAATGAGGCTAACGAGCAATTGGATTCATTCGAGGATGGAGGGAAATGGGGTAAATGTAAGGAAAGAGTCTGAGTTAGAGGACGAAGCATGTTGCATGGATGGGGTAAGGATAGATGAGGAGGTATCGCAGGTGCTCTGCAAGTTATTTCTCAAACTGAACAAACAAAGACTCGGAAAATCAAGGACCTAGCTACTTTAGCCTAATCTGTCCTAAATAATAGCAAAGAAAATGAAAAACAATTTATTTGCATTGAAATCATGTGAAGTAGCTACGCAAACTAAGCAATCATGAACCTGAGCATGTAATCACAACTGGTATCAACTTCTGCAAATGAGAATCTAACACTAATAATTGCATGATGAAGCAAAAACAGTGTTTTTTGTGGCAGCAAGGACACCTTCGTCCCAGCTCATGGTCCCACTGAGGGAGAGGTGAGATCAGAGGTGTTTGATAGCCTTTTTCTGAAGATCTTCTCTGTTATTAACCTATCAAATCAATCTGAACATGAAAAGCACTTTTAATCATCAAAAGCAACCTAAACAAAAAAACAAGATTTAAATCTAAATAACAGATTTTATTCTAAGAATGCAGCAAAAACACATAAAAGAAAACAAAGGAAGTACTAGGCACTTGGGTTGGGCCCAACTCCAAGAGCTAAAACCTCCTAAGAGAGATTAGAGCTGGATTCATCTTTATTGATCAAAAGAATAGTTACATTCCAAAAACTGTCAACAAGGAAAAGCTCGAAAATGTGCTGAAATGCAGAGCTAACATACTGCCTAAAAAATGACTAAAATTGAACTTCCAACTAGCTAACTCCTGCCAAAAAAGTGACTAACTGAAATGAGGCCCTAAGCCTTCTTATTTATACAAGTTGAGGACCCCAACAACCATCCTAAACTTTACGAACTCGGCTGCCAAAACTTTTAGTTAACATCACCTTTACTAGCCCTTGCTCGGTTGCCTTTGTGATAATCGATTTGGTGGCCGTTGAACTCCGAGCTCATGGTGGAGAATTCGAGCTAAGGGGCCATAAATGAAGGGGACACCTTCCTAGAAATCCTTTCTCTTGTTCTTCCACGAATTTGGCTGCCAAGTGTTCATTAAAAACTTTGATTTTGTCTCAAAATTGACTAAAAATCTGCACAAAGCACCCATTAGACTTGTTGGCATAATGACTAACCCAATTCACTCTATTAGCATAAATATAATAAAAAACATGCAATAAAATAATGAGAATGGTGGATTAAGTCGAATTAGGAGGTTGAATGAGCCCATAGAATTATCCATTTTTGGGGCTCATCATCTTCTCATCTTTGATGGCCCTGGTGGCTCCCCTATCATGCCAAGATTCTGAAGTGTTGTCCTCTTCTCGGTCATGAAACCATGCTTTTCTCTCTACTTCTTCCAACTGCCTGTGCTCCTTTTCTTGTAGCAGTTTTGTTAGTGCCTCAACCTCCCCCTATAGCTTGTCCTCTCTTTGTTGTTCATCAAATGTTTCCTTGTCTTTCCTTCTTCCTGTGATTGTTTGGCTACCTTTTCCTCCAATTTCTCGGTCTCTCTTAGCTTAGCTCGAGTTTCCTGTAGAGAATTCTCAGCTTCCTGTAGAACTGTCTCAAGTTCCTGTAGAGTTGTCTTTGAGTCTATCATCTGAATTCTCTTTCTTCAAGTGAAGGTTTGTGGCTTCCTCATTCATAGGTGATGGATATCTTTGAATGAGATTCCTCATTAGTTGTGGCATCCTCAATAGTAATTGGCTCTTTTGACTATGATTTGGGTCTGCCAGCTTTTATCCATGTGCTCCTTCTTGCCTTAAAGTACATGGAAGGCTCCCTTTTTCGCTTCCCTTTTTGTTTTGGAGATGTGCTTAAGGCAGTCAGCACAGCTGCTACCTCCCTGGACAAAATCTCAAGTGATTTCTCCTTTTGCCGCTCTACTTTCATGCTTCATATAGAAAGTCCCGTGTCAACTGTTTTCACATTTCCTGTAGAAACTGTTTCCAACTATTTTGGTCTGCTTGGCTGGATGTGTCTTTCCTTTTAATTTTTGTGTGGTTGCCTTGGTTGTGATAACTTTCATTTGGGATTTCTTGGCCTTTTTCTTCCCAACCTTTTTCCTTTTTCGCCCTCTCTATTTTTGCTGTTGTGTCTTTTTCTGTCTCATGCTCAACGATCATGTCAAATTCCTCTTTTTCCTTCTGTTCTTCCTCTGTTTTGCCCTCTGCTTGAATGTCTTGTGCTCCCTCATCAATGTTCTTCTCAATTTCTTCAGTTGGCATGGTGTTGAGTTTGTGTTTTAACCAAAAAAAGAAAATTGTTCAGGGAAATAGTCATTTCACTGCGACAGAGGATAGCTGAATTTTCTTCTTTTTCTGAGACCAAATAAGGAATTTTTCATGTGCTCCTTACAACCTCAAATGGCAAGAATTCCCTTGTGTTAAAATTGTTGTCACCTAGAATTGGTCTGTCTGTTTATGAAAGAAATTTTTTTACAGAGAAAAGCATAAGGACATTGGTTTTTTCAAGACATTGATAGATATGTAAATTCGAGTTTTTCCAGACATACAGGTTCGTCTCTACTGCTGCATGTCTTTCATTGCAACGGAATTTTTTATTTTATTTTTTAAAACTGATGGGGAGATTTTGGATGCAGAAGAAACAAATGGGTAAACTCAGTGAATCATGCAGGTAGACTTCCACTGTTCTCAATGCACAGGAAGACTTTTTACTCTCATTTTTCAATTTAATGTTGTGTTCAATTCACCATTTTGCACCCAAAAATCATGCACAAAGAATTTTCCCCGATCCTACCTTGTTTTGAGATTGAAATTTGCTGAAAATCCCAGGTTTTCTTTTTGCATGGTTGTTTCCTGCATTTCCTATAGAATTCTTCCTGTAGAACGAAACTACGCTTCCTATAGAGCCCGATAGGTGGGAATATTTTTTAAAAATGGCAGAAATCTCGAGAAATCAGGCAAGAATCTTGCAGAGGACCACTAGTTAATTGATCTGGACATGGTGGATGCGTGCTTCAGTTGTGACTGCAGTTGAACAGAGGGTGGTGAGAATTTCAGTCGAGCATCATTTAATTTCAGCGTGATTCGTGGTGAGGGAGTGAGGTGGCCAGGTGTACGTGGCCACAAGCAGACTGTAGTGCTATGATGAACTATATGTTCTCTTCTTATTAATCAGTTGCATTGGAGTTCAAACTGCCAACACTACCTGTCTTTTAATTTCATGTGAGTTGTCCATACATGCATGCTACATGATTTCTAGCTGAGCACTAGAGAATTGGACAAGGCACTGTCGGCTTAATCCCACCACTTCATTCGTTTATGCACTTCCGAATCATATTGATGCAAATATAGGAGCTGGTTAGTCACGTACCTGGAAGTCGAGCGTGGTTGTTGTGAGGTTTTGTGGCCTTTCATTTGCTGCATGCATTGGCTTCTGTGGTTGCATGATGGCTTGGTTGCTGATTCATGGTTGTTTTCCTTGTGCAGGTGTCCTCTGGCCAGGTCTAAGCTATAGGAGCTAGCTTCAACATTCAGATCTACACCCTCATGCTATTGATGTTGAATTTTCAAAGGATAGAAACTTGCTTTCTCCATTGCTCCTGAACGATAGACCGGATCGATCTAAAACTTTTTGAGAACACTCCTATCATCATTATGCACCTCCCATAGAAAAATTGCGATCAATGGATGCACATATTTCGAGAAAAATGGAAAATGGCTGAAGACTACAGAGACCAATTTCTCAGAAAACGTGCATTGGAATCGGCTGAAACTGCTTGGGTAGGTTACTATCACCCATATGCATCTCCCCATGAAACAGTTTTTGAGACAGATGCATGAATATGGAGAAAATGCAAAAATGGCGGAAGGTGATGGAGGCTAATTTCTTAGAAACCATGCACCAAAATTAGCTGAAATTGCTCAGGCATGTTGCCATCATACCTATACAACTCCACATAAGACAGTTCTATAAATGGATGCATGGTTTTCACGTGACAGAAAAAACAAATTTCAGTACTATGTATTTTTGCTTCCAAGCATTCCGCAGTTTTTTGCATGGTAAGAAAAATGAGGTTGGGCTATAATGCAGACTTGGAATTCATTGATGCAGAGTCTATATGGATCTTGGTCATGTAGAGCATGCGAGGCTTTATTGCTTGACTTGTCACTTAAGAATTCGTGTTGTCAATCTGAGGCAAACATGGTTTGTTCTATGACTGTGCAGGAACACATAACCATGTGGGTGACGGAGGTATAAAGAGACAGAACAGGGTGCCATATGGTGATGGGTTGAATAGAGCGGTGGTTGCATGCCTCAAGAACCGATTCCAAGCTTCAGATTCCCTTCCAAAATTGAATTTGGCTTGCCCGAAGGTTCTATAGGATGTTTCCTGTAGAAAATTACAAAACATCCTGTAGAAAGCCCAGAACTTCCTGTAGAAGGTGGAATCCTGACGTGATTGTGATCAAATCTTAGGAAAGGCGAGTGGCCATGGAAGGAATGTCTGTAGGGATGTCCTATAGCCTGGTATAGACCCCTATCCTCATTTTGCGTGACCCTCCTTACCTGCAATGTATTCCCTGCAACCTGCAATTATTCCATAGAGATTAGGCCTGTTTTTTTCTTTTTTTTTGAAAACAACTAGGGCGCCTCATGGAGGTTTTCACCCTAATTTTCTACCCTAGGCACCTCCAAGGGAGGTTTTCACCCAGGGATCTTATTCTCTTTTCTTTTCTCTTTTTTCCAACCCATTGACTGCCTCATGGAGGTTTCCAATCAATGAGCCAATCTGAGGTGCCTCCGAGGAGGTTTTCACCTTAGATTTTTATTTTCTTCTTATTTTCATTTTTTTTTTCGTACCATACCCTACTTGAAAAACAAAATCATTTTCAAGTATAAGAATACTTCCAATGGAGCCACGTGCACATCGAGATGATAGAAAAAATGATGGGAGGCTTGAAATGCATGCTTTGACAGCTCTCTAGATTTCAGAGACCAAATGATTTGACTTTGAAGGGATCAAACACAGCTGAGGAAGAGAGTACTGCTGCAACTTAGTGACTATCTGGAACCATATCTCAATATAGCTCTGATATCCTTGGTCCTCTTGTTGATCTGGATCATTCTTCATGTCACCTTCTATCATGACCTTCTCATCTTCCTCTTTTTGCTGATTTTTCTCTTGAATACATGGAGGATTTGATGGTAACCATGAGGGAGCTTTCTCGGTCTTTGATTCTGATCTCTTCTCATCATCAAGTGCAGCCCATGGTTCTTTGATCTCCTCTCTTCAATCTTTTTTTGCTAGATGTGGTCCTTCAATGCTTTCAAGATAATCTCCTTTTTGCAATACTCTTCCTGAGTTATGGTGAATATCTTGGAGCTCAAGAGGAGTTGTTTGGACATGTTGTGCCTCAGCATTGTAATGGATTTGAGCTACTCCAATGTGTGGATTTGGAAATGGTGGTATGGGTAGTTGAGTGGTGGTGTATATTTGAGATGGATGTGGATGGGGTTGTGGTTGGGTGGGCATTTGGGGCTGCCTTGGTGGAGGAGGAGGTGATGGTTGCAGTTGAGTAGGTGGTGGAGGCAAAGGAGTGGGAGGAGAGTTGTACTGGGGCCTCCACCCTTGATGAGGTGCATTCCACTAAGGCTGTGGCTAAGCATAAGAGTGAAATGAATGAGAAGCTGGTTGAGCATAATATGGAGATGAATCTGACCAAGGAGGGGGTGTGGACCAGGAAGGATGAGTAGGGGGATCCCAAGAAAGCATGGAAGTGGCTGGATAGGGGTCATAATAGGGTTGGGATGTCCCTTGCATTCCCTCCTGGTAAGGTATAGGTCCATGTGGCCTCCTTTGGTTCAGATAATAGAGTGGTTCAGTGGCTCCTTTTTCCCTCTGATATGCAGCTTTGATTCTGGGTAAGGAAGGGCACTAATCTGTAGGATGGTCTTTTTCATAGACAAAAGACATGGAGTGCAATGGACATTCATTCCTAGGATGCTTTCTAGTGCGCTTGGGAAAAAAGATGGCCAAAGCCCTCTTGGCTTCCTCTTGCTTCCTTTGGATCCGCAAGGTATCCAGTTGCATGGCAAGAGACTACCTCATATCACTCTTGAAATCTTCCATCTGATTTGCAAATTCGTTTTTGGACAAGGTACTGCTCCCAACATTTCTATTTGTAGCCATTTGCTCAAGAGGAATTTTTTCTTCTTCTTCTTCCCTTGAGGTTCTTCAAATATGTCTTGTTGTCCACCTAAGGGTTCCTTAATCACAACCATCGAAGAAGAGAGAAGGTTGGTTGTGTGAAGCAGTGGGGGTATTGTGCAATCATTTTTCTGAATTTATCTCTACTCCTACAACGCATGAAAGGAAATCTTTCTGGTTTTTTTTTTTTTTTTTTTTTTTTTCTGCTTCTACTTGCAAAACTGAAATAGGTTGAACTACAACTAATGAAAATCTATTTTTCTGAAATGAAAATGTAGAATTGAAATGAAAGCAGGTAATGAGTAATCTATTTTGCTGAAATGAAATTGTAGGAATGAAATGCTAGGCTACGCTTGTAGAATTGAAGTTGCGGAACTGAAATGCTAATGTACGGTTGCAGAATTGGAATTACAAAATCAAAATTCTAATCTATGAAAGTGGGAAAGATCTAATCTACTGTTGCAGAAATGAAATTGCAGAATGGAAATGAAATAAACTACTTAGCAGAAGGTTGTAGTAGAAAATAGAAGAAAAACAATAATCACCAATACTCTGATGCTTCCCCAGAAATGGCACCAAAAAGATGGTGGGCCCTAGTATTGCAGCAATAATGCTGCAACTCCTGGGACTCCCTTCTTTAGTTTTATCAACAAGGTAGTTCGTAACAAACTTGGAAGCGAAGGTGTTGTATGTACAAGTACTAAATCTTGCCATAGTTGTCACTTGGTCAGCTGGCACAAGTCCACTAGGAGCTTAAGCCAACTTCTATGAGCTCTTAGAAGAAGCTTTTTAACTGATGGATGAAAGCTAACTCAAAGTAGGCTAATCTACTTGTAGAAAGGAAATGAAAATTCTAGCAAACCCTAGTTTTATCGACTAACCCTACTGGTGCAAGAAAAATGATGAAAGCTATAGAAAGGAATGCTATTGACTCTTAGAAAGATAAATGTGACTAAGCTACTTCTGAAGTGAAATCTGAAAACAAGCATCTTTTTGTATTTTTGAGGAAGTTAGCAGAATTATTGTGCATGTGCTTTAACTATTTTTTATTGTGCAGAGGTGGATTGGCGAAAGGAAATGCTTGCAGGAGGTCAGGAAGGTTCGAAGAGGGCCTAAGGGGTCCCTAGCACCCTTCCAGAGAGTTTCACAGTGATCGGATCTCAAGAAACCGCTTTCATGAGCTTCTATAGGAAGTCTGCAGCGGTTTTACAAGATGTTCTAAAATTTCTACAGGATGTTCTGTAATTTTCTACAGGATGTTCCGAAAAGAGGATTTTGGAGGGTTGATGGAGGAAAAATGGTGGGAAAGTGGAAATGGAGGTTGGATAAGGATGTTAAGGGTTCTAGGACCTGGTGAATGAGGCTAAGGAGCGATTGGATTTGTTCGAGGATGGAGGGAGTAATGAGGCATAAGAATGTAGAAATTAGGGCAAAGCGACAGAATGGGGCAAATGTAAGGCAATAATCCAAGTTAGAGGATGAAGCAGGCTGCATGGATGGGGTAAGGATAGATGAGGAGGTATCATGGGTACTTTGTAAGTTATTTCTCAAACTGAACAAACAAAGACTCGGAAAATCGAGGACCTAGCTACTTTAACCTAATCTGTCCTAAATGACAACAAAGAAAATGAACAACAGTTTATTTGCAACGAAATCATGTGAAGTAGCTATGCAAACTAAGCAATCATGAACCTGAGCATGTAATCACAACTTGTATCAACTTCTGCAAATGAGAATCTAACAATAATAATTGCATGATGAAGCAAAAATAATGATTTTGGTGGCAGCAAGGACACCTTGGTCCCAGCTCATGGTCCCACAGAGCGAGAGGTGAGATCAGAGGTGATTGATAGCCTTTTTTTGAATATATTCTCTATTATTAACATATCAAATCAATCTGAACATAAAAATCCTTTTTAATCATCAAAAGCAACCTAAACAACAAAACAAGATTTAGATCTAAATAGCGTATTTTATTCTAAGAATGTAGCAAAAACACATAAAAGTAAACAAAGGAAGTACTAGGCACTTGGGTTGGGCCCAACCCCAAGAGCTATAACCTCCTAAGAGTGATTAGAGCTAGTGCAAAGCTGGATTCATCTTTATTGATCAAAAGAATAGTTACATTCCAGAAACTGTCCACAAGGAAAAGCTCGAAAATGTGCTGAAATGCAGAGCTAACCTACTCCCTAAAAAATGACTAAAATCGAACTGCCAACTAGCTAACTTCTGCCAACAAAGTGACTAACTAAAATCAGGCCTTAAGCCTTCTTATTTATACAAATTTAGGACCCCAAAAGCCCTCCTAAACCTTAGGAACTCGGCTACCAAAACTTGTAGTTAACAACACCTTTGCTAGCCCTTGCTCAGCTGCCCTTATGATAATCAATTTGGTGGCCCTTGAACTTCGAGCTGATGGTGGAGAATTTGAGGTAAGGGCCCATAAATGAAGGGGACACCTTCCTACAAATCCTCTCCCTTGTTCTTCCACTAATTTGGCTGCCAAATGTTCATTAAAACCTTTGATTTTGTCTCAAAATTGACTAAAAATCTACACAAAGCACCCATTAGACTTGTTGGCATAAGGATTAACCTAATTCACTCTATTAGCATAAATATAATAAAAAACATGCAATAAA
This sequence comes from Pinus tabuliformis, assembly GCA_031772625.1. Lineage (NCBI taxonomy): Eukaryota > Viridiplantae > Streptophyta > Pinopsida > Pinales > Pinaceae > Pinus > Pinus tabuliformis. Next base: position 1,499,643,875 of record CM062820.1, on the reverse strand, counting down.
AAACACACTTCTATAGAGTGCAATGGACATTCGTTCCTAGGATGCTTTCTAATGCACCTGGGACAAAAGATGGCCAAGGCCCTCTCGGCTTCCTCTTGCCTCCTTTAGATTCACAAGGTATCCATTTACATGGCAATAATTTGCCTCATCTCACTTTTGAAATCTTCCATCTGATTTGCAAGAGGGTTTTTAAGGGATGAACTGGATAAGGGGGTACTAGCTAAAGGTTGACTTCCCCTACCTCTCTTTTTGGCTGCCCTAGAATGGTTTCTAAACACAGTCTTTATGTCATCATAAGGTAATTGGTAGACATTTCCCCCTACCAGCAAATGGAGGGTATCTAGAAGGTCTTCAGGGACTCCTCTGAGCATAACCAAATTCAGAGATTTGGGGTCACGTGTGTATCTGGTCCTTTTGTAACTGATTTGAAACCTCTCTTCATAGTCTTCTAATGATTCATCACCTCCCGTGGTCATTTAGAAGATTTCTTCCGTTGTATCCTTTGACCTACATAAGTCCCGGTATTTGTTATAAAGGCTTCCTGCATCTGAGCCCAAGTTGTGATATTGTTTCCAGGTAACCCCATGAACCAGCGTAATGCTGCATCCTTGTGGGTAGAGGGAAAGAGTTTCAACTTCTGCTCATCTTCTGCATAGTCATAGGTTTGATAGAGAACATCAAACTCAAACAAGAAGGTATCAGGGTCTTCAGTAGTCAATCCATGGAAGTGAGTTAAGGCTGAGGGCCTTATGTTTTTCATCTTTGTGTCCCCATTGGTTTCTTGTATAGGAAAGGCACCTTCTATTCTCTGCCCATTTCCTCTAACGTTTTTGTTTTCAGCCATGGTCTCAGGAGGAATGGTTTCTTGCTCTTCTTCTGTTATAGGATCTTCATATATCTCTGGAGGTTCACCTATAGGTCCTTCTAGATCACTGCCACCAGAGAAGAGAGAAGGGTGACTTAGTGATGTGGTGGGTGTCTTGGGTAGGATTTTTCCTAAATTGTCTCTGTTCCTACGAGGCATGAAAGGAAATATATTTTTGGGTGATTTTTATGTTTCTTTTTCTGCGTGTACCTGCAAAAACTGAAATGGATTGAACAACAAATTGCAACTAACTAAAATAAACCTTGCTAAAATGAAAATTGCAGAATTGAAATGAAAACAAGAAATGACTAATCTATTTTGCTGGAATGGAAATTGTAGAATTGAAATGAAAGCAAGAAATGACTAATCTATTTTGTTGAAATGAAATTTCAGAATTGAAATGAAAGAAGGAAATGCCTAATTTACACTTGCTAAAATGAAATTGCGGAATTGAAATGAAAGAAGAAAATGTCTAATCTACTTTTGCAGAAAGGAAATTGCAGAATTGAAATGAAACAACTACTCTACTCTTGCTGAAATAAACTATTTAACAGAATGTTGCAGTAGAAAATAGAAGAAAAGTAGTAATCACAAAATACACTGACGCTTCCCCAACAACGACACCAAAAGAGTGGTGAGCTCCAGTATTGCAACAATAATGTTGCAACTCCTAGGGCTTCCTTCTTTACTCTTATCAACCCGGTAGTTCGTAACAAACTTGGAAGTGATGGTGTTGTATGCACAAATACTAGCTCTTATTGTAGGCTGTCACTTGATCAACTTGCGCACGTTCGCTAGGAGCTTAAGCCAACTTCTATGAGTTCTCAGAAGAATATTTTACTATGATGGAAGAAAGCTAACTCCATAGGGGTTATTCTACTTGCAGAAAGAGAAGGAAAACTAAAATGAAACACAAACCCTAGCAAACCCTACTTTTGTAAGAAAAGGGATGGAAACTACTAGAATTGATGCCATTGACTAATGAAAAGGAAAACTTCATTTATTCAAGCTACTTCTGAAGAGAAATGAGAAGAAATCATCTTTTTGTACTTTTGAGTATTTTTATGTGAACTTATTATGCTTGTGATTTGACTGGTTATGACTATGTAGAGGGTTGGTGGTGAAAGAAAATGGAGTTGGATTTTGTAGATGGTGAGGAAGGTGTGGAGAGGTCCTAAGAAGCCACTAGTACCCTTATGAAGACTTCCATTGTGATCAGAGTTCGAAAAATCACTTATAGGAAATTCTACAGGAGCTTGCAGGGGATCTACAGGAGGTTCTATAAGAGGATCTACAGGAGCAGGCCGAAAGTGGTTTTGGATGTTTTAAGGTGGAAAAATGATGCGAAAAGGGAAATGAAGGCTAGATGAAGGTTTTGGGGGTTCTATAACTTTGTCCATGAAGATGAAGAATGAAAGAGATGGTTGGATTTGTTCAAAGGGAAAGAAAACAACTTTGTGGAAAAATGTAGAAATTAGGGCAGATTGGAAAAATATGGCGAATGAGTGGGGAAATCTTGAGAGATGAACTGGTACAGGTTGTGCTATGGAGGAATGATAAGCTAGAGTGTTCTACAAGTGAGCTGCACACTTACTTCTCAAAACTGACCCAAGCAAGAACCGAAAAATAGAGTTTTGTCTATTTTGACCTAAAATCTGACCTAAAACCAAAGAAATGTTGAACAGAACTTTATGGATAGAAAATTACACGAGAAATCCATGGGAAATGAATATGAAATTATCTAGGCAAGTGAATCTAAACTAATAAAAACTTCTCCAGCTCGAAATATCACACTAGCAATTGCATTGGAAAAGCAAAAACAATGTTTTTGGTGGCAGCAATAGTGCCTTGATCTCAAATCATGGTCCCAAGGAGGGAGAAAGGAGATCAAGGCCTACTTGGTAGCCTTTTTGGATTTTTTTTGTTACTACATCAAACTATCTAATCAACCTGAAGCAAGAACAATTATTCTAACCATCAAAAGAAACCTAATTAACAAAGCAAGATTTAACCTACACAATAGAAATTATCTCATGAATGCAAGAAAAAGCATTTAAATACACAAAGTAGGTGCTGGGCACTTGGGTTGGGCCCAAACCCAAGAGATACAACCGTCTAGGAAGGATCAGTGCTGGTTCAAAGATGAATTCATCTTCAATGATAAAAAAAATAGTTACATCAACAAACTGTCTGCAAAAGAGCTCGAAAATGAGCTGAGTACAAGGCTGCACTAAAGTGAAAAAATAGACTATCAAATGGCTAACCTACTAAGGCTTGAATCCTTCTTATTTATACAAGTGAGGACTCCCAACAGTCCTCCTAAACTTTAGGAACTCGGCTGCCTAAAACTGCAGATAACATCAACTTCACTAGACCTGCTCGGCTGCCCTTTGGAATCATCATTGTGGGCTTTTGTACTCCGAGCTGTTGATGGAGAACTCGAGGAAGGGGTCATTAATGAAGGAGACACCCTTCCTATAATTCCTCAGCCCTGCTTCCTCGAGTTTGGCTACACATATGCTCATAAATGCTTGGTCTTTGTCCAAAAATGTCCAAAAATCTGCAAAAAACACTCATTAGACTATGTGGCAAAGTGACTATCCCCATTCACTCTATTGGCATAAATATATTCAAAAACATGCACAAAACTATGGAGAATGGTGGACTAAATGAAAATAATAAGCAGAATGAGCCCATATAGTTACCCATTTTTGGGGCTCATCAATCAATTCAGATTCGGTTGCTTAGATCAGTTTCTGTTCTTTTACCATAGTTCTCTTCACATGCTTTTCTATTCATAGGTTACTGTTCAACATTTTGTGTTTTTAGGTCAGAAATTAGGTCAAGCTAGAAAAAGTTTTGTTTTCATGATATAGTTAGCTCTTTCTTTGCTCAATTTTGATAAGTAAATGTACGAATCTCTTGCAGGTCATCTTAGCTCACCATACATCCATAGAATGGCCAGCACCAACTCACTTCTCATAGATTCCCCAGCTCATTTGCAACATTTCGCCAATCTGCCCTAACTTCTGCGTTTTCTCCATAAAGTTGTTTTCTTGCCATTTGAACAAATGCAACCATCAAGTTCGTCCCTGATCATTTTTGACAAGTTCTAGACACCTCAACACCTTCATATAGCCTTCAGTTCCCATTTTCCATCATTTTCCACCTTCAAAACTCCAAAAATAGCTCTCGGCCTCCTCCTATATAACCTCCTTTAGATCCCCTGCAACCTCCTGTAGAATTTCCTGTGAGTGACTTTTCGAAGTCTGATCGTAATGGAAGCCTTTATAAGGGTATTAGGGACTTCTTAGGACCTCTCCACACCTCCTTCCACCTCTGCAACAACCGAATCCATCTTCCTTTGCCACCAAAACTCTACACAGTCATAACCAGATAAATCACAAGCATAATAATTTCACATAAAAACACTCAAAAATACAAAAAGATGTTTTCTTCTCATTTCTTTTCAGAAGTAGCTTGAATAAATGCAATTTACCTTTTCAATAGTCAATGGCACTCATTTCATCAGTTTTGATCTCTTTTCCTACAACAGTAGGGTTAGTGGGTAAATTAGGGTTTGTTAGGGTTTGCGTTACATTTCAGTTTTCCTTCTCTTTCTGCAAGTAGAATAGCCTCTTTAGAGTTAGTTTTCTTTCATCACAGTTAAAAGCTTCTTCTAAGAATTCATAGAAGTTGGCTTAAGCTCCTAGCGAACTTGCGCCAGCTGATCAAGTGACAGCCTGCAGTAAGAGCTAGTACTTGTGCATACATCACCGTTGCTTCCAAGTTTGTTACGAACTACCGAGTTGATAAAAGTAAAGTAGGGAGCCCCAGGAGTTGTAGCATTATTGTTGCAATACTGGTGCTCACCAATAGTGTCAATATGAAGAGTGAAAATTTCACAGAATAATGTATAAGAAGAAGTATTAAAGTGGCATATAATAGACTATGCATACCTTCACAAAAAATAGGGGAATAATGGATGGAAAAGCCATAAGTAAGGAATGGAAAGTGGGAAAATTACATGAAAAAGGTTCTAGATGGGAAGTTAAATGTGCCAATTTTGGAACCCATCAATATGTATATGTATATGTGTGTACACACACATGAAAACACTTGTGTTTTAGCCTTGCATTCTTACATGGCACAATTGTAGTATATTTTAAGTCAGTATGGAGTAAATTAAAATACTACAATACATGGACCATGTTGTTGAAAATGAGTTGGCATCCATCTCTTTCACTAGCTAAATATTGCACTCAATCTCTAAATCATTAGAGGCAATATTTGATTTAAGGAATGTGTAAAAGCCTATTTGTATTTATTTAAGTAAACTTCCAATATTACGTGTGATGTTGTATGCCTATATAGATTCACCAATTATTTCTTTGGTTCCTAAATCATAGTGAACAATATGACCTTGGAGAAAAGGTAATTTATATTGACGGACGCTAGCCAAACATGATAAATGATGGAACAACGTTTCCAAGACAAACATGGGAGAGAGCCTGTAGGTTCCTTGTTTGAAAATCTTGTATACGTTCTAAGATATCATTGGCTACGGTGGTCTTCAAAATCACACTCATAGTAACTTTGGATTTGTGGGGAATAAAGTTGAGTTATAAACCTCCTTTCCGTGGTATCTTTCATTTCTATTTAACCTTGGAAATCTATCATGAAATTTCAAGGGAGTTGCCATAAGTAGAATAGACCAAAATTATTAGGATTTCATAATTGTTCAATGAAAAAATATATTACATTACATTTCTTTCTTGAGTTTAACATAAATCTAGAGCTAGTTGGTCTTTATAATTGATAGGTTTAATGGCTCCAAACATGCATTTGGGCATAAAAGGGTTGATAACTTTCGAAGGCGTTATAGCTATCTTTCTATCTATGTGTATGCATATGTTTTTGTGTACAAACATATTAGTTCCTCTATGTCATAAAATAAATGACCAATGGGGAGATATATAGGTCTGTATCTTTAAATTCTAAACATGACATACCATCCCCCAAGTTCCTCTTCATTATATTTCCAATCACTAGTATTTCCAAACCTACCTTGTGAAGGAAGAAGAGGAAGAAACATTGTAGGAATATGTTTTTTGAATAATTTAATAACGTGAAACCACCAAACTTGTATGTTTAAGTTAGGAAATTTGAAAGGGTAGAAGCATGATTAGTGGGACTAAACAAGTCCTTAGGTTTATGCTCCTACTTAGTGAACAAGAAGGCCCGAGTGGCTATATTCTATATGAATGGTAGGTTTTCCATATGGTGGGAAGAAATTAATATCCTAAGGGAATTGGTGAGACAAAAATGATGAGGAAAGAATGTGAGAAATATTTCAGGAAGAAATACTTATTAGAAAGGTATAATCATGGGAAGATCAGGGAGTTTCATAAACTGAAGGTATGACAATTACTTATAGATTATTATTTTAATGTGTTTATAGAGTTATTGCTCGACATGCCTTATAAAAAGAATGAAAAAGAGACCATTTAAATCTTTCATAGTGGGATATATTAGTCCTATCAAGATCATATAAAGTTTGATGGAACAAAGGATCTTAGGGATATGATAAGAATCACCAACTACCACTATGAGTAGAAGAATCATAGGCTAGAAATCCATAAGACCAAAAGAAGAAATATAGGTTTAGTTTGAAAAATAAGGGATTCGAGTTGTAGTAACATAAGGATTTCGAAAGGTTTTGATCAAAATGAATTGGTTAGAAGCACACAAGGTTAAGCTAGAATACTAGCAAAAGGTTTTGGAATTTGTTGACAATGATGGGCACCCTTGAACCATGATAGGAATGTTAAATATTTATGATAAAATGGTTGGTAGGTATGAAAAATATAGCTAAAGAAGTGTATATAAAGGGATTCCATTTGTATTCCTTCCATGTAATAATGGAATCGTTAGACAATAAGGATATGATGTTTCAATATTCCTTAATATTTCAAAATTTTGTAGATGTGTTTCTTGAAGAGATGTCGACATAACTTCCTAAGTGATATGTTGAATTATGAATAGAACTCATACAAAGAGTATTTCCTATGTTTAAGTTCCCTACATGATGAGTACCCATAAGTTTGTGGAATTAAATTTGCAACTAAGGGAAATGTGTGACAAGGGATACAATAGGCCAAGTGTGTCTCCATGCGGAGAATTGACATGCTTGTGAAGAAGAAAGTGTTGTAACCAAAATTACTCAGTCATATGGAGCTATTTCTTCATGATCCTTTCTCGGGACTCACTAGACAGGTGTATGAACAAGTGTAATTTGAAAAAATCCCTAGCACATGCAAACCACAATAGAATTTGCAAAGGAAGGATACTAGGTCATACCTCTTAACTAAAGAAGTGGATGGTTGGTGAAACCAACTTGAGGGAATACACCATAAACATGTTCACTCCTCTTACCCAAATTCCAAGCCAAATACCTCCACACAATCAACTGACAAGACTACCAAACATATTTCCTATAGGATTTGTTAGTATGATAACAATTGATAACCAAGGAATAACATATAATAACTAAAGGAGATAAATATAATGGGAGGGGAATTGGCTATCATCAAACTAAAAAATGACACAACTGATATACCATCCAAATAATATCTCTCCTCTCCAACATGAAATCTTTGTCTCCTCCTCTAGCGAATGTAGCATCAAGATAACTATGTAAAAAAACTCTCACATTGCTTCTAACTCTCTAGATGATATTTCTCCTTGACATGACTAATTTATATAAGCTTTTTTCCCTCTTTAGGAGAATGTATCTAGACACTTAGGGACTCAAGAAATTAGGAAAAATTTATAGTGACTTTTCCCTAGCCAGCTCATAGACAATTTAGTTGAGTAGATCTCCTTGGAAATGAAAAAATATAAAAGGCTTAACAATGTAAAATTTTATATAAAGAAGAATTGTGTCCAACAACTTTGGTTATACACTATGAACTAGGTTTTTTTAATAGGATGTAAGTGGAAAACAAACAACACTATATAAAAGAGGAAAAATCAAGGGAAAAATCTATACATTAAGGTAAACAAGACAACAGTTCTTATAACTGACTCAATGTGGGTAAAATAGTGTATAATACATGCCACCTAATGCAGGAGGTTAGAAGAGAAGCTAATGGCCAAAATGCATTACAAAATATGTAGAGCTTAAAATGGGAGGAAGGAACTATGACTACATAACTAAATTAGAGTAACTTAAATGTTGAAGTCTAAACCATACAAATATCATCCCCAAGTCAAGCATACACATTCTCGATCATAAAGAGAAACTGAACATGGATACCAACTATAATCTATGGATCCATGATGTCAAATTATATAACATGGCCACAAGGAATACATAGTGGATCAATGTGAGAAGTTAGAAGATTGTAGCCACCAACAAATAGAATGTGGATCTATGTTACAATATACATTAATAGAACTATGGACACAAAGAAGATAGGTTCCCTAGAGTATTGTTAAAAGAACATAGAATGATACATAACTATAACATAGCTTGGGAAGGGTTCCATACCAGAGTGAAATGTTCCTAACCTAAGTTAATATTGAGCATGCTAGAAAACTACCTGATTACTTGTTGTTGTGCTATACAATTAATTAATGTGAGGGGAGTCATCAATGATGGAAATGGACCCCAATGTTCTTAGCATAGTCCACTAAGTGCAAAAAAATTAGTTGACATAAAACACTCACATAATCGACTGATTAGGAGTCAATGAGGGAAATTGACCAATGATCATGAAGCATGTTGTTGAGGCTTGTAAGATCGAAGGTATTAATGGCTCCTAGATAAAAATCCTCGATATTTAGCTGAATTCAGTAGCAAAATATCCATTGAAGTAAATACTTAATGTATTCCCCATAAATTGGTAGGGGGACATATTGAGAGATGATGTGATTCAGATGTAGTCATGACGTACACCTAACATAAGGATGCACAACATGAAAAGGTCAACAAGGACTACCAATGTCCAAAAGAAGATGAAACCTCCCTTGAACAAATAATGGTAGGACACAAAAGGGACTTGGTAGCATTGACTTATGAACACTAAATAATAGCATGCAACAAAATAAGAGGCATTGGAGTACACTCCATAGTGACTAGGAGAGTAACAAGTTGGAGGTGTAAACAAAATCATATGCATGGTATGACTAATAGGAAAGATGAAACCTAGATGTGAGGAAATGACACAAACAAGTGACATGTTCAATGGAAACACAACTAAAACTACCCTTTTGATGGATAACTCAAGAAAATACCCTTCCCTTTCTCTCCTTTTAGTCTCCTTCATAGTTTAATGGACACAAAATTGAACACAAGTAAGCTAAATAGTTCTTTTTTTTGTTTAGTTTTAACACGCCTAAAAAAGAGATAAATGGATACTTTATGCCTTTAAAATTTTAATGAGGATGACAAGGACACAAAGGGGGAGAGTCCTCAAGGAATGATTGGTGTAAAGGGTAGACAATAGTTCCAAGCCAATGAAACAACCCTAAGAATATAGGCTAAAAAGTGAGACAAATCATCACATCAAACCCTTCAGTAATGGTAAGAACACCAAGTGAATGAAAGAGACGGGACATGCGTAATATGATAGTAATGGAAAAAAAACCAAGGCTTATCAACATGCATAAGAAGGGATAAAATTTTGCAATAATATTGAGGTATAAAAGAGGTGGAATCCTCTTGAGGTAAGGGTAAAAGTTGAAAAAGAAGAGTAAATGAGGTTGATATTCTAAGTCATGGCACGAAAAAATGAGGGATTATGACATAGAAAAATATTACTACATGGAAACCAACTTGGAGAAAAGGTCATGATAAGCGATCCCTATAAGTGATGGACACTTAAAAACTACCACACAAACACTCTCATAAGCCTAGTTGTTATCTCTAACATATGGCATAAAAGTGATCATAGTGGTAATTGTGGTAAAAAACATGCAATATTCTAACTGATTCATTGTGACAATATTTCCTTCATGAGGAAAGTGAAGTACATGAAACACCGAAGACATAACAATGGTCATGACATAGAACCAACTATGACCAAGGATTAAATTATACTCTAAAGGAGTTTCAACAACTTCAACATCAACATGCATGATTTTCCCCCCTAGCTCATTGGAAAATGGAGGGACACACTTAGGCGTGGAGGTATGACCATTGAAGGATTTTAATATATTAATTGACTTAATGTGTGTTGGTGAACCAATAGTTTTCCAACATGATGCAAACATCACCCAAGTAGAAGACCCCTCATCTAGAAGAGTGTGAAATATGTCAAATTTGAAAACATATGTTGTAGTGTTTTCTTCTCAAAGATGTACGAAAAGAATCCACTTGAGATTGTGGATGACAAAAAATCTCAACAATATAAATGGCTGCTAAACATTGTAGACATGTAGTAACTGATAGAAACAAAACCTGCCAAAGCCCTAATCTATGCCACAATCATAGTGAAACAACAAAAACAAATAGTAATAACTCCAATTATCCAATGGAAACCAAATACAAAGAATAGATTTTATTATAACACCTACGAAGGGAACAAATAAATGTTACCATTCCCCCTCTATGTGATGGTTTCTTGGCTGTCCTCAAACGTCTTCAACTTGTGTAGAGTCTCTCTTCTCTATAATGTTTAAACCCAACAAACAAAATGTTTGAGCTCAATGAGAACTCAAATGGAAGGAAAAGGGTGTGCGATAATGAAAACAATCGGAGTTACAGTGGTGAGTGCAACAATGAAAATAATAAAAAGTGAATAATGAATGGAAAACCCTTCCATTTATAACAAAATATTGGGTTATCCTAAAATAATGAGCAATAATAAAATATTATTAACCCCATTCTTGGAATATCTTATTATATTTGGTTAGGAGGGAAAATGTATTTAAACTTTTATTTAGAAATAATAAATAAATAAATGATTTATTTATCATCTCAAGGAATTAGTCAAGGAATAATAAACAAATAAGGATTTATTTAATTATTCCTAATGGATTTAGTCAAATTTGAAAAAGAATAATATTTAATTAGTGATTAATTAATTATTCTTAGAGAAAAATAACATAATTATTTATTTATTTTTCATAATTGTGTCAAATATGACAAGGAATAATAATTGAACATTGGTTTAATTAATTATTGCTAGGATAAAATCAAATAAATAGTGATTTTTTTTAATTTTTCTTCATGGGTTTAACTAAAAATTACTTAACGAAGGTGGTTTATTAAGTAATTTCTCATAGTGAAAGAAATTTTACTATGGTAAAACTAGCTTTACATGGTGTACTTTGATCCATCTAGTAAATTTGGTTAGATGATCAATTTTTTGGTGATAACGGTTTGTCCCTCAACATACGAGTGTTAGGAGAAAAATGTATGACTGAAGTACATTGTAAAGACAAAATCACTAGACAACACAGGGGAGTCAAAGAGAGAGAGAGAGAGAGAGAGAGACTAAGAAAGCTGAAGAGAAAGATGATAGGGAGAGTGGGGGAGAGACTAATGCAAGTCTCCTTTTATGTTGTGGTACTAGAGCTCAATGAGGTAGGGGAGGCATACCCATAACCTTTGAGATAACTTAGTACAAAAATAATGGTGCACCTATGATGCAGGAGCATCATCTCCGAAAAACACCTTGTATTTTACCTAAGCTAGGGGGTTTCATGTTTTGAATAAATATTAAAATTCCATGTAAATATTAATATTATTTTGAGTGATTAATTAATTGTTTGAGAGAAATTAGTTTCTAGATTATTTAGAATTAATGAGGGAGCCTAAGTGGGAATTAGTTTCTAAGTTTTAGGGATGAGAATCTATCTTTTAGGGATGTTGAGAGATTTAAGGGTTTGTTGAGGAATTGAAGGGATAAAGCATTAAATTATATTATTTTTAAAATTGTATAAATAGGATTGAGAATAGGAGAGGAGAGGGAGAGCTGGTTTGGAACAACCAAGGCTGTAAGCCTTTGGTAAATTGTAAGGGTCATCAATTTGGAATATCAGGCCAAATAAATTTTGTAAGTAATCTTGTTTTGATCTCAGATTATATATATATACATTTGGTGATTGGTTGTGAAAGTTATAGTTATTTCTGGTTAAATGTTTATATATGAGGAAATTATTGTTGGAAAATCGACCAAAGGAAACCCGAATGAAAGAAATTGTGAGATGTCCAAGCTAAAAGGGATTAATATAACATTTTTTATCTGTGCATGAATGATTTTGTTATATCGATCTGAATTCGATTAATTGCAAATGAAAACAGGAGAGCACCAGCATTTTAATACATTTTAAGTCTACAGTGTCAAGCTTGTGTAACCTTGAGGGGTCAATAGCAGAATTGCTATTTGTTAGTGCATTGAGAGTGCCCAGTAAATATAAAAAAATCATACGCTGATAAGCAATCAAAGGGAGTTCGATTTAAAGAAATGTGTGTATTCAATTGACAGTGAATGTGTTGATGCAATGAACTGATTGCCGGAATAGTCTTATGTAAAAACTGAATTCAATATGTAGGAGGATCGATATTATCAGAGTTTGGAGGTGCTAACTGGTAAATCGATTAAGTGTTTAATCTGCAGTTTGTAAGGTGCAGGTTTGATTCAATGAGTGGAACAGAGACTCCAATGAAATTCGGTCTACTTTGCAGTGTTTGAGCTTGAGGTTACACCCAGAAGTTTTTTATGTTGAAATCGATTGGTGAATTGGAGCAGAATGTTGATAATGTAATGCAGAAAGCATTGAGTTAATCATGGACAGCGCTGAGCTAATAATGCAGTGTAGGAAGCGTTAAACACTGATTTGGTATATGGACAACGTTGAAGGCGTTAAGCACTGGAGATTCGTTGTTCTATCCAAGAATGTGTTAATGTTGAATGAGATTGCCGGATCGATTCTCATTTCTGTTATGAAATGACGGAGCACTATTCTTATGGTATTTGTCTGCAAAGTAAGTATTAATTTGTGAATGAATTGCAGGGATTACGTAGCCCAGGACTGCATTTTGGATAGTGCTGGAAGTGATCAATGGATCGAAGTCTGAAATGATCAAGTGGAGTTGGGTCTTATTGTTGGGTCAGTCGATTTGAATATCGATTTGTTTTGCATAAATTTTTGATACAAATCTTGAGTGTTGCTGTGGTGATCGATTGTAATTACCAGAAATTTCTAGATTCCAAATCTATTTAGATGTGTGTTAAATGTTTGACATTGACTTTGTGTGAAAGTGCTGAGGATTTGATAACAGTATGTCAAAACGTAGTACAGCAAATGAAAGTAAAGGCAGAATGATGGCACGGCAATTGGTAACCATTGCAGATAAATTAACGCAGGTAAACATATTTTTGTATTAAAAATTGAATTGAGACCGCTAGTACACTGAAAAGGAAGAGGCACACATATATTTGGTGCTTTGGCTGGTTGAAACAGGTAATTTTGTGCATGCAAATGATATTAGTATTGTTTGAGGTTGAAAAGCATAAGTTCATTCTTTTGACTGAACTCAGTTATAAGCCATATTGGAACATTGGTGTTAAATGGAATTGATGAGAAGAGATTCAATATGGAGATTGAAATGGTAGCAGGGCACATCTTTTTATTGAGTTTGATGACAATGTTAAAGCAGAGTTTGGACAACGCTTAATAACACAGGTGTGTTTAAACCGAATGGATTTTGAACAGTGCTAGTATAATAAGTTGTGGTTGAGGTTTTGACTTGGGTATATAATGATGTATTCTTTGGATAAGAATATAGTTGAAGTTCCTGGGTGTTGCAAGCTTTAGGTTTGCGTCAACCTAGAAACATAGAACTGAGCAATGAAGTACATGCTAAATGGTACATGACATGTTAGCATAACAAAGACATAAAATAATACAATGTGTCCCATATACATAATGCACCTAGAAAAATATGAGCCATGAATGAATACAATAATATATGAGTACATGAGATATAATGACCCTTTGCTAAAAAAATTGGTGGGCAGGAGGGTAGAACAACTGGAGAAGCCATGTTGAACAGGGAAGGGCTCTGCAAAATGGAATGGATCATCTAAAGGAGACATGCATGCTATGGACACTATGATCGGTAGGAACTGAACCCATCAAATCCGTGGAATTGCATATGATGTTGTAGCATAATAGGAATGCAATCGGGCATGTGGGGGTTACCTGAAGGGCCCCCACCTCTTGAGGTCTGAAACATCTCACACACACCTAGGAATCACTGTTACAAACTACTGCATCACTGGACCATCAAGTGTATGGATCAAAAACATGAAACAATCAAGTCAAACGGTGATAATGAGTCCCTCTACTCGATCTGAGGCACTGAACAAGAATGGAAGCTGGAACCAAGATACACTGACCTCTAGGTCATTCTTCTGGAATACATGAGCTGATGTTAATAAAATAGGGCCCACGATAGTTGAGGCAATGAGGATCCTCATGTAAGGCATGAGGGAAAATAGTAGTATGACTAATGGAATAACACCAGGGATAATGGAAAAAGTGGTACCAAGGGACAAACATACGACTTACCTTGTTAGAGCATAAAGTGCATGGTTGACCTGACTCAACTTCAGAGGGGATGGGGACAATTTGACTAGAGGCAAAAATGGGCAACACAGAGTGAACGATATGAAAATATGGATGGAATATTGTGTCATGGTATAACAGGATGTGAAAAAGACTCCATGGATGCATGGGTGACTCGATGATGTTGCCACACAGAATAGGTCTGGTGGGGACCATGAAAACATGAGTAAATGATGGCTACCCATGACAAAAATCTACACATGGTATGACAAGTATTAAGAGTATGTGGTCCTCAATGTACAAGTGTCTTTTTATGAAGAAATTCAATTTTAAGAGGCGACGAAGTGATCCTCCTTGGAAAAGTGGCAGCCTAGTGAAATGTCAAATCATCAAAAAATGAGGAAGACCCATTATAGATATCGATGAGATATTTCCAACGGTGCTGATGGTTCATCAAACTAAGCTACGATATGATTGCAATGGGTGACAAAAAAATTGGGGATTTTTCTATGAAAGGACGTTTTCCCTCTAAATTGAATTCATTTGCTAAGTGAGCTGTGCTAAATTTGGAGAGGAGGAAAAGGCCCTAAATATTATGGAGATCATAGCAGAAAAGCCAACCATCAGAATCAGGATCTGTGAGTTTTAGGTAGGTGGCCTTACTCATCTATTCAATTTCAGTGGTTTATTTGTTGATTTTTGGCACCTGGTAGCTCCGTGGGAGATCCCTGCCCTTGCTCACAACTACATCACACTTTTTGGGCCCAGAAGTGTGATCTTTCTCATAGGAAAGAATAGGAAACCTACAAGCTCAGAATTTCTGGGCAGAAAACTACGATTTGGCGCTATAGAGAGGGTTGGTCTGCTGGCCTGGTGGGGGTTGTAGGATGATTAGTGTAGACTAGTGTTTTATTCTCTGAATTGACAAGACATGTGGTTTTTTGCAGGCATGGGAGAGCTGAAAATCTACTAGCGTGAATGAAACTTGGATACTCTTCGATTCGAGATCTAGAGGGATCAGGGGGTTCGAGGGGCATTGGCTTGTTATTGGGTTCTCATGTCGTTAGGGAACCTATTCATGAGGGAAGGTGAGCCCTTTCTATCGAGAATTGTGAGAAATTGGTATCCAGACGAGGAGGTATTCGTCACACAGGGGCACAAGATTGACCTCACATTACAGGATATTTATTTCTTAACCGAGTTGCCTCCCCTTGGAGTGGTGGGGGATATTCATTCGGTGTTGTCTCGAGGGAGGAACATTACTCAGTTTGTGCAGTGCCATTGTCCACAGGATGTACGTGTCAAGGGCACGACTATCGCGATTGGTGATCTAGAGTTGCTAGAGACACAGGTTGTTGCTAGAGCTGTGCTACAGGTCTTGTCTAGCCAAGCATTCTACCACATCACTAGTGGGTAGATGATGCCGATTGAGAGTATTTTGGTGTCATTGCTGAAACGACATTTAAGTCTATGTAGGAGGAAACTGAACCGTGATTACGCTTTTGGTATAGTACTGTGTGCATTTTTCTTTGAGAAGATAGCTAGGAGCTCACATATCCAAGATGGGGGTCGACAAGAGCTCAGGATGCGTCATTGTGGGTAGCTACTGTAGAAAGGAGGAGGAGGGGGAATCAGATGAGTGTTCCGACATGAGTTTTTCGCACATTGGGATCAGGTGCTCCTCTACATTGACCATTACCCTTACAGTGGTAGGAACTATCAGGGAGATCCTAACTTGCCACTTCTGCCCAAGCGAGCATGGTACTGAGTGTAAATTATGTTGTATGCAGGCATAACATTGTTGGGTGTGGAGCCTGATTATCTTCTTTATTAACAGATATCACCGCGTTGGACCCCAGTTTGTAATGTGGCAGCAACGACTCCCATAAATGTGTGCTACAAGGGGGGTCCAAGGGGGGTGACAATGATATTTAGGATCCCTCCCATGGTGGGGTATCGAGGGTAGTTCCTCCGAAGCTAAAAATATATGTAAAATTTCCTTGTAAAATGTTTTATTTTCGTAGTCAATCTGGGCCATTCATTAGGCTAAGATCTGATGGTAGAAGTCATGTTTAATTTAGGTTTTTTTCCCCTAGAAGGCAACCCCTCACTATTTATGAGGGAATTGTATTGTGTCTATGTATATCTGTATTTTGAGTGAGGAAGAGAGAGGAGATTGAAAGCGAAGAGGGAATTAAAGCGAATATGTTGTACATTGTATCTCTTTAGTTTGCTAGATAATATAAAAGGAAGGACTAGTTGTTTCTCTGTGGACATAGCCCAAATTGGGTGAACAATGTATATATTTGTCTCTCTTGTTTTATGTGTTTATATTTCTTCAATATTCTATGTGTTCCATTGCTTTGTAACATATAATCTTCTAAAAAGCATTGGTAAAACTAATAGGATATGTAGGACAAGCCACAACACCTTGAGCTGCAAATCGAGGAACATCGTCATCATGTCAGGGTCCATATTAGATTTCGCTACTCGTTGATCTAGATCATAGATTTGAGATACTATTGACCGAAGTTTCAGAGTGCAGATGGCATGAGTTGGACGATCGATACACAAGTGAGTGTACCGGCCTACCCATAGAGTGGCGAGGTATCATGCAGTGCATGATTATGGTGGGTCAGGTAGTATGTGATCTACGTGCAGGTGGAGCAGAGCCTTTGGCGCATGTTCCTCCAGACAATGATTAGATGTATAGACATGTGGGTCCCTTTTATTTTGATTTTTGTAACATGTTGTGGGCATGTCTAATGTATTTAGATCTATGGGTTCCAAACACTTCTATGATGCATAATATAATTATGCATTTTTATATGACGATGATGGTTTTCCATGTGTTTTGTTTTATGGTTTTCTTTTGCTATATACATGTGATAAATGTCAATCTAGAATATTATTTACAATGGTATCTACACAGTTATTTTGGGTTCTAGGAACATGACTAAATGTAATGGTTTCAAATTCACGTGCCAACATTTTAACGAACATGACAAATAGTAAGGAATATAAATGAACATGAAGATGAAGGAGGAGACGAGAAACAACATCGACTAACAAAGATATCACTGCATCATATTCCGCTTGATTATTGGTGGTAGATATAATGCACACACCATTTGAAAGGCTTGATGTATGCAAGGGGGTAAAAATGGCCTAGGCTCCCGACGCTAGATCCAGGAGAAGAAACTTGCACCGTTGGCATTAACAACATATGGTGTGGATGATGGATCTATTTGAAAGGTGAAAAAGACAACAGATGAGAGGATGAAATCTACCTAATTCCATGGTAGAAATAAAAACATGCAAATCAAATGGATGTACAATGAGGGATATTTCTTGAGGTAGAGTGCTGGGAGAATTAGGAAGGAGATGGCCTTCAGAACCCTCAAAAAATATGCCCCCTTGCCTAAGTGCAAGGGTAATCAAGGGTAGACATAGCTTCCATGATGTCGTCATAAGACTAGAAGATGGATGGATGGGAGGAAGGATGACTATATGATGCGGCGGTGTTACCTAATGCATCAACCTAAGAAAGAAGGTTCACATACACATCGTCTGGAATGGTAGACGATGAGCTAGTAGATGGACGATCTACAGATGTTGGGACCTGGGATTCTATTGAAAGAGGTTCGATAGAAGCGTGCACAAAAACCTCTAAAAGGTTTTCCTGTGAGGAACTCAACGATGATGATAGTAGAGGATATGGCCTATGGTATCTGCCATCTTGACATCCGAGGAAGGGATCGCAATGGTGGGACCA
The DNA here is from genome assembly GCA_031772625.1 of Pinus tabuliformis. NCBI lineage: Eukaryota > Viridiplantae > Streptophyta > Pinopsida > Pinales > Pinaceae > Pinus > Pinus tabuliformis. The sequence continues at coordinate 1,499,625,654 of CM062820.1, read as the reverse complement.
GACTCCCCCTACTCTAGTTGACTAGGGGTACCAAAATCCATGGGTAGAGGAGTAATTGTTCCACTATGAGTGGTCTCATATTCGCGAAGCACTTCAAACCAATCATGAAATTCATTGAGACAAGGGAAACAATGGGAATAGTTACCATGATGATCATACAAGGCACAAGGGTGATTTATAAGTAGCTTTATGAGTTTCTTGGGTGGACTTGGAAATTTAACATAAAATTCAGGGGTATTTGACTCAAGAATTATTTCATGAACCAAATATTTGAGATGAGGAAGCTCGGGACAATTATTGGTGGCGTGCCCAACAACTTTGCACAAAGCACACATAGGTGACATATTTGGGGCCTTGGGGGCTGGAGGAGGTTGGGGAGCCTTGTATTTCAGTTCTTTCCTCCAATCTTTTTGCTCCTATCTGGATGCTTTCAGAACAAGAGTGGGTTCCTGTTGAGGTTGTGATGGAACTAAAGTAGTGACAAGGGTAGTAGGAACCGGTTGAACTGAGCTTAGAGCATGATAAAGTCTTAGCTAACCAAGAAAAATGCTTCTAGGGGTATCAATGTACCATACTAGTATCCCCAAAGTAATTTTAGGAAGGACGAGTGAATCCATGATAGGGACAAAAAATACTCACTGGAGGGGGGAAGAAGAAAGGTGTCTAGCCCACAGAGTAGTGTGTCAACATAATAGCTCTTGGATGGTTTAGATTTGGAATATCAGTTCCTGGTGGAAATGTAGGAGAGGAACCCACAAAGAGAGAAGGTCCTTGGGGGTGGATCTAAAGGGCTGAACTGGGATGGCAACAACAGGGTGTTGAGGAGCTAGTTGTTGATCGGATGTACAAGACTGCTTGAGAGCAACCCGTGACACTTGTAACATGCAAAGAATCATAGAGTTAGGCTCTGAGATGAGAGGGGAAGGACCAGGGAAATCACCCAATAATGAGGAATCTTTATAGACTCTGGGTGAAACACCGGCGAGGGATAGAGGAGTAGAAGACTTCTTATCTAATATTGACAAGATGATGGACTTGGGGGAGTTCAAGGATGCTGACTCATATTAATTCAACTAATCGATGGTAATGATCTTCCCTTCATGGGGGAAGCACATCTTGTGGAAAACTAAAAACATGACAACTGCCATGGCATATGTGTAACTATGACCTAAGAGAATTTTATAATCCAAAGGGGCATTAATAACCTCGATGTTGACATGAATAGTGTTTCCCGCAAGGGTCACTGGATAGTTGTGGTACACGCCAAGAGGTTGGGAAGAGTGTTTGTCCCATGCATGCAAAGCGAAGGTGGAAGGGGACAAATCAGGTGACTTAAGCTATTTCCAGATGACAACAAACATCACCCAGGTGAATGCTCCTTCATCGATAATGCATAAGGAGATGATGGCATTACGGCCTCAGACTGGTATCTAGCAAGAAATAAATGAAGGGAATGGGGGATGTTCTAATGTATCAACTAGGAAGAAAATAGAACAATTGTCAGTAGGACCTACTGTACCCAAATCAATTAGTAGATCTTTGTTTTGAGATGGGCATAACTGGAGGAATTCCAGCATCAACATGGCAGCAGGTAATTGTACGAAGTCATCTACTATACTATATGTATGGGAAGATAGATTAGAATCTGCATTATGGTGTAGTGGCCCCTTTGAGAGCTTGGGAATGGCCTCAAATTTAGGTTGAGGGATATGTAGAGGACCATTTAGTGTTGTAAGAGGCTCGAAAGATTATTTGGCTTTGGACTCAATGACAAAAGAAGTTGATGGCTTGTCATATTGACATGACCAAGTATGTAGGTTGATATCGAAGGGATTAACCTCATAAAAATTCATCATAAGGATTTGGCAGTAACCAAGACCAGAATTTTGGGGGGTATGGGCCGCTTGACCTATCTAAGGTTGAGTAGCAACAAATTCTTGTTGAGGGAAAGGATTTTTGATCATTGTTGGTTGAGACGGCATACGATTATGAGGTGATTCTTGACCTCTAGAAACTACTTGAGCTTCCCACATTTGGCACATTTGAGGTAAGAGAGGACACTCATGTGGGTAACTGAAATTTACACCACAACATGCACAACTTGTTCATACGAATAGCCTTATTCTTTTTGGGATAGTTGTGATGTCACTAGTTTTTGGTGCTAGTTTTTGGTGCTAGGCTTGTTCCCCTGGGGCTCTCTAGGTTGATTACCCTGATTACCCTAGTTACCCTTCCCCTTATTATTTTTCTTTGAATTTTTGGGATTTGTCGCACTCCGCTATGAAAAAAATTGACCCTGAGGGGGAAATGGCTACTGGGGCTGAGGATGCATGGGAGGTTGTGGTGCTAATACTTGAGAGGCTAGAGCACTCGACTATGCATAAGGAGGAGAAATGATTTGGTAGACTTGTTGGACTCCTGAAAACTTGTTGCTAATAGGAGGGGCATGAGTATTAGAGGAACTAGTGCCCCCTATGGATAGCCATAACTTTGCTAAGTATATGTTGAAGGGTGAGAATGGTTTCCAACAATACCATCAGTGGCGTGAGATGCCCTCAGTGCATTTTCACCTCTAGGATAGGGAAGGTCTGGAATGATGGTATAGACATAACTGGATTGTGCATAAACCCGTTCATATCTTAAATTAGTTTGGAGAACTTCTTCCTCGGTTTGAGGAAAATGGGACATGACATATTTTCCAATGTTTTCTAAAAGGCTCCTAAGAAACCAGTCTAGATAGACATGGTCTTTGAAGGGTGGGCCATGGCATGTGCTCCTCCTTCTACGCCACTCTTGAAGATGGTCAGAAAGGCAAGCGGCAGAGGACTAATGGAATGAGTTCAATAGCTCTGTAACAATGTCATAGGAGAGGTAACTGGAAATATGAGAGGAACAGTTTAGGCAATGTCATGAAAATGGATTGTGATGTGGCAACCTGGTCTACATACCATTTTGTAGCTTCTCTAGTTAGCGTGCTTTGGAAAAGCCGAAAACGAATGGAGTCATCGGTAATGGAGTTCGATGAACAACACATGTGGAAGGATCAGACATGGTTGGTAGGATCCTCTCCAACATTACCCTCAAAATTTTGGATGTCTGAGGGAAGCTTAGTTGGCATAGCAGGCACACTAGCATTGTGGTGTATGGGGTCATTTATCAACTGGCTAAAATATGGTAGACTTAACCCAACCATAAAAGGGGGCATGGGGGCTACCAAAAAGGTTCCTGAGACTATTTCTCTTGATGTGACCACTATGATAGAACCAGCAAAAACACCGGGTTGTGTTCTTGCACCAGATGTGGGTCGAGACATGGTAATGCTATGCATTGAAGGAGGCTCGAAATGAAATGAGGAATCAAAAGAACCAGGAGAAGAGTTAATATGGGGACTCGGAGGGCTATGAACTCAAATCCGACAATGAGGGGTAATATGCCCAAGAAGAAACTGGGGGTGAAGGCTTAATAGTCTCCGTGACAAATGCCTTGGTGGCACAATGGTGATAAGGTACACGTGACAAGGAAATGGTGAAGGGATATCAATAGTATGCCTTTGTTTCGATGAGGGAAGATAAATTTATTACATTAAGTCTTAGCTTAGCAGTGTAAACCAAACACCCTTTAATTAAGGTGTTTTTCTGTGTGAAAGTGTATTTATTGATTAATCCCAGATCATGTTTGAAAAAAAGAAAAAATCTTGCTGAAAATAAACTAAAATTAACAACAGAAAATGAAAAGAAAAACCATTAACTAAACCCCACCCAAACTAGGTTTGCAAACATTATGTTAGTTGATGGAGAAATCGACTAAAAAACACATCAAGAAGGTGAAGATATCTAATTTTTGTTGTGATTGGGATGAAAAGACACTAGGCTGATAGAGAGTGGTGCAGCAACAACAAAAAACCAGAGGGGAGGATTGCTGCAAAAAGATAGGGAGATGGGTGAAACACCTAGGGCAACCGATGAGACCCTAAGGCCTTTGAGAAAACAAGTTTGAATATGAAACTATGGATGGTGACAACCTATATTTATAGAATTGAAACAGAAAGGTATATATCTAGAAAATATGGTTGAAAGTGCTGCAAAAACTCAGACCACTTACTCTGCCAAACTCCTCCTATAAAGGTGGAAGCGTGCTAGAAGCCTTAGGGGTATAAATTCCACTTTGATCAGTAAATTAGAGTATATCGAGGCCGAAGTGGGATGAGAGAGAGGTCAAACAACCCAATAGACAGATATCGAGAAAATCGAGAAACAAATCTAGTAAAAACCCACAAACCCTAAAATTGTAGGTACTGACCTGTTTTCAGGTGAGATCACACGTTTTGGGCTGAATGGTGCACTCTAGCCTCCAGATCATAGTTTTTGGGCCAGAAAGTGTGATTTATGCTCTTTGAATGTCAGTTAGCAAATCTTAGAAAAAAAATTCGTCTCTATCTCAGCTGGTTCTTGTGACCTGCATAAAAGACTAGAAAACTTGCGGAAGTCAGAAAATTGATAGATATAGGTTTAAAGAGCTAGGAAACATTAAGATATTGAAAAAATAAGAAACCCTAAGCTGACAACTGGAGGTCACCCAGTTTTTTGGATCTAAAGTATAAACCTAATGGAGTCGTCAATTTTGTTGTAGTGTTTTCTTCTCAAATATGTACGAAAATAATGCACTTAAGAATGTGGATGAGAAACAATCTCAATAATATCAATGGCTACTAAACATTGTAGATCTGCAGCAACTGATAGAAACATAACCTACCAAATCCATGATATATGCCACAATCATAGTGAAACAACAAAATGAAACAACAATAACTCCAATTATCCAATGGAAACTAGATACACAAAGAATAGATTTTATTATAGCACCTGTGAAGGGAACAAATAAATGATACCGGTCCAACTCTATGGAATGGGTTCTTGTCTATCCTCAAATGTCTTCAGCTTTTGTAGATTCTCTCTTGTCTATAATGTGGAAACCTAGCAAATAAAATGTTTGAGCTCAATAGGACCTCATGGAAGAAAAATGGTGTGCAACAATGAAAATAACAAAAAGTGAATAATGAATGGAAACCCCTTCTATTTATAACAAATATTGAGTTATCCTTGATTAATGAGCAATAATAAAATATTATTAACCCCATTCTTGGAATAACCACTTGGAATATTTTATTATATTTGGTTAGGAGGGAAAAAGTATTTAAACTTTTATTTAGAAAGAAAGAATAAATAAATGATTTATTTATCATCTCAAGGAATTATTTAAGGAATAATAATAAAATAAGGATTTATTTAATTATTCCTAAGGGATTTAGTCAAATTTGACAAAGAATAATAAGTAATTAGTGATTAATTAATTATTCTTAGATAAAAATATATAATTAATGATTTATCTATTTATTTTTCATAATTGGGTCAAATATGACAAGGAATAATAATTGAACAATGGTTTAATTAATTATTCCTAAAATAAAATCAACTAAATATTGATTTATTTAACTATTCTTCATGGGTTTAACTATAAATTACTTAACACAGATGGTTTATTAAGTAATTTCTCACATTGAAAGCAATATTACTATGGTACAATTGGCTTTACATGGTGTACTTCGATCCTTCTAGTAAATTAGGCTAGATGATAAATTTTTTGGTGATAACAACATATACTGATATATGTAAAACAACCTCATGAGTGAGTCTAAAATGAGGGGCATCAACATCAAATGTGATCAAACTAGACTGGAAGCAATAAAACCCTCTAATAATAGTAAAAAAGGCTTTGTGTTACATAAGGAAACTCTACAAAACCTCTAAATAAGACATGGCCCAAGGTGCTTGGGATTAATCTTCAATAATATTGTAGTGCTAATTAGCCCATGAATTAGGTTTGTGTGCTGACTTATGGCAAACATCCTTAAGTGGGTGATATACTCGACCCAAAAGATTATCTAGAATTAGAGGTATAGTGGGAATAATAGGGATGATTAGTTACCTAAACGTCTAACTTGACTCACATGTGTTATAAGGCTTAGCACTTGTAGACAAGTTAAACTGTTGAGTACAAAAATGTATAGGTTCATAACAAGGAGGAAGATTGTGTTCCCACGATTCCCCCAGGTAGAGGTGGAGGAGAATGTCCAATCATTTGTTATTATGGTTGGATGGGGAATATATGAGTCAAAATTACCAGATGTTCGGTGGTTAATAGAAGGGTAAGAAGGTGGTGGACTCCATCCATAGTTTGGAATTCTTGAGTTAAATGATGTCCTTGAAAAATATTACAAGGAATTTTAACCTTTCTATGTCGCTCAAGTATTCCCCCACCTTGATTAGGTTGATTTTAAGTAGTATCCTGAGTATGTTTAGGGTTATTTTTTTTTATTTTTACCACTAGGATGCCAAGGATTCTTTGGTGTTGTGGAATTCACCATGAGAACCTCGGAAGTCTACTCAAAAGAGTTTACTTGTTGAGAACTAGATGTACTTGCTAGGGTTTTGTACGTAAGAATAAATTACCCTAGTTGACTAGCTAACAAGATCACAATATAAGAAGAAACATTACTAATGACACCATTAGAGTGTGGTCCTAGCTTGGGCCATTATGGATTAGTCGAAGGTAGAGGAGCGTTAGGAATAACATCATATAAATTCTTGACTAAGAATAGATCAAGTTCATATGTTGACCATGTAAGGCAACATGCTCATCAGTAGCCACCTCGACCATAGCGACATTCTTGGCTATAGGTGGTAATAAGGATTTGGTGAACAAGTCCTTTTTAGGTCCCTATAATACTAATGTAGCCTCTTATTGTTATTTTTAGTGTAGCCCCCTTATTGTTATTGTTGTGCCCATGTATTCCCCATGTTGTTATTATTCTAGCCCCCGTCCTTTTATTATTGTGACCCATAGAAGCCCACTATTGTTATTGTTGTGCCCTTACATTATTATTGTTATGTAGGCTTTGATTATATTGTGACCCCTTAGACTTCAATATAGAGGAAGGAGGTATTTTCGCTCATATAATAAAATAATTTTTCATTTATGTAATGTAAAGTAGGTTTCCTCCTCGAAGAGGATAATTTTTAAGTCGTTCATATATCAATTTGTTAGTTGGTTTCCTAACATTTGGAATCAGTGCTTTGGTTTCTAGGGTTTCACTCCTTCAAATAGGTCTTTCTACAACGCATCAAAAGATGAAATTTCAACCACATGGAGCTGAAATCAAGGTGAACTTCGTGTATGAATTTTAGATCTTTTATCGATATATTTACGGTGATATGATCTAAATAATTTAAGGTTTTTGTAGGCTCTAGAATTCCATCTCAAATAGGTGACCTAGGGAAACTCATCATAACTTTCTCTCTAAACATCAAAGTTTAATTTCATAAAAATCAACATAAATAGGATAGACTTTAGATATTTGGTTATCATTTTCATTGCTAAAGTTTGAAACCATGGAATATGGGACTCCATACAAGTTCATTCTATCGAACCAGTCTAGAATTATGACATTGTGGGATATTAGGCAAAACTCTTTCTTGAATAATACAATCTTAGTTTGAATTGTTGGTTTGGAAATAATAGTCATAGGGATACAACACGACGAAGTTTAAGATCTTGGAGATTCACAATTATAGAGATACAATAGTTGTAATATATAGCTCCTAAAAAGCGAGAAAAGAGTGTGTATTTTTTAAATGTTGCATAAATTTTGTTTGGAAAATGAGTTTGAAGTGATTCAAAGGGTATAGTCAAGCATAGATATCATTGCTTGATTTCGACATTCCTAAAAAAAAAAGGACACACGTAGTAAGAAACCATAAACCTATTCTATGTCACATGAAGAAGTGGAAGAAATACAACATGATATATCAAAATTACAAGATCAAGTGCAACAAATTTCACTCTCACAAAGAGTAACTAAAAATGAGCTAGAAGTTAATATGGATGGTTTGAAAGCCATGAAAGCAATGATGAATTTCAAGATGGAAGGTTTGAAGGATGGTTTAAAACTATATTTGAAAAGGGACTTGGAAGGTTTGAAGGAAGGTTTGAAAAAATTTCTACAACAAATATTTCCTAGTGGTGACAAGGTACTCCATGAAAATCATGATGAGGATAAAACGAATACAAATTGTGATTTTAGAGACTCACATAGTTGGTTAAAGAATAACAACATTCCAAATATTGGTATGAGGAAGTTTATTGGTATGGATTTGATGACGTGGATACTACATATGAAAGCAAGTATTTGATCTACATGATGTATCAAACACACAAAAGATACACATTGCATATTTATATTTAGAAAAAAATTAGTTTGTATGGTATCGATGGCTTTGATCTCGTAAACCACTTGTCACTTGGTCAATTTATGTGGAGGAAATGATAGCACATTATGACGATACAAAGAGAAACACCTTATTTAGCTAATTGATAAATATCAAATAAAAGGGTTCAATGGTAGAGCACATTGAGGACTTCCAAAAGTTGAATATAAGGGTAAATGACATTCTAGAGGAGCATTTGATTGATGTCTTGATAGGGAAACTAAAGGATAAAATCCAACATGACGTTCCCCTTTGGGAACCTGATCCATTGGAGTAGGAATTCAGGGTGGCAAGAAAAGTTCAAAGAAAAATTATGGCAACAAGGAAGTATACCTCTCAAAACTACACAGATGTAAGTGTTTCTCCCAGGCTTTCACAACCTACAAGGTTGACACCACAACAATTGGAAGAAAAAATAGGAATGGGGATTTGATACAGTTGTGATAGAAAATACTCTAAAGGTAATAAGTGTGGTGAGAAGAAATTATTTTACATAGATTGTGAAGTGGAGGAAGAAAAGGAATAAGAAATGCCGAAATAAGAAGATATGCACCAAGAACCAACCCGAAAGAAAGAATAAAAGAATATAACCATATCTTGTAATGCGTTGGCAAGAATTACCACTCCTCAAACTCTCAAGATATAAGGATAGATCAAGAAGAAAAAGGGAATAGTGCTAATCGATTTGGGTAGTACCCATAATTTTATTCATTGTAAATAACCAAGGAATTTAATTGCTTCCTATGTCCAGCACCAGAGTGTGAATTGATGGTCGCAAGTGGAGGAACTATAAATTTTTCTGAAAAGTGCCATAATGTCAAGCTAACCATGGGGGAATATGTATTTAATATTCCAATTCTTTCCATTCCAATGGGTGGTGTTGATGTTGTACTAGGAGTCCAATGTTTAGAATCTTTGGGTACAATAGCTTTTAATTTTTAATAACTTTTCTTTATATTTTTTTGGGAAGGAAAGGAAGTTGAATTAAGGGGTATCATAGGGAAAATAGGAAATATAATCAACTTTAATGGCATGACAAATCTTCTAAATAAAGAAAAATGGGGTGAAATTGCACAATTATGCTCACTAGAGGTTATAACATCGAAATCATCTATTTCTCCAGTTCTCCAAAAAGTATTGGAAAATCATTCCAAGGTATTTGAGACTCCAAAATGACTCCCACCTTTTCATTATCATTATCATGATATTCATTTGATTGTAGGAAGTGTTTGTCCAAACATCAGGCCTTATAGATATGCCTATGCCCAAAAGAGTGAAAATGAACATATGGTTACAAAAATGCTAGAGGCATGTACAATTCAACCTAGTCAAAGTTCTCTCCTTGTTCCAGTGGTATTGGTGCACAAGAAGGACAAATCATGGTGCATGTGTCCAGATTATAGGGATCACAACAAGCTCACTATTAAAGATAAATTTACTATTCCTATCATTGATGAATTGTTGGATGATTTACATGGAGAAATTTTCTTCACCAAGTTGCATCTTTGTTCGAGATATCATCAAATTAGAATGAAGGCTGAAGACATTCCAAAAAAAACATTTAGAAATCATGAGGGTCATTATGATTTTTTGGTCATGAATTTTGGCCTTATGAATGAACCTTCCACATTTCAAGGTTTGATGAATTCCATTTTCAAACCCTTCCTTTGCGAATTTCTATTAGTGTTTTTTAATGATATACTAATCTACAAAAAGTCTTGGAAGGATCATATTCAACATGTTGACAGGGGGCTAAAAATATTGGAGGAGAAACAATTGTGTGCAAAACCCTCCAAATGTTTCTTTGGAGTATAGGAGGTGTAATATTTGGCTCATATTGTATCACATGAGGGTGTTACGGTGGACCCTAACAAAATTAAAGCCATTAAGGAATGTAAAATTGTCACAACCATAAAGCATCTTCGAGGATTTCTCAGTTTGAGAAGGTATTATTACAAGTTTGTTAAGAATTATGGGAGAATAGTAGCACCTCTAACAACATTACTAAAGAAAGATGCATTCTCTTGGACTCCAAAACCATCTAAGTCTTTTGAACATCTTAAGAGGCAATGTGCTAAGAATTGGTCTTAGCTACGCCAAAATTTATAAAAAAAAAGTTTATTATGGAATTTGATTCCTTAGGAAATGGTATTGGTGTTATTTTAATGCAAGAAGGAAGACCCATTTCTTTTGAAAGCCCTCCAATCAAAGGCAAGTATTTGCATAAACCTATTTATGAGAAGGAAATGTTGGCAACACTACATGCACTAAATAAATGGAGACATTACCTAATGGGAAGACGCTTCAAGGTAAAAACAGATCATGATATTCTTAAATACTTTTTGGAACAAATTCTATCTTCAGAAGAGCAACAAAAAAGGGTTACAAAGATGTTGGGTTATGACTTTGAAATCATCTACAAAAAAGGGAAGATAAATGTTGTTGTAGATGCACTCTCAAGAATGGATGAGGATGTGGAAGCATTGGTTTGTGCCATTTTTACTATCCAACCATATTGGATAACCGAAGCAAGGGATGAATGGAAGAATGATTCAAAATTTGCATCAAGATCCTAGTACATATGATACATTTAGTTGGAAAAATGATTCATTATGGTACAAATATCACTTATATCTTTATAAGAATTCCAAACTCAAACAGAATATTCTTTTGGAATTGCACACCTCTCCCATAGGAGGGCACTTAGGATTTTTAAGAAATTACCACACGGTCAAAAAGGAATTTTTTTGGGATGGCCTTAAATCTGATATTAAACATTTTGTGGCAAAATGTTTGGCTTTCCAACAAAATAAAGTTGAGACAATTAAGACCCCATGCTTTTTACAACCTTTAGCCATTCCAAGTCATAATTAGGAGGAGCTCTCAACGGATTTTATCACAATTTTACCCAAATCCGAAGGAAAGAGTGTTAACATGGTAGTAGTTTAAATAATTACCAAGTATGCACAATTTTCTAGATTATCTCATTCATTTAAATCCAATACATTTCCTATTTCATTTATGGAAACAATTCAAAAGTTACATGAGAACCCAAAGATTATTGTAAGTGACAGAGATCCCATTTTCCCTGGAAATTTTTGGACGAAATTACTTTCTTGTCTGTGTACTCAATTAACTCATAGCTCACCTTATCATCCTCAGTCTGATGGTCAAACTGAGATAGTGAACAAATGTTTGGAGGGATATCTTCTTTGCTTTGTAACTGATAAACAAACACAATGTGTCAAGTGTTTACCTTTGGTAAAATGGTGGTATAACACTTCCTTCCATACTACAAAATGATCCCATTTATGGAACCTTATGGATATCAACCACCATCCATTATATCATCTTTGAGATAAAATTTTAAGGTTCAAGTAGTGGAATATCACATCAAGCATCAACAACAGGTTCTCCAACTCTTAAAGGAAAACATCACTTTCACACATAATCGGATGAAACACATGACAATAAGCATCGCAGAGAAAGCAATTTTGATGTAGGCGACGATGTATTTTTATGGATAAAACCATACAAACAAATTTCCCTCAAGAAAGCTAAGAAGGATGATAAATTATCACCAAAGTACTATGGTCCTTACAAGGTGTTGCACAAGATTGGTACTATGGCATACAAATTAGAGCTTTCAACATCTTTCCGAGTGCACCAAGTGTTGGGCAATTTATTGGGCTTCAATTGCTGCATTAAATTATCAACCAGGGAAACTCATGAGCTTGTGATGATGCCAACAAAATATATGCAGGAGTAGGAAACTAACTCTATGTCTAACTAAATAATTTATGATTCAATATAATATGCAAGGGAAGAGGCTCCTAACTAAGGAGGTCCTGGTTGTCCTTCCCTACAGTATCATAGAGAAATCATTGATTACAAACTAGAAACTTGAAATGAAGACAAAAGAATGAACTTAATTATTGTTCAGATTCAAGTAGAGAGAGAGACTAACTTAGTCTCTTGATTGTCCTCTCATGTACTAATCCAAACTAAACTAAGATTCATTCATAAGCATAAGAAATGAAATGACTTGAAACATAAAAGCACAAAAGAATGAATTTCAATTACCATATAAATCAATGGAGAGAGAGCCTAACTTAAACTCTTGGTTATCTCCTCATATGATACTTGAAACATAAAAGCAAAAGAATGAATTTTAATTATCATGCAAATCAAATGGAGAGAGAGTCTAACTTAGACCCTTGGTTGTTCTCTCATATGCTGATAAGATTCTAATTTAAAACTCATTCATCAATCATAAACAAATCAAATCTTCAAACATCTAAGCAATTAAATGAAATAAGATCTAATATGAAATAACACGTTTCTCTCATCCTTTTAGAGTGAGCTCAATTCTCTTAAGAATAAGACAAATTATTCCATATACTACATTAAGGAAACTTATATCTAAAAACTACATAATGGAAATAAAACTACATAATGGAAATGTATGTAAAATGGAGCTTTATTATATTCCATCATAAGCTGGATACATGCTCTAAGAGTCCTCTCCTTGGAATGGAGGAGGTACTCCTATTTATACAATGAGATGAGATAACAAACTGATAATGATGATCCACTAATCTCTCTTTAGTTCCATACATTTCTCAACCATCTAGAAACATAACCCTATCCTCCATGATTTCCTCCATGAGGTCCATGATTTTCTCCATGAGATCATGATCTTTTCCATGAGGCTTATCTTATCAAATTCGAATTTGATCATTCAAGGCCACATAAAGATGCCCTGGAAGCTTCCTTTGTGCCTACACATGTCAACAAACTCATTCTAATTGTTAGGTATAAGTATAAGCATCTTATTTTCTAAAGTTTAGCCATAAATTCACTTAAAAATGTTAAGAATTAATAAACTTTGGAAAAGCATTGTTATAACCCAATAATGAGGTAAATGTAATGATATGGAGGTGGAATGGAGGTGACATGAAGGTAAAATGTGAAAATATTGGTGAATAATGGAGTGAAAATGGGGACTATTTTGAGGCCCAACCTCTCCCCCAAACTCAAGATATTGCATGTCCTCATGCAATCTATTACATTAATTTTTGAGCTTTGGCTTAAACTCTGCATGATATCATTTGCATAACTTTTGCAAAGCGTTATTTTAATGAACTACAACTTGGTTGGTTCTTGTGTTTCAACCATATTTTGTTTGTTGCATTCAATGTATGATCTTTGCATATTGATAATGTGATTTTTATTGCAGAGTATTTTTGTTGGAATGCATCATGGTTGGTTCTTGTGTAACAACCATGATTGTGTTGGCATCCAATTCACTTTCAAATACTTTTGTCAAAGCCATTTGTATACTCATGTAATAGTGGCAGAGTATTTTTGTTGGAATGCGTCATGGTTGGTTCTTGTGTAACAACCATGAGTGTGTTGGCATCCAATTAACTTTTAAATACTTTTGACAAAGCCATTTGTATGCTCATGTAATAGTGAATATATTTTGAAGGTAAGTGGGGTTAAGAATGTGATATATGAATGTGGATGTATCCTTCCCCTTAAACGGATGATTTGGGAAATTATGTGAAATGGGAAAGCAAGGAAAAAGGAAGTGAAGTTTTTCCAAAAATTATTATTCTAACTTTTCAAGGAATTTAATAGTTAAAAGTTAGAAAATATCATACCTTAACTTACCCTTCCAAAAATGGATGAGAGTTGTGCACGTGTGGTGATAAAGACTGTTGTTCATAGTCCTCTTTAGTTGGTTGGGAAAATCATGCATGAATCATGCATGTGCAGCTGCCACAATTCTGCTCTAAATCTGCTTCTTCAAGTTGTGGATGAAAGATGGGTCTGTGTTGTCGTATCGGCTGCTGGATCCTCTGCTACTAGATTATGAATCTGAGGAGTCTGCTGAACATGGCTGAAAGTCGTATCTGCTGCTGGATGATAAATCCAATGAGTTTGCTAAATATGGCTGAAAATCTATAAGGCTTGGAAGGTATACAAAATATAGAAGTTACATTTCCCTCCCAGCCTTATTGATTGACTTGTCCTCAAGTGATGACAATCTGAAAAACAATGAAAAGAAATTGGCTTCATCTGCTACAAAATATGGGTCTTCAAGTCTTCAACGCTCGATGGTACAAGTCTTACTATGTGATTAAATGTGTCGATGTCGAACATAGCAAGAAGTTGTTGACTTAGTGGCCATTAGTGAATGCCCCTAGCCAACACAAGAGCTCCCACCATTGATTCCAATGGGAGTCAGGATGCCTAACACATCGTTGTAGGTACGAATAAATTTGTCGTGGTCGAGTCACCTACAAGATCCAACGAACAAGGGATATTAATGTACTCCCATTGTTTATTGGCAAGAGTACTTTCCATTAAGGCATGCAAGCCTCTAGGTGTTTTTTCAATGATACTTAGACTCTAGGACTTTGACTCAAGCAGAGTTTTATTGCAGAAATGAAGAGGAATGGTAATGACATGACAATAAGCTTGTAAGGAATGGATGTAAGGAAATGCATGGTGTATGAATGAGAACTCTTGCTGTGAAAAATGGATATGGAGATTGTATGCTTTATGGACATGGACAATGGGTGGAAAATCTTTTGCAAAATGGGAGTGCAAAATAATGGTTCTGGACATGGATTTGTCTTTAGAATGTTTCATGAAATTAGTCGTTGGAAGACCAATTGTGCACACAATATAATCTCCTTATGATCACTTGATTATCCTGTAACCTGTAAAAAACTTGGTACAAAGAAAACGTAAGTGTGCTCATGAATAAATGGCCAGTTTCTTCATGTTTCTTACGCAAAAAATTTATACCAAATAAAACAAATCAACGACAATCAAAGTTTTGAAATTGACTTAATCATGATATTAAAATCAGTCCATTCTTAAAATAACCATGGAAAAGTAATACTCCCTGTTTGTGTCAGCTGACTTTTGTGCATGGCGAAAAGTTTGGCATCATAGATTTGTTGTGTCCTGCAGATTAGTGCGTTATAAAAGCATACAACAATATCAATTTGCCAACTCTAAACAAGTTAGTCAGCATTTAAATAATCCACCAAATGTTCTTTCAAATTATGCTTCCAAATGTTCCATTCTTTATTTTCAAACCGGCGTGAATTTTGTGAATTTTTTTTATTTTTATTTTTATTTTTATTTTTTATTTTTATTTTTTTAATATTTGTTTTTTTTTTTTTTTTTTTCCTGTTCTCATGATTCTCTCAATTTTCGTGCCCCCAAAGTTTTGTTTTATGCTAGTACCCTTCACATGCCAATGTTTACTTTTATTTTCTTTTCTTTTCTTTTTATTTTTTAATACTTCTAAACAAGAATTGTTAATTTTTTATTTTTTTTAACAAAAGATAACATATTAATATATTAATACAATCATAATATATTAATATAGTTAATATATTTAATACAATCATATTATATTAATATAATATATTATATTAATATATTAATATATTAATATATTATATACAATCATATTAATATATTAATATAATTAATACAATATAAATCAAATATTAACTAAATATTTAAATTAAAACATATCACTCATTAATATATTGTAACTAAATATATACAAAACAAATCCCAAATATAAAAATAAAAATAAATATGATATTTTACAATAAATACAAAACAAATTTAAACTAAAAATAGAAAAGAAATCCAAACAAAACATCAATATTGGCAAGTGAAGGGATTGACCGGTTGCCTTGTTGACCAGAGAAAACGAAGGATAGGTAGCCTTGTCCTTCACTTTGGTGCTGTATGTCTCATCCATCACTTTTTGCCTTAGCAACTCTCATGAAAGCAATATGGAACAGGCTGCCGACTGAAAGTGGGGTGTTTGAACGCCAGCAAGATTACAGCTGATGCTGATATACACAGGCTTGCTCTCGATAAGTGCTGTGGAAATCGCATAGTCAATAAGTTCCTGGTCATCATCCAAGTGATTCACAATAACCTGAGCACATGTGACCGTCTGGAAGCAGCGATACTCCTGGCTGAAGTCGGGCAACCCAATGGTATGATGCAGAATGCGGTTGGTCCCATAGTCATTAGAATTAGGCCCTCCACAGTTCCATATCGAAAAGCTTCAGCTAAATTATTTGTCATTGCTGATATATCATAATCTCTATCACGAAATTCATCTTCATCATTGTCCAAATTCCGCTCCTGTATTGTAGTTGGGCGGCCACATTGCCACTGCAAAACATTCTGCACTGTATTACGGCTTTGAAGAGTCGTCATTTGCCACACATTCCAGTTAGAGTTTGCCTGTAGATAGGCTTGTATCTGGATATTGTTATTCCCAATATGACAGAGTCTGTTTGCAATTCGTGTAATATGTCCCATATTTCCTGTCCTCGGAGGTAATTTCCCACATGTAGGTGCTATTGGCTTGCTGGGATCATCAATAACAAAGGGCTTTTCATCTGCTACCAGAAGTTTCCCTAAAAAATCACACTCTTGGAACAGGTGATCAATAACAGTAGTATTGTTGCTTTCTACACATGAGCTTATGATACACTCCACATAATGATGCAGACTATTGTTGAAGGGGTACTCGAAAAAAAAAGTTTGATAACTGTCTGAAGAGCACCCAAACGAACCAACTCTAGCCAAGCAACTTCACTCCCATTCTTCAACAAGACTGCAATGAATTCCATTATCTTTAAACGATGCATTCCGAAAGGAGGTCTTAATTCTCCATATGTGGTAGGTAGAACATTTGCATCAGAAGACACATTCAACAACTCTAGTAATTTACCAAGGCCGTGTAGCATGCCATCCACTGTCTCAGGAGATTCGGGAAAACTCCGATCTGAACTGCCCCGATAATTGAGAGAGATTGGTTCGAATCCCGTCCGGTTTATTCCGGCTTCCATCCATCTCCTGAATCGCCCCCTCGCCATTATTCAATGACTTCTCAGAGCTGATTTGTGGGGGCGGGGCTATGAATGAGGCGACGCCCCACAATTGTTTTTCGAGCGCGTTCTTCATAATCCCGAGAACTAGAAGGGTTGGAGGCAGCATAATGTTCTTGATTTCCACAATCTCAGGGTGCTTAAGTAGCCTTAGAAGCTTGATTTTTCTGAGAATTCGAGTGGAATCAAATATATGTTCAAATATATTATTAATCTTTTTGATTGCCACTCTTTGACCTGTGTGAGTGTCAATTGCAGAGCAAACAACTCCATAGCTTCCTTTACCAATCACCTCCTGTATTTGGTATCGGTTGGCTTCCCCATAATCTGAAAAGAATTCTGTTTCTATAATATACTTCCGGTCGGGATCAGGAGCTGCCATTCTTCCTCTGGTTTTATCGGGGAGCACTCGAACAGGCCGTAAAGTAGAAGGATCGAGAGGCCTTTCAATGTATTCAACAGCCTGATCGTCTTCAGTAAAAGAGGGCGTTGACGATCCAGAAGATGAGGACTTGTCTTCTTCCATATTGTTGTTGTTCTGGGCCTTGGCCATACAGTGCCACCTTCGCTCTCCCCATCTGCGAATGCTGTCAACAATGTCTCCTCCCATAATGTCGACCTCTGAAATGTGGTGATCGAATCCTGAGGTGTGGATTTGACACCACAAATTTTTGGAGCTTCGGCAGCATACGATCAAGATCGCCCTCACAACGACCACGACCGTCGTAGTGCCATTGCCGGCCACGATGTCTTGGGACTTGGAAAGCTCCACCAGCATCTTTGCAGCGGGCTGCAAGACTTCCATCTTGCTCAGGATCGTGGCCCCGTCATAAAGTTATTCTCAGCTTCGAACGTGGGAATCGAACGATAATCTTCAGGTGCTGGAGGTTAAACCTTATATGTTCTGCAACAAAACCCTAAAAACCCTGGTTGCAGTGTTATTTTTGCTTCTCCACTGTTCATGAAAAACAGAAGAATGATTTTTTATTTTTTTTAATAATAATAATATATAAGAGATATATATATTATTATTACATGGAATTTTTTTTTTTTTTTTTTTTTTTTTTAAACAACAAATGTTAAAAGAAATGAAAACATTATTTTTTTTTATTTTGTATGTTGATTTCATTTATTGCTTTAGATTTTTTTTGTTAAACAACAAATTAAAAAAACAAATTTTTTTAATTTGTTATTTAAGTTAAAAAAAAATTTAAAGTTGTAAAATCAACAATCTTTTTTTTAATTAAAACCTACTATTAAACAATAACTATAATGAAGTTTTTTTTTTTTTAATATCTAAAAAAAACAAAATAAATGGTTATTTTTTATTTTTAATAATAATATGTATATATGATACATATATTATTAAAATTTTTATTTTTTAAATCTAAATTAAAAAAAACTAAATTTCATCTAAAAAATTTAAAGATGTTTTTATTTTTATTCACAAAATTCTTTATTGTCTTTTTGCAAATTAATTCTCCAGCAAGAGTATTTTTATTTGAACAAAATCAATAGATTTTCTTATCTTCCTGATCGCACGAAGTGCAGGATGAAAGCATACTAATCGATTGATTTGTGTTTATTTATGCAGGGGGGTTTCTTTGAAAAGACGAAATTTAAAACTAGCTAAACATTAGAACATCAGAAAACTCAAACTTAAACCCCTTTGTGAAGATCCTGCTGTCACCAGGTCTCACAAATTATTTTGTCTAGAGAAAAATACTAGTATTAAATTAAATTCCTAATGCCTAATCCCTTAGCACCATCCCCGGCAACGGCGCCAAAATGTTGGGCAATTTATTGGGCTTAAATTGCTGCATTAAATTATCAACCAGGGAAACTCGTGAGCTTGTGATGATGCTAGCAAAATATATGCAGGAGTAGGCAACTAACTCTATGTCTAACTAAATAATTTATGATTCAATATAATATGCAAGGGAAGAGGCTCCTAACTAAGGAGGTCCTGGTTGTCCTTCCCTACAGTATCATAGAGAAATCATTGATTACAAACTAGAAACTTGAAATGAAGACAAAAGAATGAACTTAATTATTGTTCAGATTCAAGTAGAGAGAGAGACTAACTTAGTCTCTTGATTGTCCTCTCATGTACTAATCCAAACTAAACTAAGATTCATTCATAAGCATAAGAAATGAAATGACTTGAAACATAAAAGCACAAAAGAATGAATTTCAATTACCATATAAATCAATGGAGAGAGAGCCTAACTTAGACTCTTGGTTATCTCCTCATATGATACTTGAAACATAAAAGCAAAAGAATGAATTTTAATTATCATGCAAATCAAATGGAGAGAGAGTCTAACTTAGACCCTTGGTTGTTCTCTCATATGCTGATAAGATTCTAATTTAAAACTCATTCATCAATCATAAACAAATCAAATCCTCAAACATCTAAGCAATTAAATGAAATAAGATCTAATATGAAATAACATGTTTCTCTCATCCTTTTAGAGTGAGCTCAATTCTCTTAAGAACAAGACAAATTATTCCATATACTACATTAAGGACACTTATATCTAAAAACTACATAATGGAAATAAAACTACATAATGGAAATGTATGTAAAATGGAGCTTTATTCTATTCCATCATAAGCTGGATACATTCTCTAAGAGTCCTCTCCTTGGAATGGAGGAGGTACTCCTATTTATACAATGAGATGAGATAACAAACTCATAATTACGATCCACTAATCTCTCTTTAGTTCCATACATTTCTCAACCATCTAGACACATAACCCTATCCTCCATGATTTCCTCCATGAGGTCCATGATTTTCTCCATGAGATCATGACCTTTTCCATGAGGCTTATCTTATCAAATTCGAATTTGATCATTCAAGGCCACATAAAGATGCCCTGGAAGCTTCCTTTGTGCCTAGACATGTCAACAAACTCATTCTAATTGTTAGGTATAAGTATAAGCATCTTATTTTCTAAAGTTTAGCCATAAATTCACTTAAAAATGTTAAGAATTAATAAACTTTGGAAAAGCATTGTTATAACCCAATAATGAGGTAAATGTAATGATATGGAGGTGGAATGGAGGTGACATGAAGGTAAAATGTGAAAATATTGGTGAATAATGGAGTGAAAATAGGGACTATTTTGAGGCCCAACACCAAGTTTTCCATTTTTCATGCTTAAAGAAGGTTATAGGTGATAATATCCTAGTTCAAACAATATTGTGAGAACATGACAAGGAAGGAAAAATCATATTGGAACCTGAAGCAGTCACAGAAATAGGAACACGATAGCTACGAAATCAATCAATTTCATAGTATCTCGTCAATTGGAAGAACTTAATTGCTGAAGGTTCCACATGAGAGGATGATAATTTTATACAGAAGCATCCAGTACTAATCAAAAGTTGAGGACAACAAAGTTTTGAAGGAGAGGGGCATGATAGGTCATATAATACTAGCGTAGCCCCCTTATTGTTATTTTTTTCCAATGTAGTCCCCATGTTATTATTACTGTGCCACATAGAGGCCCACTATTATTACTATTGTGCCTTTACATTATTATTTTTATGTAGACTTTGATTATGTTGTGACCCCTTATACTCCTATATACATAAAGGAGGTATTTTCATTTGTATTATCCAAGAATTGTCCATTTATGTAATGCAAATGAGGTTTTCCCCTCCAAGACAACAATTTTGAAGTCGTTGATCTATCTATTTGTGAGATGGTTGCATACAAATATTTAATGATGTTATTAGTAATTTTAATTCTAACCAAACTCTTACATCCTCTCAACTCATGGATATGGTAAGGGATGTGAGTAAAGTTATCTTGTTTACAAGTCGACAAGAGGTCAGTTCGAAGATGCTACCATGAAGGTAATTGAAAGTCATTCAAAAAAGGTATGGGGAAAGGGAGAAAATTAAGTATAAGATGCCCTATAAATTTTGATAGTCCAATTAGTGACATCACTCATAAGGGTTCTTTGAAAATATACGACCTGACACAATCATCGACCAAATAATTCAAAGATCACCATAGATGTTAGGTGGTGATGTGCATGGATGGTATTTCTCTCAGATTACCTTAAAAATTAGGAATATCAGAAGGATGTTTTGCAAGAATGTGTGGCCACCTAATATCATGACATATGGGGTCATCTGTTAGTGTTTCCATGTATGGTAAATAAATGGAGGATATAAATGGAAGTTGGTGTTGAATAAATGGATCAAGAGGGAAAATTTAGCCCCATGATGGACCTTTAATTTCCCCCATAAAATAATTAATCAAGGATGATGATGGGCCATATTATAGTTCACCCCATAAAATTGAGTTCCTGAGCCAATAGACATGGCTAAAAAATATTGTCCACTAGTGGGAATTACCCCAGTGAAAAAGGGACTCCCGAAAGGGTGAATACTCATGGGATTGCTCCCAAGAGTAGATGAACGAACTCCTTGTGAAAAGACACCAATGTATTTATAAGAACTCATAAGAATAGTGGCACCAGTGGGGTTAATATAGTCAGGTAAATTTTCCTCTTTGAAGGAAAAGTGAACCCCAGAGAAATTCAACCTACTTGACATTGAATTTCTGCAATGTTGATATGCTCCCCTAAAAGCATTAGTGCCTCCAATAAAGGTAAAGGGAAAACTATATCCCACCTACAAGTTCCCCAACGTAGATATACCCATGTTAGTTTAAAGATCTCTAGGTATAGATGAGTTAGGAGTAAATATTCCATCTTGTGCATGTCGACTAGGGTTAACACCCATTTGAAACACAAAGGTGGATGAAAGTGTAGACATAGATAAATTTGGTCAACTTGTAAGGGTCATGAAAACATTGAAAAAATGACTAACGATGTGGAAGGTAATGGGGGACCCATATCCCCTATGGTAGGAGTATTACTCTTACCAGACATATGATGAAAAAATAGAGAAAATGGTTTAGTATCATAAGGTCTTAGTTGCACAAGAACAAGGACAAAATGTTTGGTCAAAGTTCGATTGACATGTTGTGGTTGAGTTTCATCAAATACCTAAACCGTCACTATGTCTCCCCCTTAAGGACCAAGGTATGGTCTAAACCTCTTAAACCTAAGTATGGTCTAAGCCCTTTGTTGTTGGAGTTATTCTATGTCTGCTAAGTGGTGTACCTTCCTCTTCAAGATAAAGGTTTAAAATTATATGAGAACATCGAATATTTTTTTCATCCATAATGAATATATTTTATTAATAGGTTAAATTAATTAATACACCACTATGGCCAATTAGACTTAGATCAAACAACACATGCTAGAAAATATAAGAAGGCAATCACACACAAAGCAAGAGAGAGTGAAAGGGATCTTCCCATTGCTGGAGCTTGGTTGATCGGGGCCCAAGTTGATAGTGAATATGTGTTTGCGACATCTATGCTCACGACCTACTTAACAATCCTTTTAAACTTGACACAATTTCCATTATTAGCCATGGAGTACCCCTGAGGAGGTTTGAGTGAGTTAAAACAATATTTTCCATGGTTAGATCAAGGACATACCCCTTGCTTTCACCCATGTAAGACACCTAGGATTCTAAACACTTCAGCTACCATGTACAACAACCTAACCTAGGGGAACATTCGTCAATTACATATACACACAAAGGAAGGGAAACTATGCTCAAAACCCCTTGAGAGATTGCTCAAAGCAGTTCATATGCCTCTCAAGTAAGCCCCTTGAGAATGTATATAACAAAAACACCAAGAGGAAATGAAGTGGGGTAGATCACTCTATTGGCCCTAATGTGACCTTTTAATTGACCCTCTCATGTTAGGATTTATTCCCAAGAAAATCTACCACTACAAATGAGTTTTCTCTCCTTACCTCAAGATACTAGGTTTGTTTTTCATGGCCTTGGAGAGTTTACCTCACTCCTCTAATCCAATACCCTAGCTTAATTAATGATTAGTGTTCTACAAAAGAAAAGAAAAAAACTTGAATTGATTTTATTAAGTGTTTAATTTATGAATTTTATTGTAGAGTCGAGGCTTCTGTGATCCATATTAGTATTGAGAAGAAATTTTCGGCGAATGTCACATCATAATTCATTTGTCGATGCATTTCGAGCCAACAAGTGTGGTTCATCGTCAGGACATGTTGAAGAACCAGACCATGGAAATAGTTTAAATAGAGAGAGCATGTCATCCAACAACTATATTTGACTAGGAAACGACTATATTTGACAAAGGAACAACTATATTTGATCAGGAGACTGAACTGGACCGAGGGATAGGGATAGGGAAATTTAATTAATTCAAAAGTTAGTTTTATTAAATTTATTACTATATTTGATTAATTTAACTGTTTATATTTAATGATAATAAACTAATAATGGATTTGTTATTTTATATATATATATATATATATATATATATATATATATATATGAATACCAACTAATATTTAATAAATAAATTAAAATTGCTAATTAAAGGCTCGCGTACTTAGTTATAGTAAAATTATTCTAAAGTTATTAGTTCTTATTCATTCATATTAAAGTTATAAAGGAAACATTATTCTTTAAAGTCATATTCATTAAGGTGAAAATTATTATACTCACTATTGCATTATATTAATAACTCACTAGGTCTTAATCTTTATGTGAGTATAATAGATTTATTAATGCTAAAGCCATATAAATACAAATTGATATTAAACTTTTCTTCATTTTTTAAATTTTTGTTTACATTACATATTACATTATACCCAAAATTATTTAAGTATTAATTTAACTTTATATAACTAATGAGTATAAATTAATAGAATTACTATTAATGCTAAAGACATATACATTAATATTAAATTTTTCTTCACTCTTTAATTTTTCTTCAATAAGGGAAGCTTATTATATTAACTATTACACTATACCAATAATTAACCAAGTCATAAATAAACTTTATATAATTAATGAGAATAAAATAATAGATTTACTTTAAGTGCTAAATAAAAAAAAAAATGAAGGGTGTAACAAAATCGAAAAGGGGTAATTTATTAATTAAAAATGCTGAGAAAGAAGACGATAGTTTTTGATTAGTTAAATCCACGAGTCAATATACATTAATTTAAACTAAAGTATAAATGGGATAATTGGCATCATTCTTTAAAATTCATTTATTATCGTAAAAAATTTATGTTAAAAAAGCTAATTATCAGGGCTAAAAAGATTCTTACTACCTCCATAAATAAATATCTTATTATAAGAATTGTTGAAAAGGTTAAATAATTAATAAAAACAAAGAGAAAATAAGGGATAAAGGACAACACAAGGACAAAATACCGGAGAATATCACAATAAAGGAACAACACAAAGGGTGGGGGTAGGGTTGGAGCGGGGGTCGGGTGGGGGCGGGTAGGAGGAAAGGGCAGGGATCCAACATCTGCTAATCTTCCAATCATCATCCTATTGAAATTTATTAGATGTACTAGGATCTTGTTGTAACTTCTTAATGAGTTCCCACACTTCTTCATCATTCTTCCATTCATCCCCTGCTTTGTTTATCCAGTCTAGTTGGATAATAGAAATGGGACAGAAGAATGCTTCGACATCCTCATCCTTTCTTGAGAGTGCATCTGCCACAACATTTTGCTTCCTTTTTTTGTAGATGATTTCAAAGTCATAACCCAACATCTTTGTGATCCATTTTTATTGCTCTTCAGAGGATAATATTTGTTCTAAAAGGTATTTAAGACTAGCAAGATTTGTTTTTACCTTGAAGTGTCTTCCCATTAGGTAGGGTCTCCATTTCTTATGTGCATGTAGTATTTCAAAAATTTCCTTCTCATAAATAGCTTTGTGTAAATACTTTCCTTTGACTTGATGACTTTCAAAAGCAATAGGTCTTTCATCTTGGGTTAAAACAACACCAATTCCATTTCTTGAAGCATCACATTCCACAATAAAGGTTTTTGTGAATTCCGACGTAGCTAAGACCGGTGCTTGGCACATTACCTCTTTAAGATGTTTGAAGGCATTTGTTTCTTCTAGTGTCCATGAAAATGCATCTTTCTTCAATAACATTGTTAGAGGTGATTTTATTCTCTCATAATTCTTAACAAACTTGCGATAATACCCTATCAACAGAATAAATCCTCACAGATGCTTTATGGAAGTGGGGATTTTACATTGCCTAATGGCTTTAATTTTGCTAGGGTCTACCTTAACAGCTTCATGAGACACAATATCACTGAGATATTCAAACTCTTCTACTCCAAAGTAACATTTGGAGATTTTTGCATATATTTGTTTCTCCTCCAATAGTTCGAGCACCATATCAACATGTTGAACGGGATCCTTCCAGGACTTGTTGTAGATTGGAATGTCACCAAAAAATACTAAAACAAATTTTCTAAGGAAGGGTTTGAAAATGGAATTCATCAAACCTTGAAATGTAGAATGTGCATTGGTAGGGCCAAAAGGCATGACCATAAATTCATAATGACCCTCATGAGTTCTAAATGTTGTTTTCAGAATGTCTTGACTCCTCATTCTGATTTGATGATATGTTGAATGAACATCCAACTCGGTGAAGTAAATTGATCCATGAAATGCATCCAATAATTCATCAATGACAAGAATGGGAAATTTATCTTTAATAGTGAGCTTGTTGAGCTCCCTATAATCTGGACACATGTGCCATGATACATCCTTCTTGTGCACCAATAATACTGGAGCAGAGAAAGAACTTTGAATAGGTTGAATTATACCAGCCTCTAGCATTTGTGCAACCATACATTCAATTTCACTCTTTTGGGCATAAGGATATATGTATGGCCTGATGTTTGTAGGAACACTTCCTAAAATCAAATGAATAGCATGATCATGATCATGAATAGGTGTGAGGGCTTTGGGAGTCTCAAATACCTTTGAATGATTGTCCAAGACGTTTTTGAGATCTGGATAAATAGATGATTTCGATGTGGGAACCTCTACTGAACGTAATTGTGAAATTACACCCCATTGTTCCTTCTTTAGAAGCTTTGTCATACCATTAGAGCTGATTATATTTCTTAGTTTCCGTGCAATACCCCTTAATTCAACTTCCTTTCCTTCCACACAAAATTTCATGAAAAGTTCCTAAAAATTAAAAGCGATTGTACCCAAGGATTCTAGCCAATGGACTCCTAGTACAAAATCAACACCACCCATTGGAATGGAAAGTATTGGGATATTCAATACATATTCTTGTATGGATAGCTTGATATTATGGCACTTTCCAGAGCAATTTATGGTTCCTCTACTTGCAACCATCACTTGACACTCTAGTGTTGGATATAGGAAGAAATTCAATTCGTTGGCTATCTGAAAATGAATAAAATTATGGGTACTTCCCGAATCAATCAACACTATTACCTTTTTCTTCTTCATATGTCCCTCTATATAGATAGTTTGAGGAGTGGTAATCTCAACCAATGCATTACAAGATATGGTCAGATTCATTTCTTCTTTATCTAGGGTTTGTTCGTGGAGTATATCCTATTCTTTTGACATTTCTTGTTCCTTTTCTTCCTCCTCTTCATAATCTATGTAGAATAATTTCTTCTCAACAAACTTATGACTTTTAGTGTAATTTCTTCTCAACACACTTATGACTTTTAGTGTATTTTCTATCACAACTGTAACAAAGCCCTTTTGCTCTTTTTTCTTCCAATTGTTGTGGTGTGAACGTTGTAGTTTGTGGAAGGTTAGGGGCAACAACACTTCCATCTTTATAGTTGTGAGTGGTAGGCTTCGTGGTTGCCATAATTTTTCTTTCCATTTTTCTTTCTAACTTGAATGCCTTCCCCAATGAATCAGGTTCCCAAAGGTGAACCTCATGTTGGATATTATCCTTCAAAGTCCCTATGAACACATCAATCCTATGATCCTTTGGAATATATTTTACCCCTATGTTAAATTTTTGGAAGTCCTCAATGTGCTCCATCATTGAACCCTTTTGTTTAAGATTTATCAATTGGCTAAAAAAGGTGTTTCTTTTTGTATCCTCATAATGTGCTATCATTTCTTCCATAAAAATTGCCCAAGTGACAAATTTTTTACGAGAGCAAAGCCATCGATACCACATAAACTGATTTGGTTCCAAATATAAAGTTGCAATACGTACCTTTTGTGTGTTTTTCACATTATGGAGATCGAAAAATTGCTCCATTTGTAGTATCCATGTTCCCAAATGCTTGCCATCAAACTTCCTCATATCGATTTTTGGAACATGGTGGGTCTTCAATCCAACATTAGAGTCTATGAAATCATGATTAACAATTATTTTGTTCTCATCATGAGTTTCCTTTACTACCCTTTCACCATTAGTAACCATTTCTTGTAGCAAATTATTCAAATTTATCTTCAATTCTTCCATATTAGCATCCATGCTATTCATCTTAGCCTCCACACCATTCATCTTAGTTTCCATTCCATTCATCTTAGCTTCAGTTACCTTTTGTGAGAGTGAAATTTGTTGTACTTTGTCTTGTAATTTTGATATATCATGTTGCATTTCTTCCTCTTCTTCATGAGTCATGCTAGAGCTTTCAAGTTGCTTACTAGGTGTTTCCATTTTCTTTCTTTAGGGCATCAATGAATGCTAATAATTCTTCACTATTCCTTTTTAATTCCTTCAAACTAATTTTTCAAACCAATGTTATGCAAAATTTAAAAAAACTACACACCTTTTTTTCACTTTTTAAGAGCTTGATATTGAATATATTGTATCTCTGTAACTGTAGATCTTGAATATCTGAAATCACGTCCTATAGTAGCCCTTTGAGTCTTCTTTATAACCTCTCAAATCTGATCAAGATTGTATTCTCCAAGAAAGAGTTCTGCCAAATCTCCCACAATGACCTAATTATAAACTAGTTCAGTAGAGATAACTTGTAAGAAGTGTCACGTGTCATTGTTTTGACCTTAGTAACTGAAATTGATATACATAAAGATACATGCCGTCCTATTTCTGAAACTTCTTACGAAATTTCAATCTGATGCTCAGAACAAACGTGATGACAGTATTCCCTAGGTCACCTATTTGGAATGTAATTCGGTAGTCTGCAAAACCCTTAATTCCTCAGATCATATATAAAAGAATATAGCGTGATAAGATCTAAAATTCATACCTGAAGTTCAGAACGATTTTGGCTCAAATGGGTTTTTTTTAGCTTTTGAAATGTCGCAGAAAAAATGTTATAGAGAAAATACTATGATGACCTGTTTAGAGCAGCGAAACCCTACAATCCAAACCTCTGATACCAAATGTCATGAAACCAACTCGCAAAAAGATAGAAAAGATAGATCAATGCCTTAGAATTCAACCTCTTTGAGGGGGCAACCTTCTTTACATTACACAAATGAAAAATTCTTGGATGATACAAATGCCAAGACCTCCTTTATATATATAGGAGTCTAAGAGGTCATATTATAATTAGAGGCGATATAACAATAATAATGTAAGGGCACAATAATAAAAATATTGGGCTTCTATGGGGCACAATAATAATAACATGGGGACTACATGGCCACAATGATATAATAAGGGGGTTGTAGTAATAACACTAAGGGGTTACACTAGTAGTATAGGGACCTAACAAACTTGGTGGGAGAAAGAATCGTCAACATTTTTTGAAATGAGAACATCCAGGAATGGTAAACAACCATTAAATTCTTGCTCCATGGGGAACTTAATAATGGAGGATTGATTGTTGAGATGCTGGAAAAAGAGATCTAACTCCTCTTATCCATGAGACCAGATGCAGTTTCATCAACAAATATTTTCCGAAGCTTGCAAAAGAGCTATGCAGAGGCAAAAGCCTTCGATTCAAAGTCTTCCATAAAAACATTAGCAACCACCGGGACAGGGGTGAGCCCATGGAAACCTGTTATCGGGAAATCTAGTGTCTATATAGAGTTGCTAGTTCCACTAAGACGGGTAGCTATCTTAGAAACAAACAGATTAAAGTTACTTTCGTTTTCATTTATGATAAGTAGAAAGGAGAGGATCAAAGAATACCAACCTCGATCTTTCACTCAGTTCTTTGCTTGTTCCTTCTCCTCATCGACAAGTCTTTTCTGCTTCTCCCTTGACCACTTTGCTTCAAAGAGTACCTGTAAAGTCAAACCAACATAATACCTTCAAAGTGCAGAGATATACAATCATAAACAATATATGACCAGATATATATTGACCACACAAATGCATATACTATCAGACATACAAGAATGTGGAGGAAAACTTGAATAGATTTATTGATGTAAAGATTAGAAGAGAGGATTACAACCCATTGATATGACCCAATGTCATCCTCCCAGCATGAAAGCCCTTCTTCACCTCATGAAAAGCTTAGATCACCCAACACTATGATATTCCACTAGGAAACCAACGACACTTCCTTACAAGATACCAAATTCCAGCCTCTGGATCTCTTGGATGAGGCATCCATATATAGATGATTGCAGGGAGGTGAGTTAGCTTTTGGGATTTTGATTAGTGTCTTCTCTTTGAAATTTCTTGATTGCACTTGGAGATTGATGATCTCTTACTCATCCCTGGGTGAATTCAGAGAGGAAAGTGTCATAGGAGAAGTTTCTGGAAGATTCCATGATCATCCACCTCACAAATTGTCTCTGCCATTTGTCCATTCTCACCCATCGCACCCTACAGAAGGGATTTCCAGTATGCATCACACCTTTTACACTGGGCAAGTGAGATGCATCGCGCCCTTAGCACTAAGCAACCTGTATGATCTAGTTTTGACCAGTTCAGAGCAGCTTTTGTGGAGAAGTTCTGGGAGATGATGTAATCAGCTGGCCTTGTTCCTTTATGGCATGAAACAACACTTTGAGGGACTCAAAAGCCCTTGGTTTATGGACATATATGATTGGGGTTGTAGTGCCCAAAAATGTCTATAACAGTTGCCCCCTAGAGCATGAGGTCATTAATCTTTTGATGTCGAGTGAAATGCTTTATCATGAAGATACAAGGTTTTTTGACCTGGAAGGCAACTTGTAATAAGATACAATACAATACATTATCTTCATAACATTTTCATGATCTAGCTGAGGTGAGCATTCCCATGCTCAACTTTATAAACTCATTTTCATGTACATAGGGCAGACAACCGTCTGTGTGGCAGACTGATGCTTCTGATAAAGTCATCATCCTTTGATTCCGATGATCATCTGTGCAGCAATGATGTACATTTGATGTCTTCATTTTCCTAAATATATCGCAGCCTTGATGGATGAAACTAGATCCAGTATCTTCAAACTCATCCAATCTTCGCCCAAAGTACAAGTCGATCCATGTGAAAAATGTTATGGAGTCAAACATTGAAAGACATCACTTGATTACCAGCCAATGATGTAAGCTATTAAAATGCACGAGAGGAATCACCGATAATGATGATGACCCTCAAGGTACGTCTGTAAAATTTGTGTGGTGTGAAAATGGGACTTGGTGTCGAACACCACGCAAAATCTCTCGGTCAAAGGCTGTTGATGTAAACCTATCGCTGAAAGTGAGAAAATTGCCACATGCAAGCTTCAAAGTACTGAATTGGTTGTTCCTAGGTTGACTTCTTGGATAATGAGCTGATGTCGAGAAGAAGTGACGCATCGTAGGAGGGCCTTAACAAATCCCACATCTATGACACGGAATGGAGCAAATGACTTTTGGAGGTGAAAATGATCTGATGATAGAGGGTTTAGGGTGGCGGTAATGAAAGAATGAAGCGTAAAGGTATTGCAGTGAATGAGACACAAGATGGGTTGGTGAATTCTCTGATTGACTTTTCTTGAACACATCGATGAAACTAAAATGGATTGGTAGCATTAACCCCAAAGATTGATGATACGGTGGACCAATGGTAATATGACCAACGAATAGAATAACCCAACCCAACTCAATTGTGGTGATGGAGTGAAACTGTCATGTTCAAGAGCGACTCACTACCAATAAAGTTTCTTCAAGTTTTCTTCCCAAATTTTCCCTAGTCATTGCTGACCAGTACCTCTTTATTTTTATCAAGCTTGAGGAGGATAACATATGCTTGTTCTATAACTTTCCCTTCGGGAAAATCCGTCGCTATGTTTTAACGAGCCTAGCGATAGTGAAACTCGTTCTTGTCTGCATGGACAAGTTTATCGCTATTGGTTTTAACGAGTTTAACGACAAAGACCACTTGGTCCTTTTTCAATTATAGAGAGTCTAAAAAGGGATATAAAGGAAACTCCAGTGATCCTTTTTCACCATGTAATCCCTTAAGTCTGAAAAGTATAAAATAATACGAAAAGGGTGAATTTTCGATAGTTTTAACAAGCCAAACAAGACAAGCACTCGATCTTTTTGCGTAATAATCCCTCAGGTCCAAAAAGATTAAAATCTAGAGGAGGGATAGCACTCCCAGTAGCTTTAACGAGCTGGAGAGGCCAACTTCTCGGCAATCGTTTCATATTTTACGAGTCAGAGGAAAAGAGCTTAAATAAGACTCGCCTCTTGAGGAATGAGTGATATTTCCAGGTAGCAGCTGATTCCAGATAAGGTTTTGAATTTTCCAGTCACAGCAGTGTCACAAGGATGGCTAACAAAATCACTCTTCACAGATGTTCCTCAGAAAGGGTAAACAATCAAATGGAGGCATATGATCAGATAAAATAGAGTGGAGGTGATGATGAGAACACGACCAAGGCTCAAAAGCTGATGATAATGCATTCACAATGGTTATTTACCGGAGATTGGTTTATTTTTTAATGAGCTTAAACTCTAGTGGAACATTTGCTCATTGCTAGGTTTAATTTTTAATGAGCTTGAACTTCGCATAAAAACGGCTCGTGGTGGGTTTATTTTTTAACGAGCTTGAACCCTGCAGTGACACTGCTCGTGGTGGGTTTATTTTTTAACGAGCTTGAACCCTGTGGTAACACTGCTCGTGATAAGTTTGCATGCCCCCAACATAATAATGCAAATCGAGGTGCATGCCTTGCAAGCTTCATTGCATTCAACACGATGGTTGGAATGAGGGTTTACCTTCGAGATCTTTGAATGACTTGACTTGGAAAGGGAGTTGTTTCATTTTTTAATGAGGTTGACACAAGATAGGAACCATCCTCGGAATCCACCATATTTACAGTATTTGATAGAAAATCAAAAACTGAAGGATGATTAAGGTTGCTGGAATAATATTCGTGGTAATTCGGAAGATGACAACAATGGTGGTAATCTTCCCATGGTGCCTCTCCTATCATCTTTGATTGAATGATTCCTTCATCTATAGAATGTACATGTGACCAAGGATCTGAGGAGGTGTCATATTCCTTAGACCTATCTATCCAAACACTCGATGAGCGTTGATTTGGGTTTGCCCCCGAGGCTAAGAAAATTGATTGCCACAATATTTCTATTAGGGAAATGATCCATGTTGACAAAATTTTCAGGAATCTTCTGAATCTAGAAGATATCATGTTGCAGGTTCCCACCGTGGTCACTTCCACCAGATTGTTTGGAGGTGGTAGGGCAAAAGTACCCATCAATGTAGGGTCTTTTAGTAGGCCTACTCTGATATTTTGAAGCGAATGAGAGCTTCCATGGATCATTGGAATGCTTCCCATTCCTTGTGAACTGTTGGGGAGAAATGTTTGTTGGTCGATGATTGTAATTCCTCCTTGGAAGGGAAATTCAATATTTCTGAAGTATGTCAACACAACAGTAGCCATAGCATATATCCAGGGCCTTCCTAGTAGGATGTTGTAATCGAGGTTTCCGTCGATAACTTCAACATCAATTTCTACTGTTTTTCCCCCCAGTTCCACTTGCAAGCTACTTAAAATCCCATATGGGGTATATGTTCATCCATCAAATGCTTTTAATTTTATCGAATATCGTGACAAGGGTGGAGATCCTAAAGTTTTCCTCCAACTCATCGACATAATACTTGTTGATGCCCCGTCATCAATAATTGTCCGATGAACAGTTTTGTTGAGGGATTTCAATTGAATAAGGAAAGATAGTTGAGCTGGTAACTGAGGGTCATATCCTTTATGATTAAAGGCCACAAGATTGGAATCCGTTGGGTTAATCCCACTTATTGCTAATAATAAAGCCTGCTTTTGGGAGGGGCAATTTTGCAGTACCTCAAGTGTCGACATAGCGGATGGCGATTGGGCTAGATTCTCCACTATATTATAATGTTGTGCTGCTCTGCCATGAGGATTAAATATTGATTTGTGTACTACTCCCTTCGGCGTCTTTATCGTTAGTTCAGAAATGATGGGTGGCACAACTTTGGTCAAAGTTGTTGTCAAATTACTAGGTTGATCATTAGCCTTGTTTTCCGACAGCTATGTATTCCCGTAATCTTTATTCCTTGTCGATATCAAAGCATCATTTTGCTGCATCAAAACAGGCAAAATTAGCGCTTGGGACGGGGAAGCGTTGTCACTAGCAATTAGATTTTTTCTTGGATTCAGAAACGGATCAGTCAATATTGCCGAGGTTTTTAAATTCTTAAAGAATTTTCTAAGATCGGCTTTATGTGGAAAATCTTTCATCCAATGATCCTCATCACATATGAAGCATGGATGACTTGGTTTCCTATCTCCAAAAGGGTTTGCAGAAGACTTTTTAGGAGACAACTCCTCCTATTTTTTCTTCTTCCCTCTCTTTTTCTTCTTGCCCCCTGGTTGCTTTGGTTATTTTTCTTTGTCAATCGACACGGCATTTACCTCTGAGGTGAGAAGTCCCTCATTTGCATTTTGACTTGAAACAATACGAGCCTTCATTTATGTAGCTTTTATGGTTTTTGTGCTAGTCGCACCTATCATGCCATCATCGACATGAGAGTCTTTGCTTGATTTAGGAGGCGGAGGAATGGAGAATTCCAGTCTAGGAGTGTTGTTGGGAAAAGTATCCAATTCGAAATGCCCCTATCCCACTCTAAGGTGTGATAGTGCCTTATCAACAAACAAGGAAAAACTATCTGAGTATTCTTCTTTATGAGATGTAAATAGAGAAAGAAGGATGTAACTAACCGGTGTCTTCCGCTAGTTTGTTGATCCAATCACTCTCTCTTTTGTTCGCTTCCCGCTGCCTTCTCTTTCACTGGTCCAGCTTCACCCAGTTCCTGCAAGGTCACAAGAGAGGAAAACTACACAAAATACATAGATTCACATTCATAACTAGTTTAGGATCAGATATAAACTAAATATGCAAATATAACAAGACATCATTGATATACAAGCATATAGGAGAAACTCAAATAGCTTTATTGATATGATAATAAAGTTCAAGAGGAGATACAACCAAGTGAGTCCCGATCCAGCATCTACCTCCCGGCAAAGGAATCCCTTACTCTCCTCCAACAAAGCATAGATCACCCAATGTACTAATCTCAATCTCAAACCAACAACAATTCTCTGCAAAGTACAAAATTCCAGCCTCTTGAACCTCTGGGTGAGAGATCCATATATAGATGTAAGCAGAGAGGATGAGTCAGCTTATGTTTTGACTTGTGGCTTCTCTCTATCAGTTCTTGCTTCCACTTGGAGGTTGAGAACCTCTTACTCATCACTTGGTCGAATTCATTGAGGCAAGTGTCATTGGGGAAGATTCTGGAAGCTTCCAGGGTCTTTCCACCTCGTTGAATGAGCTTGCCATTTGTCATTTCCCGCTCAGCGCACCCTGGTAGTGCTTCCACCTACGTTGCAGTGCACCTAGCCAGTGTAGCCTCTGCATTTCAACGCAGGCAGCTAGTGGAGCCTCTGAATTGATCCTGAATTGACTGTTTCTAAGTTGTTTTTGGTGGAGAACTTCCGGGAGAAGTTGTCATTGGTTGACCTTGTTCCTTTAGGGGTAGGAACAACTCGTTTAGGGACTTTGGATCCCTTGGATTATGTACATTTCATGCTCAATGCTGTAAGGCACAAAAATGTCTATAACAGTTGCCCCCTAAAGTATGAGGCCGTTTATCGGGTGAAATGCTTTATTAGGAGGATCCGAAGTTCTTCCAATGCTGGGAGGAGACCTGTAATAAGATACAATACAATACATTATTTCTCATACTACTTTCATGATCTAGCTGAGGCGAGCATTCCCATGCTCAGCTTTATAAATTCATTTTTCTGTACATAGAACCGACAATCGTCTAATGGTAGACTGATGATTTTGATGAAATCATCATCCTTTTGGTAGGATGATTATCTGTGTTGTAATGTTGTACATGTCAATGTCTTTATTTTTCCTGAATATATATCGTAGCCCGGATGGATGAAACTAGATCCGGGGTCTTCAATCTTGTCCGATCTTCACTCTAAGTACAAGTCGATCCATGTGAGAAATGTTCTGAAGTCGAACATGGAAAGACATCGCTTGATTACCAGTCAATGATGTAAACTGTTAACAAGCGCGAGAGGAGTCACCGATAATGATAATGACCCTCAAGGTACTGCACTACAATTCACGTGGTGTGAATAAAGGACTTGGCGTCGAACACCATGCAAAATCTTTCATTCGAAGGTCATTGATGTATAGCTGTCGCCGGAAGTGAGAAACTTGCCATTGAGGCATGCAAGCTTCAAAGTACTGAAGGGGGTGTTCCTAGATCAACTTCTTGGATAATGAGCTGATGTCGACAAGAAGCGATCTGTCAAAGGAGGGCCTTAATGTATCCCACATCAGTGACACGAAACGGAGCAAATGATTTTGATGGAGGTGAGAACGATCTGATGATATATGGTTCAGGGTGGCGGTCATGAAAGGATGAAGGATAATGTATGGTAGTGGATGGGACACGGTTGAATTCTCTGGATGATTTCTCTTGAACATATCAACGACACTTGTGTGATGGATTGGTAGCATTTACCCCAAAGATGGATGGTATGGCGAGACCATGGTGATGTGACCGGTGAATGAAGCAACCCAACCCGACTCAGGCACAGAGTGGAAGTGTCATGTTCAAGAGCGACTTGCTACCAATAATTTTTTTTTGAGTTTCTTCCCAATTTTCCCCAGTCATTTCTGACCAGTACCTCTTTATTTTTGTCAAGCTTGAGGAGGATAACATATGCTTGTTCTATAATTTGCCCTTCGGGCAAACCCATCGCTATGTTTTAATGAGCTTAGCGATAGTGAAACTCGTTCTCGTCTAAAAACAAGTTTGTCGCTATTAATGTTTTTTAACGAGCCTAACGACAAAGATAACTCGGTCCTTTTCAATTTTAGAGAGTCTGAAAAGGTACGTAAAGATAACTCCAAAGTCCCTTTTTCGTCATTTAATTCCTTAAGTCCGAAAAAGTATAAAACAATACAGAAGGGATGGATTTTCGATAGTTTTAACGAGCCGAACAAAACAAGCGCTCGATCTTTTTGTGCAATAATCCCTCAGGTCCAAAAAGATTAAAATCTAGAGGAGGGATAGCACTTCCAGTAGCTTTAACGAGCTGGAAGGCCAAAACTCGGCAATCTTTTCATATTTTACCAGTCAGATGAAAAGAGCTTAAATAAGACTCGTCTTTTGAGGAACGAGTGATGAACGGGTAGCAGCTGATTCCGAGTAAGAGTTGGAAATTTCCAATCACGGCAGTGTCACAAGGATGGCTAGTGAAATCACTCTTCGCAGTTGTTCCTCAAGATGGGTAAACAATCAATATGGAGGTGAATGATCGGCCAATGGAAAAGTGGAGGTGACGGTGCAAACACGACCAAGGCTTTAATGGCTGATAAATTTGCATTCACGGTGGTTATTTACCGGAGGGTTCATTTTTTAGCGAGCTTAAACGCGGGTCGAAACACTTGCTCGATCTTATGTTTATTTTTTAACGAGCATGAAATATGTACTAAAACTTCTTGATTAATCCAGTCATATGATAAGAATGTCTCATAAGGAAAAATCGGCAAGCTTTCGAGTGTTGCCCCACATCCTTTCTTTATGGAAGTTAGGAAACGACTAATCCAAAAAACAGATAAATAAACGCTCTTTTCTTGCACTCCAAAAGCTTTGCATGCCCCCAGGTATAGAGTACGATTTCAAGGTTAGCCCTACTTCATTTCCGCCAAAACATTTGTTTTACCGAGAGAGGCCTACCTCTTTCAGGTCACCCAAAGATTGTTCTATTAATCTTTCAAACAAAACACTTCTTCGGCGATGTTGCTCGAAATCAAAAAAGGTGAGTGACGATGCCCGCCAACTCACATAACTTTGACAAGAGAATCTTATTCTAGAACAACCCCTCTTCCAATCATGGACGGGGCACGGACTAGTCATATTCTCCCGCGGAAACCTACCCTATACCCAAAGTTTTCCTGCCGAAGCAGACCACGACGCATGCCCCCTAGGTTCTAGTCATATCCTTCTGAATCACTCGCGCTCATCGGGAGGACGGACCATGGGTTGAGAAATTTCTTGCATGAAGAGACCATTTAGGGATGGTAGATGACTATTTGCAATGCGTGATCCGGGAAATGAAAGCTGGTCCACGAGCTTGACCACTCTTCCTTCGTGCGGAAAACACATTACTCTAAAGAGTGAGGAGACGATGGCTCCCATGCAATAGATATAGTCTCGTCCAAGGAGTAGGTTATAATCCAAGGGTCCTTGAACGACCATCACGTTCATTTGAACGGTCTTCCCTTTCAATGTGATAGGCACATCGGGGAGGATCCCTAAAGTTCGACTGGTTCCTTTATCGAAGCCTGTCATATTTCTCATTTCAGGCAAAAGCGCTGGT
The DNA here is from genome assembly GCA_031772625.1 of Pinus tabuliformis. Lineage (NCBI taxonomy): Eukaryota > Viridiplantae > Streptophyta > Pinopsida > Pinales > Pinaceae > Pinus > Pinus tabuliformis. The sequence continues at coordinate 1,499,587,651 of CM062820.1, read as the reverse complement.
GAACCTAGCACTTTCCAAGCAATAGAGGAAAGGATACTCACAGATTCCCCCTCATCAATGATGGTGCCAGCCATTACCATCCTGTATATTTGAACGATAATTCTGAATGGTATGCTGGCTGGCAAGCGGGGTCTGCCTAGTTGGTTCCAGTCAAAGGACACAACCAGGTTGCTTGGTGGTGGGACCGAATAGACGGCCGGATATCGCTCTGACGAACTTCCTTCCTGCGATAATGGAATGGGTGCATTGCCCCCGTGTTCGTCAGAGTCTGTGTTGATGAAAATAATCTGGATGGTGTCATCCTTATCCTCTTTAGTGACTGTATCATTCGAAGATAAATCCTCTGAAGGCAAGACCGAGTCAACTGCCGCCTTGACCTTTTGACTTTCGTCTGGTATGGATTCAGTCGGTTTATCCTCAATGATACATGCTTCAGCTGACCACTTGAGCGGGCCAGCTGGATTTTCAACTAACGAAGGACTTGGCAAGAGTTTTTTATATCCAGGAGGAAGTCGTAACGGTGAAATCGGGCGATCTTCCAAGACTCTTTTAGCCTCATCTAAGAAGGGACAACGGTGGAGGGCATGGTTGCCTTCGCACAGTCTACAGGGAGGTCTATCCCTCCCTTTCTATCCTGGAACTTCACTTTCGCTAGTTGACGGTGTACTTTCAACATGACTATCAGAGGTTGACGACACTGGATTGTGCAAATGGGGAGACCAGTCCCTTAGTATCCAAGGGATGCAGGGACAATCTCTGTGAAAGTGGTCTCCCCTGCAGATGACACATTGCGATTTAGGCCTGGTCAGTGTTGTGTGTGGATTTTCATCAGACGACCCTTGTTTTCCCTTATTTGCCTTTGGCTCCTTCTTCTTTTTCTCTTTCTTCTTCTTTTCCTTCTTCTCCTTAGGAACTTGGTTTTTAGTTTTACCAGTCCCGTCATGCGAAGAGGAAGGAAGAGAGGAAGAATTATAGGAAGTAGAAGGTTGGTGGGAAATTCTGGACTCGTCTCATTGTCGATTCGACTGTTCAGGAATTGTGGTGTTCTGAACGACATTGGTTGAGAAGAGCCAGACCGGCACGCCAATTGTCAGTCCTGGAAGCGACAATGTGGCCATATGGGGCGCACCAACATCTCCCCAAGATGAGAAGGGACTAGGATTTCCCCTAAGGGGAATTCCTTGGTTGGTGGGCTCCATTTTCTCAACCTAAAGATCAACGCAGGACAAAGGGGTGATTGTTCCGTTTAAAATAAATTTTAACGACGCTTAGACACAACTTGCTTTTTCAATTTTAAAGAGTCGAGAAAAAGCTAAAGATGACTCTAGTCTCCTTCGATGTTTTAACGAGCCCGAAGTGACAAATGCTCGGATGGACTTTTTCCGTTATAGAGTCTGAAAAAGGCCAAAAGGAACTGCTCTGGAGTTCTAGGTAGAGGGTGTGCCAAAATTTCTGCAAAACCGCAGAATACTTTTTATGGTACGGGCGGTCAATCTTCCCGAATGTTGTGTTCAGTGCATTGCGATCAGTAGGGTGGCCGACACGGCTTCCTATAGATAAAGGTTTTATTCCTATAGGGGTCTCCCAATATATACGCGATGGTACGTGGGAGCACAATCCGTACTGGCACTTATCGTCTCTCAGGAGGAATCAACCAACCATCAGTGAGGCGACCAGTGACCAGGTTTTACGACGCCGGAACACGTCTCTAGCCTAGACCTCTATGTTGTGCGTTAAGTTACAAAGCGTTGTTAAGTTCATTCAATTTATTTTAGGTTGATCTTTCTTAGAAGTTTGCCTTTTTGGATCACCACGAGATGTATGATACAATTCCTAAATGCAGTGTAAAGATGATAAGCAAGCTTTTATATCTTTTCAACAATGAAAATCCTAGCTACAAGGGGAAAAGAAAGACACCATCTTTCCTCAAAGAGCATAGAGCACATAGTAATGCACTTTTCCCTAAATCAACATACAAACTTTCAAAATGCAAATGCACATATGCACGTATTTGTTTTCACTTTCTTAATATTGATGCCTAAAAACAAAGCTGTTGTACAAATTTGAATTCGATTTTAAGTGAAAAACACAAACAAGTTCCTTTTCGAAATCAAAAAGACGATTACGACACTTTATGATTTACTAGTTTCGACACTTGAAATGCATAAATTCAAACCAAAAGACAAAAGTAAAAGTTAAATCAACTGTGAACAGCAAACAAACTCACTCCTGAGATCAAAACGACACTGACGACAGGTCTAGATCTAAGGGCGACAGTATGACTAGTTTACTTTTGTAATGGGAAACTGCAAATGATGTAACAAATACACAAAGAACAAACACAGTTTCCTTATACAACCGAGGCAGAATTGAGGCAAAGAAAAGGGGTTTCAGATAGGTACACTGACTGATAACAGGCTGCAAAAAACAGAGAGAAAACTGAGCCAAAAGAAACAGAGAACCACAGCTGCACAAGGCAAAGACTGATCAGCGCACCCTCAGCACAGAGAAACTGAACTTCAGTGCAGGTAGCCTTCACGGGACCTGCGTTGAAATGCAGAACCTCTTCACAGAGTCTGCGCTGAAGCAGAAATGAGAGTTGTTTCTGGGTTCTGGGTCACGGTTTGCAGTTTAATCTACAGTTTTTGGCCGGATAAAAGCTATCAATTAGGTACAATTAGAAGGATGATTTAAAGGAGGACTAAGATCTATCACAAAGGGTTGTTAGAGAACTTGTGGATCAGCTGTTCAGATCATAAACAGGCCCAGCGAATGGACTAGAGTAGCAGATCTCTACTTTGCATTTGTAAATGGAAAATGCAGTTTGATTCGGCACTCTTGAGTTTATGAAATGAATAGAAATAGAAACACAAATAAACTAACAAGATACTTTCCCCAGCGGAGTCGCCAATTTGTTGTTGGGAAAAGTATCCAATTCAGAATGCCCCTATCCCACTCTAAGGTGTGATAGTGCCTTAGCAACAAACAAGGAAAAACTATCTGAGTATTCTTCTTTATGAGATGTAAATAGAGAAAGAAGGATGTAACTAACCGATGTCTTCCGCTAGTTTGTTGATCCAATCACTCTCTCTTTTGTTCGCTTCCCGCTGCCTGCTCTTTCACTGGTCCAGCTTCACCCAGTTCCTACAAGATCACAAAACTACACAAAATACATAGATTCACATTCATAACTAGTTTAGGATCAGATATAAACTAAATATGCAAATATAACAAAACATCATTGATATACAAGCATATAGGAGAAAGTCAAATAGCTTTATTGATCTGATAATAAAGTTCAAGAGGAGATACAACCAAGTGAGTCCCGATCCAGCATCTACCTCCCGGCAAAGGAATCCCTTCCTCTCCTCCAACAAAGCATAGATCACCCAATGTATTAATCTCAATCTCAAACCAACAGGAATTCTCTGCAAAGTACAAAATTCCAGCCTCCTGAACCTCTGGGTGAGAGATCCATATATAGATGTAAGCAGAGAGGATGAGTCAGCTTATGTTTTGACTTGTGGCTTCTCTCTGTCAGTTCTTGCTTCCACTTGGAGGTTGAGAACCTCTTACTCATCACTTGGTCGAATTCATTGAGGTAAGTGTCATTGGGGAAGATTCTGGAAGCTTCCAGGGTCTTTCCACCTCGTTGAATGAGCTTGCCATTTGTCATTTCCCGCTCAGCGCACCCTGGTAGTGCTTCCACCTGCATTGCAGTGCACCTAGCCAGTGTAGCCTCTGCATTTCAACGCAGGCAGCTAGTGGAGCCTCTGAATTGATCCTGAATTGACTGTTTCTAAGTTGTTTTTGGTGGAGAACTTCTGGGAGAAGTTGTCATTGGTTGACCTTGTTCCTTTAGGGGTAGGAACAACTCATTTAGGGACTTTGGATCCCTTGGATTATGGACATTTCATGCTCAATGCTGTAAGGCACAAAAATGTCTATAACAAGGAGCATCAAAGATTTTATCGTAGAGCATTCCAGACTGAGTATATATCAAGTCTTGATATTGCACATAAGCAATGACTTGCTCTTCAGTGACGACTCCTCCCTTTTGTTATCGGGAAATCTAATGTTTATGCAGAGCTGCTAGTTCCACTAAGGTTGTTAGCTACCTTAGAAACAAACAAACTAAAACCAATTTCGTTTTCCTTTATGAGAAGTAGATAAGAGGGGAAAGAAGGAGATCAACCTCTGCCTTGCACTTGGCTCCTTGCTTTGATTCCTCTCCCTTTTGATAGATCTTTTCCACTCACTTCCTCATCTACCCAGCTTCAAAGAGCACCTATAGAATCAAAGCAGCATAACACTATCCAAGAACATAGATCTACCGTCATAAACAATATAGGACCAGATATATATTGACCACACAAATGCATATATCATCAATCATACAAGAATGTGGAGGAAAACTTGAATAGCTTTATTAATAATCAAGAATAACAAAGAGGATTACAACCAAAGTTTTTGACCCAGCGTCATCCTCTCAGCAAGAAATTCCTTCTTCACTTCATGAAAATCTTAGATCACCCAACACTATGATGGTACACCAAGAAACCAGTAGCACTTCCTTACAAGATACAAAATTCCAGCCTCCAACCTTTGGATCTCTGGGATGAGAGATCTATATATAGATATTTGCAGAGGTGTGAGTTAGCACTAGGTTTTTGATTAGTGTCTTCTCTCTGATAGTTCTTGATTCAACTTGGAGATCTCATTGATCTCTTACTCATCCTTGAGTGATTCTGAGAGGCAAGTGTCACAGGAGAAGTTTATGGAAGATTCCATGATCATCCACCTCACAAACTGTCTCCGCCACTTGTCTACTCTCATCCATCACACCCTATAGAAGGGATTTTCAGTATGCATTGCACCTCCCATGTGCATTTAGGTGGGATGCATCGCACCCTGAACACTGAGCAATCAGTATGGTCCAGTTTTGACCATTTCTGAGTAGTTTTTCATGGAGAACTTCTAGGAGATGATGCAATCGGTTGATCTCGTTTTTTTAGCGGTCGGAACAACACTTTTAGGGACTTAGGAGCCGTTGGTTTCTGGACATTTATGATTGGGGTTGCAGTGCCAAAAAATTCCTATAACAGTTGCCCCATAAAGCATGACGTCGTTAATCTTTTGATGTCGGGTGAAATGCTTTATCATGAGGATCCGAAGTTTTTTCGAGCTGGAAGGGGACCTGTAATAAGATACAATACAACACATTATCTTCATAATATTTTCATGATCTAGTTGAGGTGGGAATTTCCATGCTCAGCTTTATAAATTCATTTTCATGTACATAAGACAGACAATCGTCTGAGTGCAGACTGATGATTCTGGTAGAGCCATCATCCCTTGGATTGGATGACTATCTGTGCAGCAATGATGTACATTTGATGTCTTTATTTTCCTGAATATATATCGCAGCCCGGATGGATGAAACTAGATCCGGGGTCTTCAATCTTGTTTGATCTTCACTCAAAGTACAAGTTGATCCATGTGAGAGATGTTCTGGAGTCGAACATGGAAAGACATCGCCTGATTACCAGCCAGTGATGTAAGTTGTTAACAAGCGCGAGAGGAATCACCGATAATGATGATGACCCTTAAGGTACGACAATACAATTCATGTGGTGTGAAAAAGGGACTTGGCATTGAACACCACGCAAAATCTTTCGGTCGAAGGACATTGATGTAAACATATCGTCGGAAATGAGAAACTTGCCATTGAGGCATGCAAGCTTCAAAGTACTGAAAGGGTTGTTCCTAGATCGACCTCCTGGATAATGAGATGATGTCGACAAGAAGTGATCTGTCACAGAAGGGCCTTAATGAATCCCACATCAATGACATGGAACGGAGCAAATGATTTTAATGCAGGTGAAAACGATATGATGATATAAGGTTCAGGGTGGCGGTCATGAAAGAATGGAGCGTAAATGTATTGTAGTGGATGAGACACAGGTGAATTCTCTAAGCGAATTCTGTTGAACATATCGGCGACACTGACATGATGGATTGGTAGCATTAACCCCAAATGTGGATTGTGTGATGGACCAATGGTGATATGACCAGTGAACAGAACAACCCAACCCGACTCAGATGCAGAGTGAAAGTGTCATGTTCAAGAGCGACTTGCTACCAATAAAGTTTCTCCAAGCTTTCTTCTCAATTTTTCCTCAGTCATTGCTAACCAGTACCTCTTTATCTTTTTCAAGCTTGAGGAGGATAACATATGCTTGTTCTATAATTTGCCCTTCGGGCAAACCCATCGCTATGTTTTAACGAGCCTAGCGATAGTGAAACTCGTTCTTCTCTGTATGGACAAGTTTGTTGCTATTCAATTTTAACGAGTTTAACGACAAAGATAACTCGGTCCTTTTCAAATTTAGAGAGTCTGAAAGGGACGTAAAGAAAACCCCAACAATCCCCTTTTTCATCATATAATCCCTTAAGTCTGAAAAAGTATAAAATAATACAAAAGGGATGAATTTTAGGTAATTTTAACGAGCCGAACAAAACAAGCGCTCGATATTTTTGTGTAATAATCCCTCAAGTCCAAAAAGATTAAAATCTAAAGGATGGATAGCACTTCCGGTCACTTTAATGAGCTGGAGAGGCCAATTGCTCAGCAATCTTTTCATATTTTATGAGTCAGATGAAAAGAGCTTAAAGAAGACTCGTTTTTCGAGGAGCGAGTGATAAATTTGGGTAGCAGCTATTTCCAGGTAAGGTTTGGAATTTTCCAATCACAGCAGCGTCACAAGGATGGCTAACAGGATCACTCTTCGCAGCTATTCCTCAAAAGGGGTAAATAATCAAATGGAGGTGAATGTTCGGCCAATACAGAGTGGAGGTGATGATGAGAACATGACCAAGGCTTCAAACGCTGATGATAATACATTCACGATGGTTATTTACCGGAAATTGGTTCATTTTTTAATGAGCTTAAACTCTGGGGGAACATTTGCTCATTACTCATGTTTATTTTTTAACGAGCTTGAATTCCACATTAAAACTGCTTGAGGCGGGTTTATTTTTTAACGAGCTTGAACCTTGCAGTAACACTGCTCATGATAAGTTTGCATGCGCCCAGCATAATAACGCAGATCGAGGTGCATGCCCCCCAAGCTTCATTGCATTCATCTCGGTGGTTGGAATGAAGGTTTACCTTCGAGATCTTCGAAATACTCGACTTTGATTTTATGAGATTGTAATCAAAGACTCGATTTGGAAAGGCAGTCATTTCATTTTTTAATGAGGTTGACATAGTAAAAGAACTATCCTCATGAATCCTTGTTTCATTTTTTAACGAGGTCGACACGAGATAAGAACTGTCCTCGGAATCCACAGTATTTATAGTATTTGATAGAAAATCAAAAACTGAAGGATGATTAAGGTTGCTGGAATAATCTTCGTGTTAATCCAGAAGATGGGAGCGATGGTGCTAATCTTCCCATGGTGCCTCTCCTATCATTATTGATTGAATAATTCCTTCGTCTATAGAATGTACATGCAACCAAGGATCTGAAGAGGTGCCATATTCCTTAGACCTATCTACCCAAACACTCGATGAGCATTGATTTGGGTTTGCCCCCCAAGACAAGAAAATTGATTGCTACAATATTTCTAAAATGGTGATGATCCATGCTGACAAAATGTTTAGGAATCTTCCGAATCCATTAGAAATAGAAGATTCCCTCTTGCAGGTTTCCACTGTGGCCACTTCCGCCAGATTACTCGAAGTCAGTAGGGAAAAAGTACTCATTAAGGTAGGGTTTTTTAGGAGGCCTACTCCAATATTTTGAAGCGAATGATTGCTTCCATGGATCATTGGAATGCTTCCCGTAATTTGTGAACTATTGGGGAGAAATGTTTGTTGGTTGACGATTGTAATTCCTCCTTGGAAGGGAAATGCAATCTCCCTGAAGTAGGTCGACACAACTGCGGCTATGGCATATATCCAGGGCCTTTCGAGTAGGATGTTGTAATCGAGGTTTCCGTCGATTACTTCAACATCAATTTCTACTGTTTTCCCCCTAGTTCAACTTGCAAGTTATTTAAAATCCCATATGGAGTGTATGATCGTCCATCAAATGCTTTTAACATCGTTGACGATCGCGACAAGGGTGGTGAGCCTAAATTTTTCTAGCAACTCATTGACATAATACATGTAGATGACCCCTCATCAATATTTGTTCGATGAATAGTTTTGTTGAGGGTTTTCACTTGAATAAGGAAATCTAGTTGAGTTGGTAACTGAGGGTCATATCCTTTGTGATTAAAGGATACAAGATTGGAATCCTTTGGCTCAATCCCACCTATTACTGATAATAGAGCCTGCTTTTGGGAGGGGAAATTTTGCGGTACCTCAAGTGTCGACATAGCGGGCGGTGATTGGGCCAGGTCCTCTACTATGTTATAATTCTATGCTACTTTAGCATGAGGATTAGATGTTGATTTGTGTACTACTCCCTTTGGCGGCTTTATTGTTAGCTCAAGAATGATGGGTGGCACAACTTCGGTTGAAGTTGTTGTCGAACTACTCAGTTGATCAGTAGCCTTGTTGTTTGACAGCTGTGGATTCCCGTAATCTTTATTCCTTGTCGATATCAAAGCATCACTTTTCTCTTTTGAAATGGAGAACATAAGCACTTGGGATCAGGAAGCGTTTTCATTAGTAACCAGTTTGTTTCCCAGGTTTAGAAACGGATCAGTCAATACCACTGTGGTTTTTGAACTCTTAAATAGTTTCCTAACTTCAGCTTTATGTGGAAAATCGCTCGTCCAATGATCCTCATCACATATCTGACACCCCGCAGGGGGTTTACTTTGCCCAGAAGGGTTTGCAGAAGGTTTTTCAGGAGATGACTCATCCTGCTTCTTTTTTCTCCCTTTCCTTTTCATCTTGCCCCCTGGTTGCTTCAGTTGTTTGCCCTTGTCGGTCGATACAACATTTACCTCCAAGGCGAGAAGTAGCTTACGGGCTTTCTTAGATGTGGCCTTCGTTGATTTCGTGTCTGTCGTACCAATCATGCCATTTCTGGCATGAGAGTCATTGTCCGATTTAGGAGGAGGAGGAATGAAAAATTCCGGTCTGGGAGCATCAAGGATTTTATCGTAGAACGTGCCAGATTGAATATAAGTCAAGTCTAAATATTGCGCATGAGAAATATCTTGCTCTTTAGTGGCGACTCCTCCCTTCGCCACATCTTCTGTAATGGAAGGTAATAATGACTTAATAAACCATTCAGCTAAAAGTTGATCAGGAACATACTTTTTACCATTCTACGATGACATTGCCACTCATGAATATGATTGGATATGTGAGTGGCCGTCATTTGTTTGAAATTTTGTAAGAAGCTTTGTTCTTGTTTCATACCTTATTGGTAACTGAAAATGGGTTAAAAAGGTTGTGGCTAGGGTGTTGAAGTTATCGAATGAAGCTCTAGGCAATTCAATATACCATTTTGTTGCTGGACCAGTTAACGTTCGCTAAAAAAGGCGAAGCCTAATCGAATCATCGTTTAGAGTGTTAGATGAACACCACAGATGAAAGGTCATCACATGATTCGACAGGTCTTCACTTGGATTTCCATTAAATTTAGGAATATCTGACATAAGTTTATACAGAATCGCCAGCCACCAAGGGGCATAAGCAATTGGATCATTCATCATCCAGTTTAGATCTGGTAATTCTAGAGTTGCTACAACGGGCAACTGTTGATTCAGGTTAGGTGAAGCATACCCATGATAAGATGGAATCTCCTGAGTAGTGGGTCTTTGCATACCAGCATAATGTATTTGATGCTGGTAACTTTGATAAGGTTGATGGGAATAACCATTATAGTATGGTTGTTGATAACCGCTTTGGAAATGCGGTTGTCCATTACTTACAAAGACTTGTTTCTCAGCTCCTTGATATGATTGTTGGAATTGCGGTTGTTGAGATTGAATCAGCCATGGTTGTTGGACCATTTGCTGTTGTCCAATACTGGATGATTGACCAAGATGAGGAGTCATAGTACTTGTCTGAGCCCGAGTCGCTCCAGATAAGGAGGCACTAACCTGAGGTTGTGATTGAGTGGTTGAGACAAGAGGCTGTTGTATTGCAACCTGAGAAACTTGCGGTTGACATACAACAGTTAGCACTTGTACTTGCGATGCAGTCACCATAGCAGGTATAGTGGGAATATTTGACACAGGGTGGACTTCTTGCATTGAATATACAACCCTTGGTTGTTGAGGCAGTATTGGTACCCAACCGTTGGATGTAATTCCAGTTTGACCTGAACTTTGATGTAAACTGCCATATGGTTGTTCTTGGGAGGGAACAATGAAAAGGCATACTGCCCTCCATATGGTGGCAACCCAGTACTTAAAGGGTAGATTGGCCTTTGAAGACACATTGGATCAATTTGTTGAGTTTCAACATAAGAAATATCAAATGATAATCCATATTAAGAAATAGGAACTAACCATGTCGTTGAAACAGTCCCTAATTGGACTCCGGTTTTTTTGTTCATAACTTGCTAGGACAGATGGTAGTACACCAGCGAACATTGTTGGAGTAGCAGCAGGAGGTTTTGTTGCTGCTACGTCAGATGACACAGTCCTAGATGTCGATGGTTGTTCATACATATCTAGTCTATCCAAAAGATTTCCTAGCAATTCAAAAGAACTTGCGATGAAGAGAGACTAACTTCTAGGACCAATGAGGGAACAGTGACATTATTCCGATTAAAATAAATTTTAGATGCTTTGACACAACTTGTTTTTTCAATTTTTAAGAGTCGAGAAAAAACAAAAGATGACACTAGTTGCCTTCGATTTTTAATGAGCTTGAAGTGAAAAGTGCTCAGATGGACCTTTTCCTTTAAGGAGTCTAAAAAGGAACGAAAGAGACTACTCTGGAGATCTAGATAGAGGGATTACCAAACCAATCGCAAAACTGCAGAATACTTTTTACGGTACGACAGTCAATCTTCCCGAATGTTGTGTTCAGTGCATTGCGATCGATAGGGCGGCAGACAGGGCTTCCTATGGATAAAGGATAAAGACTATTGTGGTCTCCGAATATATACTCGACGGTATGTGGGAGCACAAGTCCGTACTAGCACTTATCGTCTCAAAGTGGAGGAATCACCCAACCAACAATGTAAACAACAGTTACCAGGCTTTACGACACTGGAATACGTCTCTAGCCTAGACTTCTAAATTTTGTGCGTTAGGTTCCAAAGTGTTTTTAGATTCATTAAATTTATTTTACAGTTGATCTTGCTTAAGAAATTTGCCTTTCAGGTTCACCGTGTGATGTAGATATACAATTCCTAAAATGCAATCTAAGATGATAAACAATCATTTAATCTTCTTTTTGCAATGAAAATCCTAGCTACTAAAGAAAGAGAGATGATATTCTTTCAACATAGAGCAGAGAGCACACACTATATGCATTGTCCTAAATCAAACCAACAGATAGTCTAAATGCAATTTCACATACATGTATTTGTTTTTAGCCTTCTTAATGTGTGAATGATAAAAAGAAAGCTAAGCACAAATCTGAATTATCTTTCAAAGCGACATTACTAACAAGTTTCATTTCAAGACAAAATTAAGACAATGATGACACTTTGTGATTTGGAATTGAAAACTTGCTTTCGACACTTGAAAAACTTATTAATTCAAATCAAATACAAGAGTAACAGTGTAATCGACTATCAAGAACAATCGGATTCTCTTCTATGACTGAAAAAAACACTTGCGACACTTCCAAATCAAGAAACGACAGTTCAATTACGCTACTTGTTTGTAAAAGAGAACTGAAAATGGATCACAATACATAAAAACATTTACAGTTCTTTGCACAATAGAGGTGGAATAATGGAAAAGAAGGGGGTTTCCAATAGAGGTATACTGACTACAGATAGCAAACTCCTGAATAGAGCTGAAAAGAGTGAAAAAACCAAAGTCTGCAGGCAAAATTAGCCCTTTCTGATCAGCGCACCTGTTACACGAGGATTCCAGTATGCATCCCCCCTACAACACATGGGAAGTACGATGCATATTGAGATCCTTGAAGAGAGGGTGCAATGGTATAGTGCGAGACTTTTGATCCAGTTCTTTTGATCACAATTTGCAGCACAGTTCAGGGATTAGGCCGAGCAAGTGGTAATCAGTAAATAAATCACAGGGGTAGATCTAAGGAGGTTACTAGAGCCACCATAAGGGCAATAAGAGAGCTTGTAAATTGATTGTTCAATTCATAAACAAAACCCAAAGATAGACTGAAGCAGCATTGATCTACTTTGCACTTGCATAGGAAATGCAGTTCGAAGGCTAGCTGGCTTGACTTTAGGCTCCATCTGTAAGTTTATAAAGCAAATAAATATAGATAAACAAACAATCTATCCGCTCCCCAGCGGATTTTCCATTTTTTTATCAGGAAATCTAGTGTCTACGCAGAGCTACTAGTCCCACTAACACTAGTAGCTGCATTAGAAACAAACAAACTAAAACCACTTTCATTTTCCTTTATGAGAAGTAGATAAGAGGGGAAAGAAGGAGACCAACCTCTATCTTGCGCTTGGCTCCTTGCTTGATTCCTCTCCCTTATGATAGATCTTTGCCACTCACTTCCTCATCTACCCAGCTCCAAAGAGCAGCTGTAGAATCAAAGTAGAATAACACTATCCAAGAACATAGATCTACCATCATAAACAATATAGGACCAGATATATATTGACCACACAAATGCATATATCATCAATCATACAAGAATGTGGAGGAAAACTTGAATAGATTTATTAACAATCAAAAATAGAAAAGAGGATTACAACCAATTGTTCTGACCCAACGTCATCCTCTCAGCAAGAAATCCCTTCTTCACCTCATGAAAAGCTTAGATCACCCAACACTATGATGTTACACCAAGAAACTGACAGCACTTCCTTACAAGATACAAAATTCCAGCCTCCAACCTCTGGATCTCTGGGATGAGAGATCCATATATATATATTTACAGAGGTGTGAGTCAGCACTGGGTTTTTGATTAGTGTCTTCTCTCTGATAGTTCTTGATTCCACTTGGAGATCTCACTGATCTCTTACTCATCGTTGGGCGATTCTGAGAGGCAAGTGTCACAGGAGAAGTTTCTGGAAGATTCCATGATCATCCACCTCGCAAACTGTCTCTGCCACTTGTCTATTCTCATCCATCGCACCCAATAGAAGGGATTTTCAGTATGCATTGCAGCTCCCGTGTGCATGTAGGTGGGATGTATCACACCCTCAGCATTGAGCAATCAGTATGGTCCAGTTTTGACCATTTCTGATTAGTTTTTCATGGAGAACTTCTGGGAGATGATGTAATCAATTCACCTCGTTCTTTTAGGGGTTGGAACAACACTTCTAGGGGCTTAGGAGCCGTTGGTTTATGGACATTTATGATTGGGGTTGTAGTGCCCAAAAATGCCTATAACACCTTTGCCACATCTTCCGTAATAGAAGGTAATAATGACTTAATAAACCATTCAGCTAGTAGTTGATCAAGAACATATGTTTTTACCATTCTATGACGACGTCACCACTGATGAATATGATCAGATATGTGAGTGTTCATCATTTGTTTGAAATTGGTAGAATCTCTGTTCTCGTTTCGTACCTTATGGGTAACTGAAAATGGGTTGAAATGGTTGTGTCAGGGTGCTGAAGTTATCGAATGAAGCTCTAGGTAATTCGATATACCATTTTGCTGTCAGACCAGTTAACGTTCACTGAAAAAGGTGAAGCCTAATCGAATCATCATTTAGAGTGTTAGATGAACACCACAGATGAAAGCTCATCACATGATTCGACAAGTCTTCACCCGCATTTCCATTTAATTTAGGAATATCTAACAGAAGTTTATTTGGAATCGTTGGCCACCAAGGGGCGTAAGAAATCAGATCATTTGTTAGCCGATTTAGATCTGGTAACTCTAAATTTGCCACGAATGGAAACTGTTGATTCAGGTTTGGTGAAGCATACCCAGGATAAGATGGGATTTCCTCAGAAGTGGGTCTTTGCATACCAACATAGTGCATTTGATGTTGATAACTTTGGTAAGGTTGATGGGCATAACTACTATGAAATGGTTGATGTTGACCATTTTGAATATACGGCTTCCCATTACATGCAAAGATTTGGTGATATTGCACTAGCCATGGTTGTGAAACCATTTGCTGTTGTCCAATACTGGTCGTTTGACCAAGATGAGAGGTGATGGTACCCATTTGAGCCTGGGTCACTCTAGTTAAGGAGCGACTAATCGATGATTGTGGTGGCGTCGTAGAGACAAGAGACTGTTGTATTACGACCTGAGAAGCTTGAGGTTGGGATACAACAGCAATGCTTATACTTCTGACACAGATTCATTAAATTTATTTTACAGTTGATCTTGCTTAAGAAATTTGCCTTTCAGGTTCACCGTGTGATGTAGATATACAATTCCTAAAATGCAATCTAAGATGATAAACAATCATTTAATCTTATTTTTGCAATGAAAATCCTAGCTACTAAAGAAAGAGAGATGATATTCTTTCAACATAGAGCAGAGAGCATACACTAGATGAACCATCGTAAATCAAACCAACAAGTAGTCTAAATGCAAATGCACATGCACATATTTGTTTTTTTCTTTCTTAATGTGTGAATGACATAAAGAATGCTGAGTACAAATCTTAATTATCTTTTCAAAGAGACAGTACTAACAAATTTCTCTTCAAAAACAAAAGGAAGATAATGACGACACTTTGCGACTTCGAACTGAAAACTGCTTTTGACACTTGAAAAACTGCTAATTCAAATCAAATACAAGAGTAACTATATAATTGACCACAAAGAATGATAGTATTCTTTTCTTTGACTGAGAACGACACTTGCGACACTTCCAAATCAAAAGATGACAGTTTGATTACACTACTTTTTGTAAAAGAGAACTGTAAATGGTGCACAATACATAAAAACATTCACAATTCTTTGTACTATGGAGGCAGAATCATGCAAAGGAAGGGATTTTCCACAATGGTATACTGATCACAGACAACAAATGAATAAAGCTGAAGAGAGTGAACAAAGAAACAAAAATCTGGAAGCAGAGGAGGTCTTATCTGATTAGCGCACTTGCAACACAGGGAAAGTGTGATGCAGCACACCTACTGCACACGGGAGGTGCGATGCATCCAAATTCCCAAGAGGATAAAGTGTGATGGTCCAGGGACGAGACTTCAACTTGGCTCTTGGTCACAATTTCCAACTTAGTTTAGGGATTTAGGCCGAGCTAATGATAGTCATTAAATAGAAATCACAGGGGCTGATCTAATGAGGTTACTGGTGGGCCCCAGTATTGTAGCAACAATGCTACAAATCCTGGAGCTCCCTATCTCTAATTTTATCAACCTGGTAGTTCGTACAAACTTGGAAGCGACGGTGCTGTATGCACAAGTACTAGCTCTTGTCGCAGCTGTCACTTGGTCAGCTGGCACAAGTCTGCTAGGGCTCAAGCAAACTTCTATAGGCTCTCAGAAGAAGCTTTATGAGTGATGGACGAAAGCTATCTTGAAGGAAGCTAACCTACTTTGCAAAAAGGAAATGGAAAGCCAACAAAGCATAGAAACCCTAATAAACCCTAATTTAACTAGCTTGACCCTTACAATGCAAAAATGTGAATGAAACTTCTAGCAATGATGCTATTACCTGCAGTGAGTTGAAATACATGAATCTAAGCTACTTGCACTTGAAAAGACATGTTTTTGTATTTTGTCATTAAGTGGTTGGATTTATTGTGATGGTGCTTTTTGATTAGGGTTTGACTGTGCAGGAGCGGTTCAAATGGAAGGAGAGCATGGGCAAGGTCAGGATGGCTAGGGGAGGTCCCAGAGGGTCTCTAGCATCAATCCCCTGAAGTCTACCACGTTCAGATGCTCAGCAACCGAGTTTGCAGACTTCTACAGGAAGTCTGCAGGGGATCCTACAGGAAACTTAGAGGTTTCTACAGGAAGGCTGTGAAATTCTACAGGATGGCCGACCGTGGGAGTTTTGGGAGATGGTGAAGTGATGGAGTGGTGTGGGAAGATAAGTGAGATGGAGATGGACCTGGTGATGGCTCAGGAGCAGAGAAGTCGGATGGAGAAAGAGTGCATGCTGTAGGTTGATGGTCGAAAGGATGGGGTCAATGAAAGGTCAAGTAAATGAGTTACGTGAGTGATGGGAGAGCTGGAAGGTAAACGAGTTGAACAGGGGTCGAGAAAGTGACTTGAGGTGTGGTTGACAAGCAGAGGGAGGAAGTGGAATGATGTAGAGCAGTGTAAATGAAACAAATTTCTTATGAATGTCACCAAAACGGGAACTCTTTAACCTATGTTAACTGTGCTATTTGGAACCAATGAACAACGGTGAAATTTATGAAAGAAACTCGTGCATGGACATGGAATGAAGAAGTGATGATCAAGACTGAAAGTGCATGGATGGATCTTCAACGAACGTGACTATGTTGCAGCTGACATGGAAATGAAAAGAACTGCATTTCTTTTTGGTGGCTGATGTAGACTTCACCCCAATCCCTAGGCAGAGATGGCAGTGATCTCTAACAACCTTTTTCTGGAGCTCCAATGACTTATAACTATCCTCTTCTAATCTAATCAACTTAAAGCAAATTCACCATAAACTAATCCTATGCAATCTCATAAAACTAAATCAGCAAACTGTAAATTCGAATTGCATGTCAAAGTAAAGAACGAAGTGTTGGAACGAAAGGCAAATAACACTACAACACAGAGGAGATCTATTGCTCTCAGGTTGGGCCCTAATCTGAGAGCTATAGCTCCCTTAGAAAACTCAGAATGAGATCAAAATCTACCTTCTTTATTCATAATCTGATGTCATGCCAAAACTGGCTTACAAAAAGAACTAACACCGAGCTGTAGCTCGTACTTCAGAATTACAAGAGTAATGCAAAAGTTCAAAAAGCTCCTATCCAAGGCTACGACCTCAGTATTTATGCAAAAATGATGATCCAACAGGTTTCCTTGATTTGTGGAACTCAGCTGCCCAACTGAAGGTTAAACTGGTGATCCTGTAGAACAGTCATAACTGCTGTTCCTGTAGAACAGTTGGCTGCCTCTAAGCTCGGTGGGGAGATGGGTTGGAGCTCGGAGCTATGGTGGGAATCACGAGGAAGGTCCCAAGACTGTGGACATCCTCTCCTAAAAACCAGCAGTGCCACCTCACTGTCTCCTTGTCTCCTTTCACGTGGTCTTTTCTCCCTTTTAATGCCAAAAACCTGAAAGCATCATGCATTAGTCACGTAGATAAAATGTCTACCCTTCTTCCTACAAACAACACGAATAAACTAAGAAATGCATGCATAAGAAATAAAGGATGAATGGTTTGAGCAAAGAAAGTAGGCCAAATGAGCCCAAATTATACCAAAAATTGGGGCTCATCATCACCCCCCAGCTAAACTATTTGCTCATCCTTGAGCAACTTTGCTCTGGCTCCTCGTCTTTGGCCGAGAACTAGAGCCGGGAGTATGTTCTTCCTTTCCTGTTTTTGCTGGCCCTGCCTTTTCTGTCCCTGGTGGTGACGAGGGTGGCGCATCTTCCCCCTTTTTCATTTCCTTGAGCCGGGCTTCAGAAGGCGATTGGCCTATTTTTCGTGTCCAGGAGGTTATTTTTGGGCTTCCCTTCTTAGGGGTGGCTGATGTTTTAGAGGGGGTTCTTGCACTGGGTGAAGTAGGGACATCCCCTAAAATGGGTTGGCTGCTGGATGGAGGCTGTGGCTTGCCCGTGTTTATCCTCTTGCTTCTCCTGGCTTCAGATAGTAGAGGGGTCTCCCTCTCTCTTTTCTCCTTTGGCTTTGGAGGTGTACTTAGGGCGGCCAGCGCTGCTGCTGCCTCCCTTTCGAGAATACCAGCCTTCTCTTTCGTGTGTTTTTCTCTCTCAGAGCTCCTTGTAGAGGGCCCCTCCTTTTCAGATTTTGGGCTTCCTGTAGGAGCCCTTGCTTTGCCCACTGCCGGGTCTCTTGTAGAAGATCCTTTCTTTTCCGATTTTGGGCTTCCAGTAGGAGACCCGGTTTTAGCCACTCTCGAGTTTCCTGTAGAATCCCCTGCAGACTTCCTGTAGAAGTTCATAAACACGGTTGCATGTCATCCAAACTTTGTGAAACTCTCAGAGAGAATGTCAGGTATCCCTTAGACCCTCTCTGTACCATCCCAACCTTTCCCAAAGCATTTCATCCCTTGATCCATCCCTGCACAGTGGAAAACTAGTTAAAAGCACATGCATGACAATTCTTATAACTTAATCAAAAATACAAAAAGATGTTTTCTTCAGATAGTGATAACTTAGACACATGCATTTTACCTTCCTAGAAGTAATGGCATCTCTTCTCATAGTTTGCATTCTCATTTTTGCATCAGTAGGACTAGTTGGTAGAATTAGGGTTTGCTAGGGTTTGCGTTTCTTTTTGGCTTTCAGTTTCTTTCCGCAAGTAGATTAGCTTCCTTTGAGTTAGCTTTCGTCCATCAGTTAAAAAGCTTCTTCTAAGAGCTCATAGAAGTTGGCTTGAGCCCCTAGCGGACTTGTGCCAGCTGACCAAGTGACAGATGCGACAAGAGCTAGTACTTGTGCATATAGCACCGTCGCTTCCAAGTTTGTACGAACTACCAGGTTGATAAAATTAGAGATAGGAAGCCCCAGGACATTGAATGAGCCCAAATAATTGTACATTTTTGGGGCTCATCATCACCCCCCTACTGAAAGTGTTGATCATCCTCTGAGCAACCATTCTCTCTCCTCATCTGATGGCCCTGGTGGCTTCTTTGGCTAACATCTCGGCTGACTTCTCCTTTGGCTTCCCTCTTTTCAAACTTCCTGTAGAAACAGTTCGTTGGCTTCCTGTAGAAACAGTCTTCTGTCTTCCTGTAGAAACAGACAGCACCACTGTATCCTGCTTGGCTGTGGGCGATTTTCCTTTCAGCTTGGCTGTGGCAGCCTTCATCTTCTCCCCCTTTCTGCTCTTCTTCCTCACTGTTAGAAGGACTGATATCTTTGGCCAAAATTCTTCATTTATTTTTGTGGCACATTCACTTAATGACTGTAGAAGAAAATAGGAAATGCTTAACTTCTTTTATGGAGGTGAATCAACTCCGTGTCTACGTGCACACAGCAACCTAAAATGATAACCATGGATAATGATGAATTGTGAATTCCTTGGCATGGTGAGAGTTCTTCCTTTCCTTATGCTTTGGTTAGAAAAGGGAATGTTGTTGATGGTTTCCCCTTGGACTCAAGGAAGAATTCCTGGGCCGTGTGATATTAATGAACAACAATTGCTCCAATCTGCCAATCTAGCAGTCCACTAGTCCATCAGTGGGCTGCACATTAGGCTCATCCACTTCACCCAACTTTCAACTATCACACTTCCTTCAGGACAACTTGTCAAGGGATACTTTGGCCTGCCAACACACTACCCTCCACTGGTCCGATGGCACTCAATCCAATCACTACAAGATCTGCTCCTAGTTGAGGTCTCTAACTACCCAATTCAACCTCAACACATGGCTCCCACTTGCTGCATCAAAACTTCATCCACTTAGTAAACACTGCCAACAAGAAAGTGACCAAACATACCCTCTCTTGACCACTGGTTCTGTGTATTTTATCTTGAAATGACAATCTAGTACTGTCCCAAACATTGCTGCAAGTCTCCTGTGTATGGCTCCAGATCTGCTCCTACACCTTTGATGTTTCTCCCTTTGACTGCGACCTAGCCAAATGAGGTCAGCTCTCTCATTACATCTAAAGCTGAAACCAACTCCGGAAAGAGCACTACCAGACTTGCCCTTAGAATCTCTGATTGATTTTGCACTTGCAGTTGAGGAAAAAGTGGAATGAGCATCTTCCTCTAGCTTCATATTCACTTGCTTGGAAGGATTCACATTCTGGTCATGTAGATGTAGATCTTTAGAGAGCAAAGGATGATAAGCAACTTGTGTATCCAGTTTCACTGGCATCTTGTACTTTTTAGGAACTGAAGAAGATGGGGTACCTCTTGCATCCATATGCTTGTTCATGTCATTAGCTGCTACCTCAATAGGCTGTACTCTTGTGGAAGCCCTTTTATCAGTTTCGGGCTTCCTGTAGAAGACCCTTTCTCTGTTTTCGGGCTTCCTGTAGAAGCCTGTTTCTGCTTTCCTGTAGACGACTTCACCCGTTTCCTGTAGAACGTGATTCTGCCTTGGAGTGAGCCCGATGCACGAGTGAGGTTTGAGAACAGGTAGGAAACTCAGCGGAGGACGATAGGTTAAGCCGACTGTGGACGCAGAGGATGTATACTTCAGTTTAACATGATGCAAGTGCAAGTTGACTAACAATTCATGACTTCCAGCTGAGCGCTCATTAATTCTGCGTGATTTTTGGTGGAGTGAGGTGGCAAAACATGTGCGCTGGCTTTTTAGAACTGCAGTAATGTTATGAACTGCATGTCTTCATCTATCTGTCAATCAGCTGATGTCCTGTGCACTGGAGTTCAACAGATCCACCACTAACTGTTTTTTCTTCAATTTTCACGTGAATGACTGATCATGCTGCGTGATTTTTGCCTTGCTGAGTGCAATTGAACGTGGCTCTCTTCTTGGCTGAATCCACTCATCTCATTCATTCATGCATTTCTTTAGATTAGATCTATGCAAACAGATGAACAAGGTTTGGTCACGTACCTGAAATCAAACGGCTGCTTGTGAAGCTTCTTGCTGCTGCATGCTTTGATTCTTTGATTGCATGAGGGCGTGGCTGATGATTTTTATTGCTTTCCCTTGTGCAGGTGTCCTTTGGCCGGATTTGAGCTGCATGCAGTCGTTTCCATGTTCAACTCTGCCCGTTCAAGCTGCTGCTGCTGCATGGTCACAAAACCAGAACTTCTTTTTGCCATTTCTCTCAAACGGTAAACCTGATTGATCTGAAACTCAATGAGCATGTTCCTATCATCATTATGCATCTCGCATAGCAAAATAGTGATCAATGGATGCACGGATTTTGAGAAAAATGGAAAATGGCTGAAGATTTCAGAGCTCGATTTCTCAGAAACCATGCATCGGAATCGGCTGAAACTTCTTGGGTAGGCTACTATCACCCATGTACATTTCTGCATGAAACAGGTTTTAAAACGGATGCACGGTTATGGAGAAAATGCAAAAATGGCTGATGGTGATGGAGGCTGATTTCTTGGAAACCGTGCACCGGAATTGCATGAAACTACTCAGGCCTGTTGTCATCAACCTTGTAGAATTCCCCATAAAACGGTTTGTCAAATGGATGCATGGTTTTCAAGTTATGGCAAAAACAAATTTTGTTCTATGGATTTTTGCCTCAAGGCTTTTTGCAAGTGTTTGCATGGAAGGGAAAACTGAGCTTGGGCTGTGATGCAGGTATGGATATGATGGAGGAGGAGTTGGAAGGCTGCATGAGGACTTCTGAACCCTTGAGGAAGCTACCATGTTCGCCAAACCACTTTTTGGAATCCATGTCTAGTTTCCGACAATTTCTACAGGAAGTTCCTGTAGAAGCACAATGAGAAGCACAATGAGGTGGGAAAAATGATGGAGAAAGGCAAGGGATGGACACACAAGTGCTTGTAGGCCTAATCAACAGATTGCCACCATCAGATCCCATTTTTGAAATTGGATTTGGCTCGTCCAAAGGTTCTACAGGATGTTTCCTGTAGAAATACAAAGCTTCCTGTAGAAGGCACAAGAAAACTCCTTTGACCTTGATTTGAGTGCTCCTCCTGTCATGAAACGTCCTTCTTGCAACCTGCAATGTCATTGCTGCAACATGAAATTATTCAATGGAGATTAGCTTTATTTTTCTTTTCTTTTTCTCTTTTTTTTTTTTGAAAAACAACTAGGGCGCCTCATGGAGGTTTTCACCCTAATTTCCTGCCTTGGGCGCCTCCAAGGGAGGTTTTCACCCAAAGATCTTATTCCGGTTTATTTTCTCTTTTTTCCAACCCATTGACCGCCTCATGGAGGTTTTCAATCAATGAGCCAATCTAAGTCGCCTCCAAGGAGGTTTTCACCTTAGATTTTTATTTTTCTCTTTTTTCATTTTTTCATTTTTTTTTTTTTTCTTCTACCCTACCCTACTTGAAAAACAAAATCATTTTCAAGTATAAGAATACTTCCAATGGAGCCATGTGCACATCGAGATTAGAGAAAAAATGATGTGAAGGCTCGAAATGCATGCTTGGACAAGTATCTAGATCTCAGAGACCAAATGATCTGGCGTTGAAGGGATCAAACAAAGCTGAGGAAGAAAGTACTGCTGCAACTTAGTGACCTTCTGAAACCATATCTCAATATAGCTTTGATATCCTTGGTTCTTTTGCTGATCTGGATCATTCTTCATGTCACCTTCTATCATGACCTTCTGATCTTCCTCTTTTTGTTGATCTTTCTCTTGAATACATGGAAGATTTGATGGTAACCATGAGGGAACTCTCTCGATCTCTGATTCTGATCTCTTTTCTTCATCAAGTGCAGCCCATGGTTCTTTGATCTCCTCTTTGGAATCTTCTTTTGCTTTTGGTCCTTCAATGTTGTCAATAGATTCTCTCTTTTGCAACACTCTTCCTGAGCTTTGGTGAACATCATTGAGCTCAAAAGGAGTCATTTGCACATGTTGTGCCTCAGCTTTGCAATTGGGTTGAGCTGCTCCATTGCATGGTTTTGGAAATGGTGGTATGGGTGGTTGAGTGGAGGTGTGTAATTGAGATGGAGGTTGATGGCATTGTGTTTGGGTAGGCATTTGTGGTTGCCTTGGTGGAGGAGGAGGCGATGGTTGTGGATGAGCAGGTGGTGGAGGAAAATGAGCGGGATGAGAGTTGTATTGGGGCCTCCACTCCTGATAAGGTGAATTCCACTGAGGCTGTGGCTGAGCATAAGAGTGAAATGAATGAGCAACTGGTTGGGTATAATATGGATCTGTGAAGGAACAAGGAGGAGGTGTGAACCAGGAAGGATGAGCAGGGGGACCCCAAGAAGGCATGAAAGTGGCTTGGTAGGGGTCATAATAGGTCTCAGGTGTCCCTTACAGTTCCTGCTGATAAGATCTAGGTTCATGCTGCCAACTTTGGTTCATATAATAGAGTGATTCAGTGGCTCCCTTGGCTCTTTGATATGCAGCTTTGATTCTGGGCAAGGAAGGGCACTGATCTGTAGGATGGTATTCTTCACAGATGGAACACACTTCTAGGGAGTGCATTGGACATTCGTTCCTAGGATGCTTTCTAGTGCACCTAGGACAAAAGATGACCAAAGCCCTCTTGGCTTCCTCTTGCTTCTTTTGGATCCGCAAGGTATCCAGTTGCATGGCAAGAAACTGCCTCAGATCACTCTTGAAATCTTTGATCTGATTTTCAAATTCATCTTTGGACAAGATGTTGCTCCCAACATCTCTACTTGTAGCCATTTTCTCCAGAGGAATGTTTTCTTCTTCTTCTCCCCTAGAGGTTCTTTAAGTATGCCTTGATGTCCACCCAGGGGTTCTTTAATCACAGCCATCGAAGAAGAGATAACGTTGGCTGTGTGAAGCAGTGGGGGGTTGTGCAATCATTTTTCTAACTTATCTCTACTCCTACAAGGCATGAAATGAAATCTTTTTGTTTGATTTTTGCTTTTTCCTACTTCTACTTGCAAAACTGAAACAGATTGAACTACAACTAACTATCTTGCGAAAATGAAAATGCAGAATTGAAATGAAAGCAGGAAAGGACTAATCTATTTTGCTCAAATGAAATTGCAGGAATGAAATGCTAGGCTACGCTTGCGAAATTGAAATGCTAATCTATGCTTGCAGAAATGAAATTGCGCAATTGAAATGCTAATCTGCGCTTGCAGAAATGAAATTGCGGAATTGAAATGCTAACCTATGAAAGCAAGAAATGCTAATCTACTTTTGCATAAATGAAATTGCATAATGGAAATGAAATAAACTACTTAGCAGAAGGTTGTAGTAGAAAATAGAAGAATAGCAACAATCATCAATACTCTGCCGCTTCCCTGGCAACGGCACCAAAAAGATGGTGGGCTCCAGTATTGTAGCAATAATGCTACAACTCCTGGAGCTTCCTATCTCTAATTTTATCAACCCGATAGTTCATACAAACTTGGAAGCGACGATGTTGTATGCACAAGTACTAGTTCTTGTCGCAGCTGTCACTTGGTCAACTGGCACAAGTCCGCTAGGGCTCAAGCCAACTTCTATATGCTCTCAGCAGAAGCTTGCTAAATGATGGACGAAGGCTATTTCAGAGGAAATTAATCTATTTTGCAAAAATGAACTGAAAGCCAACAAAGCATGGAAACCCTAGTAAACCCTAATCTAACTAGTTTAACCTCTATGATGCAATAGTGAGAGTGCAATTGCCTAAGAATGATGGCATTACCTCCAGTGATATGAAATTCATGAACTTAAACTACTTCTATTGAAAAGAACATTATTTTTGTGTTTTTGCTTAAGTGGTTGTAGTGATTATGATTTTGTTTCTTATTAGGGTTTGGCTGTGCAGAGGTGGTGCGAAGGGAGAGAAAGCTTGGGAAAGGTCAGGAGGGCTAGGAGAGGTCCCAGAGGATCCCTAGCATCAGTCCACAGAAGTCCACAACGTTCAGGTGCTCGGCAACCGAGTTTGCAGGCTTCTACAGGATGTCTGCAGGGGATTCTACAGGAAACTCAGGAATTTCTACAGGATGTTTCGAAATGGGATGTTTGAGGATGGATGGTTGATGGAAGATGCATGGATGGTTATGGAGGTAGGATGGGGGTCTGAAGTGACCCAGGACCTGATGGATGGAGTGGTGAGATGATGTGGAAGGCTGACTTGCATCAACGAAGGTGTAGGCAATGGAAAAGCAAGAAGGTAGGGTTACGTGGCAAAAGAGTAGATGGGAGATGAGGAAATCGACATGGTGATGGAGGAGCTGATCTGGATGAGGCTTAGATGAACGAGGAGGTGATGAAGGTGCCCTGCATAGTGTGTACAACTGAACCAACAAGGACATGCAAGAAAACAAAGATCTAGTTATGAAACCTATGACCTAGTTACTTCACTCTAATCTGACCTAACAACAAAGGAAATGAACAGAAGTTTATTTGCAGTGAAACCATGTGAAACAATTATGAAACTAAGTGATTATAAACCTAAACATGCATCCAAACTGATATCGAGTTCTGCAAATGAGATTCAAACACTAATGATTGCATGGTGAAGCAAAGAAAGTGTTTTTGTTGGCAGCAAGGTTACATTGGTCCCAGCTCATTATCCCACTGAAGGAGAGGTGAGATCCAAGGTACTTGATGGCCTTTTTGTAGAGCTTTTCCTTGTCAATATCCTATCAATATATGCTAACATAAACAGCTACTTTAACCATCAAAAGAAATCTAAATAATAAAGCAAGATGTAAGTCTAAAGAGCAGATTTTATTTTAAGAACGCAGCAAACACATAAAGATAAACAAGGGAGGTACTGAGCGCTTGAGATGGGCCCAACCCCAAGAGCTACAGCCTCCCAAGAGAGATTTAGAGCTGGTGCAAAGCTGGATTCATCTTTATTAAACAAGAATGAAGAGTTACATCAAAACTGTCCAGAAGGAGAGCTTGAGAATGAGCTGAAAGCAAAGCTAATCCATGGCCTAAAAATCGAACTACAAAATGACTAACTACTGATTGAGACAAGTGACTAACCACTAGCTACAAAATGACTACCCACTAGCTAACCTCAAATGAGGCCCTAAGCCTTCTTATTTATACAATTTGAGGACCCAACAGTCCTCCTAAAGTTTAGGGACTTGGCTGCCCAAGACTTGTAGTTAACAACAGTCAAACTTGACTTGCTTGGCTGCCCTTGAGCTGATTGATTCGGTGGCCCTTGAACTCCGAGCTGATGGTGGAGAATTCGAGGTAAGGGCCCATAAATGAGGGGGACACCTTCCTACAAATCCTCTAGCTTGTTCTCCCACGAATTTGGCTGCCAAGTGCTCATTAAGACCTTCAATTTTGTCTCCAAGTTGACCAAAAAGGCTACACAAAGCACCCATTAGACTTGTTGGCATAATGACTAACCAAATTCACTCTATTAACATAAAAATAATCAAAAACATGCAATAAACAAATGAGAATGGTGGACTAAGCCAACTTAGGAGGTTGAATGAGCCCAAATAATTGTACATTTTTGGGGCTCATCAGTTACTAGAGCCATCACTAGGGAAATTAGGATGTTTGCAAATCGATTGTTCAATTTATAAACAAAACCCAAAGATAGACTAAAGCAACATTGATCTACTTTTCACTTGCATAGCAAATGTAGTTCAAAGGCTAGCTGACTTAACTTCAGGCTCCGTCTGTAATTTTATAAAGAAAACAAGTATAAACAAGAGAAAAAGCTATTCACTCCCCAGCAGAGTCGCCATTTTGTTAGCAGGAAATCTAGTGTCTATGCAGAGTTGCTAGTCCCACTAAGATGGGTAGCTATCTTAGAAACAAATAGATTAAATTTACTTTCATTTTCCTTTATGAGAAGTAGATAGGAGAGGATGAAAGAATACCAACCTCGATCTTTCGCTCAGTTCTTTACTTGTTCCTTCTCCTCACTAACAGGTCTTTGCCGCTTCTCCCTTGACCACTCCGCTTCAAAGAGTACCTGCAAATTCAAAGCATCATAATACCTTCAAAGTGCGGAGATCTACAATCATAAACAATATAGGACCAGATATATATTGACCACACAAATGCATATACTATCAAACATACAAGAATGTGGAGGAAAACTAGAATAGCTTTATTGATGTAAATATTAGAAGAGGGGATTACAACCCATTGATCTGACCCAGCGTCATCCTCCCAGCATGAAAGCCCTTCTTCACCTCATGAAAATCTTAGATCACCCAACACTATGATATTCCACCAGCAAACCAACAACACTTCCTTACAAGATACCAAATTCCAGCCTCTGGATCTCTGGGATGAGGGATCCATATATAGATGATTGCAGAGAGGTGAGTTAGCTTTTTGGATTTTGATTAGTGTCTTCTCTCTGATAGTTCTTGATTCCACTTGGAGATTGATGATCTCTTACTCATCCCTGGGCGAATTCAGAGAGGTAAGTGTCAGAGGAGAAGTTTCTGGAAGATTCCATGATAATCCACCTCGAAAACTATCTCTGCCATTTGTCCATTCTCACCCATCTCACCCTACAGAAGGGATTTCCAATATGCATCACGCCTTTTACACTTGGTAGGTGAGATGCATCGCACCCTTAGCATTGAGCAACCTGTATGGTCCAGTTTTGACCAGTTCTGAGCAGTTTTCTGTGGAGAACTTCTGGGAGATGATGTAATCAGCTGACCTTGTTCCTTTACTGTACGAAACAACACTTTTAGGGACTCAGAATCCCTTGGTTTATGGACATATATGATTGGGGTTGCAGTGCCCAAAAATTTCTATAACAAAACCTCGCATGTTTATTTAAGTTAAATAAAGTAGACGTGAGACAAATTTCGACTAAATGAGTAGTATCGAGATCGGTCAGGCAGTAGATGACTTCAATGACCTCCTTTAATTTACTTGTTAGCCATGATTTCTTTAGAAATTGATCAAAAATCTACCTTCTACTATTGATGTCCTAGATAGGCTAACGAAAATAGAAATGAATGAAATCCTGCATTGCAATGTAAAACATAGGTCTTCAGAGATGTAAACAAATAGTTAGAAAAAACCTGTAATAGAGGTCAGAAACTAGAAACACACACATTCAACATTATAATCATGTACCTAATGGAGAAGTAAATTGTTTTTATTAAATAAATATGTAGTACACCTTTAGAGGGAAACTTATTAACTTGGGTTGTAAAATCCTCCTCTGTGGGAGGGTTCTTTTATCCCTTTGTTCTAAACTACTATGGATTTCTCTCTTCCTATTCGAATGAAAATGGGAAATGGATGAGATTGAACTCAACTTGAGAGGTCAAATGTTCTAGGATCTTAGGATCCATGAGAAAAGATAATCATTTGGCGAGTGGAGATTCCACAGTTATTCATATTGTATAAATATTTCAAAGATAAACTGTGTAGATGTTTACCTTATTTGATGTTTCAGATAGACACACCATCAATCATCAATGACTAGAAATAAAAAAAATAGTAAGAGTGCATGTTTATTTGACCTTAAATAATGAGAACCATGAAATTAGATTAATGGTCAACAAAAATAAATTATTAAATGAATTATTGTTGGCTTGATGGGGCCTAACCCAGGTTTAGCTTTAACCGCACCAACCATAAAAACCCTAACTGTTGGCCCTTTCAGGAACAACTTGCATATCATAGGATGAAACCTCACCCGAAGTAGTATTGGGGGATGTTAGAAGCAAGCTTCTACATCAAGAGGCCTATGTGATGGTTTTCTTGAAGTTCTTATGGCTTAGATCTCCCTTCGCACATATCTAACCCTTATGAAAAGCAACTACTGCAACTCTATCTAAATGAACTTCAGATCTTTGTGATGGTACTTGATTATACTTATCATGCATACATATTGCAGATTTATTAGCTCCACGCAGCAAATAAGAATTAATTCATATTAAACATATTATAGAGTGAAGATATATAAACTTAGAAAAAGTAAATAAAAGAACAGAGATTCATAATTTTCGGCTGAAAACAGTCGTTATTAGATAGAAACGTTCATATATAGACTTCTGATCCTAGCACACTTAGCTGCAAGGGCCCACGCACTCAGCTACAGAAGCCATCCCCTTTCACCTAAGTATAGGATACACACCTTTCCTACCTTAGCACCTTGCCCTTACAATGGTTCTTATTAATCTAATTTCTTCTTAGACTCGCTATGACTCAACTTTATATAGTCTTCGGCTTACAATACCATGGTTCACGGATCATAGGTGAGTCCCAAAAAAACTCCATCCCTTACCCAAATAAGGGACTAAATCCCCTTCGACTTCTACTAGCTTCAAACTCTACTTTTCCACATTGCGCAAGACTTTACATTCACTACAAAAGATAATACAAAATTGCTCAAAATTTAACAAAATTGTCCTGAGGGAACCCATCTGTTATATACCTAGGGGGGATAATATGGGGTACCAAGGGAGGTACCCAAGGTAATAACATAATAATGGGATGGGCCATAGTAATAAATAAGGTGGTTAACCCATATCATGTAAGGGACCACAAGTAGTTAGTAATAAGGTAATGGGCCCATGGTATTAGTTTGATGGTATGAAGGGATCATGGTAATGACCCATGGTATTGTAGAGGCTAGAGACTCCACATGGGGAATAGTGTCAAGGATTATTGTATGAATAGGCATATGGCTTGTGGAGTGTTCTCCTTCCTTAAGGAGTGAATGTATGGTGTTGCCCTACCTTAAGGGTTTGATATCAATGAAGAACAATTTCTATCTATTTATCTCTTATTGTTTCTTGGGTTTATTTCTATTATCTTATATTTTTGGATCAGATATATAACAAGTGGTATCAGAGCTATAACAATCTATACCTAGGGGGGATAATATGGGGTATCAAGGGAGGTACCCAAGGTAATAATGTAATAATGGGATCGGCCATAGTAATAAATAAGGTGGTTAACCCATATCATGTAAGGGACCACAAGTAGTTAATAATAAGGTAATGGGCCCATGGTATTAGTTTGATGGTATGAGGGAACCAAGGTAATTACCCATGGTATTGTATGTATGAGGCCTATATAGAGGCTAGAGACTCCATGTCAAGGAATATTGTCAAGGATTATTGTATGAACAGGCATATGGCTTGTGGAGTGTTCTCCTTCCTTAAGGAGTGAATGTATGGTGTTGCCCTACCTTAAGGGTTTGATCAATAAAGAATCATTTCATATTATTTCTGGGTTTATTTGCATTATCTTATATTTTCATATCAGATCTATAATATTTCCGGGTTAGATCTATAACAAGTGGTATAAGAGCTATAAAAAGTGGTATCAGAGCACTTTCTTGGGCAAAAGTGGAGAATTTTTAATCAATAAAGAATCATTTCATATTATTTCTGGGTTCATTTGCATTATCTTATATTTTTATATCAGATCTATAACAAGTGGTATCAGAGCTATAACACCATCCCAATAGGCCCCCAACACAAATTGGGTGACTTACCCTCAAGTTACTCAGCTAGTGCCTCTATCCTATTGTAGAGGTCAATGAACTCCATATGCAAAACAACTATGTCAGTAGAACCCTACACTGCAACCTGTTGCACTTCCTCTACCATCTTTTCTGTAGTCGGCCCGTCCATCATGAGGTGCATCATCCTTTGAGTCTATTGGATTGTCTTCAACATTTCCTGGATAGATAGAGTAAGATGACTTGCTTCCTCTGTCCATGGTGGTATTCTGGCCTTTAAAATAACCTCTTTTTTCTATAGTTGTTCAATTTGTGATTGCAGTTGTTTTTCTCCCTACAATCGAGCGAGGCATTCCACTGGAGTGAAAGCGCATTCATGGTTTGATGGAATACTACAATATATGGACATGAAAAATGAAACTTGAGAATTAATACAATTACCTAAAAATAATGTTCCTATAGGATCAAAATGGTTATACAAGAGAAAATTTAATGCAGATGGTAGCATAGACAAGTATAAGGCAAGATCATTTGCAAAACGTTATTCATAAAAGGAAGGTATAGATTATGAAGATACCTTTGCTCCAGTTGCAAAAATGATCACAATCAGAATAATGATAGCATTGGCAACTAAATATGATTGGAAGTTACATCAATTAGATGTGAAGTCATCTTTTTAAATGGCGACTTAAAAGAGGAGATTTATCTTTTTCAACTAGAAGATTTGTAAAGAAGGGACAATAACATCTTGTATGCAAATTAAAGAAGGACTTATATGGACTAAAACAATCACCCAGATCTTGGTATGAGAAAATCGACAAATTATTCTCTTAGCAAAGGACTTAACAAAAGAAAAAATGATCCTAATTTGTATGTCAAGATAGAAAGAAATGGAGATATATTACTACTCTCTATATATGTTGATGATCTAATAATAACAGGGAGTGTTGATAATTTTATAAAAGATATAAAAGGGAAGTTATCAAAGGAAGTTGAGATGAAGGATCTTGGACAGATGCAATATTGTTTAGGTCTTGAAGTATGGAGAGATGATGGAAGCACTTTAATCGCACAAAGCAAATATACAAATGAAGCATGGAAAATTTTACGTGCTAATATTTGCAAGTGGGTTAATTTTCCATGGTTTTTCCAAAAAACAATTCACCGATTTCAATTTTTTCTAATTCTCCCAAATTTTATAGTATAAAATTATTTTCCCTGAAAAATTGCCAAAATTGTATAAAGAATATATACGAAACTATTAGAAATTTTCATGTTCTTACAAAGTTATCAACAATTTTTTTATAATTTGCAATTTTGGGACTAGTAAGATTCACCAAGGTTTCTAGACTTTAAGGCACTTTTTCATTCTTAAAACATTGTATTGACAATTAGTGGAAAGTATGAACTACCTCACTACCACTAGGCCTGACATTGCTTATGTAGTAAGCATACTTAATCAATTCATGTCTAAGCCTCATGAAAGCCATTGGATAATTGCAAAAAGGGTCCTTCGATATTTAAAGGGAACTATCAATTTTGGTATTGAATATATTAATGATTGTAATGTTGAATTGACAGGTTATTGTGATTTCGACTGGGCCGGAAATCCAAATGACAGGAAATCCACCACTGGATACGTGTTCAATATAGGATCAAGAGCTATATCATGGAGCAATAAGAAACAACCAATAGTTTCCTTATCATTAACTAAAGCATAGTATAAAGCATTATGCACTGCCACTTGCGAAGGAATATGGCTTAGAAGGATACTTGAAGATGTTGGTGAAAGTCAACAAGAACCTATAGTGATCAGATGTGATAATCAAAGCACCATCACATTGGCGAACAATGATATATGTGATGCAAGGTTAAAGCATATAGACACAAAATATCATTTTGTAAGGGAAAAAGTCCAATCAAAGGAAATTGACTTAATATATTGTAATACAAATGATAATTTTTCCGATATATTCACTAAGCCTCTTGGGAAGGAAAAATTTTAGTTTTGTAGAAGTAAGTTATTTGTTGTAGAAAACCTAGATTATGATGTAAGCCTCGCTGAGACTTGGACAACAAGGCATGTCAATTAAGAGTATGTTTGTGTCTTATGTATTGTGCTATAGTATAATTTGTGTGTTTTATTGTTAGAATTAGGGGAAATACTGGACAAAATCAATTCCAATCACCTTATACATTAATTGTGTTAGGTAGGAAGTTCTCTAGAGAATTTAGGAAAGCCTTTTAGAAAATTTAAATAGCTTCATTGTGACCAATAATCAAGAGAAGCTTCATCACAATGTATAAAATGCTTTCTCAAATCCCAAATTATGTGGTGTTACTGTTCTCTAATTAGAATTTAGTATATTCGAAGTTTTCACGCAGTCACTAAATCGCCTAAAATATTTGTTTTCTCACGTCTAAACAAAGGAG
Source organism: Pinus tabuliformis (assembly GCA_031772625.1). Taxonomy (NCBI): domain Eukaryota; kingdom Viridiplantae; phylum Streptophyta; class Pinopsida; order Pinales; family Pinaceae; genus Pinus; species Pinus tabuliformis. The sequence goes on along the minus strand of CM062820.1, from coordinate 1,499,555,015 downwards.
GATCCATTCAAAATTTTACCGAAATAAGCCCAAAAGTTTTTACTTTAACTAAAGTATGAATGTGTACTTAACCAAAAAAAATGAAAATGATCGTCTCATATGCTTTCTCCATATATTTTCTACAGATAAGGATCCATATGTACGAGAAAGAATAGCTAAATGCACACTACACATGACCACAAATTACGAAAGAGAGACAATACAAAACTAATAAAACTCAGTGGGAGGAAATGTATGGAAGATTCTGTTAAGTGTGAAGCCCAATTCATGTGGGATTCTAGATCCTTCTACACCGCCACTAGTTTCTAGATCTCCATCTAAATCACATGTAGGATTCTAGATCCTTCTTCAGCCTCTATAAATTTGTAATTTCTCTGTCCAAGGAAAGCAAGCCAAGGTCCAGACTTGTTACGTAATGCTAAGTGATTTCTATTCTTCAGTGATTGTTTTATCTATTCCGTTGTTTCTGATTGAGTAATCTTGTCGTTTCTCCATTTGTTTGTCTCTGAAATTATTCTTTTCTATTGCCATCTAAGTCTCTGAGTATAAATCTATTGTGTGTTATGTATGCTCTGAAATAACAACTGGTATTTGAGCTAGGGTCGAATATCCACTATGCAAGCTGCTTAGTGCCATCGCCTTACTCTGGCAGCATTCATTAAAACGTTGGTTGTTACCTCTGGAGCTGTTGAAAGATTTGTCCAGGAAATTGGAAATTGTTGCAAAGAAGAGAGTCCAGGAAAATGATATGTTCAGGAAATAGCTAAGGAACTCACTGAGAAACGTTAAGAAAGTTCTTGGAAGAAATAAAAAGGTCATGGTCATATGGTGAAACGTGCCATGAAGCCTAAAACGTGGAGTGCGTAAGTGCTTTACGTGGAGTTCGTAATGTTTTTTTCATCAAGCTTGCACGTATACAAACCAACATATGTATGTGCGAATTGTGAAAAGGTTAAACAATTATATATGTTTTTTATATTTATATAATCATATGTTGGAATTTTGAAAATTATATTTTAAAAAGAAGCAAGAATTTTGAAAAGGGTATTTTAAAAAGGAGGAAGGTCATTATTACTAAATTTTAAAGAGTAATAATTAAATTTTTATTTTTAAGTGGAGTTATTATTTTTTTGGCATCAATATATTGAAAATGGAGAAAACAATTACAGATATGGAGAAGTTAAGCAGGGCCAATTTTTCCCTATGGAAATCACAGATGGAGGATATACTGATTTTGAAGGATTAGTATCTGCCAATTGAGGGCACAACAAATAAACCCTCATTGACGACAAATGAGGAATGGAATAAGCTAGATAGAAAGGCGATTGCAACAATCTGCCAATATCTAGCAAAGAATGTGAATTTCAATGTGCCTGGAGAAAACACGATTGAAGGATTAGGGAAGAAGCTCCATGATCTATATGAGAAGAATAGGGCATCAAACAAAGTGTTCTTGATGAAAAAGCTTTATAATCTCAAAATGAAGGAGGGTGCTTTAGTTGCTGAGCACTTGAATGCATTTAATATTATTACTAATCAACTTTCCTCTATTAAAATCATTTTAGATGATGAAATTAGAGCTATTTTGCTAATGTGTTCTATGCTAGATAGCTGGGAAAATTTAATTGTAGCTATGAACACTTCAACAACTGTAGGGACCCTGAAGTTGGATGATGTTAGTAGCAGTTTAATGAATGAGGAACTGCGACACAAGTCAGTTGCGGAAAATTACGGAGGATATGTTAGGGTACCACCCTAACCCCCCTATTTGTGTAATAGGATCGATTCATAGTTATAGTTAAGTAAAGAGTCAATAAAGCCCATATTAATAATTTTAAGTGGTTAACCTGCATTTAATGAAAGGACCACAATTAGTTGCAAATGGGCCATGGTATTAGATAGATGGTATTAATAAGAACCATTGTATTGCCCCATGGTATTACATTTATTAATCTTATATAAAGGATAGAGACTCTCCTCGAGGAGCATCATGTCTTATTTTGTAATCGAGCTCTGCTCTATTGGAGGTTGCCCCCTCGAAGAGGCAAGTGAACATTGCTTTCTGAATGATAAAATAAATGTTGTTATTTCTCACTGTTCTATGTTATGGGTATATTTCTTCACATATTTATTATTTTGGTATCGTCTTGCAGGTTAAGAGCATAACACGTGGTATCAGAGTGCTTTCCAGTGCTGGTGGGATCTCTATTTTTAGCAAAAAAAAAATTGGCTAGAGAGGTGTTCCAACATCTTTAAACCATGGGATCTGTCGTTGAGCACATAAACCTGTGTATTTGGGGAGGAATGCACATAGGAAATACAAGAGGTGGTCACACTTTTTGGACTCCCTTGTAACCCTTGTGGGTACCCCCTTCGAGTAGTAGTGCATTAGATAGAACCGCGCACAAACTATCTTCCAAGTACGCTCTGGGTATATCGAAAGCCCCCTAGCTCCCTTGAAACCTCGCCATAGATAAACCGTCGACCGTCTTGCTGCTACAGTACACCAAGAACAACACTCAGAGAGATTACTTGCCGATACAATAGGGTAGTTAGATTGTATGGCTAAGGTTATGGTTGATCCTCCTTGGTTAGTGCCCTAAAAAAATGGGCCGAGTACTACTGTCAGACCCTTATGTATATTGTGATCTGTAGCACCTAACACTCTTGGAGACCATATTTCCATTCTCTATCTCTGGATCACACATAATCTCTACCAGATCAGATCTCACAAGTGGGGTTTTGCAGCAGCAGTAGTAATCGGTTCCACCGTTCAGATTTATCAAAATAGCCATTCAAATCTATTAGATCCATCAGATACGCAGCAGCAACCAGTTCCACTATTTAGATATATCAGATCAGCCATTCAGATCTCTCAGATCCATCAGATCCGCCATCGAGATTTGAGTAGTTGGGTGGGTTCCTATACCTGGGCGTGATTTTCACAGGACTTGTTCCAGCATTGACATTTTCGGGATTCAACGATTGCAGTATTCCTAAGCAAGGAGTATAACTCTGTTAGGAGTTAAAATAAAAGTGTCTGAGACCCCCCCATGGGGTGCTTATTTGTGACATAGCCAATAACAATCAGGACGACGAGCTGAGCAAGGTGGTACCATTCAATTGTTAGTGCCAAAAAATTTGCAGGTCCCAAATTTCAAGTCAATCGGCTCGGTGCATGGTACAAACTAGAGCTCAAGCTATGGCGAATGAGAGGATGGACAGCCTTGAATCATCCTTGAAAGACATCCAATTGCAGTTGAAGGAATTAACTGCAACGCTCTCTAGGGGCAAGGTGGAGGCACTTGAGGAGGCATATATTGGCAATGAAAACAATCAGGGTGAGTCTAGCCAGTCTCTTCACCTCTTTCGTACCCCCCAACAATCCCATCCGTGACCACCCAAGTTAGACATGCATAAATTTGATGGCTCTCACCTGGCCACATGGATAACACAAATGGAGAAATATTTCACACTGAATTACATCCTGGATAATGCGACTCAGCTTAGTGTGGGTATCATGTACTTGGACAATGAAAGATGGCAATGGTGGCAATGGCATCAACATTGCTATGGAAGGCCCTTGATGTGGGATACATTCAAAAAAGATCTTATGGATCGCTTTGACCATGAATCTGACTTTTTGGGCTATCTCACCAAGCTCAGAAAGACAGAAATAGTGAATGAATATATTGCAGCCTTTGAAGCCTTAGCATTTTGCACTGGAGGTCTACAAAATGAGTTCTACATGGAATTTTTTGTCAGTGGTCTCAAAGAAGCCATACAAGCGCACATCCGACTGCACCACCCTATCTCATGGATTCATGCTTGTAGGATAGCTCGTGAAGTCAAACGTGCATTGGCAGCCCAGTCCAATTGCCCAAATTTCTTCGCCAAGGGTCACCCCCCACACGCTCGAAGCACTACCCAAACACTGAAGGTTCAAAATGTGTCACCAATAGAAATGGCGGAAAGAAGAAAGAAAGGATTACGTTACTATCGTGATGAGAAATACTCCCCCGAGCATAAATTCAAGGAGCCCAAATTTTTTCGAATTGATGCTACCGATCACAGTGCATCGAAGGAAGCCCCACCACTTGAGCAACCAGAGGAGGAAGAAGATGACAACTAGCAGGACAATGTACCTAAAGAACCAGTTATCTCACTGCATGTTTTGGTAGGGATTTCTTCGTGTCAAACTCTCAAAATCAGAGGTTTTATTAAGCATCAACTAGTAGTAGTCTTGATTGATAGTGGAAGTACACATAATTTTATCCATCAAAGAGTTGTGGAAGCAGTGCATTGTTTTGTCCGAGAAGTTTCTAACTTCCAGGTCCAAACTGTTGATGGCGGTACAATGAAATGTGAAGGCCACTATGTAAATGTCAAACTTCAAATGGGGGATTATAAATTAAAGACCCACATGTTTGCCATACACATGGGAGGGTGCAACATTGTCCTCGGTGTTGAATGGCTCGTACACTTGGCCCAATCACAATGGATTTCCAGGAGTTATATATGAGCTTTAAGCAAAACAACCACACACATACCCTCTGCGGACTCCAGGTGGGAGATCCCCCTATCATCAACTCACATCGGATGGAAAAATTGTTAAAAGAGGGATACCATGGAGTTATAGCTCAATTTAATGCCATCCAGGCCTGCGAACCCAATCCTGTTTATATTCATCCTGAGATACAATAGATCTTAAACAACCATTTGCCAGTCTTTGACAAGCCTCATGAGCTTCCACCCTCGATAGGGGAACATGATCATAGCATTACTTTGGTCCCAGGGGACCAACCACTAAATGTGCACCCATATAGATATCTGTTTGCCCAAAAGAATGAAATAGAAAAAATAATCAAGGAACTCTTGGAAGCAGGCATCATTCGTCCCAGCATTAGTCCTTATTCATCACTGGTGGTCATGGTGCTCAAGAAATATGGGGAATGGTGTATGTGTCTAGACTTTAGTGCCCTTAATAAGTTGACAACCAAAGATAAAATTCCCATCCCGGTTGTTAATGATTTGTTGGATGAACTAAATGGGGCTAAACTCTTTACTAAGCTTGACCTTCGCTCAGGCTACCACCAAATCCGCATGAAAGAAGTAGAAATCCCAAAGACTGCTTTCCGAACTCATGAAGGCCATTATGAGTTCCTTGTCATGCCATTCGGTCTTTGTAATGTCCCATCCACTTTTTAGAGCCTTATGAACCACTTGCTCAAACCATATCTCAGAAAAATTTTCCTTGTTTTCTTTGATGACATCCTCATCTACAGTCGCACCTGGGCTGCACATCTTCAGCATGTATATCTCCTCTTACAACTGCTCCGCAAGCATAAATTATTTGTCAAGATGTCCAAGTGTTCTTTTGGCATGGAAGAGGTTGAGTATTTGGGCCACATTGTGGGGCGTGAAGGTGTCAGGGTGGACCCCAAAAAGATCTAGGAAATGCAAGATTGGCCTCAACCTAAGACATTGAAGAGCTTGAGAGGATTCTTGGGCCTCACAGGCTACTATCGCAGTTTTTTCCACAATTATGGTCGCATTGCTAGGCCCCTCACTCAACTCCTCAAGAAAAATTCATTCCTCTGGAATGATGAAGCACAATAGGCATTTACAGCTCTCAAACATTCCATGTGTTCCACTCCAGTCTTAGCACTACCTGACTTCACCAAATCTTTTGTGATTGAATGTGATGCTTTGGGTATAGGTATTGGGGCAGTCTTAATGCAGGAAGGTCAACCCTTGGGCTTCATGAGCCCACAACTAAGTGGAAAGAATTTGGGAAACTCTACTTATGAGAAGGAGATGACGGTCATCTTACATGCAGTAGATACCTAGCGACCATACTTATTGGGGCGACGTTTCCTAATCCGCACCAACCACTAAAGCCTTAAATATTTTTTGGAGCAACGCCTATCCTCACCACAACAAAATAAATGCTCGCCAAAATGATGGGATATGATTATGAGATAATTTACAGGAAAGGGTGTGCAAATATTGTAGCAGATGCGTTATCCCACCAATTTGAGGAGGAAAGTACCCTACTCGAAATTTCCCTTCCCATTCCAAAATGGATGAAGAGGCCCGCAAGGAATGGTTTTCACATCCCTGGCTCCCCCAACTCATTAATCAATTGTAGGAGGATCCAAATTCCACAGCGGGCTACTTGTGGTAGGATGAGACTCTTCGCTACAAGGATAAGATCGTAATATCACCAACATCCACCCTCAAAAGCTGCATTTTGGCAGAGTTGCACTCATCTCCCACTGCAGGACATTCAGGTTTTCGGAAGACGTATGCTCGCACTCAAAGATATTTTTCTTGGACAGGCATGAAAAAGGACATTCTTAGTTTTGTAGCTAAATGCAATGTCTGTCAGTGCCACAAAGGAGAAACAGTCAAATCCCCAGGCACATTACAACCATTGCCCATCCTGACCTCAATATGGATAGAGGTTTCTATGGATTTCATTATGGGTCTTCCAAAGTCAGGAAACAAGTCAGTCATCATGGTGGTTGTGGACATACTTTCTAATTATGCTCATTTTTGGGCCCTACCCCACCCCTTTACACCGAATTTGATTGCTCAATCTTTCATGGATCAGATCTTCAAATTGCATGGCATGCCCACTTCCATTGTGTCTGATCGTGATCCAGTCTTCACCAATAACTTTTGGCAGGAACTCTTCTGGCTACAAGGTACCCAACTAAAACTCAGTACTTCCTATCATCCATAAACTGATGGTCAAACTAAAGTAGTAAACAATTGTCTGGAAACATACCTTAGGTGTTTCACTTCAAAAAAGCAACATCTCTGGGTACAGTGGTTACCTCTCACTGAATGGTGGTATAACACCAACTATCATGCCACCACCAAAATGTCTCCATATGAAAAAGTTTATGGTCAACTCCCTCCTTCCCCTACTTCTTATATCAAGGGATGCTCGAAGGTACAAACAGTGGATTAACTCCTACGGAACCACACCACCATGCTGGCTCACCTTAGAGAGAATCTTCATCAAGCTCAAAACTGCATGAAGCAACAGGTAGATCAACATCACTTAGAACGCCAATTTCAAGAAGGAGATTAGGTATTTTTGAGGCTGCAACCATATAAGAAAACATCACTCAAAGACAAGGGTTGTCAGAAACTATCTCCAAAATTCTACGAACCATATCAAGTAATTCAGCGCATTGGAGAAGTTGCCTACAAGCTAGCTTTGCCACCTACTGCAAAAATCCATCCAGTTTTCCATGTCTCATGCCTCAAGAAAGTGATTAGGGAAAATTGCAGAATTCAAAGCAATCTACTTGAAGAAGGGTCAATATGGCTCCAACTTGAACAAGTTATTGATACACAAGAAAGGCACCTGCATGGCCGTATGATCAAGGAAGTCCTCGTCAAGTGGAAAGACACATCTCCGGAAGATGCAACCTGGGAACCAACCACTATTCTTTATCAGTTTCCACAGCTTCAGCCTTGAGGACAAGGCTATTCTTATGGGGGAGAGCACGTTAGGGTCCCACCCTAACCCCCTTATTTATGTAATAGGATCAAGTCATAGTTATAGTAAAGTAAAGAGTCAATAAAGCACATATTAATAATTGTAAGTGGTTAACCTGCATTTAATGAAGGGACCACAGTTAGTTGCAAAAGGGCCATTGGATTAGATAGATGGTATTAATAAGAACCATGGTACTGCCCCATGGTATTGCATGTATGAATCCTATATAAATGATAGAGACTCCCCTCGAGGAGCATCATGTCTTATCTTTTAATAGAGCTCTGCTCTATTGGAGGTTGCCCCCTCTAAGAGGCAAGTGAACATTGCTTTCTGAATTATAAAATACTTGTTGTTATTTCTCACTATTCTATGTTCTGGGTATATTTCTTCGCATATTTGGTATTTTGGTATTGTCTTGCAGGTTAAGAGCATAATAGGAGAAGCTCTAGCTATAGCTGGTCGTGGTAGGAGAATGGATAGAGGCCGACAAGGGCAATCAAGATTGAGAGGCAGATCAAAATCAAGGAGAGGAAGGATCATCTGCTTTCATTGTGGCAAACCTTGGCACATGAAGAAAGAATGTCAATTTTGGAAGAAAGGACAAAAGGATCAGAGACCATCTAATACAAATCACAAGTCATCCAAGACAAATGATGGTGAGACTACTACTGTGGCCACAGATGGTGATGTGTTGTTTACTATTTTAGTAGAGGATGCATGTGTATATACATCTAACAGTAGCTTTGATTGGATCCTTTACTCTGGGGCATCTCACCATGTAATTCCACGCAAAGATAGTTTTGTTTCATATAATCCTGGTGATTATAGTAGAGTGCATTTGGGGAATAATCATTTTTGCAGTATTGTTGGAGTGGGAGATGTCGAGATCAAGATGAAAGATGGACAAGATATATTGTTGAAATAGGTTAGGCATGTACCAGAAATGTGCATGAGTTTAATCTTTATGGGATGACTGGATGATGAACACTATTCCACAAGCTATGGAAAAGGAGGCTGAAAAATTAGCAAACGAGCATTGGTCATGGCCAAAGGACCCAAGGCAGGAACATTATACACATTGAAGACAGTGATAGGAAAATCAGATTTGGCTACTGTCACAAAAGAAGGAAATTCAGCAAATCTGTGGGATAAGCATTTGGGTCACATGAGCGAGAAGGGCTTAAAAGTCCTTGTTGGTAAAAATTTATTGCCAGGTTTGAAATCCTACAATCTTGATCTTTGTGAGCATTGTATATATGGTAGACAAATAAGGGTTTCATTCCTTAGAGGTGGCCATGACAGAAAGAAAAATGTGTTAGAATTAGTAAACTCAGATGTGTTTGGGCCTATTAACATCAAATCATTTGGAGGAGCATCATATTTTGTAAAATTTATAGATGATGCATCCATGAAGGTTTGGGCATATCCTATGAAAAATAAAAATGAAGTGTTTGGAATATTTCAAAAATTCCATGTTCTTGTTGAAAGAGAGACTAACAAATTGCTCAAGTGTTTAAGAATAGATAATGGTGGAGAATATTGGTCAAATGCATTTAAGGAATATTGTAACAGGTTTGGCATAAAGCATGAGAACACTGTGCCTAGTACTCCTCAACAAAATGGTGTCACAGAAAGGATGAATCACACCATTATGGAAAAGGTGCGAAGTATGTTGTCCAATTCCAGATAGATGTCCAACTACAACCTTGGATGGCGGTATCCCTGAAGAAGTTTGGACCAGTAAGAATTTGAATTATTCTCACTTGAAAATATTTGGATGTGAAGCATTTTTACATATTTCCAAAGAAAATAAAACTAATATAGATGATAAATCTATGAAATGAATTTTTTTGGGATATGTGGATGAAGATTTTGGTTATCGTCTATGGGATCCAGTCAAACATAAAATTATTAGAAACAGGGGTTATAGTTAATGAATCAGAAATGTTCAATAGGATTGTAGGTGAGTTGGAGGTCAAGAAAGTTATTGACAAGTTTGAAGAGCAGCAGGAAACCATACCACCAATACAAGAAAATGAACAAAAAATTCAGGAGCATGAAGAACAACAAGTGGAAAATGATGAACAATAAGAAGAAGGAATCTTGCAGGAACCTTTATAGGAGATTCAACCTGATAATGCACCACCACAGTTGGTTCGCAGATCTTCTAGGCCTCATAAGGATTCACAAAGGTATCCTCCTTCAAACTATATTTTGTTGACTGATGAAGGTGAGCCTAATTGTTTTCAAGAAGCCTGTAAAGTTGAGCACAATGAAGAATGGAAGAAATAAATGGAAGAAGAAATGAACTCTTTCCTAAAAAATAAAACTTGGGAGTTGGTAAACCTCCCAAAAGGTAGAAAGGCTCTACAAAACAAATGGGTTTATAGGATTAAGCATGAAGGTGATGAAAAGAAGGAGAGGTATAAAGCAAGGTTGGTGGTGAAAGGTTTTTCCCAAAAAGAAGGTATTGACTTCACTGAAATTTTCTCACCTGTTGTTAAAATGTCATCCATTACAGTCATTCTTGGTCTAGTTGCTACTTTAGACTTAGAATGTGAACAGTTAGATGTAAAAACTTCTTCACTTCATGGTGAATTGGAGGAGGAAATTTATATGGAGCAACCAAAAGGCTTCATGGAAAAAGGCAAATAAGGCCTTGTTTGTAGGTTGAAGAAGAGTCTCTATGGGTTGAACCAGGCACCTCGATAATGGTACAAGAAATTTGATTCATTCATGTTGGAACATGGTTTTCAAAGGTTGGAAGCTGACCATTGTGTCTATATCAAGAGATATGATCAAGGAACGTATATCATATTATTGTTATCTGTGAATGACATGTTGATTGTTGGGCATGATAAGAATAAGATCAATAGGCTGAAGAAAGATTTGGGTAGCAAATTTGCAATGAAGGATTTGGGACTAGCACAACAGATATTGGGCATGCGGATTATGCATGACAGGAAAAACAAAAGGTTGTGGTTGTCATAAGAAAAAGATATCAAGAAGGTGCTTGACATGTTTAATATGAAGGTTGCCAAGCTAGTTGGTACACCCCTTGCAGCCCACTTCAAGCTGAGTATTGAATTATGTCCTAGTAATAACAAGGAGAAAGAAGAGATGTGCAAGATTCCTTATGCTTCAACAGTTGTCAGTTTGATGTATGCCTTGGTATGCACATGACCAGACATTGCATATTCAGTAGGAGTAGTGAGTAGGCTCCTTGCCAATCCAGGCAAACAACATTGGCAAGTAGTAAAATGGATTTTGAGGTATTTCAAGGGTACTAGTCATTATTGTTTATGTTTTGGTCATGATGAGACTGTGCTTGAAGGATTTACATATGCAGATATGGTTGGAGATATGGACACCAAAGAGTCCACTAGAGGTTATTTGTATACATTTGCAGGTGCAATGGTATCTTGGGTGTCAAGGATACAAAGAATAGTAGCCCTCTCTACAACAGAAGCAAAGTACTCAACTACAACAGAAGCTTGTAAAGAGATGTTGTGGATCAAGCAACTCCTAGGAGAGATAGGAATAAAGCAGGACAAGTATGTGTTATATTGTGATAGTCAGAGTGCCATTCACTTGGAAAAAAACCCAACATTTCACTCAAAAACCAAGCACATTGACTTAAGGTACCATTGGATCCGCATGTGTTGGAGGAAGAACAATTATCGTTGGAAAAGATCCATACAAATAGGAACCCTGGTGATATGCTCACTAAGATTCTACCACGAAATAAACATGAGTTATGTAGAGGCATGGTAGGACTTGGTGTGACTTGATTCATGACTCTTCTTTGGCTTCAAGTGGGAGAATGTTAAGTGTGAAGCCAAATTCATGCGGGATTCTAGATCCTTCTACACCCCCATTAGTTTCTAGATCTCCATCTAAATCACATGCAGGATTCTAGATCCTTCTTCAGCCTTTATAAATTTGTAATTTCTCTGGCCAAGGAAAGCAAGCCAAGGTCTAGGCATGTTACATAATGCTAAGTGATTTATGTTCTCCAGTGATTGTTTTATCTATTCCGTTGTTTATGATTGAGTAATCTTGTTGTTTCTCAATTTGTCTGTCTCTGAAATTATTCTTTGCTATTGCCATCTAAGTCTCTAAGTATAAATCTACTATGTGTTATGTATGCTCTGAACTAGTGGTATCGGAGCCAAAGGTCTCGAGTTTGAAACACACCTTGCTCGCGTTGGGTGGGGGAAGATTGTTGGGAGTTGGATAATCCAATGCTCCCTGTTAATGGCGGTGTAGAAGGATAATTCAACGCTCCCCGTGTGTTTTGTGGCATGTGGTTAACACTAGCAATGTGTCCGCTTACTAACACTTGCGGGTTTTCATGTAACGGAAATCGTGACTCCAACAGATTTAACGTGCAACTTCGTGTCAACGAACTGCATATGTCTCATTGGAAATTTCAAAGAAATTGGGTTTGTTTACAATGAATTCTCACAAGATGATTTATGATTATTGAATCATTTATGTGTTCAAATACATAGACATTTTTAACTATTAAATGTTTTGGAGATTTTAATCGAAATGTCTTGAAAATATTTATTGTGGAATTTTGATTTGTGTTGTTTAAATTAGTTTTTTTATTTTATATATAAATTTAGTATTTTGAAAACCTCTATTAAAACATTTAAATTATAAAGAACTCGCAACTCAAATATATGATTCCAATAAATCTTTCATAAAATTAATAATGTTAATTTATAAGATACTAATTATTATTTTATAATTTGCATAATAACTTCATAATCATTTTATAATTTGTATAGTAATTTCATAGTTATATTATATAAATCTGAAAATATAAATATAAATTTAGAAATGAAAATTAAATTTTAAAATTTCATCAAAAATAAACATTCACTAAGTTAACATTACTGAAAATTTATGAAAAAAATAAAAAGATTAATTTGCGCATGTTCAATTGAGAACCCCGTCGGTGAAAGGCAATATCATAAATTTGGATAATAATCCGATATTGGAAGTAACAGCTGTGGAAACGCTGCAACAATAATATTGTAAATTGTAAATATAGCTTTGATAATCGGCCTCAGAAAGTGCTAAACAGAAGCCGTCATTATTTACGTAAATAGTTGATGCCCTGGGATCCTCCACAACTAACTTCACTGGCACGGGTGCCAAAGCAGACTTGTGACTCTAAGGTCTGATGCCTTCCCTGGGTAAAAGAATGTCCACGACTGTCCATAGGGAGTTGGGGGACCAATGCAGCTTTTAGTCATGGGCTGGCAACTCACCACTATGTTAGAAGCATCACAGAGCTTACAGTTGTTGGTCACTTTGACATTCACACCGCCTTGAGCTGGGGTTGTAGTCAGTTGCAGAGAACTCAGATTGCATTCCCCAACCACGTCCGATATTGAAGAGGGAATGCAAAGAAAAAGGAAGAACAAAATCACAGAGAAGATGAAGGTACCACTGTTGCGAAACGCCATTTTCGAGAGATAAACGAATTGCTGTGCCCGCGGTGTATGTATTATATGGAAGAGAAACACAGGTTAAACGGACTAATGTGCCGTAACGTATGGGAATTTGTTGGCATTTTCCCTTTACACGGACCACTTCACTACTCTTGTGCCAATATTCAGTTTCTAAAATAGTAAAATGCCGACGATTTACATGGGCCGGTTCGCAACATTTCAGTGCATTGCTTATCGTCGAACAGTCGATGTACATCCATCCACATCCACGTGATGCATCGTTCACACAATCGGTTTTTCCTTCGTCCTTGTAGCCTTTCTTATCACTGGTGGTGGTGTGGACACAATCCGAAGTTGTAATAAATGTTTATACCTATTAGGGTATTTACAATATGTATTTCGTGATTTTTGTTATAGTTAATTAGGTCAAATATAAGTAGAGTTAGTTTGTACATCATCCATCCACGTGGTGCTTCGTTGGTACAATCTTTTTTTCCTTCGTCCTCGTCTTTCTTATCTCTCTGGTATGGACAGACTCCGAACTAAACTATTTTGTTATAAGTATTAGAGTATTTGCATATTGTATTTAATGCTTTTGTTATGGTTATAGGTCAAATATAAGTAGTTTTGGTATAGAATTTAGTTTTTGTAATTGGGGGTTTTAGTGTACTATGGATGCGATTTTATTTAATGGTTTTTGTTATGATTAATTAGGTTAAATATAAGTAGTATTACTTTGATTATTTTTTATATAGGAATTTTATTAATTTTTATATAATATTTGGTTTTTTTTTGGGTGAAAAGATGCTCTTCAATTTAGTAGGGAAGAGATTATCTTACATTTTGATTTAGTCAAATAAAAATAAAATGAAATGAAATATTATTTAAAAATTAAATGAATAGCTTCATTGAGGGTTTAGCTGGTATAGAGCCATATGTGAATTTCTTTGATATTGTTGGTAATTGTTGGTGCTATAAGTGAAGTACTTGGATATTGTTGCTAGTTGTTTTTGCTTACCAGTTTGAAAATTGACTCTATTAGATTCTCTTAGGGTGAGGCCCCATAATCACATTGGGCCGTTTACTAGGCTTACCATAGATGAAATGTGGAGAAACACTCTCAAGTTTCTTATGGTTTTAATTAATGATCTATCAAGCATCCAAAGGGATAAAGTCTCTAGAGATATTTCATATTTTTGCAAATAGGTGATTAACTTTTTATAGAATTGTTATACATATTATAGAGTTCATAAAAGCATAAAATAATTCAGCAAACTAGTTTAAGAGATATCACAACATTAATAACAATAGATTAGATTTATGTTTAACCGTTTTGTGTTTTTTTCTTTAGTTGAGTGTAGAAATATAATTGAAATCATAATGGGTGTTTTTCAACCATAATTTAAATTTGATTTATTTTTAACAAGTGTATTATTTTATTTAGTTGTGAATTTTAAAATATAATTAAAATTAATTATGATTTATTTATTAATGAAATATAAAATTTAAAAATACAATGTTAAAAATAATAATATTATAAATAAAATTTAAGATAAAATGTTTGATAAATGAAAACATAAGAGAATAAGTACTTTAGAAAAATGAGAAATTAAGCTTAATTTTTGAATAGATGCCTTTTAAACTATATATTTTCTAGCATGGCTTAATGGAGACAATTCTACTTTATTTTTTATATGATTTATTTAATCAGTAATACCTAAATAAGCTAAATTTATCTTGTTGTTCAATTTCCTTGTTTCTGTTTGAAATTCATGGATTAAATTATGAATTTTTTGTATTTCATTGCTAATATGTTGATTGGATCCTTCTCGTCTTTCAAATTCATTAATGGTAAATCAATGCAGGCCATCAATCGTGTTTTACCTTAGGTGTCCAACATCCGATTTCCTATCCATGTTCCTGGCTCACATCCGTTTTCATTATCAAGTATTTACTTATTTATGATGGGTCATTTGATGCTTCATTCCTTTAATTCTATGATAGCCATCCACATGTAGGATTAGTGTTAGGTTCCTATAATACTAGTGATTACCCTATTACTGTTGTAGTTGTATCCCTTATTAATATTGTTGCGCCCCTATTGTCCCCATATTTTTATTACTGTGTCCCATAGAATCCTTCTATTGTTATTTTTGTGGCTTTATATTATTATTGTAAGGTCAGCTGGGTTATATTGTGACTCCTTAGACTCCTATATATAGAAAGGAGGTTTTCTCATTTGAATCATCCAAGAATTGTTCACTTGTGCAATGTAAAGGAGTTTTCTCCCTCAAAGAGGCTGAATTCTAGGGCGTTCAACTATCTTTTCTATCTTTTTGTGAGCTAGTTTCATAACATTTGGTATCAGAGCTTTGGATTCTAGGGTTTCACTGCTCGAAATAGGTCATCGTGGCATTTTCACTATAACGTTTTTCTGCGATGTTTCAGAAACAAACAAAAAAACCCATTTGAGAAGAAATCGCATCAAACCTCGGATCCAAATTTCAGAGCTTTTCGTGCTATATTTACAGAGATATGATTTGAGGAAATTGGTCTTTTTGCAGATTCCTGAATTACATTCCAAACAACTGACCTAGGGAAAATCGTCATAACTTTCTCTTTGAGCATCAAATTGAAGTTTCGTAAGAAGCTATAGAAAGAGAACGGACTTTAGTTTCTTGTATATATTTTTCAGAGCCAAAGGTCGAAACAGGGACATGTGGCATGTCATACAAGTTCGCTCTACTGAAGTAGTCTATAATTAGGTCACTGTGGGAGATTTGGCATAACTCTTCCCTGGAGAATCCAGTTTGGATCAGATTAGTGGCATTGGAAAGAGGACACAAAGGGCTACTGCATGTCACAATTTCAGAATTAGATGATCCGAAATTACTGAGATAAATCAGAGGCAATATCAAGCTCCTTCAAAGTGAAAAAAGGTGTGTAGATTTTTTAAATTTTTTTCTTAAGCCTGGTTTGAAAAATTATTTTGAAGAATTCAAAAGGCATAGTAGAGCATTATTATCAATAACTAATGCCCTTAGGAAAGAAAATGCAAGCACCTAGTAAGCAACCTGAAAGCGCTAGCATGACTCATGAAGAAGAGGAAGAAATGCTACATGATATATCAAAATTACAAGACCAAGTGCAACAAATGTCACTCTCACAAAAGCTAATAGAAGCTAAGATAAATGGTGTTGAATCTAAGATAAAGGGCATGGAAGCTAAGATGAATGGCATGGAAGCTAAGATGGACAATTTGAAGACAGACATGGAAGAAGTGAAGATACATATGAATAAGTTGCTAAAAGAAATGGTCACTAATGGTGAAAGGGTAGTAAAGGAAACTCGTGATGAGAACAAAAGAAATGTTAATCATGATTCCATAGACTCTAATGTTGGATCAAAGGCCCACCATATTCCAAAAATCGATATGAGTAAGTTTGATGGCAAGGACCTCGCAACATGGATATTACAGATGGAGCAATTTTTTGATCTCAATAATGTGAAAAACACACAAAAGGTACGTATTGCAACTTTATATTTGGAACCAAATCAGTTTGTATGGTATCAATGGCTTTGATCTCGTAAAAAAATTATCGCTTGGGCAATTTTTACGGAAGAATTGACAACACAATATGAGGACACAAAAAGCAACACCTTTTTTAGCCAATTGATAAGTCTCAAAAAAAAGGGTTCAATAATGGAGCACATTGAGGAGTTCCAAAAATTGAACATAAGAGTAAAAAATATTTCAGAGGAGCATAGGATTGATTTGTTCATAGGGACATTAAATGATAATATCCAACATGATTTTCACCTTTGGGAACCTGATTCATTAGAGAAGGCATTCAGGTTAGCAAGAAAAATGGAAAGAAAAATTATGGCAACCAGGAAGCATACTAGTCACAACTATAAAGATGAAAGTGTTTCTAGCCCTAGCCTTGCACAACCTATAAGGTTGACACCACAACAATTGGAAGAAAAAAGAGCAAAAGGGCTTTGTTACAGTTGTGATAGCAAATACACTAAAGGTCATAAGTGTGCTGAGAAGAAATTATTCTACATAGGTTGTGAAGATGAAGAAGAAAAGGAGCAAGAAAGGTCAAAAGAAGAGGATATACTCTAGGAAGAAAGCCTAGATAAAGAAGAAATGAATCCAACCATATCTTCTAATGCATTGGCTGGAATTACCACTCCTCAAACCATCAAGATAGAAGGACAAATCAAGAAGAGAAAGATAATAGTGTTGATTGATTCAGGGAGTACCCACAATTTTATTCATTGTAAAGTAGCAAAAGAATTGAATTGCTTCCTATATCCAGCACCAGAGTGTCAAGTGATGGTTGCAAATGGAGGAACAATAAATTGCTCTGGAAAGTGCCATAATATCAAGCTATCCATGGGAGAATATGTATTGACGAGCCCAATGCTTTCTATTCCAATGGGAGGTGATGATGTTGTACTAGGAGTCCAATGGCTATAGTCCTTGAGTACAATAGCCTTTAATTTTCAAGAACTTTTCTTGAAATTTTCTGTGGAAGGAAAGGAAGTTGAATTAAGGGGTATTGCAGGGAAACCGAGAAAGATAATCAGCTCTAACGGTATGACAAAGCTTCTAAAAAAGGAACAAAGAGGTGTAATTGCACAATTATGTTTGTTAGATGTTTCCACATCGGAATCATCTATTTCTCCAGATCTCCAAAAAGTCTTGGACAATCATTCCGAGGCATTTGAGACTCCCAAAGGTCTCCCACCTATTTGTGATCATGATCATTCTATTCATCTAATTCCAGGAAGTGTTCCTCCAAACATCAGGTCGTACAGATATCCCTATGCCGAAAAGAGTGAAATTGAAAGTATGGTTGCAGAAATGCTAGAGGCTGGTATAATTCAACCTAGTCAAAGTTCTTTCTTTTCTCCAGTAGTATTGGTGCACAAGAAGGATGGATCATGGTGCATGTGTTCGGATTATAGGGAGCACAACAAGCTCACTATTAAAGATAAGTTTCCCATTCCTGTCATTGATGAATTATTGGATGAATTCCATGCATCAATTTACTTCACCAAGTTGGATCTTCATTCAGGATATCATCAAATTAGAATGAAGACTAAAGACATTCCAAAAACAACATTTAGAACTCATGAGGGTCATTATGAATTTTTGGTCATGCCTTTTGCCCTTACCATTGCACCTTCTACATTTCAAGGTTTGATGAATTCCATTTTCAAACCCTTCCTTAGAAAATTTGTGTTAGTATTTTTTGATGATATACTAATTTACAACAAGTCTTGGAAGGATCATGTTGAACATGTTGACAGGGTGCTACAACTATTGGAGGAGAAACAATTATATGCAAAAAGATCCAAATGTTTCTTTGGAGTACAAGAGGTGGAATATCTGGGTCATATTGTATCTCATGAAGGAGTTAAGGTAGACCCTACCAAAATTAAAGCCATTAAGGAATGGAAAATTCCCACATCCATAAAGCATCTGCGAGTATTTCTCGAGTTGACAGGGTATTATCACAAGTTAGTTAAGAATTATGGGAGAATAGTAGCACCTCTAACAACATTATTGAAGAAAGATGCATTTTCATGGACTCCAGAAGCAGCAAAGGCCTTCGAACATCTTAAAGAGGGAATATGCCAAGCACTATTCTTAGCTCCACCAGACTTCACACAAACCTTTATTGTGGAATGTGATGCTTCAGAAATGGAATTGGTGTTGTTTTAATGCAAAATGAAAGACCCATTTCTTTTGAAAGTTGTCTAATCAAGGGAAAGTTTTTACACAAAGCTATTTACGAGAAGGAAATGTTGGTAATACTACATACACTTAAGAAATGGCAACCCTACCTAATGGGAAGACATTTCAAGGTAAAAACGGATCATGATAGCCTTAAACACTTTTTAGTACAAAGATTATCCTCTAAAGAGCAACAAAAGTTGGTCACAAATATGTTGGGTTTTGACTTTGAAATCATTTACAAAAAAGGGAAGCAAAATGCGGTGGCAGATGCACTCTCAAGAAAGGATGAGGATGTGGAAG
This sequence comes from Pinus tabuliformis, assembly GCA_031772625.1. NCBI lineage: Eukaryota > Viridiplantae > Streptophyta > Pinopsida > Pinales > Pinaceae > Pinus > Pinus tabuliformis. The sequence goes on along the minus strand of CM062820.1, from coordinate 1,499,535,982 downwards.
CATTGTTGTGCGCCATTTCTATTATCCAACTAGATTGGATAAATGAAGCAAGGGAGGAATGGAAGAATGATGAAGAAGTGTGGGAACTTATTCGAAAGTTACAACAAGATTCCAGAACATCTGATACATTTAGCTGGCAAAATGATTCTTTATGGTACAAAGATTGCTTATACCTTTGTAAGGATTCACAACTCAAACAAAATATTCTTATGGAATTGCACACTTCTCCCTTAGGAGGGCACTCAGGATTTTTAAAAACTTACCACAGGGTTAAGAAGGAATTTTTTTGGGATGGCTTTAAATCAGATATTCAAAAGTTTGTGGTGGAATGTTTGGTTTACTAGAAAAATAAAGTTGAAACAATTAAGACTCCGGGTCTATTACAACCTTTATCCATTCCAAGCCAACGTTGGGAGGAGGTTTCAATGGATTTTATCACAGGTTTACCCAAGTCTAAGGGAAAGAGTGTCATCATGGTGGTAGTTGACAAACTTACCAAGTATGCACACTTTTGTGCATTATCACATCCATTTAAAGCCAATACAGTTTCTACTGCATTTATGGAAACAATTCAAAATCTACATGGAAACCCAAAGATTATTGTAAGTAACAGAGATCCCATTTTCACTGGAAATTTTTGGACAAAATTATTTTCTTGTCTTGGTACTCAGTTAGCTCATAGCTCAACTTATCATCCTCAATCTGATGGGCAAACTGAGATAGTAAACAAATGTTTGGAAGGATATCTTCGTTGTTTTGTATCTAATAAATAGACACAATGGATCAAATGGTTTCCTCTGGTTGAATGGTGGTATAACACTTCCTTCCATACAGCAACAAAAATAACCCCATTTATGGCACTTTATGGATATCAACCACCATCCATCACATCATATTTAAGGGAAAATTCTAAGGTTCAAGCAGTGGAACATCACATCGAACATCAACAACAATTCCTCCAACTCTTAAAGGATAACCTCATGTTGGCACATAATAGAATGAAACAACAGGCATATCAACATCGCAGCGAAAGAAGTTTTAATGTAGGTGATTGGGTATTCCTATGGCTACAACCATATAAACAAATGTCCCTCAAGCAAGCTAAGAAGGATGATAAATTATCACCAAAGTATTATGGTCCATACAAGGTTTTGCAAAAGATTGGTACTATGGCATACAAATTGGAGCTTCATGCAACGTCTCGAGTGCACCCAGTTTTCCATATTTCATGTTTAAAGAAGGTTATAGGCGACAAGCTCCCAGTTCAAACAATATTGCCAGAACTTGACGGGGAAGGAAAAATTATATTGGAACCGGAAGCAGTCACAGAAACAAGAACTTGACAGCTACGAAATCGATCAATTTCGGAGTATCTCATTAAGTGGAAGAACTTATCCACTAAAGATTCCACATGGGAGGATGAGAATTTTATACAGAAGCATCCAGAACTACTGAAGTGTTTAGGACAACACTTTTTTGAAGGAGAGGGGCATGTTAGGTCCCCATAATACTAGTGATTACCCCATTACTATTGTAGTTGTATCCCTTATTAGTATTGTTGCGCCCCTATTGTCACCATATTTTTATTATTGTGCCCCATAGAATCCCTCTATTGTTACTTTTGTGGCTTTATACTATTATTGTAAGGTCGGCTGTGTTATATTGTGACTCCTTAGACTCCTATATATAGAAATAAGGTTTTGTCATTTGAATCATCCAAGAATTGTTCATTTGTGTAATGTAAAGGAGGTTTCCCCCTCGAAGAGGCTAAATTCTAAGGCATTCAACTATCTTTTCTATCTTTTTGTGAGTTGGTTTCATAACAGTTAGTGAATAGCTTTCTATTGGGTGGTCCATTGATACTCTAAATTATTATCACATGTCACCCACTTCCATGATTCTATACCAACTATCCGTGGACATGGCTTGCAACATTTTTCTTATTTATATTCCTCAACGATCCACACATTGTTCCATTCTAATGTCCCAATCTCTAAATCACCAATGTGTTGATGTGTGTACCCAAAACATCACATGCCATTGTTCCCTCCACCACCAATCCTCCTCATGCCTTTTTCCTACAAATAAGCTAAAGAAATTTCCCTACCACTATCTCACTTACCATTATGTGAACGACTAGAAATTTTTTCTATTAGATTCTTTCTATTAGACTAAATTCTTGTGTTCCCATTGTGTTGTCCTAATACTCCAATTTTGAAGTTTCCATAATGATTTGAGTAGAAATTGGTGGTTACCCATTGTTTCCCTCAAATAACCATGGTCAATTTTTCTTTTGACTATTAGTGGTTTCAAATCCCATGATTTTGAATAACCATGGTATCCACTAGTGTTATTTGATATTTGGAAGAAAAAAAATAAAAAATTTAATTATACAATTAACTACCATATACAACTATTCATTCGATTTTATCATAGTGATTCATGGTTTTTGTGACCCATGGTAAATTTACCCATGCTATTGGAAATATGAAGAAGTCTCTTGAATCGATGTGAAAAGGCCCAATAAATAATAACACATGCCTTTCATTATTGTAGGATCAATGAAAGTTTTCTCATGATGTAGTCTAATGAAATTTTTACCATTCAATACAAAAAGTTCATGTTATTTTCATATGAATTTACTCTAGACTATTTTCTTTTATGTAATTGTGACACTTCTTTATTGTTAAGATTTGTATCTTTCCTTACAAAATGTGGATCAATGGTATTAGAGAACCATACTCTTTATTTATTTTTTTCTGCTCATGTCCCTATAAAGGTTTGGATATAAGGAGTTTGGGCTGGAAATACTTAAGCCTTTTGATGTTTCACCTCATTGGTCCTGATGATATCCCATTGTGGAAGAAAAAAAAGTTAGGGGGTAAGAAATCCTATTAAACTATTGCTTAAGGAAGCTCTCATGCAATAAATTCATGCATGATGGATAACTTTGCCAGATCCTTTAATTGACAGTGACAATTGATGCATATTCATCAAAATGTCACTTTAGAGGAGTTTCCCCTTTCAAGATATAAGTTAGCTTTCATATTCATGTATACAAAGGTCTTATAGATACAAATACTTTAGGAAAATGGCTAAATTTGTTCGAAGGGTAATTTTTGGTACTTAACTATTTTGATAGAGAAAATACTACCTTTTCACTACTTAAAGCTATCCCCCATCTCAAGGTTCGCTCGAAAAATTAACATGAGAAATAGCACATAGATGAATCTATAATGTTTGTTGTAATACCCACTTGGGGGTATTTCAAGGATGCTATGAAGGAACAATATTGCCATGTTGGAGGCTATGACGATGAGTACATGAGACAAGCCACACTGTAACAGGAGAGGGACCAAACAGTGCGAGAGTTCACAAATATCTTCCATTCCTTGTGTATCATTTTTGGTATCAAAGACTATAAGACACATTTGCTGGTCAAATTATATGGTGGTTTGCATGTATACATCAATATGGAAATGGAGTTTCTAGGCATCTCTTCGCTGGGAACAACATATTGATATTCTGCAAAATTAAAGTATAAATCTAAACAAAAGAAGTGAGAGTTTGGATATGTGAATTCCTATTAATAAAAGAGGAAAAAATAAAGCCCCAAATTATAGAACAAAGGAAATATCAAGATGGATAATCCTAGGACAACTCATCTAAGCCAGAAATAAAAAAGGGTAATTTAAAGATGAAGAAATATATAGGAAATTGGTGCAAATTCCATAAGATCCCATGGCGTAACACTAATGAATTTCACTCGATGTAGTCAATGATGCCCGAGCTGAAATCCTTAGAGTCATATGTAATTTCCAACTTTGAATCAAATCTAGAAGAGGTGAAGTGGATCATTCATGTAGAACCTAGTGCCACTGTTGTTACCACCACAGGCCAACCAAGTGAGCCTAAATAAGTAGAGGAATGTGAGCACCATTTTTAATTGCATATGTGAGTGGAGGGTGCTCCATCACACTTCATTTTCGACAAAATAAGTCAAAATAATAGTGTCTTAATAGAGGTTGTCAAGAAGTTGTACCTATGGACAATACCACACCCACAAGCATACATCATCAGCTGGATCTGTCAAGGGTGAGATCTCTACATCAACGAAGATTGTCACCTACCCTATGAAATTAATCCCTTCATGGATGAGCTATTATGTGATATTTCCTAGCTTGAAGTTTGTGATACTCTTTTAGGCCAACCATAATTGTGGGAGTGTCATCATATATATGAGTCTAAATCTCGTAGGGTTATTATTACATTGCGTAGATAACTATACAAGATACCAGAGGTATCTCCTCCTACAACCATTTCTTTTATCTATGGTAAGTAATGAAACAAGGTCATCTACTAGACTAAGAAATTTGTCCTCCTCCTGATTCAATCTAAAAGTGAGCAGAAGGTCATGGCCTCATCCATGGCTTCCACATAGGGCCTATTCATGCAATAGAAGTAAGTGGAAAAGGTCATGGAAGAGTAAAAAAACATCTTCTTCTCACCCACTAAGGTACCTATTCACTTTCAGTTCAAACATTCAACCTACAAAGTAATATCAAAATGAAGGTCATTTCCATGATTTTCCCCAAACAAGTGTGGGTACATTTTTTGATACCACATATCATCATATAAAATTAGGGAAGTAGGTTCCGAAGAACACTTTGGTTAAACCTCTGGTCACTCTTAAACACCCAGATCACCAAATGCACTTTCTTCCACCTCTAAACTAATGGCTAGACTGAGGTCATCAACATGATGATCGTGCACATCTTTAACATGTACAACCCTAAACATCGATGCACATGGGATGAAGTCTCCCATATGTTTATAATATATATGATAGATCCCTCCATAGCTTAATTAAACATAGACATTTTTAGGTGTGCCTAAGATTCAAGCATTTCGTCCAATTGATATAGAACTATCCATTGCATCCATAATGGCAGAATCTCCTCATGCTCAATCTGAGGCCAAAAAAGCCAACAAACTCATTAATTAGTTTTAGCACATCAAGTAATAAGTCCATGATATTTTATAGAAATCAATTACCAAGTATGAACAACACCATGACCAACATCATGTGCAACACAAGTTTTAGTTAGGAGACAACATTTTATTGCATTTGTAAAGAGAGTGCCTTATAGGACCCCATCATAATATTGATTCACTTTAGTATGAAACTTACACCATCACTAAGCCTCTAGGTAATAATTGTTTTGAGTTAAGTATTTACCCCTTCCTTCTTTTACATCCAATGTTCAATGTGGACATCCTTTTGGATATACTTTCCACTATTATTGGACATGTTAGAGATAATAAAGTAGTTGACACCACTAAATATCAACTCTGAATACATGGAATAGACAACCATGGATTATATCATGGACACAAAGGTTAAGGGAACTTGTCAACAGAGCGTTAACATTTATTAGGTCATAAAAGTAGGAAGCTCCTACATGAAGGCAGGTAGCTAATTCATGGCCAAGTTCAACAAAATCTCCACCATATAATGGGGGAACATAATGCAATGGGAACCATTCCTTCTTGAGTGGGGAGGATAGATCTTAATGGAAATTGGCGGCTATCCACGATTTCCATCAAATCAACACAATGAATAATTATTTTATACTATTGGTGGTTTCCAAGCCCATGTTCTTGGTAAGCCATGGTATCCACCCATGGTATTTGAGAGGTGGAAGAAAATAAAATAAAAATATAATTGTAATTTTTTTTTACCATATACAAGTATTTGTTAGCCATTACTAGTGATCCATGATATATACCCATGGTATTTGTAACCCGTGGTACTAGAAATATGATGAAAGTGCATGATTCTAAGTGAAAAGGAACTACAAGTAATAATATGGACCTTCACTACTATAAAATCCATCAAGGTTTTTATCATGATATAGTCCAACTACAATTTTTAGCATTCAATAAAACTAAATTAAGTTCTTTTTATATGAATTTATTGTACATTATTTATTTTATTTACTTGTAACATTATTTATTTTCAACATCTCATTCCTTAGGTACTTGGATCGCACAATGAATTTGTATGTGGTTGGTGATCTTCTTGTAATTAGGACACCTTTATGTGTATTGATATTCTCTAATTTTGCCTCATCATCTTGATGCCTTAATCCTCCAACATGTCCCTAATGTTGGGGTACATTGCAGCCAATAGATCATTATGATGTTATCATAACCTACACTTTTTCCATGATTTTAACGTCTTCCATACTTTTTTATTAAAAAATGTGACCACTTTATTTCACTACTAAACACTCTCTATTATTTGGAATCATCTCCTATTTTTGCAATTTTTATTTTATCAAGATTACTTTTAACAAGAGTTATCACATAGGATGAAATTTGGCACTAACATGATTTTGAATAAATTATGGCATGGCTAATTACACTATGCTAATTCATACTAAATCATGCATAAAACCTCATTAAATTTAGTAGCCACCACCTAAATCCACTTACCCACCACCTAATAGTCATCTTTCTAGTTATTTCATGTAAGAATTATTAGATCATTTATAATTGAATTCCAACTTGACATACTCTTATTTTACTGAATCAATATATATATGTCTAATTTAGGGTCTCCCACTCTACTTTTCAATCTCTAGCCAAATAGGGAATGCACTTTCCTTAATTAATAGAGTGCATGCACTAGGAAACTCATTCTAATTAGAATTGGTTTGTCCTCTTAGAGATTCCATATATCCCGTTCATGTTAATAAATAATAATATATTAAATTTTCTTTCTCTTCTCTCTTGTTTTGCAATAACTACTCTAATATATTTTCTCACATAGATCTTGAGATTTTGTTTAAAATCCTACATGGCATTCGGGATGAAGTATTCTTGTGAATAATCCTAATTATTTATTGTATATTTCATAGGTTAGAATATTCTAGAGAGAATGGAACAAATCTATGTATTTTTTACTTCTTTCAACTACTTTAACTAGATGCCTAAGATTCTAGTGTTACTTCCAAGTAAGGGACTCTATAGGATCATAATGGGGATAGAAATTGAGCCTACATTAAGTAAGAAATAAAATTACTTCAACAAAGTGGATGAAGCCTATGTGATTCTCTTTTTTGTTTCAAACTCCACTAATTTGTTGTTTCATATCAATGATTGTAAAATTCTAAATGAAGTTTGGACCAAACTAGAGGAAGTATTTGAAAGGAAAGATTGGATGAGGGGCAATCATTTTCATAATAGGATATTCACAATGGATCCATTAATATTTGAGACACTATGGGACTACTCCATATTTAAGATATTGATAGCTTAGGTAAAAACATGTGGTATAGAAAAGAAATAGAAACAAGTCATTCTTTTAGTTCTTTCTAAGCTATGACTTTATTATTCTATTTATGTCTCATTTTTGTGGGTAAATTGGAAGATTCCATATTTGGATGAGTTTATTGTTTCCTTATTACAAAACAAGACCAAACTCATACTAATGGAGACGCTTAATTCTACCAAAATCCATGCACTTGTAGTACATGAGTCAAGCAATAAGACTAAGTGGAAGAGAAAGAATAAGAAGGAGCCATATATGAGGAAGGAAGCTATGAAAGATACTACTAAGGAGGTTTGAAATTATGAATGAGGAAAGGAGAAGAAGGATAATAAGGAAAAGGGAAGAAGGATAAGAAGAGGTTTACATGTTGCAATAGTGAGTTCCATAACGAGAGTTATTGCATGAATAAAACAATTGATCAGATGGCTCAAGAACTCTTACAACATCACTTGGATTATTTCATACTAGATAATTCCGAGAATAAGAAAGATACAAGCCAGAAGATGAGAGCATGATTAAAAATTTACAGGGATTCTTTAGTAGATTCATTTTCTCACATGGAGACTTGTAGTAGACCATCAATTGTTTCGGAAGATGCCGCACTTGTCAAGGTTTCTATAGAATATATAATTGACTTTGAGCATGTTTGATTTGACAAGATATTTCATGTTCCTCACCTTTCAGTTAACCTTCTTTCTATTTATCATATTACTCATATAGGTTCATCGAAGAAATTAGAATTCAATCCATATACAGTGGTCATTTCCAACATATTATATTGTTCTATTTTTTCTATTAGATAGTTGAAACATCAATATATGCAATACACTTTCTATGGGTTTATTCTTAAATTTGAATTTTTCTCTTCTAATACATGCCAATCAGGAGAGTAGGTTATGGCATGAGATATTTGGTAAACTTAATTTTAAGTATTTTATTTTGTTATCTAAAAAAGTATTGGTTGAAGGCATGCAACATATCCAATACATAAATGGAGTTTCTCTAGGTTTCACACTTGGCAAGTGCCATAAATAGAAGATTGAGAAAAGTAAGGCTAGGAGAACCTCCTAATTATTTAAGCTCCTACATAGTGACATTACTAGATCTTTTCCTTACTATAGTTCCCTACTCTAGTTGATTGACCTTGATATTAGATTAACCTTGATATTAGATTAACCTTGATATAGCCTTAGCGCTCATACATTATTCATTGAGGAATTCATTTTGAGGATATAATTATTTTACTTTTATTATTGGTGGATGTGATAATAATTGTGATATACCAGTTTTATGTTACAATGATGACGACTTTGATGGATCTATTTGATGACTAAGTATGATCATGTTGATGAATTCATTATATTTCCTTATTTACATATTGTAAGGACTAGATTCTTGCTTATATTAAATGATTATGTCATGATGATATTTAGAATGTGAAATTATATAAATAAATAACATTATAAATAAATATTGTTGATTATTATTAAGACTACCTAGATACACTTGCATGTGTTGAGTCAATGACATTTTTTTTATCCATTTCATATCATTGACTCAAAAACTTAAAGTTCAAATTAATATTCTTCCATGATTACTAATTTCATCATAGTGGCTATAGGCATAAGTAAGTTGTGTGGTTGAATGACTCACACAAGGGTGATCAGACTATACAAGATAGATGGAATTTCATGGGAGGGGTGAGATAGCATCCCTAACTACACCTACTAGCACTCCCATCATGACTTGGGTTCGAAGGTGTTGGGATAAATTTTCCTTGAAACTCATGATGTCATTGGGGGTAGACCCTGAATTGGATCACTTTAGAGGATTTATTGGGGGGCATGCATCAGGGGAAATTCCTTATTCCCTAGCATCCTTAGTATTGCTATAGAGGGTGACACAAGAGATGAAAATGGTCTCCATCATCACACCAAATTCCCCCCCTTGTAGTAACAATATACTTGAAGGGAAAGTAGTGTGGCACCCTTAGAACTTCAAAATGATGTTCATGAAGGGAACAAACGACTTTGTAATTCTTGGAATCAGGAAGAAAAATATGAAATATAATGAAGGGTTGATGATCATGCAATTATGAGCAATAATTCACGTAGTGCAACTAAATAAAGAGTAAACCTTGGGTAAAGGGAGAAAAAAGGGTATTATAAAAAGTGGACCAAAAGAGTAACTTTTCCCTCCTAATGTTGGAAAGTCTTAAATATATAATATGTATTGAAATAACTCCAAAAGTATGTACATGTTGTAATAAAAAAAGGATAAGGGGACATAGATTTTAATTAGAAACATCAATATAAGGATCGTTTAATGTCATTGAGAACATAGGGTGGTGGTTGGAATTAAAAAATAATTTAAAATTAGAGAAATTTAATTTCAAGAGAGAAAATCCAAATTGGAAGAGAATAACACAAAGATCTTAATCCAATATTTCAACTTAAGATAAACTACGGTGTAGTCAGGGAAAAAAATATGATACCTACGAGTTGAATTCAGTAATGAACACAATGTAAGGAGTATAAAAGGGGGATAAAGGGAAAAATAAGAGAATAAATAGGGAATCATGCTGGGGAGAGAGAAAAGAGCAATTTTAATAGGAAATCATGTAAATAATTTTATGATATCCTTTGTGAAAGTTTGATTCGTGGATATGTGAATAAACTAATTATCGGATTAATAAAAATAAGTGTTTTTGCATGAAGTTGCAAGTATCATCTACGAGTCCTCGTATAAAAGAAGGAGAAATCTATGAGACAAGACACTTTTTTTTCTCTATTATTGGATGACTTCACTAATGGTATTGTGAGAGTCACTACTAAGTTCTATAGTGAATTTGATGAAGTGGATGCTCTTCGAGTGGGAGATCTTGAGCCAAAGAGCTCTCTCCTAATTATTATTGTTTTTCCTCCCCTTTATAGCCCCATCATAGCTCAAGGATCCATGTGAAATAAGAGTACCCAAGCAGTAGGATGGGAGTTCAACTAGTCAATCGACAACATTTGGTCGCGATGAAAAAATATCCAGATGTGTACGGGGACTACATCAAGGAATCACAAGAATTAATAGAATTAAGATTGAGACTACATTTCTCTTGGTGCATATTATCATTGCATTTCGAAGTGTTCTCATGCATTCATGTTTGTGGTAAATAACTATTATCTTATAAAACCTAAGGCTATGATATATATTTGTAAATTACTATACTATTGGTATATGTGTCTTTAATTATTATATGATTCTCATGCTCATTGTCATTATTCAATAGATGGTTATTTTTTAAAGGAAAGCTTCATTTTATTATAACTTGTAATTTAATAACTTGGAATGAATAATTTATTGTTAATAATAAAATGTTTAATATATATATATATATATATATATATATATATATATATATATATATATATATATATATATATATATATATATATATATAATCAAAGATTTAATAACATATTGTTAATCTTGTTAATAGGGAAACTTTCCCCTATCTAAATTAATATTTAGTAAAATTAAATTAGGTCAAAAATTATGTTTAATAACCATTTTCAATATCATTAGAAGAATTTCAAATGTATTATGTTTAATCAATAATTATTTTAATATTATTATAATCTTAAGAATTATTTATTAAAAGGTGTGATTAAAAAAAATTGAAAATACAACTAACTAAATAAATTAATATAAAATATATGAAAAAAAGTAAATAAAATATAAAATAAAATAAAAATGAAAATAAATAAAGGAATAAAAAATCAAACAAAAAAAGTAATACTCTTGATAATAACAACAACTAACTACAATTAATAAAAAGTGAGATGATGATGATGATGATGATGATGATGATGATGATGATGATGATGATGATGATGATGATGATGATGATGATGATGATGATGATGATGATGATCATAATAATAATAATAATAATAATAATAATAATAATAATAATAATAATAATAATAATAATAATAATAAGAAGAAGAAGAAGAAGAAGAAGCAGAAGGAGAAGGAGAAGGAGAAGGAGAAGGAGAAGGAGGAGAAGGAGGAGGGAAAAATCTAGGAAAAAAGAGACGGAATCTAGCAAGAAGAAGAAGAAGGAGGAGGAGGAGGAGGGAAAAATCTAGGAAAAAGAGACGGAATCTAGCAACTACTAATTTTCCACCCATCATCTTGATTCAATAAATGAGATCGTTTTTCGATTTCGATGGTGTCCCTAAACTTGCGGTGATGGTAGTGATCAATCCTTATAATGACTCAAGACTCTTCCAAACAGATTTGTTGTTTTTTATTTTCAGCATGCTCAGCAAGAGCTAAGGACTGCATCCTATAGTGCCTGATATCATCACCATGCTCTTGAATTCTTTAATTTATAGAGCAACATGTTTCTCTAATGTAGGGGGTCCCACAAGAATAGGGGCCCAAATATACACCTTTCAAGCTTTTTAGGTCCAATGGGTCTTTAACGAACCTGAGATAACAATGAGTGGTGATCAAATGTTTAAAGGTAGAAGATATCTTATGTTTCCTTAAAATACAAGCAATCTTATGAGTGATAGTAACCAAATCACTAGGGTATTTCCTTAATTTAATAAAGCTATGAGACCTTGGAGCTTGATATAAGCATTATTCTTGAAGACTTTAAGAAGATAGGATTTCTCATTTTCCAGGTGTTCATCACATAAAACCCTGGGAGCCCGGGTGGCCAATGTGTTGAGAACACCAACCTTTTGGAGTGAGAAAATGATGGGAACTAGCATGAAGATATTGATCTATGTGGGTTTTCTTCCAAAATACCCGGTGAGAGAAAGAGTCATATCCTTTCTTAGATATAAGAACATCAAGAAGATGACTCTTTCTCTCACCATGTCTTTCAGAAGAAAACCCACACAAAGAAGTATCTTCATGCTAGCTCTCATCATTTTCAGGCTCAAATGGTGGGTGTTCTCAACACATTGGCCACCCGAGCTCTCAAGGTTTCACGTGATGAACACTTGTAAAATGAGAAAACCCATATCCTTAAAGTCTTCAAGAATAATGCTTATATCAAGCTCCAAGGTCTCATAGCTTTCTTAAATGTGAGAAAAGGTTTGAAATTAAGGAAAGACCTTGGTGATTTGGTTAGCAGTCTTCAACTTCCCTTTATGCAGCGTACCAGTCACAAGATTTCTCATACTTAAAGAAACATAATATATGTTCACACTTTAAACCTTTCAAAACCATTTGTAGTTCCCTCAGATCCATTAATGACCCGTTTGATCCAAAGAACATGAAAGGTCTATATTTGGAACTATGTTCTTGTGGGCCCCCATAAATTGGAGAAATAGGTCACTCTATAAATCAAAGAATTTAAGAGCATGCTACTCATATTAGGCACTGTAGGATGCGATCCTTAGCTCTCCTTGAGCATGCTAAAAAGACAAAACACAACATTTGTTTGGAAAAGTCTCGTGTTATTGCTAGGATTGATCATTTCGATCACCGCAAGTTTAAGGAGGCCATCGAAATTGAAAAATGATCTCATTCATTGAATCAGGATAACGTGTGTTAAATTAGCAATTGTTGGATCTCGTCTCTTTTTTCTTAGTATTTGTCCTTCTCCTTCTTTGTTTCCTCTTAGTTTTGTTATCTCTCCTCTCTTTTTTTAATTATTTTAATTATTATTTTATTTAATTTTTTATTAATTTTTTCTCTGGCGTTTTACTAATAGTAGTTAGTTGTTATTATTATCATGAGTATTAATTCTATTTGTTTGATTTTTTATTCCTTTAGTTAGTTTCATTTTTAATTTTAATTTTATTCACTTTTCTTTGCATATTTTATATTAATTTAGTTAGTTAGTTAGTTATATTTTTAATTTAATTTTTTTATTCACGCCTTTTAATAAATAATTCTTAATATTATAATAATATTAAATTAATTAGTATTGCTTCAACATCATTCCATTGAAATTCTTCTAATAATATCGAAAATAGCTGTTGAAAATAAATTTTGACCTAATTTAATTTTACTAAATATTAATTTAGATAGGGGAAAGTCTCCCTATTAACAAGATTAACAATATTTTTATAACAATTATTCATTAAATATTTTATTATTAAAAATAAAACAAATGATTAAATATTTTATTATTAACGATAATTTATTAAACTTAAAAGTCCTATCCTTAGTACTTACAGTTCAATTTAATTATTTTATTAATTTTTCTTCAACATTCATTTTCTAACCATTTTCATCTCTACAATATATATAAACTTGTCGCGATCAAAACATTCATCAAAGTTCTGATGTTGAACCACACTTAGTGGCTTGAAACACGTTGACTCAAGAACTTTAAATGTGATTTACCGAAATATTCCATTCTCTTAATCAATATGAATCACAAAAGTTTGAATTCTCAAAGGTGTGTTATTATCTCATGCTTGTTCCTTAGTTTTTTGTTTTTAAAGAATATACATCCATACATACATAAATACATGCGTACATACGTACATACATACATACATACATACATACAGATATATATATACATACATACATATAGATATACATACATACATATATACATACATACATACATACATACATACATACATACATACATACATACATACATACATACATACATACATACATACATACATACATACAGAGATTTAAAACTATTGTTGTTGACTTGTTAAGTAGGTTGAATTGCAATTTGTCTATTATTATGTTTGTTGTTTGTTTTTGTTTACTTGTTTCAGGAGCTTGAAGAAGGATGCGAGAGATAGTTGGAGTGAGCAAGTGAGGACATCATCAAACAGGATAAGCGACCAAGAGGTAGTCCCTCTTGATTGATTCTAACCTAAGGAAATCTTCCATAGAATGTATCTGTTGTGGCTAGACCCATTATCGGGCTAGAGGAATTTGTTCGTGTCCACACTTATAATTTTACTTCACCACAAACTAGTGACTCCACTAGGGAATCCCAATCCTTTTGTTTGTCTTAGATTTCATGATTTTGTGAGAACTTTTCTAGTTTCACGTTTTCCCTTTGGTTCTATTTCTTTTCTCTTGTTTACTGGTCTGAGTCTAAAATTCATAGTAGGAGATCTGGTCCCTGTTTTCAGTTTTTTTTTTACTTTTTCCTTAGCTACCTCGATTAGCGTGCTTAATCCGCTAACAGTCACGTTGACTAGTGCAAGTTGCTAAGAAACAGTCATGCTGACTAGCCTTTGGCACTTATTGTTCGTTAGGCAGTTGCATTGATACCTGTAAATGAAGATTAGGGATTGATTATGCTCTTGTGGATTTGACCCCATAAGCTTTTTGGACTGCTTTATCCTTGATTAGAAAGCTACTTTTCATTTGGTTTTTTTTGCTTGTTGGCTTGTCATCTTTCTGTTTGATTAAGTCATTGACTGGCCAACAACACTACGACATCTAGTTGGTCGTCCATTCAATGGTTTGAGAACTCACTAAGTCAGGTTGTAGGTGTGTTTACTCTTTGCATTTTGTTTTGGTCCTTTTTATGACTTTGACCTCTTTTTGCACAAGTTTTCAAAAGTTTTGTTTACTTGCCTAAACGCTTCTTTTCCATCATAAATTACATTGTCGGTCTTGTGTTCGGTAAAGTCAGTGTTTCATTGACCTAAAAAAACTTCTCTTTTCATGTTTTCATCTGCTTGGGGAGCTTATTGTCTCTACAAATTTTTCATTGAAAGATTGCATGCGAGAAGATCGTTTTGTTGTTTCATGAAAAAGTATGAAATTCTAGCTTATTGCATCATTATGTTACGATAATTTGCATCTTTGAAAAGACTAGAATTGCATCAGTATTTGAAAAAGGAAGAGAATTTTTGTTTTTGAAAGGACTAATAGATAAGTGCTTATCAGGAAATTAGGAATTCGAATGCATTTTTTCATTATTTTATTTTTTTGAAAAAGTAAAGTAGTGAAAGATCATTTCATTTTCATTTTCTTGATTGTTTGCATTTGATTGAGTAGTTTCTACCCTCTCTAGTGTAATCATTTCATCAAATTGAAAGGGTATTTTCAAATTTAGTTGCATTTAAGGTTTTTCGGGTAGCATCACTAAGACTTGAAAACTAAAATTTAACTCAAGATCAACTTTAAAATGAATTTGATTAACCTAAGGCACATTTGACATTAACGATCATATCTAGAAGGTCTAGGCTAGAGACGTGTTCCAGCGTAGCAGCTGTCATTAGCTTCGGCATTAGACAATGCTAGTATGAATTTTCGCTCCCTATACTATCAAGTATATAACGGGAGACCCCACTATGCTGCAATCCTTTATCCTTAGGAAGTTGAGTCAGCCACCTTGCAAACATGATACACCAAACACAACATTCGGGGAGATTGCTTGCTTGTACTTCTTGGTTCGCCGGGGGTTAATTCACAATTGCCTGGTAGTCCTATTTACCTAGATCATCCAGAGTAGTCATTTGATCTTTTTGACTCATTAAATTTAAAATATCATCCAAGCACTTGTCCTTTCGAGCTCGTTTCCATCAAAAGCAATAGAATCATCTTTGTTTCTTTCTCAAATCTTAAAAAATGAAAGAGCATCAATCTTTTATGCGTCTTAATAGTTGATTTCCCACAATCCAGAACATCCTGTTAGTCTTTTGACCAAAAGGTGAGTTCCCTTAAAAGGACATTTTGAAGCCTTGAAGTTATTTGTTCCATCGAATAAGACAAGGTCATCGTGGCTAAACCATCTAGTTTACCCAATTCCTCTTCCTCTCCTTCATCTGAAAGATTGTTTGAGGATTCATTCCTAAGTTTCTAGAGTCACTCGAGCACCAAAATGTTGAACTCGCAACTATTTTGAGTATTCAACCATTGTCATCTCATCCTCTTACCTACTTTCAATACAAGGTCATCTACTGATCTTGCCCTGGAATCTCTAGACAATCCCATTCGAACTTCAGAAAACTTGTCGACCATTGACAGTCAGCTTGGATTGGTTAGCTATCCTCTGAAGCCTCTGTTTGACATTGTTGTGATATCACCGCAGCATTCTTATAGTCTATACGACTAGCCAGGTGTTCCTTTGGAGCTATCCCCCAGTACACATTTAGCCATTCATCGTCGTTTGTTTTCAAACATGGAACTCGAAGGCAATGCTCCAGTCACTTCTCTGGATGAGTCTGAAGTTTCTACTCCACACACTGTTGAAGGGGAAGAATTGGAATTTCAATTTCCTCCTGAGGGCTTTCTTTTTTCAGAAGGTATTCTCGCCAGTTTTCAACCAAACTATGTGTCTTTGGGGCACTTGGTTTCAGGCACACGTAGTGCCTCATCACTTTACCATAGTCCTGTATGGGTGTCAAGCATTAGGCCTACATTTTGATCGAGCAATGTTTAGTATCAGTAGCCCTATGGGGCTCAGGTTCAATACCAGAATCCTTACGTTCCATATGGTTCTCAAGTATTGGTTAATCAACCTTGCACACTCTAACCTGGGTAGTAAGCTCAGCCTGGCTACGACTAGATTTAGTTCAGTAATTTCCTGGGCACTGTTTAATTACCCTTGCAACAGTAAGGATAGCCTCTACAACAATAAGGGAAACCTTTATTACCGCAAGGAAACCTTTGTTGTAGCAAGGGAAAATTATCCAGCACCAATGTCACCTGCAATAACCATAAGGTCAATCCTTACAACAGTTGTAGCAAGTTGCACAGTAGCAGATGCAATATGCTCCACACACCTCTCAATTAATACCCTCAGAGGGCCAACCTCCGTAGTCCCAGGGACAAATTTTCAACCACAAAGTCAATGCTTACAACAAAAAAACCAACCAAGGTAGCAGCAACCCTTGCAAGGGAAAGGTCAAGGTCACGTCCTACAGTAGTAGGCCCAAAACCCTCATGTCCTAGGTCAACAGGTTAAATATCTTTCTAACCAAGGGCACCAGGTACAAAATCCCTATGTCCAAGGGCAATAAGTGTATCAACCTTATGCCCAAGGACTTGTTATAGACAATTTTGTGCCTTACAGCAATAAGCATGAATTGTCAATAATCCAGGGGATCCAAAGTTCCCTAAACATGATGTTCCTACCCCTAGAGGAACAAGGTCAGCAAACCAACAGCTCTCAGATCAGTTCTCCACCTGAAAACACTCAAAAACAAGCAATCCTGAAATCAAAGCAGGTGCTCCACTAGGCTTCTGCGCTGAAACACAACTGCTCCATGGTGTACCTGCGTTGCAAAGCAGGTAGCACAAAGCCCACCTGCGTTGGGCGAGTTTGGACATGTGGCACAGTGAGTCATTGCTTTGGAATCTTCCAAAAATGACACTTGGGTTAGGTATTTCGCCTTGTGATGAGTCAGAGGCTTTGTTTCTCCAAGTGGAAGCAAGGTTCACCAAGTGGACTCAAGAACTGAAGATCAACTGAAGATTAACTGAAGAGAGAGAAGACACAAGGCAGCTACACATCAGTTGCAAGCTGACTCATCCTTTCTCAATTCATCTATATATTGAGCTCTCTCCTATGAGCTCAGGAGGCTGGAATTTGGTGCAAAGTAATGATATGCTGTTGGTTTCATTCTTGAGTTATTGGGTGATTGTTTGAGAGAGGTGAAGAAGAGCAATTCTTTATTTTGGGAGGTGTTGCTGGGTTGGAGCCTGCAATGGTTGTAATCCTCTCAGAACCTTTATTTCTTCATTAATAAAAGCTATTGAGGTTCTTCTATGTGCTCTTGTTTCAGTTATATATTGTGATGATTGCATGTTTGGTTTACACTAATCCATGAACCAGTTATGATTGCATGCCTCTTGTAGTTTCCTTCTTTGTCATTGTGCAGGATCTCATTGTAGCTGGGCGAGCAGAAGGACAAAGAGCTAGGAACAAGCAGCCAAAGAGGAGAGTTTGGATTTGACATTAAGCACAAGGCAACGGTTAGTGCTTTCTCCATCCTCTTTTTCTTTCATAAAGAAGTAAACCTTCAGTAGTTTGTTTTACAGTTGTTGCTAAGGAACTGTCACCCTTATAGTGGGTTAGGGTCATCCGAGTCAGATACTTTTCCCTACAATAAACTGGCAACTCCGCTGGGGATCGTATCCGTTTGATTGTGTTTGTAGTATTTTGCTATTCATTTCTTGAACAAAAGAGTACCAAATCGAAAAGCTTTTGACTATATCAAAAGCGAAGTAGAGGGCAGCTACTCTTGCTCATTTTCTGAGCAAATTCATGATTTGAATAGCTGATCTACAAGGATCCTTGTAAGCTCTTAGTGATAGCTTTGCACCTTCTAAATCATCCCTTTAAGTATGCTTGACTGATTGCTTCTGATTTGAGCAAAAACTGTGCATTTTTGAGAAAATTATGACCCGGAAACTGTGAAAACGCAATTCTCGTTTTCCAAAGCAGGTAGTACACAGGCTGCCTGCTTTGCAACACAGGTCCCGAAGGGGCTACCTGCGCTGAGAGCCAGTTTGGCTGTGCAGAGCCTGCGTTGGCCCAAATTTGCCTAGTGCATTTGGGGTTTCCTCCTTTCTCTTGCCTGTTTTCACTTAGTTTTGCTGCTAGGTGTCAGTCTTGTGCCCTGTTTTGAAACCAATATTACTTGCCATAATTCTACCTCTGTTATATAACGAAATTGTACTTGTTCTTTGTATTTCTTGCTCATTTACAATTTCCCATAACGAAAAGTAAACTAGTCATGCTTTTGGCCTCTTAGATCTGAACCTATGTTAGGCGTTTTGCTGGTCTAAAGAGTTAGCTTGTTTGCTGTCCATAGCTGGTTAGTCGTTTTACTTTCGTTCGTATGGTTTGATTTCATGTATTTCCAGTGATTAAGCAAGTGAATCTTAAGGTGTCTTTTGATTTTGGACAAGCTTGTTTACTTTCGCTTTAAATCGAAATCAAAGTTATATAACCACTTTCTTTTTGTATCCATCCACATTAAGAAAGGGAAAAGAAAATACATGCATTGTGCATTTTGCATTTGACTGTGTGCTTGACGATTTAGAAAAATTTGCATTTTAGTGTGTGCTCTATGATCTGTGTGAAAAGATTTGCCTTTCTTTTCCCTCAGTAGTTAAGGTTTTCAAAGTTGAAAGATTGAAAAGTTTGCTTCTCATCTTAGACTGCATTCAGGAATTTGTTATATACATCTCGTGGTGATCCTTAAAGGCAAACTGATAAGCAAGATCAACATTAAAATAAATCCAATTTACATAACAACGCTTTGTAACATAACACAAACACATAGAGGTCTAGGTAGAGACGTGTTCCGGCGTCGTTAAACATAGTGACTGTCGATCTCTACGAAGGTGGGTGATTCCTCCTGAGAGTCGGTGGCACTAATACAGACTTGTGCTCCCACGTACCGTCGTGTATATATTGGGAGACCCCTATAGGCAATTATCCTTTATCCATAGGAAGCCGTGTCGACCGCCCTACTGATTGCGATGCAGTGAACACAGCATTCACGAAGATCGACCACCCGTACCGTAAAACGTATTCTGTGGTTTCGCGAAAAGTTTGGCACACCCTCTGCCTAGAACTCCAGAGGAGTTTCTTTTGGCCTTTTTCAAACTCTATAACTGAAAAAGTCCATCCGAGCATTTGTCACTTCGGGCTCGTTAAAACATCGAAGGCGACTAGAGTCATCTTTAGCTTTTTCTCGACTCTTAAAACATGAAAAAGCAAGTTTGTGTCTAAAAGCGTCGTTAATAAAATTTATTTTAAGCGGAACAAAATCACCTGTTATTCCCACGTTGATCTTTCAGTTGAAAAGTATGGAGCCCACCAACCAAGGAGGCAACCTTGGCGGAAGTCCAAATCCCTTCTCCTCTTTGGGAGATGTTAGTGCGCCTCATATGGCAACATTGTCACTTCCAGGATTGACAATTGGCCTACCTGTATGGCTCTTTTCAACTAATGTAGTCCAGATCGCCACTAATCCTGAGCAGTCGAATCAACAGTCAGACCAGTCTAGGACTACCCACCAGCCTTCCACTTCTTACAATACTTCCTCTAATCCTTCATCTTCGCAAGGTAGAGCTGGCAAAAGTCAGCCTCCCAAGGAGAAGAAGGAAAGGAAGAAGAGAGAAAAGAAGCAGAAGGAGCCTATGGCGAAGGCGACTGGGGGCAAGCAAAAGACAGCTGACAAAAACCCACACACTGCACCGACCGGGCCTAAATCGCCGTGTGTCATTTGCGAAGGGGCCCACTTCCATCGTGATTGTCCTTGTATTCCCCGGATACTAAGGGACTGGTCCCCAAGATTGCACAATCCGGTAGCATCAACCTCTGGCAGTCATGTTGATTGCAGTCCGTCAACTAGCGAGAGTGAAGGACGAAGAGGGAGACCAAGATTGCCCTGTATATTGTGTGAAGGCAAGCATGCCATCCACAGATGTCCATTCTTAGATGAGGCAAAGAGAGTTTTGGAAGATCGTCCGGTTTCGCCGTTACGACTTCTTCCTGGATACCAAAAACTCTCGCCTAATCCCTCGATAGTTGAAAATCCAGCTGACCCGCCCAAGTGGTCAGCTGAAGTGTCGGTCATTGAGAATGAACCTACTGAATCCAGACCAGACGAAAGTCTAAAGGTCGAAACGGCAGTTGACCCGGTTCTTCCTTTAGAGGTTTCATCGTCCAATGACTCCGTCATTGAAGACCCATCTTCAAATGACACCCTCACTGAAGAGGATAAGGATGACACCGTCCATATTCTTTTTATCAACACAGACTCTGATGAGCACCAGGGCAATGCGCCCATTCCTTTATCGCAGGAAGGAACATCGTCAGGGTCGTATCTGGCCGTATATTCGGTCCCACCACCAAGCAACCTAGTTGTATCCTTTGATTGGAATCAACTAGGCAGACCCCGGTTACCGGCCAGTATCCCATTCAGAATCATAGTCCAAATCTACAGAATGGTGATGGCTGGAACTATCATTGATGAAGGGGCATCTGTGAGTATCCTTTCCTCTGTTGCTTGGAAAGCACTGGGTTGCCCGGCGCTTTTACCTGAGATGAGAAATCTATCAGGTTTTGATAAAGGAACCAGTCACCCATTAGGGATTCTCCCCAATGTTCCAGTTACATTGAAAGGGAAAACAGTTCGCATGAACATCATGGTCGTCCAGGGACCCTTGGCATATAACTTACTCCTTGGACGAGACTATATATATTGCATGGAGGCAATAGTGTCCTCACTCTTTAGAGTCATGTGTTTTCCGCACGAAGGAAGAATGGTCCAGCTAGTAGACCAACTTTCATTTCCAGGATCACGCATTGCAAATAGTCAAATACCATCCCTTAACGGTTTATTCGCTCAAGGAATGCCACCGCCCCCGGTTCTACTTCCCGATGAATGCGAGTAATTCGGAAAGAAAGAACTGGGACCCAGGGGGCATGCACCCTGGCCTGCCTCGGGCAGAGAAAACCTTAGGTATAAAGTTAATTTCCGCAGAAGGATGGACTAGTCCGTACCCCGTCCGGCAGAGGAAGAGAGGGTTGTTCTAGGATAAAATTCTTTTGTCAAAGTTATGTGAGCGAAGCAATCACTCCCTTTGTCTAAAGAAGTGGGCTCTCCTAAGGAGGGGGTCTATTTGTGGTAGCAAGAAGCCACCATCTTTGAATGTCAAGCCTCACCCATTAAAACAAGCTGTTTTGAAGGATAAGTAGGGGCAGTCTTCAAAGAAAGAGATGAAATTGCTGCAACAAGTAGTCACCATCCTTAGCAACCTAATGATAGACATCGCCAAAAAGAGAGTTTAGTTTGCGGCAGCAAACAAAACCATTTTTCGGATAATAAGTAAGAGATGGCAGAATCTCGAAATTATACTTTATACCTGGTGGCATGCAAACCTTTTGGAGTGCAAGCACGGGACGACTATTTATTTTTTTAAATTTTTAGGTCCTCCCTTTAAACCTGTAGGTCTAACCCGTTAAACTCGTAGGATTAGCCGTTTCTAGCTTGCATAAAGAAAGGATGAAGGGCAAAAGTTAAAACCTGCCAATTTGGAGTAATTAGTGAGGTATCGCTCCTTAAATAAGATTACCTCACCTAAAGCATTCCTTGTATTAAGACTGGTATAATTCGAGCAGTTTTAGCAATGTTCATTCTCGTTAAAAAATAAAAGCAATCATCGAGCAGTTTTTGTGCAGAAGTTCATGCTCGTTAAAAAATAAACGTAAATTGTGAGCAATCTTTCCCTAGCAGTTCAAGCTCATCCAGAAAAATGAACCGGTAAACAACCTCGAGAAATGTAACCTTTGAAAGCCATATTAAAAGCCCTTGGTTGTGTTTATATGCCATCACCTCCATCTGTTCATTTGGCCAATCGTTCACCTCCATATGTTTGTTTATCCATTTTGAGGAACAGCTGCGAAGAGTGATTTCACTTAGCCATCCTTGTGACACTGCCGTGATTGGAGAATTCCAACCTGTACCTGGAATCTGCTGCTATCCCTGTTCATCACTCGTTCCTCAAAAGACGAGTCTTCTTTGAGCTCTTTTCACTGACTCGTAAAATATGAAAAGTTTGCCGAGTTTTGGCCTTCCAGCTCGTTAAAGCGACCGGAAAGCTATCCCTCCTCTAGATTTTAATCTTTTTGGACCTGAGGGATTATTGCACAAAAAGATCGAGCGCTTGTTTGTTCAGCTCGTTAAAGCAACCGAAAATTCATCCCTTCTGTATTGTTTTAAACTTTTTCGGACTTAAGGGATTAGATGACGAAAAAGGAATTTTGGAGTTAACTTTTTGTACCTTTTCAGACTCTCTAAAAATGAAAAGGACCGAGTTTTCCTTGTCGTTAGACTCGTTAAAATGATTAAATAGCGACAAACTTGTCTTTAGACGAGAACGAGTTTCCCTATCGCTAGGCTCGTTAAAACATAGCGATGGGCTTGCCCGAAGGGCAGGTTATAGAACAAGCATATGTTATCCTCCTCAAGCTTGACAAAAATAAAGAGGTACTGGTCAGCAATGACTGGGGAAAATTTGGGAGAACCTCATAGCATTAATGGTAGCAAGTCGCTCTTGAACATGACACTTTGTCCTCTGTAGCACATCGGGTTGGGTTGTTTCATTCACCGGTCGCAGAATCATGGTCCTCGCCACACCATCCACCATTGGGGTAATGATACCAATCCATCACATCAGTGTCGTTATATGTTCAAGAGATTTGGTTCTGTAAAGAGTCAACCGTGTTCCACCCACTGCCATACATTATCCTTCATCCACTTCATGACCGCCACCCTGAATCATACATCACAGTTTGTTTTCACCTCATCATAATCACTAGCTTCGTTCCATGTCACTGATGTGGGATTCATTAAGGCCCACCTTTGACGGATCGCTCCTTGTCGACATCAGCTCATTATCCAAGGAGTTGATCTAGGAACACCCCCCTCAGTACTTTGAAGCTTGCATGCCTCAATGGCAAGTTTCTCACTTCCGGCGACAGGTATACATCAATGACCTTCGACCAGAAGATTTTGCATGGTGGTCGACGCCAAGTCCTTTATTCCCACCATGTAAATTGTACTGCCGTACCTTGAGGGTCATCATCCTTATCGGTGATTCCTCTCGCGCTTGTTAACGGTTTACATCATTGACCGGTAATCAAGCGATGTCTTTCCATGTTCGACTTCAAGAAATTCTCACATGGATCGATTTGTACATCGAGTGAAGATCGGAAGAGTTTGAAGACCCCGGATCTAGTTCCATCCATCCGGGCTGCGATATATATTCAGGACATAAAGACATTTGATATGTACATCATTACAGCAGATGATCATCCTTCTCAAAGGATGATAATTTCGGCAGAGGAATATCAGTCTACATCAGACGATCGTCTGTTCTATGTACCAAAATGTATTTATAAAGCTGAGCATGGGAATGCCCGCCTCAGCTAGATCATGAAAAATGTATGAAAAATAATGTATTGTATTGTATCTTATTACAGGACACTTCTCAACAGATTGAATGAACTTCGGATCCTCTCAATAAAGCATTTCACCCGATAAACGACCTCATACTTTAGGGGGCATCTGTTATAGACAATTTTGTGCCTTACAGCAATAAGCATGAATTTTCAATAATCCAAGGGATCCAAATTTCCCTAAACATGATGTTCCTACCCCTAGAGGAACAAGGTCAGCAAACCAATAGCTCTCAGATCAGTTCTCCACCTGAAAACACTCAAAAACAAGCAATCCTGAAATCAAAGCAGGTGCTCCACTAGGCTTCTGCGCTGAAACACAACTGCTCCATGGTGTACCTGCGTTGCAAAGCAGGTAGCACAAAGCCCACCTACGTTGGGCGAGTTTGGACATGTGGCACAGTGAGTCATTGCTTTGGAATCTTCCAAAAATGACACTTGGGTCAGGTATTTCGCCTTGTGATGAGTCAGAGGCTTTGTTTCTCCAAGTGGAAGCAAGGTTCACCAAGTGGACTCAAGAACTGAAGATCAACTGAAGATTAACTGAAGAGAGAGAAGACACAAAGCAGCTACACATCAGTTGCAAGCTGACTCATCCTTTCTCAATTCATCTATATATTGAGCTCTCTCCTATGAGCTCAGGAGGCTGGAATTTGGTGCAAAGTAATGATATGCTATTGGTTTCATTCTTGAGTTATTGGGTGATTGTTTGAGAGAGGTGAAGAAGAGCAATTCTTTTTGCTGGGAGGTGTTGCTGGGTTGGAGCCTGCAATGGTTGTAATCCTCTCAGAACCTTTATTTCTTCATTAATAAAAGCTATTGAGGTTCTTCTATGTGCTCTTGTTTCAGTTATATATTGTGATGATTGCATGTTTGGTTTACACTAATCCATGAACCAGTTATGATTGCATGCCTCTTGCAGTTTCCTTCTTTGTCATTGTGCAGGATCTCATTGTAGCTGGGCGAGCAGAAGGACAAAGAGCTAGGAACAAGTAGCCAAAGAGGAGAGTTTGGATTCGACATTAAGCGCAAGGCAACGGTTAGTGCTTTCTCCATCCTCTTTTGCTTTCATAAAGAAGTAAACCTTCAGTAGTTTGTTTTACAGTTGTTGCTAAGGAACTGTCACCCTTAGAGTGGGTTAGGGTCATCCGAGTCGGATACTTTTCCCTACAACAGGACTGCAGGTCCAGAATCCCATTGTTCGAGGACAACAAGTTCATTAGCGGTATGTTCAAGGACAACATGTCACATATCCATATGTCGAAGGTCAATAGGCTCAAAAACCTTTTAACCCATACATTGCTTATAAGCAACCTATTCCTAGACAATTTCAAGGCATTCAAGGTCAAAATCCTCCCTATGGTCAAGGTAATCTGCAATGGGGGTAGCCTCAGATGCCATATGGCCAAAATCCCCCACTATGGTGCCAAAATCCCCCAATGTGGGGCCAAAATCCTTACCAGCAGGGATGTGCTCCTCCCTATGGACCCTCTTATCGACGTCCCATGCCTTCTAACACTGAATTACCCTTCTTGGCTACACTTGATTTACCAGATGTATCACACCTTACAGATGATTTGATCCTTCATTCACTGTACTGTACTCCAGTATCGTCCAAGAGACCAAGATATTGCCCAAGGTTCGATGGAAAAGCTAAAGAAGATCCTTACGCCCATGTGATGACATATCACCTCTGGTTCTCGTCAAACTTGTACGTGGACGATTCCATTTGTCTTCGTCTTTTCCAATGAACCCTCATGGGTGCTGCAGTGAAATGGTACATTGAGCTACCTTGAAGTACTTACCATGACTTTAACTCTTTAGACATGGCTTTTCTGATGCATTTTTAGTTTCCGGTTCGCTATGAAACTGGCACCTATTTTCTCACATCGCTTAAGCAAGATACTGCAACACACATCTCTAATCGCATCCATGAATGGAGATGTAAACATCGCCTAATCAGATTTGAGATTGTTGATCAACTACTCACTGAATGGTTTACCAAATAATTTGTAGCCCTAGTTGCTCGCGATATAGCTATGGGTGGATGCGTTACTAAAGAGCAAGCCATCGCTCGTGCCCAGCACTTGGATCTAGTTTAGTCTGAGTCTGGAACTTTATAGTCTGGGTCTGGGCCGTGATAAGTTTGCATGCACCCAAAATAATAACACAAATCGAGGTGCATGCACCCCAAGCTTCGTTGCATTCAACACGGTGGTTGGAATGAAGGTTTACCTTCGAGATATTTGAAAGAATTGACTTGGAAAGGGAGTTGTTTCATTTTTTAATGAGGTTGACACAAGATAGGAACCGTCCTGAGAATCCGCCGTATTAACAATATTTGATAGAAAATAAAAAACTAAAGGATGATTAAGGTTGTTGGAATAATCTTCGTGGTAATTCGAAAGATGGGAACAATGGTGGTTATCTTCCCATGGTGCCTCTCCTATCATCTTTGATTGAATGATTCCTTCGTCTATAGAATGTACATGCGACCAAGGATCTGAAGAGGTGCCATATTCCTTAGACCTATCTATCCAAAAACTCGATGAGCATTGATTCGGGTTTGCCCCCCAAGCAAAGAAAATTGATTGCTACAATATTTCTATTAGGGCAATGATCCATGTTGACAAAATGTTTAGGAATCTTCTGAATCTAGAAGATATCATGTTGCAAGTTACCACCATGGCCACTTCTTCCAGATTATTTTGAGGTGGTAGGGAAAAAGTACCCATCAATGTAGGGTCTTTTAGTAGGCCTACTCTGATATTTTGAAGTGAATGAGAGCTTCCATGGATCATTGGAATGCTTCTTGTAACTTGTGAACTGTTGGGGAGAAATGTTTGTTGGTTGACGATTGTAATTCCCCCTTGGAAGGGAAATGCAATCTTTCTGAAGTATGTCAACACAACAGTAGCCATAGCATATATCTAGGGCCTTGCTAGTAGGATGTTGTAATTGAGGTTTCCGTCGATAACTTCAACATCAATTTCTACTGTTTTTCCCCCCAGTTCCACTTGAAAGTTACTTAAAATCCCATATGGGTGTATGTTCGTCCATCAAATGCTTTTAATGTCATCAAAGATCACGACAAGGGTGGAGATCCTAAAATTTTCCAGCAACTCATCGACATAATACATGTAGATACCCCATCATCAATAATTGTTCGATGAACAGTTTTGTTGAGGACTTTCACTTGAATAAGGAAAGCTAGTTGAGCTGGTAACTGAGGGTCATATCCTTTATGATTAAAGGCCACAAGATTGGAATCCGTTGGGTCAATCCCACCTATTGCTAATAATAAAGCCTGCTTTGGGGAGGGGCAATTTTGCAATACCTCAAGTGTCGACATAGCAGACGGCGATTGGGCCAGATCCTCCACTATATTATAATGTTGTGCTACTCTACCACGAGGATTAAATGTCAATTTGTGTACTACTCCCTTCGGCGGCTTTATCGTTAGTTTAGGAATAATGTGTGGCACAAATTTGGTCGAAGTTGTTGTCGAATTACTAGGTTGATCATTAGCCTTGTTGTCTGACAGTTGTGGATTCCCGTAATCTTTATTCCTTGTTGATATCAAAGCATCATTCTTTTTCTTCGAAACAAACAACATTAGCACTTGGGATGGGGAAGCGTTGTCACTAGCAACCAGATTTATTCCTGGTTTCGGAAATGGATCAGTCAATACTGCTGAGGTTTTTGAATTCTTAAATAATTTTCTAAGCTTCTCTTTATGTGGACAATCTTTCGTCCAATGATCCTCATCACATATGAAGCATGGATGACTTGGTTTCCTATGTCCAGAAGGGTTTGCAGAATATTTTTCAGGAGAAGTCTCCTCCTGTTTTTTCATCTTCCCTTTCTTTTTCTTCTTTCCCCCTGGTTGCTTTGGTTCTCTGCCTTTGTCAGTCGACACGGCATTTGCCTCTGAAGTGAGAAGTTCCTCATTTTCATTTTGACTTGAAATCGTATGAGCCTTCTTGGATGTAGCTTTTACGGTTTTCATGCTAGTCACAACTATCATGCCATCGCCGGCATGAGAGTCTTTGCTTGATTTAGGAGGGGGAGGAATGGAGAATTCCGGTCTAGGAGAATCATGGATTTTATCGTAGAACGTGCGAGAATGAGTATATATCAAGTCTAGATATTGTGCACGAGTAATGACTTGCTCTTCAGTGACGACTCCTCCCTTTTCCACATCTTCCCTAATAGAGGGTAATAATGACTTAATAAACCATTCAGCTAGCAGCTGATTAGGAACATATGTTTTTACCATTCTACGACGACATCGCCACTCATGAATATGATCAGATATGTGAGTGGTCATTGTTTGTTTGAAATTGGTAAGAAGCTCTGTTCCCGTTTCGTATCTTATGGGTAACTGAAAATGTGTTAAAAAGGTTTTGGCTAGGGTGCTGAAGTTATCGAATGAAACTCTACACAATTCGTTATACCATTTTGCTGCCAGACTAGTTAATGTTCGCTAAAAAAGGCTAAGCCTAAATGAATCATCATTTAGAGTGTCAGATAAACACCACAGATGAAAGGTCATCACATGATTCGACGGGTCTTCACCTGGATTTCCATTAAATTTAGTAATATCTGACAGAAGTTTCTTTGGAATCGCTGGCCACCAAGGGGCGTAAACAATCGGATCGTTTGTCAACTGATTTAGATATGGTAACTCTAAGGTTGCCACGAAGGGCAACTATTGATTCAGGTTCGGTGAAACATACCCAGGATAATATGGGATTGCCCGAGCAGTGGGTCTTTGCATACCAGCATAGTGCTTTTGATGCTGATAACTTTGGTAAGGTTGATGGGCATAACTACTATGAAATGGTTGATGTTGACCATTTTGAATATACATATGCCCATTTCTTGCAAAGATTTGGTGCTTAGATCCTTGGTAAACTTGTTGATATTGCAGTTGTTGATATTGCACCAGCCATGGTTGTGAAACCATTTGTTGTTGTCCAATACTAGCTATTTGAACAAGATGAGAGGTGATGGTACCGTTTTGAGCCTGGGTCACTCCAGTTAAGGAGCCACTAATCGAAGATTGTGGTGGCATCATAGAGACAAGAGGTTTTTGTATTACGACCTGAGAAGCTTGAGGTTGGGATAAAACAGGAAATTCTTGTACTTGCAACACAATCAGAATAGTCGGCGTAGCGGGGATATTTGACACAGGTAGAATTTGTTGCATTGAGTATACAACTCTTGGTTGTTGAGGCAGTATCAGCACCCAGCCGCTAGATGTAAGTCCACCATAACCTGAATTCTGTTGTGAACTCTTGTAGCTTTGTTCTCTTGGAGGAGACAATGAAAGGGTATATTGCCCCCCATACAGTGGTAATCCAGTGCTGAAAGGAATGATTATCCTTTGAGAACCGAACTACCCAAATTGACACTGCGAAGGATCAATTTGCTGAGACTCAACATAAGAGATTCCAGATATTATTCCGGACAAACAAACGGGAAAAGACCATACTGTCGAAACAACCCCTGGATGGATTCCATCTAGTGATTGAGAGCTAGTTGGGATAGACGGTATGCCGACGAACATTGTTGGAGTAACAACAGGAAGTTCTGCCACTGCTGTGCCAGATGACACAGTCCTAGATGTCGATGGTTTTTCATAAATATCTAGTCTATCCAAAAGATTTGATAGCGATTCTACGGGAACTTCCAATGATGGGAGACTAATTTTTGACGAAGAAGGATATAGGGTTATCCCAACTCCAAAATGCGATGGAGTGCTAGATGGAGGATCATCCACAATCTCTTCTATAGCAATCAATCCAGGTGGAAGAGGTAGACCATCAGGTTCATAAAATATTTCTGGTGCTAAAGAAGGTATAGATTCTGTAGCGTCAGATGTTTGGGGAATAACATCGTCCGAATCAGCTGTAGATGCAGCCGATTCAGGATTAGAAGTGTTTACCATCACACTAGGATTAGTTCTATTGTCCTCTTGTGGCTGCGGAACTTCTTGTGTAGAGGCAGGGATACCAGAAATGTTTGGAGTAACTGGAGTTTCTAAGGGTGTCGGAACACTTGCTCCAACCAAACCAGGGGACTTTGATTTGGTTAAATGAGTTCATTTTTTCCAGAATAGTTTTTTTTTTCGGAGATAAAGACGGTTGACTCGTAAGTCTCCGTGAATGATGGGGTTTTAATTGACTTTCCTCCACGATTGCAGATTACTCGATCAACTAAAAATAAAGGGGAAAATGATTCCGAATTAAATGAATTTTATATGCATTGACACAACCTGCTTTTTCAATTTTAAAGAGTTGAGAAAAAACAAAAGATGACTCTAGTTGGCTTCGATTTTTAATGAGCCTGAAGTGACAAGTGCTCAAATGGACCTTTTCCTTTAAGGAGTCTGAAAAGGAACGAAAGAGACTATTCTTGAAGTCTAGATAGAGGGATTACCAAACCAATTGCAAAAATGAAAAATAATTTTTACAGTACGACAGTCAATCTTCCCGAATGTTGTGTTCATTGTATTGCGATTGATAGGGCAGCAGACACGGCTTCCTATGGATAAAAGATATAGCTTATTGTGGTCTCCCAATATATACTTGATGTTACATGGGAGCACAAGTTCGTACTGGTACTTGTCATCTCAAAGAGGAGGAATCACCCGAACAACAATGAAAGCAATAGTTACCAGGCTTTACAATGCCGGAATACGTCTCTAGCATAGACTTATAAATGTTGTGCATTAGGCTCCAAAGCGTTTTTAAGAGATTTTCCTTTCAGGTTCACCACGTGATGTAGATATATAATTCCTAAAATGCAATCTAAGATGATAAACAATCGTTTAATCTTCTTTTTGCAATGAAAATCCTAGCTACTAAAGAAAGAGAGATGATATTCTTTCAACATAGAGTAGAGAGCACACACTAGATGCACTGTCCTAAATCAAACCAAAAAGTAGTCTAAATGCAAATGCACATGCATTTATTTTTTTTCCAGTTTCTTAATGTGTGAATGACATAAAGAATGTTGAGTACAAAATTGAATTATCTTTTCAAAGCGACAGTACTAACAAATTTGTCTTCAAAAACAAAAGGAAGATAATAACGAAACTTTGCGACTTTGAATTGAAAACTGCTTTCGACACTTGAAAAAATACTAATTCAAATCAAATACAAGAGTAACTGTACAATTTACCATCAAGAATGATAGGATTCTTTTCTTTGACTGAAAACAACACTTCCAAATTAAAAGACGACAGTTTGATTACGCTACTTTTTGTAAAAGAGAACTGTAAATGCCGCACAATACATAAAAACATTCACAATTATTTGTATTATGGATGTGGAATCATGCAAAGAAAGGGAGTTTCCACAATGGTATACTAATCACAGACAACAAAACTCCTGAATAAAGCTGAAGAGAGTGAACAAAGAAACCAAAATCTGGAAGCAGAAGAGGTCTTATCTGATCAGCACACCTGCAATATAGGGAAATTACGATGCAGTGCACCTACTACGCACGGGAGGTGCGATGCATCTAGATTCCAAAGAGGAGAAAGTGCGATGGTCCAGGGATGAGACTTCAACTTGGTTCTTGGTCACATTTTGCAACTCAGTTAAGGGATTTAGGTCGAGCTAATGATAGTCAGTAAATAGAAATCATAGGGGCTGATCTAATGAGGTTACTAGAGCCACTACTAGGGAAATTAGGATGTTTGCAAATCGATTATTCAGTTTATAAACAAAACCTGGAGATAGACTGAAGCAGTGTTGATCTACTTTGCACTTGCATAGAAAATGTATTTCGAAGGCTAGCTGGCTTAACTTCAGGCTCCGTCTGCAAGTTTATAAAACAAACAAGTATAAACAAGCAAAGAAGCTATTCGATCCCCAGCGGAGTCGGCATTTTGTTATTGGGAAATCTAGTGCCTATGCAGAGCTGCTAGTCCCACTAAGATGGGTAGCTATCTTAGAAACAAATAGATTAAAGTTACTTTCGTTTTCCTTTATGAGAAGTAGATAGGAGAGGATCAAAGAATACCAACCTTGATCTTTTGCTTGGTTCTTTACTTGTTCCTTCTCCTTACTGATAGGTCTTTGCCACTTCTCCCTTGACCACTCTGCTTCAAAGAGTACCTGTATAGTCAAAGCAACATAATACCTTCAAAGTGTAGAGATCTACAATCATAAACAATATAGGACCAGATATATATTTACCACACAAATGCATATACTATCAGACATAGAAGAATGTGGAGGAAAACATGAATAGCTTTATTGATGTAAAGATTAGAAGATAGGATTACAACCCACTGATCTGACCCAACGTCATCCTCCCAACATGAAATCCCTTCTTCACCTCATGAAAATCTTAGATCACCCAACACTATGATATTCCACCAGGAAACCAACAACACTTCCTTACAAGATACCAAATTCCAGCCTCCGGATCTCTGGGATGAGGGATCCATATATAGATGATTGTAGGGAGGTGAGTTAGCTTTTGGTATTTTGATTAGTGTCTTCTCTCTGATATTTCTTGATTCCACTTGGAGATTGATGATCTCTTACTCATCCCTGGGCGAATTCAGAGAGGCAAGTGTCACAGGAGAAGTTTTTGGAAGATTCCATGATCATCCACGTCACAAATTGTCTCTGCCATTTGTCCATTCTCACCCATCACACCCTACAGAAGGTCTTTCTAGTATGCATCGCACCTTTTACACTGGGTAGGTGAGATGCATCGCACCCTTAGCACTGAGCAACCTGTATAGTCCAGTTTTGACCAGTTCTGAGCAGTTTTCTGTGGAGAACTTCTGGGAGATGATGTAATCAGCTGACCTTATTCCTTTAGGGCATGAAAGAACACTTTTAGGGACTCAGAAGTACCTTTTTTATGGACATATATGATTGGGGTTGCAGTTCCCAAAAATTTCTATAGCAAAACCCCGCATGTTTGTTTAAGCTGAATGAAGTAGACGTGAGACAAACTTCAACTAAATGAGTAGTATCGAGATCGATCAGGCAGTTGATGACTTCAATGACCTCCTTTAATTTACTTGTTAGCCATGATTTCTTTAGAAATTGATCAAAAATCTACCTTCTACTATTGATGTCCTAGATAGGCTAACAAAAATAGAAATGAATGAAATCCTACATTGTAATGGAAAACATAGGTCTTCAGAGATGTAAAAGAATAGTTAGAAAAAACATGTAATAGAGGTAAGAAACTAGAAACACACACACTCAACATTATAATCATGTACCTAATGGAGAAGTAAATTGTTTTTATTAAACAAATATGTAGTACACCTTTAGAGGGAAATTTATTAACTTCGGTTGTAAAATCCTCCTCTGTGGGAGGGTTCTTTTATCCCTTTGTTCTAAACTACTATGGATTTCTCTCTTCCTATTTGAATGAAAATGGGAAATGGATGAGATTGGACTCAACTTGAGAGCTCAAATGTTCTAGGATCTTAGGTTCCATGAGAAAAGATAATCATTTGGCGAGTGGATATTTCCACAGTTATTCATATTGTATAAATATTTCAAAGATAAACTATGTAGATGTTTACCATATTTGATGTTTCAGATAGACACGCCATCGATCATAAATGAATAGAAATAAAAAAAAGTAAGAGTGTATGTTTATTTGACCTTAAATAATGAGAGCCATGAGATTAGATTAATGGTCAACAAAAATAAATTATTAAATGAATTATTGTTAGCTTGATGGGGTCTAACCCAGGTTTAGCTTTAACTGCACCAACCATAAAAACCCTAACTACTGGCCCTTTCGGGAACAACTTGCATATCATAGGATGAAACCTCACCTGAAGTAGTTTTGGGGGATGTTAGAAGTAGACTTCTACATCGAGAGGCCAAACTTCTACATTGAGATGCCTATGTGATGGTTTTCTTGAAGTTCTTATGGCTTAGATCTCCCTTCGCACATATCTAACCCTTATGACAAACAAATACTTCAACTCTATCTAAATGAACTTCAGATCTTTGCGACGGTACTTGATTATACTTATCATGTATACATAT
This sequence comes from Pinus tabuliformis, assembly GCA_031772625.1. Lineage (NCBI taxonomy): Eukaryota > Viridiplantae > Streptophyta > Pinopsida > Pinales > Pinaceae > Pinus > Pinus tabuliformis. The sequence continues at coordinate 1,499,501,673 of CM062820.1, read as the reverse complement.
TACAGATTTATTAGCTCCATGGAGTAAATAAGAATTAATTCGTATTAAACATATTACGAAGTGAAGATATATAAACTTAGAAAAAGTAAATTAAAGAACACAGATTCATAATTTTTGGCTGAAAACTGTGTTTATTAGATAGAAACGTTCATATATAGACTTCTGGTCCTAGCGCACTTAGCTATAGGGGCCCACGCACTCAGCTACAGGAGCCTTCCCCTTTCAGCTAAGTATAGGAGACACACCTTTCCTACCTTAGCACATTGCCCTTACAATGGTTCTTATTAATCTAATTTTTTCTTAGACTCGCTACGATTCAACTTTATATAGTATTCTCTTTACAATACCATGGTTCACGGATCATGGGCGAGTCCCAAAACAACTCTATCACTCACCCAAATAAGGGACTAAAGCCCCTTTGACTTCTACTAGCTTCACACTCTACGTTTCCACATTGCACAGAGACTTTACATTCGCTACAAAAGATAATACAAAATTGACTCAAAATTTAACAAAATTGTCCTGAGGGAACCCATCCCAATAGGCCCACAACACAAATTGGGTGACTTACCCTCAAGTTACTTAGCTAGTGCCTCTATCCTATTGTAGAGGTCACTGAACTCCATATGCAAAACAACTATGTCAGCAGAACCCTACACCATGACCTGTTGCACTTCCTCTACCAGCTTTTCTGTAGTCGGCCCATCCATCGTGAGATGCATCATCCTTTGAGTCTGTTGGATTGTCTTCGACTTTTCCTGGATAGATAGAGTAAGATGACTTGCTTCCTCTGTCCATGGTGGTATTCTGGCCTTTAAAATAGCCTCTTTTTTCTATAGCTGTTCAATTTGTGATTACAATTGTTTTTCTCCCTACAATCGAGCGAGGCATTGGACTGCCGTGAAAGTGCATGCGGTTTCCCTGATTTCATCAAAATTTCGCTATGTCTCTCAGATATTTGTGCCAACCTTTTGGAGGTTTGGGTCCTCCTAGTCATCAAAGTAAACTTCTAAGAATTCATGGATGAATTCTTTGAATGCTGCAATTACAACTCTTGAAGATATCGTGGGTGCATTATTGAGCCCGAATGGCATCACTGTGTATTGGAAGCATCCCCAATCCACCTTGAAGGTCATCTTACTATGATCCTCGGGCATGATGTTAATTTGGTGATACCTTGAGAACCCATCAGTCAATGAATAAGCTTCTTGTCCTCCAAAATTCTCAAAAACGTCATCCATAAATGGTGTTGGAAATGGGTCACGAACACATGCATCATTGAGATTCCTCAGGTATACACATATTATGATTTCACCTTGTTGTTTCCTCTCTTGAACAACCATAGGGCTCACCCAATAATATTCTTCTACTAGCTTAATAATTCCTACTTCCAGCATTTTTTCTAGCTCTTTGTGCACATTTTCCTTATACTTGGGATTCAGTTTGTAAGGTCTCGATTTCACGGGCTTGGCATTGGGCTTTAGGGTGATATTCATCACTCCAAGATCCCCCGCTATTCCTTTTAGGTCCGAGAACTTGGTAGGAAACAAGTCCTAGTATTTGCTCCATAGCTCCACAACTTAATCAACTGTATCTTCATCCCAATAATCTCCTATCTTTGCAAACTTGGGTTAGGTGTCGATCCAATGTTTACTTGCCTAGTCTGCAAAGGTTCTGATATATCAAGGTTCTCTGCTTTAGGTCCTTCAACCTCGCATTGTCCTTCACCCTCTGGAATATTTATTTTTCATGGATCATTATCTTCTTCTTCTTCTATAGTCACATTGTAGGATTCCAGCCCATGGCGTAGCTGTGTAATCCAGTCGGTTGAACCCAGTCTATCCGCTCTTTAGGCGCCTTATAGATAATGGCCTTAATTTCCTGGAGTGCTTCATCAATGCATTCGAATCCATCCTTAAAGCTGAAAGTTAATAAGAAGTTCTCCCTCAATATGTCCCATTCGTTCATCCCATGGCATAGTTTTGTTTCCAAATACCAATTCATTGGGATAGTATCAAGGGTATGATAGAAGATATGTACACATTATGGCTACTTTTCTTCTCCCTGAGCTTTAGTCCATCACACCAAGTTCTCGCACGGATCATCCTTTCTGCTATATTTCTCACTCATCTGAGTATTAACGTATCCAAACCTCATCTTCATCATTCTATTGTAGTCCTTCCAGTCAATGAAGCTTTCCTTATGCGTACCCCACCAACGGGCAGGTGTAGAGTGTGGTGCCAATTCAAGTGCTTGGAATCGATGTTCCTTGAGAAGCTCCCTTTCAAACGCATACAAAAAGAGATTAACATCATTTAAGCCATCATAATGCAGAATTTTTCTTACCTATGTAGATACACACCACAGTGATTTGGTCATCATATTGCAACGTAGCATAGAGATTTCATGCAACCGATTCTGCCATTGTTCGAGCTCTTCATTTGAGTCTGAGGTACAAGAGATGTCTCTATCCCTCGCGATTCACCCATCAGCAGTTGGATTGATCCAGCCTTCATCGTGCATAGTAATATTGTAGACTTGAGCCAAATCATCTTCCTCCTCATAGTCATGGACCAGTTCAATGTAGCGTGCTCATTCAACAGGGCCCAGTGGCATAATAACCCTGAGTGCCTTCTTCTAGAATGTCATCCTTCGCTTCTTCAGATTGATCACTACATCCATTTCAAAGGCCCAATCAATTCCTAGTAGCATAGTGTAAGGATTTCTATCATCCACTAATTCCATTACCTCAAAGTTAGCCAACGCCCTCACTCCTTCAATGTCTAGTGCTACCCCATACAGGCACCCCATAAGAATGATCTTCTATTGATTTACCATGCATAGCTATATATGAGATCATTGTAGCATAGTTCTCCCCATCGTTTCCCATGTCTGCTACAGTAGTACTTCACATTCGAACTCAAATACCGGATGACTTGGTCCATTTCATACTCCCCGATCTGCATGTTTAACCTCATGTCACACCTAGTCCATTTCTTGTGTTTACCTAGTTTCCTCACAGTGCGTTGTTATGAACGAATCATAATTTTTCCCGTACAATTGTCAATCAAAAGCGTGTTATCACCTGGATTGAACCTCACGCTGAAGGAAGGCAATGCCAGGGTAACCACAAACCACACTTAGCTAAGTAGCTAGCCCTATTAGGCTAGGAGAGGGCTCTCTCCATGAGGATCTCAGCCAAGATGATTGGATCAGGAAAATGATATTAGGCTAGGTATAGTAGCACAAGGTTTGATTTGATTTGAACGGGTTTTGCTGGATCAGGAGGAGCTAGACAGTTTGGGCAAGGAAACTAGGTCAAAACTGCATGGTGTTCGATGGGGAAAGGTAGGTGTGGAGCTTAGCACTCTAGGGTTTGCTTACGTGAGGTGATTTAAGAACAATGAGAAGCTAGGAAGAGAATGTGAAAATCATGGATCCTTCCTAAACTGTAGAAAACATGAACTGTGAATATTTTCCCAAAGCATAGCATTAATGTTATGGATATTTCCTATCAACTTAAAAAAATCCACTTAGAAGCAATGAAATGATTAATGAAGTAAAAAAAACATTTAAACATATGATCACAAAGATAGGAAACTAAACTAAACACCATACCAGATGGATCCCAAAGAAATAGCTGCAATTTCTGATTAATCTCCTACTAAAATGATACAAAATGTTGTCCTTTCAAAACCTAAGCATCCAACTGAGTCCAACCCTTTACAATGAGAAAGAAGAAGAATATATAGGCATTTATTCAACCTCCTACCATCCTCAGGGGACAAATCCCTAAGATGAGGAGCTAATCTAACCAACACTAAACAAGAAACTAGAATCTAGGCATCCTAACAACTTGTCTCTAAAAGTGAGGAAGCTGATTCATTTGTGCTCAAAATGACATTAATCTAATGAATCTACCCTCTACTACTAATTATCCATCACATTTACAAGCCAAGTAATAATTTACATCAGTAAAACATCCTCCATGAGAGAAAATCCAAGATCACAGTCAAAAAACAATGAAATGGCAATTCTGTGCAAAATTTGCCCTACGCGTAATGCCAGTGGCCCTATGTGCAGTGCCACTTTCAGGTCCCTTTTGGAGGCCTTATTGACATACACATTGAGCTCATGATAGCTCATTGGAACGCTCTTCAAGTATATTTTCTAAAACATCTAGAATTTATTCATTCGAAGCTCATTTGACCCCTCAAAAGTTGATTCTCCCAAGATTGCTTCTGTGTGTCCAAAAGGTGGCAGAAAGGTCATTTTTGGGGTGTTTTTTGTCCTTTTGGTAGACCAATTTTTCTCAATGTACTCATCTCTCTAAATCTAAAAATGCAATCCATTTTCCCATTACGTATCCCTAGGAAAAGCGCAATGCCAGTGGCGTTGCGCCTAGAGCCAAAATTCCTGTGTTAAAATTTCCAAAATTTGCCAAACGCAAAAATTCCTCCAAATTTTATCAAAATTGGTGAGTAGCACCATCATCAAGCATCTTGATGAGCCAAGGAAGCTTCAGCTAGCAACCTAATCCTATCCTCCTTTTTTCCTTTGAGAGCCCATCTCAGCTTTGCTTTCATCTGCTTGACCCTTATATTGCAAATTTTGTTCCGGGTCCTATAGTGGTAGGCCATGTTCTTGATGATCTTGTTGTCCCTATTGGCCCTTTGCAATAGCTTTTATAAGTGCAAATTGACTCTTTCAAGCCAAATTTTTCTATCTCCCTCAATTTTCTTCTAAATTGAAGTCAAGGTGACTGGTGCTTCTTCCTTTTGCATTGTTGATTTGCCCTTGTCACTTTGTCTTTTGTCTTGAGAAGTTCCAACTCCATGAGGACTTGCTTATCACTAAGCTACTTGTTCTCTTGTTTCAGATATGTGATGACATACTTGGCTCTCACCAATTTTTCCATCAATGCCTAGATTTGAGCCTCTTTCTCATGTATGGTGATGTTTTTTTTTGTTGCTTCATCCTGAGCCTCTAAGTCAATTGTCTCTACGCCATGATGAATATGATGTTTTTCTGGCTAACCATGCTCCATCAAATCAAAATCTTTCTCCTCCTCATAATCTTTGTCTTCTCTATCCATGTTTACCAAACTTTGAGGTTGTGTACTCCTAGAAAAGGGATGGAGGGGTTGAGTAAGGGTGATTAGGAATAAGGCAAGGGGAAGTGATCTTGTGGGGTATTTGGTGGACTAGGTAAACATGAAAATGACTGGGAGGGTATAAACCATGAAAATGAGGGAGAGGGGATAGGGTTTTAGGGTATTTCTTTGGGGATGAAGGAAAAAGGGATATGGAGAGATATGGAGTGATATGGAGTGTTATGTAGGAGGGGTTTTACAATTTTAGGGATAAGTGATGGTAGGAATAGTAAGGGTTAGGGTTTTAAGGCATAAATAGAGGAGATTCTAGGGTTTCACATTTAGCATAGAAAATTATCCTCAAATGCATTAATTGAAAGCCAAGGATGAAGTTCAGGGGCAACACTTACTTGTTTGAGGGGTAAAGAAGACAAATTTGGTGTTTTTGGGTGGCAGGAGGTCGTTTTGGCCCTTGCTGGCCCTACACACAGTGCCACCTACAGGTGTGCAATGCCTTTCTCTACGCGCATTGCAATTGCTTTTTGCACAGGGAAAACTGGCGTACGCGTAGCGCTTTGTCCCTACGTGCATCATTCCAGCCTCTACATGCAGTGACACTTCAAGCCGACTTTTGAATGCCTTTCCGATGTCGAAATTGAGACCATGATAGCTTGTTCGAAATATATTCCTGTCTACTTTCCATGACATCTTTAATTGTCCATTTTGGAGCTCATTTTCCCTGTCAAAACCTCAATCTCCCAAGTATGGTTAAAATGTATGGAATGAGGCTACCAAAATGGAGAGTGTTATTGCAGTCAACTTTTGGAGGTCTTCCACAACTCCAAATTTAGCTCATGATAGCTCATTGGAAATATCTTTGTATATAGTTAGCATTTAACACATCAAGAAAGTATTTTGGACATTCCATCTAGGAGAAAAATTTCTTTTCCTAAGGTCATTTCATAAGTGCATCAACTCTCTTGAGGCAAATGATGTTTTGGACATTTCTCCCAAACCATGAGACCTGTGTAAAAACTAGAGGAGGATTTTATTCTTTGGTCTATGGTAGACAACAACCAACAATGTAAACTTTGAAACGGGAACTGATACTGTTACCCGTTTCATAGAGATAGCAAAAAAGTGACCTGATTTTGAAAAGGGGTGATGCAGAACAAACATGTTTTTTTTAGAGCATAGTTTTTGGCACTTTAATTTTTTTACGTACATTACGTTTTAGAATCATAGTGATTTTCATGCTGATTTAAAAAAGTGAGTATTCTGCATCACCCCCTTTTTTTAAAAGACCTATTTTTTGGCTTTAAATTTTCTAATGTATAAAATGTAAATAATTATTTTGTAAATTTGATCATTGTTGAAGTGGTCGTTTTCTTCACATTTTCTTGTTTTTTATTTTAATTTTAACTTTTTTTTTAGTGAGGCTTTTATTGTTTTGCATTTTTAAATTAGGAGGTCGATATTTAGAATTTTCAATATTCTACATATTTATACATCCTTAATTAATTTTTCAATCCACATGAAATAATTGTTTCTGAAAAACAATATTTTTTAACAATGGACATAAAAATAACCATTTTTAACATAAATATAACTAAAAAACTACACGTTTTGATAATTTTTTGCTAGAATTGACATGTCAAAATCGCAATTTTTATATGATAATTTTAACTAAAAATGGTTAAATAATAGCTTTTTTTATGAATTTCATGTCAAAAAAATAATAATAATCACTTTTTTTTTCAAAAAATAATGATTAACTTAAAAATCAATGCAAAAATCACATATTACAGATATTGAACGTATAACAACCCTAATTGAGTGTTTATTCTTCTCATAAAATGTCAAAGTCAAAACATTGCAAAGCTTGATTTACAAGCATAACTTAAATTTAATCAACAATGTCACGTAATCCAAACTCTTCGTCCTCTAGAGTTTCATCATTGCCTTCTTCCATAATATTTTCTGATTCCTTTTGCTCATTTTCCTCTTCTAATGGGTCTTTGATGTCTGCGAATCTCGCACACAACCCCCGGCGCCCCAACCCTCTCAACCCCCCCCTCCACCGGCCCGGGCGCCCTCACTCGCCCCCCCAACCGACACCCCACTCTGCCCCGTCGCCCTCACCCACCCTCACCCAACCCCCACCCCGGCCCGGGCACCCTGCCAACCCTCCCCGCCCAGGAGCCCACACAAACCCCCACGCCCCAACCCTCTCAACCCCCCCCGGCTCGGGAGCCCTCACCCGCCCCACCAACCGCACCCCCACCCAGCCCCGGCGCCCTCACCCGCCCCCCGTCCCGGGCGCCCTCACCCACCCTCACCCGCTCCCCCACCCGGCCCGGGCGCCCTCACCCGCCCAACCCGCGCGCCCTCACCCGCCCCCTGCCCGGCGCCCTCACCTGCCCGCCCTAACCTGGCACCCTGCCAGGCGGGGGCGCGGGCCACCCGGGTGGCGCGGCTGAGGCAGGCGCCACCCGGGCGGCCCACGCCCCCGCCCGACAGGCGGCAAGGCGATTACCGGAATCGCCCAGCCGCTTGCCGGGCCAGGGCGGGGGCCGCCCGGGTGGCGCGGACGAGGCAGGGTGGGTGAGGGCGCCCCGAGGGGGGGGGGAGGGCGGGTCAGGGCGCCCGGGCAGGGGGGCGGGCGGGTCAGGGCGCCGAGCGGGTGAGGTGGGTGAGGCCGTCGGGCGAGCGGGCAGCCGAGTGAGGGCGCCGGGGTAGGCGGGCAGGGGCGCCCGGGCGGGTGAGGCGGGTGAGGGCGTCGGGCGGGCGGGCGAGGGCGCCTGGGCGGGTGAGGGTACGGGGCGGGTGGGCGAGGCGGGCGGGTGAGGGCGCCGGGCGGGCGAGGGCGAGCGGGCGAGGGCGCTGGGCGGGTGAGGGCGGGTGAGGCGAGTGAGGGTGCCGGGCAGGCGGGCGGGCGAGGGCGCACGGTCGAGTGAGGCGGGTGAGGGTGCCGAGCGGGCGGGCGAGGGCGCCGGGCGGGCGGGCGAGGGCCGGGCGGGCGAGAGGGCGAGGGCGGGTGACGCGGGTGAGGGCGGGCGAGGGCGGGTGAGGGCGCCGGGCGGGCGGGCGGGTGAGGGTGCCCGGGCGGGTGAGGTGGGTGAGGGTGCGTGGGTGAGGGCGTCGGGCGGGCGGGCGGGCGAGGGCACCAGGGCGGGTGAGGTGGGTGAGGGTGCCGGGCGGGCGAGCGAGGGCGCCCGGGTGGGTGAGGCGGGTGAGGGCGTCGGGCGGGCAAGGGTGCAGTTCGGGCGGGCGGGTGAGGGCACCGGGCGGGCGAGGACGCCGGGCGGGCGGGCGGGTGAGGGCGCCCTGGTGATTCCCGGAATCGACCTGCCGCCCGGGCGATTCCCGGAATCGCCCTCACCCGCCCGAGCGCCGTCACCCGCCCGCCTGCCCGTGCCCTCGCCCGCCCGGCTCCCTCACCCGCCTCACCCGCCCAGCGGGCGGGCGGGTGAGGGCGTCGGGCGGGCGAGCGGGTGAGGGCGCCCGGGCGATTCCCGGAATCGCCCTGCCGCCCGGGCGATTCCCGGAATCGCCCTCACCCGCCCGGGCGCCCTCACCCGCCCGCTCGACCGTGCCCTCGCACGCCCGGCGCCCTCACCCGCCTCACCCGCCCGGCGGGCGGGCGGGTGAGGGCGCCGGGTGGGCGAGGGCGCCGGGCGGGCGGGCAGGTGAGGGCGCCTGGGCGATTCCCGGAATCGCCCTGCCGCCCGGGCGATTCCCGGAATCGACCTCACCAGCCCGAGCACCCTCACCCACCCGCCCGCCCGTGCCCTCGCCCGCCCAGCGCCCTCACCCGCCTCACCCGCCCGGGCGCCCTCGCCCGCCCGCCCGCCGGACGGCCTCGCCCGCTCGCCCGACACCCTCACCCGCCTCACCCGCCTTGGCACCCTTGTCCGCCCGGCGCCCTCACCCGCCCGGGCGGGCGGGCGGGTGAGGGCGATTCCGGGAATCGCCCGGGCGGGCGGGCGGGGGAGGGTGATTCCGGGAATCGCCCGGGCGGGCGGGCGATTCCGGGAATCGCCCTCACCTGCCCGCCCTTTCGGCGCCCTCACCCGCTCGCCCGGCACCCTCACCGCCTCACCCGCCTGGATGCCCTTGCCTTCCTGGAGCCCTCACCCGCCCACCCGGCACCCTCTCCTGCCTCACCCGCCCGGCGCCATCACCCACCTCACCCACCAGGGCGCCCTCGCCTGCCCGCCCGGCACCCTCACCGCCTCACCCGCCTGGACGCCCTTGCCCGCCCGGCACCCTCAACCGCCCGGGCACCCTCTCCCGCCGGCCCGCCCGGCGCCCTCACCCGCCTCACCCGCCCTGGTGCCCTCGCCCGCTCGCCCGCACGGCGCCCTCACCCACCCACCACGCCCGCCACCCCGCCCGGGTGCCCTCACCCACCCGCCCGGGTGCCCTCACCCACCCGCCCGGGCGATTCCCGGAATCGCCCTGCCGCCTGTTGGGCGGGGGCGCAGGCGGCCCGGGTGGCGCGGCGGAGGCAGGCGTCACCCAGGAGGCCCGCGCTACCATCCGGTAGGCGGCAGGGCGATTCTCGGAATCGCCCTACCGCTTGCCGGGTGGGGGCGCGGCCGAGGTAGGGTGGGTGAGGGTGCCCTGGGGGGCCAGCAGGTCAGGGTGCCCGTGCGGGGGAGCAGGCGGGTGAGGGCACCGGGCGGGCGGGCGGGTGAGGGCGCCGGGGCGGGCGGGCGGGTGAGGGCGCCGGGGCGGGCGGGCGAGGGCGCCCGGGCGGGCCGGTGACGCTAGTGAGGGCGCCGGGCGGGCGGGTATGGCGGGTAAGGGCGCCAGGCGGGCGGGCGAGGGCGGGCGGGCGAGGGCGTTCGGCGGCCGGGCGGGCAAGGGCGGGTGAGGCGGGTGAGGACGCCGGGCGGGCGGGCGGGCGAGGACGCCCTCTCCCGCCTGCCAGGCCGGCGCACTCACCCTCCTCACCCGCCCGGGCGCCCTCGCCCGCCCGCCCGGCACCCTCACCGCCTCACCCGCCTGGACGCCTTTGGCCGCCCGGCGCCCTCAACCACCCGGGCACCCTCTCCCGCCTGGCGCCCTCACCCGCCTCACCCGCCCTGGTGCCCTCACCCACCCGCCCGGGCGATCCCCAGAATCGCCCTGCCGCCTGCCGGGCGGGGGCGCAGGCGGCTCGGGTGGCGCGGCAGAGGCAGGCGTCACCCGGGCGGCCCGCACTACCGCCCGGTAGGCGGCAGGGTGATTCTCGGAATCGCCCTGCCGCTTGCCGGGTGGGGGCACGGTCGAGGCAGGGTGGGTGAGGGTGCCCGGGGGGGCCAGCGGGTCAGGGCGCCCGTGCGGGGGAGAGGGCGGGTGAGGGCACCGGGCGGGCGGGCGGGTGAGGGCACCGGGGCGGGCGGGCGAGGGCGCCCGGGCGGGCGGGTGAGGCTGGTGAGGGCGCCGGGCGAGCGGGTGTTGCGGGTAAGGTCGTCGGGCGGGCGGGCGAGGGCGTACGGCGGCCCGGTGGGCGAGGGAGGGTGAGGCGGGTGAGGACGCCGGGCGGGCGGGCGGGCGAGGGCGCCCGGGCGGGTGAGGTGGGTGAGGGTGCCGTGCGGGCGGGCGAGGGCGCCCGGGCGGGTGAGGCGGGTGAGAGCGCCGGGCGGGCGAGGGCTCCGGGCGGGCGAGGGCGCCGGGCGGGCGGGCGGGTGAGGGCGCTAAGGCGATTCCCGGAATCGCCCTCACCCGCCGGGGCGCCCTAACCCTCACGCCCCCAATCTTTTTTTTCTTTAATTGGGCGGTGTGCGGCACCACCGAACGCTCACTTTTACCAAGATAACCAAGCATTAACCAAGATAACCAAGATAACCAAGCATTAACCGATATCAACTTCTTCTTAAATCGATATAACATGAATTAACCGATTATCTTATCCACACAAATCTTTAATCTTTGTTTCTCAACATAAACATTCAAAACAGCTTCATGTATAATGTAAACCGAAACAATAATAACAACATTCATGTGAAATGGGAGGGGCAACTCCCAAGTGAGTCTGCCCGCAATTATATATTATGAAACTTCCTTTTCAATAATACATATACACAAGTATGCCGGCTAATTCACGGCCATACTTAGAAACATTACAACAAGACTTTAAAAGCCTTTGCATACACGATTATACACCTTTGTTGTGAACGAATGCCCACACGGTCATCAAGACGTTCACCCCAATCCTGCACTAAAACCGTGTATACACCGAGACCATAATTCTGCACCTGCAACCGTATACCATAGGCCGTGAGACACTCTCACCAAAACTGCGCAAGCTGCTCACTCCTCCAAGGTATAACCGGCTGTATAAACCTCTGCGCTATTTATTCAAGCGTTCCAAGCTCTTATAAACCTGCACAATGATACGTCCAACTGCTGTCCACGTGTCAGTCTTCTGGTATACCTGCGCAGTCCAATCTGCTCTATACCATATATCTCTGCCTACGTGACAGTCCTTCTACGTATCGTTAAACCAATATGTCAATCCGGCAGCCCGCTATCTCCGTATAATCTCTGCGATTTTACCGAGAGCTGATACCCACGCGGGTTATCCCAACGCTCTGATATACCTCCATAATTATACGCTCAGCTGCTACCCGAACCAATTAGACAGAACTCAGCAGCCCATCGTTACATATACTTCTCTGCGCGTTTACCCAAGAGCGGGTATCCACACAAATTACCCGATATGCTCATATAAATCTGCGCATTTATATGTCTGAACCGCTGCCTGAATTCCGTTCTCCAATCGAGACAACCTGCTGTGTATATATAACCCTCTGCGCTATCACCTGCGCAATAATATAGTCAGACTGCTGTCTTCACGTGTTCTGTTCACCGTTTACCACCCTTGAATAACAGACTTCCACGTATAAGCTGTTACGCATTCAGCCCTGTAATGCGCACGAGCTGTACACATTAGAACTGCGCAACCCTTCGCTGGAAATCAGAGCGAGTGATCTTCGTTGTCCCCAAATGAAACCTCAACATATGTTATGCGTATTATTATTCCTTCAAAAGACATGTCCAGCCATGCGGCCGACTCTCCAAATAATAATACGCTCACCATATAATTAACATGTCGGCTTCCATTTGTTTTATTCTCCATATATGCGCTCCTTATTTTAATGGCGGTCTCCACCATCCATATAAGGCCACGTACATTTATATTTTATTATATTTCAACATTCTCTTATAATCATATGTCCTCCACATATGCGCACAAGCTCCACATAATATATATATATTTTATTTCTTTTTATTACCGTTCGCTTATATTTATATAAGCTCCCGCATTTTATATATCGGCTTCCGCTTATATCATATACGTTCCTTTTTAATGGCTGCTCCATTATAAAATCCCATATATGGTTGTTTTATTATATTTTATTATTTGCTTTATATATATACGCACTTCTTATATTATAATGGTCGTCCATCATATATATATAAGCCACGTATATATATTACTTCGTTCACGCACATATTTATATGTGCGTCCAACCATCATACGCTCTGATGCTCTCGTCTCACACTTAGCCACATTCTGGTCTAAGTGCATATTCGTCATCGCACCATCGCACCGAACCGCCAGCTTGGGTGACCGCACCGCTAGCTCGGGTGTCCGCACCTCAACTTCTGGCCCGTCGACTCCATGTGAAGGATGTTTTGCCCGGTCGCACATCAACTCGTCATCGTGCACGCCTGCCCGAGACTCCAGGGCGTTACAGGTGCCCTCGCCCGCCCGGCACCCTCACCCGCCTCACCCGCCCGGGCGCCTTCGCCCGCGCGCCCTCTCGACGCCCTCACCCGCCCGCCCGACACCCTCACCCGGCTCACCCGCCTGGGCGCCCTTGCCCGCCCAGCGCCCTCACCCGCACGGGCGGGCGGGCGGGATAGGGCAATTCCGGGAATCGCCCGGGCGCCCTCACCCGCCCTCCCGCCCGACGCCCTCGCCCGCCCGGCGCCCTCACCCGCCTCACCTACCTGGGCGCCCTCGCCCGCCCGCCCGGCACACTCACCGCCTCACTCGCTTGGACGCCCTTGCGCGCCTAGCGCCCTCACCCGCCCGGGCGCCCTCTCCTTCCCGCCCGCCCGGCGCCCTCACCCACCCAACCCGCCCGCCCCCACCCTGGTGCGCTCACCCACCCACCCAGGCAATTCCCGGCATCGCCCTGCCGCCTGCCGGGCAGGTGGCGCCTACCTCGGTCGCGCCACCCGGGCGGCCCGCGCCCCCGCCCCGTAGGCAGCAGGGCGATTCCGAGAATCGCCCTGCTGCCTGCCGGGCGGGGGCAGAGGCGCGGGTGGCCCGGGTGGCGCGGTGGAGGCAGGCGTCCCCATGGCGGCCCGCGCTACCGGCCGGTAGGCGGCAAGGCGATTCTCGGAATCGACCTGCCGCTTGCTGGGTGGGGGCGCGGTCGAGGCAGGGTGGGTGAGGGTGCCCGGGGGGCCGGCGGGTCAAGGCGTCCGTGCGAGGGGGCGAGCGGGTCAGGGCACCGGGCGGGCGAGCGGGGGTGCCAGGGCAGGCGGGCGAGGGCGCCCGGGCGGGTGGGTGAGGCTAGTGAGGGCGTCGGGCGGGCGGGTGTGGCGGGTAAGGGCGCTGGGCAGGCAGGCGAGGGCGTTCGGCGGCTGGGCGGGCGAGGGCGTCCGGCAGCCAGGCGGGCGAGGGCGGGTGAGGTGGGTGAGGGAGCCGGGCGGGCGGGCGGGCAAGGGCGCCCGGGCGGGTGAGGTGCGTGAGGGTGCCGGGCGGGCGGGGGAGGGCGCCCGGGCGGGTTAGGCGGGTGAGGGCGCCCGGCGGGCGAGGGCGACGGGCGGGCGGGCGGGTGAGGGCGCCCGGGCGATTCCCGGAATCGCCCTGCCGCCCGGGCGATTCCCGGAATCGCCCTCACCCGCCCGGGCGCCCTCACCCGCCCGCCCGCCCCTGCCCTCGCTCGCCCGGCGCCCTGACCCGCCTCACACGCCCGGCGGGTGGGCGGGTGAGGGCGCCGGGCGGGCGGGCGGGTGAGGGCGCCCGGGCGATTCCCGGAATCGCCCTGCCGCCCGGGCGATTCCCAGAATCGCCCTCACCCGCCCGGGCACCCTCACTCGACCACCGCCCGTGCCCTCGCCCGCTCGGCGCCCTCACTCGCCTCACCCGCCCGGGCGCCTTAGCCCGCCCGCCCTCCCGACGCCCTCGCCCGCCCGCCTGACACCCTCACCTGGCTCACCTGCCTGGGTGCCCTTGCCCGCTCGGCACATGGCGATTCCGGGAATCGCCCGGGTGCCCTCACCCGCCCACCGGGTTGGCGCCCACGCCTGCCTGGCGCCCTCACCCGCCTCACCCGCTCGGGCGCCCTTGCCCACCCGACGCCCTCGCCCACCCGCCCGGCACCCTCACCCGCCTCACCCGCCTGGGCGCCCTTGCCCGCCCGGCGCCCTCACCCGCCCGGGCGCCCTCTCCCGTTCGCCTGACCGGCGCCCTCACCCGCCCTCGCCCGCCCACCCGCCCGGCGCCCTCGCCCGCCCGCCCAGGCGCCCTCACCCGCTCACCCGGGCGATTCCCGGAATCGCCCTGCCGCCTGCCGGGAGGGGGCGCGGGCTGCCCTGGTGGCGCGACTGAGGCAAGCGCCACCCGGGCGGCTCGCGACCGCGGCCGCGCCCGACAGGCGGCAGGGTGATTCCCGGAATCGCCCTGCCGCCTGCCTGGAGGGGGCGCAGGCCGCCCGGGTCGCGCCGCTGCGCGGCGGAGCCAGGCGTCACCCGGGCAGCCCACGCCCCCGCCCGGCAGGCGGCAGGGTGATTCCCGGAATCGCCCTGCCGCCTGCCGGGCGGCTCGCTCCGCCCCCTGGTAGGCGGTAGGGGCACGGCTGAGGCAGTGTGGGTCAGGGCGCCCAGGCTGGTAGGCAGGTGCCAGGCGGGTGAGGGCACGCGGGGGGGGTGGGCGGGTGAGGGTGCCAAGTGGGTGGGGGCGCCCGGGCCCGGCGGGTGAGGGCGCTCGGGCCGGGCCGGTGAGGGCGCCCGGGTGGGGGGGCGGGTGAGGGCACCGGGCGAGGGGGCAGGTGAGGGTACCCGGGCCTGGCGGGCGGGCAGGTGAGGGTTCCCGGGCCGGGCGGGCGGGCGGGTGAAGGTGGGTGAGGGCGCCCAGGCCCGGGGGTGGGTGAGGGTGCCGGGGCCGGGTGGGGGGGCGGTTGTGGGCGCCCGGGCCGGGGGGAGGGTGTGTTGAGAGGGTTGGGGCGCGGGGGGTTGTGTGGGCGCCCGGGCGCGGGGGGTTTTGGCAGGGTGCCCGGGCCGGGTGGGTCGGCGGGTGAGGGTGGGTGAGGGCACCTGGGCCGGGGGGCGGGTGAGGGCGCCGGGGCCGGGTGGGGTGTCGGTTTTGGGGGCAGGTGAGTGCGCCCGGGCCAGGGGAGGGGGGCATTGAGAGGGTTTGGGCACGGGGGGTTGTGTGGGCGCCCGGGCGGGGAGGGTTGCAAGGCGCCCCGGCCGACGGGGGGGGTTTGGGACGGTTGGGGGGGGCGGGGGTTGAGAGGGCGCCCGGGCCGGGTAGGGGGAAGCGTGAGGGCGCTCGGGCGGGCGTTGGGTTGGGTTGGTAGGGATTAAAGGGGGCAGGGGTGCGGGTTGTGGGTGAAGGTAGTGAGGGTGTCGAGAGGGGGGTTAGAGGTAGGGGACGAGTCGACTGTGGCGCCCACCCTAGCATGTTATGGTTGAAAACATGTTAAATTTATACTTAGGAAAGAAAAATGATATTCTACCAAAAACATTAATGTGTTTTTTTTCCTCATAAACAACTTTGTTTGACACATAAAAATTTGGTTTTATTAGCATTTTTAAAAAATGTTGAAAATTGACCTTAAAAAAAAAAATTCATTATTCCAGTATCATCACTCTCATTTTGAAGCTATATTTTGCACGAAAATTTCATAGTAAAGTTCATAGTTACTGCCATTTTTAAAACATGTTCAAAATTAACGCCTAAAAAATAAAAACATCGTTCCAGTATACACACTTTTCGTTTTTAGCACTGTTTTTGATGTTTTTTTGGGGTTTTTTGGCCAGAGTTCCCGTTTTGAGTTTATAGCTCCCATTTCAAAGTTTACATTGTTAACCTATCTCACGTTTGTCAAATTCATATTTTCTCCGTCAAAAACATCATTTGAATAAAAACTATCCCGATATGTGGAACGGGGGATTTGTAGAAATGAAGGGAATTAAAGGGGATGAGGGGCTTCTAAATTCTTGGAAAAATTTTGGGAAGTAGGGAGGGATGTTAAGATGCAGGGGAAAGTGGAATTTACAGGATTGAGTGAGGGGAAGGGATCCAAAATGGCAAAACACATGCCTAGCCTAGAAAAGTGTCAAATTGTAGCAATATGCTAGGGTTTGTGGGAAAATGATGAATTTGAGGTATATAAGTGATGGGAAGTGTTTAAGTAGGATTATTAAAGATAGGGGAAGGTGTATGAGCATTAGGATACAATTTTTTTTTATGATTTGACCATCCAAGAAAAATTACCTTCAAAACCCTAGCAGAGGGAAATGAGCCTTACTGAAGCACAATTGAAGCACAAAAAAGGTGTAAAATGACCCATTGGAACCTGAAATAATGATGACAATTATTTGAATGATGGTACACTCAGCTAAATGTTGACATGGACCAATACTTCGAAAAATTTGGAAGGAGAGTGAAAGCAATCCTAGACCTAATACCTAGTGACCAAATTTTACTTGAAGACTCACTGAATGACAGAAAATTGACTTTGACACCCCAAGACCACTTTATAAGAGCATATTTGATCATTGGTAGAAGGCTGAAAATATTGACACTAACATTGGACTTGTTGGGGATGGTAGCTCCTTGTAGGTGTCAAGAACACCGTAGACCAAGTGCCTAAACATGTGGGCCAATACAATCAAAAACTCAAACTAAAATGCATGACTGAAAAACTGAGGACTTGACGACACAAATTGACTCTGAAACTGACTGAACCAATCTCAGTTTTGTGAGATTATTAATCAAACCCTACTCTAAGTGATCCCTTCCTCACCTGATCAAGTGAAATGAAACAACCAATGCAACCAAGTAAACATTCTGGCTACCGTTTGAATTCTCTGCAAGTGCTTGCTTATGAGCAACAAGAGAGAACTACTTAAACACAACTCCCATGAAAACTTGTAAACAGATCTAAATTTTCTTAGATTGAATAATATGGATTCTTTATCTGACTCCAAAAATAATACATAAGGACTTTGAAATTTATGTGCATTGGGAGTTAGCTCTTCTAATGGATTACCTTGCTTCTCCTCATACCATGAATGCAAACTTTCATCTGAGTTTTGTGAGGAGACTACTACTAAAAATGACAAAGAAACCGGCTACTGGATCAACTTTGTATCAATACTTTTTCAAGCTCACAGTTAGGTAATGGAGAAGGACTTTGACTATAGATATCATCTAACACATCAGCTATTGGATCGTGAAAAACTTGAGAAGACTATTGCAACACATTTTGTATTGGTTCCAATGAGATTGCATGATTTTCTACAGGCTGCTCATCCTTTATTGAAGATATACTATGCAAATTTCCCTTCAAAAACTGAAATGATTCAAAACATAATGGTACAAAATCATCTTCCATGATTTGATCATATGTTCTAGCTTCCAAGTCTTCATCTGCAACTTGACATTCAATGGCATTCGGGAGCTATAAATCTAGATATGGGAAGTCTTAAACAAGGATTTCATTTCCCTCTAGATGGTCAAGATCAAAAATTATCGACGGTTGGTTTATGATTGCATGAAATTTGTCTCTGATGAATTGAAATGAAGTAAAACAAAAAGGAAAATATCCTTCACTTACTTCAAAATTTTATGCACTTTCCTCCTCACTTCCATAGCTGATAGGCATTGACTGATCACTGTATTCAAGCCGCTGAAAGTGAACTTCCTCCTTCCACAAACCAGCTGTTGATTTGTCTGCAAAATTAGATTTTGTTTGGAGAACATAATCATCATCATATTGATCAAACTTAGCCAAATCATTAGATAAAACATATCATCTAGCATACATGTCAGATCAATAGATCTCTCTTCTCTAATCTGATCCATAAAACAATCATTATCAGAGCTATGACAACTGGGATAAGAAAGAAAATGTTTTGGATCAGCCACTTGTTTTGCATCATCTCTTCCACTGCACTTACCAAAATGTCGAGCTTTATCTCTAAAGATGTTGATTCCTATGGATCTATGCTCTTCATCTCTTCTTCAGTCAAATTTTCCCTTCTGATCAACAGATTAACCTCTACATCTACTACACTATTTTGCATCTCTTCAAGTGTTGCAAGGTTCCTTTCCCTCAGCTGAAACTCCATTTCTAGATCAAAGGCTTCTGGGTAGTGTAAGAGAGAGGATCCAGGAGGAGGCCTTATATTAGAAAGCATCGAAAAATAGAATTGGTTAATTCTGGCATAAAATTGTTGTATTGTCTCCCCCTAGTAGTATTTTCAACTGATTATATACTCTTCTAGAATTAAGAAAGGGTTTTGTTTGACCACCCACTTGTCGAGGAAAATTTTGACGAATTGCTGGAAATCTGAGATGCTTGCATCAGGCAGGGTTTTGAACCAACTCTTGACTTTGC
This sequence comes from Pinus tabuliformis, assembly GCA_031772625.1. Lineage (NCBI taxonomy): Eukaryota > Viridiplantae > Streptophyta > Pinopsida > Pinales > Pinaceae > Pinus > Pinus tabuliformis. The sequence goes on along the minus strand of CM062820.1, from coordinate 1,499,482,944 downwards.
CTTCCAAAGAAAGAGAAAAAATCCTAATTCTAACATCCTCTTCATCAGCTTCAAAAAGGTCAAGAAAAGACTCAAAACTTAGTACATGTCTCTCAACAGTGATGTTATCACATTCAGCATCAAATCTTGGTAGATATAGGTAGTGATTTTTAGGAAATGCATGGGATATAGGAGGTAAAATCAGAGGCTTGTATCTATCTAGAATTTTACAAGGTATAGGAGTATATAAAAAGGTTGTAGAGTTATTCTTGATCTCTTGAGACTCATCAGTTTGAAGACGATCATCATAAGATTTAGAAGAAGGCTCTTGATCAAGCTCAAAGGAATGGGAATATTTTGTATTCACAATCTTCAAATGGAAAGAATCAAATGCAGGTCTAGGATATTTTTTGAAATAAAATATACTTTGTAAAGCCTTCTTGACATTGTCGGGAAAAGAGAAGAAATAATTTATAACTAAGAAAATAATGTCTTGGATGAAATTCCAACTTGAGTACCTGATCTTTCCATATTTTCCTTTCTTGTTTTTGTTGGTCGGGTTCATCCTCTAGTGGAGTCCTTGGATCCGATCTCAAAACTGATTTAGAGTCACCAAGTGAATGATTTTAGGCTTCCAGTGTCTGATCATTGTCCACCATCAACAATCAGATCTAAATTTGATACATTATGTTGAGGAACATAAAACTACATTCCCCAGTATGGTCACCACTATGTTATCACCTGGATTGAACTTCAGGCTGAACGAAGGCAATGTCAGGGTAACCATAAACCACACTTAACCAAGTAGCTAGTGCTACTATGCCAAGGGAGGGCTCTCTCCATGAGGATCTCAGCCAAGATGACTGGATCAAGAAAATGATATTAGGCTAGGTATAGCAGCACAAGGTTTGATTTGATTTGAAGGGGTTCTGTTGGATCAGGAGGAGCTTGACAGTTTTGGCAAGGAAAATAAGTCAAAATTGGAGGGTGTTTGATGGGGCAAGGTAGGTATGAAGCTTAGCACTCTAGGGTTTGATTATGTGAGTTGATTTAAGATCGGTGAGAAGCTAGGAAGAGCATGTGATCATCATGGATCCTTCCTAAACTATAGAAAACATGAACTGTGAATATTTTCCCAAAGCAAAGCATTAATGTTATGGATTCTGCCTATCAACTTAAAAAAATCCACTTAGAAGAAATTAAATGATTAATGAAGTACACAAAACATTTAAACATATGATCATAAAGAGAGGAAACTGAACTAAACACCATACCACATGGATCCCAACGAAATAGCTGCAATTTCTGATTAATCTCTTGCTAAAGTGATACAAAATGATGTCCTTTCAAAACCTAGCATCCAACTGAGTCAAACCCTTTAAAATGAGAAATATTAAGAAGATATAGCCATTGATTCAACCTCCTCCCATCCTCAACGGTTGAATCCCTAAGATGAGGAGCTAATCTAACCAACAATAAACAGGAAACTAGAATCTAGGCATCTTAGCAACTTGCCTCTAAAAGTGAGGAAACTGATTCATTTGTGCTCAAAATGACTTTTAATCTAATGAATCTACCATCTACTACTAATTATGCATCATATTTACAAGACAAGTAATCATTTACATTAGTAAAACATCCTCCATGAGAGAAAATCCAAGAGCACAGTCAAAGCAAAGTGAAATGGCAATCATGTGAAAAATTTGTCCTATGCGTAGTGACACTAGCCCTACGCGCAGCGCCACTTTTAGGTCCCTTTTGGAGGCCTTCATGACATCCAAATTGATCTCATGATAGCTCATTGGAAATATATTCAAGTCTATTTTCCAAAACATCTATAATTTCTTCGTTGGAAACTCATTTGAGCCCTCAAAAGTTGATTCTCCCAAGACTACTACTGTGTGTCCAAAAAGTGGCAAAAAGGTCATTTTTTGGGTTGTTTTCTTACCTTTTGGTAGACCAGTTTTTCTCCAAAAGATTAGAAATTCATACGGTCCATGTGATCATCAGTCTAAATCCAAAAATACAAGCCATTTATCCATTGGGTGTCCCTAGGAAAAGCACAACACCAATGGCGCTGCGCGTAGAGCCAGAACTCCTGTGTTAAAATTTCCAAAATTTGCCAAAGGCAAACATTCCTAAAAATTTGATCAAAGTTGGTGAGCAGACCACCATCAAGCATCTTGATGAGCCAAGGAAGCTTCAGCAAGAAACCTGAGCCTATCCTCCTACTTTTGGCCTTTGAGAGCTCGTCACAACCTTGCCTTCATCTGCTTGACTGTTATATTGCAAATTTTGTTCCGGGTCCTGTAGTGGTAGGCCATGTTCCTGATGATCTAATTCTCCCTATTGGCCATTTGCAACAGCTTTTCTAAGTGAAAATTGAATCTTTCAAGGAAAATTTCTCTATCTTCCTCAATTTCCTTCTCAATTGAAGTCAAGGTGACCGGTGCTTCTTCCTTTTGCATTGTTTATTTGCCCTTGTCACTTTGTCTTTTTGTCTTGAGAAGTTCTAGCTCCATGAGAACCTACTTATCACTCAACTTCTTGTTCTCTCATTTTAGATATGTGATGACATACTTGGCTCTCACCATGTTTTCCATCAATGCCTGGATTTGAGCCTCTTTCTCCTTTATGGTGCTGGTTTTTTTTTGCTTCATCCTGAGCCTCCAAGTCAATTGTCTCTACGTCATGATGAATATGATGTTTTTCTAGCCAACAATTATCCATCAAATCAAAATATTTCTCCTCATAATCTATGTCTTCTCTGTCCACATTTCCCAGGCTTTGAGGCTATGTACTCCTAGAAAAGGGATGGAGGGGGTGAGTAAGGGTGATTAGGAATAAGGCAAGGAGAAGTGATCTTGTGGGGCATTTGGTGGACTAGGTAAACATGAAAATGAGTGGGAGGGTATGAACCACGAAAATGACGGAGAGGGTCTAGGGTTTTAGGGTATTTGTTTGGGGATGAAGGAAAAAGGGATATGGAGTGATATGGAGTGTTATGTAGGAGGGGTTTTAGGGTTTTAGGGATAAGTGGTGGGATGAATATTAAGGGTTAGGGTTTTAAGGCATAAATAGAGGAGATTCTAGGGCTTCACATTTAGCATAGCTAATTATCCTCAAATGCATTAATTGAAAGCCAAGGATGAAGTTTAGGGGTAACACTTACTTGTTTGAGGGGTGAAGAAGACAAATTTGGTGTTTTTGGTGGTAGGAGGTCATTTTGGCTCTTGTTGGCCCTATGTGCAGTGCCACCTATAGGTGCACTGTGCCTTTCTCTATGCGTAGTGCTGTTGTTTTTTTCACAGCGAAAATTGGCCTACGTGCAATGCTCTATCCCTACATTAAGCGCTCTGGCCTCTACGGGTAGCGCCACATCAAGCTGACTTTTGACTACCTTCCCGATGTCCAAATTGCAACCGTGACAGCTCGTTGGAAATATATTCCTATATACTTTCGATAGCATCTTTAATTGTTCAGTTTGGAGCTCAGTTTCACTGTCAAAAGCTCAATCTCCCAAGATTGGTCAAAATGTGCAGAATGAGGATGCCAAAATGTAGAGTGTTGTTGCAGTCAACTTTTGGAGGTCTTACTCAACTCCAATTTAAGCTCATGGTAGCTCATTTGAAAGATGTATATGTCTAGTTATCATTTGATGCATCAAGAAATTATTTTGGACATTCTATCTTAGAGAGAAATTGCATTTCCCAAGGCCATTTCAGAAGTGCATCAACTCTCTTGAGGCAAATGATGTTTTGGACATTTCTCCCAAACGATGAGACCTGTGTAAAAACTAAAGGAGGCTATTCTTGTTTGGTCTATGTTAGACAAAAAACCTCTCACTATTGTAAAATTCATATTTTCTTTGTCAGAAACATCATTTGAATAAAAAGTATCCCGATATGTGGAATAGGGGATTTGTAGAAATGAAGGGAAATGAAAGGGATGAGGGGCTTCTAAATTCTTGAGAAAATTTTGGGAAGTAGGGAGGGATGTTAGGAAGTAGGGGAGAGTTGAATTTCAAGGATTGAGTGAGGGGAAGGGGTCCAAAAGGGCAAAACATAGGCCTAGCCTAGAAAAGTGTCAAATTGTAGCAATATGCTAGGGTTTGTGGGAAAATGATGAATTTGAGGGATATAAGTGATGGGAAGTATTTAAGAAGGTATATTAAAGATAGGGGAAGGTGTATGAGCATCAGGCTATAAGTTTTGTTGATGATTTGACCATCCAAGAAAAATTACCTTCAAAACCCTAGGAGAGGGAAATGAGCCTTACCTAAGCACAATTGAAGCACAAACAAGGTGTAAAATGACCCATTGGAACTGGAAATAATGATGAAAATTCTTTGAATGATGGTACACTCAGCTGAATGCTAGCATGGACCAATACTTGGAAAACTTTGGAAGGAGTGAAAACAATCCTAGACCTACTACTTAGTGACCAAATTTTACTTGAAGACTCAATGAAATGACAAAAAGTTGACTTTGACACCCCAAGACCACTCTATAAGAGTATATTTGATCACTACTAGAAGGCTGCAAAGAAAGACACTAACAGAGCCCTTCTATCGCCTTCTGATCCCTCAACATCTTCATCCAAGTTTTGAGAAAAGTGGCTGATGACGAAGGATAGACATCTTTCACTTCATTATTTCCAATTGGTTTTTCTGGACTCCCCGATGTAGAAGCCTCAAAAATGTTTTTTGTAGCTTCCCTGAAAGTTTATTTAGCTTGGTTAAGGTCAAACTAAACTTCCTTTTCAGCAGCCTTATGCACCCATCCCTAGGTTTCCGGCAACTTTCCCTTATCTTCTCTTGTAGCCATACCACTATGCATTATGATATTTATACTATTATCCTCTTCACAAGGCTCCACCCTCATCATTCAGATATTCTGCATAGGTTTTTGTGTCTTTTTCTCCTGCATCTTGGCAATGAGCACTAGGAAAACTTCTATCACATGATCAAATTATCTACAATATTGACAAGATGGATGCATTCGGTCCTAACAGTCATGCACAAAATGTCTAGGTTCTCCAGAGTTATAATAGATAACTTGTCCATGACCTCTATTAGCCCCTCCTCTTCTTCCTCTTCCATTACCTTGGAATACTCTTCACGTTGCATCTGCTCCCTAATCCTGAGGCTGATTCTATACTTGTATTAGATAGGTAGGGGTCCTTTCCATCATTAATTCATAGCTTTGGTAGTTTTTCTCATCGTGTCCAACCAATTTACATAAATTACAAAATAGTTGTTGCGGTGTCTGAACAAACTTCTACAAGAGGTGACAATTATCAGTTGTGTGCTTCCTAGTTATCTAATAGATAACGCACCATAGTGGTAGTCCCATGCTCAGTACCACAATATTTTTAGGCTTCAGAGGCACAAGACCTCCTCCAATCAAGTAATTATAATAATGAGGGAAATGATCCTTATCATGTCCCTAGTCCTTGCATTTTAGACACCAAATATCAGCACACACCTTCGGTTGAGCTTCCTTTCCTGTTTTCAATCTCTGCAACTCCATGTGAAGACCTATCAGCCACGAATAAATCTGTTGTACTCCAATGTTAGAATCTTGTACTAGTGAGGCTTATAAAATCATCGCGGTCTCCACAACCTCTTCTTGTGTTCCTATCTTATGTTGCGATAATGGTAATCTTAGGTGAGGAAATAATGAAGAAATGTACTCGTCTCTGTGTTGATCATCCGTGATGTTCATATTAGCCTTCCTAATCAGTCATTTTAGCCTCTGATTTAAATCCCACAAGGATTCATTTACCCTTTGTTGTATCTCCTTAAAATCTATGACAGACTGCACCTGAGAATTAGGCTTCTTAAACTCACTATTCAATATTTGTTGAGTCTCTCACAATGTCATGCCAGGTATGTCTTCATAGAACTTCATATACCAAGTCAACACCCTATGTTGCAACACTATGACTAGCTATTCTTTCATTAGATTATCATCAGCTATCTATTACGCTGTCCACTCAACATTTTCAACAAACCAGAATTGCTCGAGATTTTCACTCCTTACCCCTTTAAAGATCAACATCTTCATTACGTTTTCCATGTTGAATGATTGAGGTGGAGGTGGACATGGAGGTGAAGGTGTAGGTGTATGTCGCGAAGGTGGAGGTGGAGGTAGAGTTGATGGATGAGGTATCCTTGGGATACCCTGACTTACCAACTGAAATGCACTTTGTGGTGTATTTAGAATAATTCCTTCATCATCACTTGAAGAGGATCCCAATAGCGACTATATTCAGAGCCTGATTCTCTGTTCCTTCTAAAGGGTTTTCTGCTTCCCATAGTCCCAAACATCAAGGTAATGGCGTAACATGTTTTTCACAAAAAAACATCTTAATCCAAGTTTTTAAATATTATAAATACTTACCTCACGGTCCCTTGAAGAGCCTGCACTTTGCTTCGCTATAGTTGACGAATCCTCCTATGATATGATCTATCTAGCTTAGTGACGAATCCTCCTATGATATGATCAATCTAGTGATGAAAAGCCCACACAATGTTATTTTTTGAAGCTTCCAAGTGTCTTATCAGCTTTGGAGTCCACACAATTGGACTGTGAAGCCTCCATGTACCCTAACTGTCTGCCAATCTAGAATGCCACTCGTGCAATTCGCAAGGGAAGAAACAAAAAAAGGCTTTAGTTTTGTCTGTGTACAGGTATTTATTAAACCACTATCCCAAGTTGGATAATCAAGGGTTTCTATTCTCTCAAGATGTAAACACATGTAACTTCTAATCAATCGAATTCTTAATTTCCTTCTTTGTAGGGAACCACTTATTGGAAATCACACATTCTTCAGATAGATCCCAGTCCTAGCAACACAACCATTTGTTGGCTTGATGGGGTTTGACCCAGGTTCATCTTTAACTGTGTTAACCAACAAAACCCTAACCAATGTCCCTTTCAGCAACAACTTGCGTAGTGCAGGCTACAACCTCACCCGATGTAGAAATGGGGGATGTTAGAACCAGGTTTCTATATCTAGAGGCCCATGTGATTGTTTTCCTGAAGTTCTTACAACTTAGATTTGCCTTCGCACAAATCTAATACTTCCGAAAGACAACTACTACAAATCTATCTAAATGATATTCAGATCTTCGCGAAGATACATAATTGTACTTATCATGCATAATATTATAGATCTACCAGTTTTGCGCAGTAAATAAGGATTAATTCATATTAAACAGATTACAGAGTGAAGATATATAAACTTAGAAGAAGTAAATAAAAGAACACTGATACATCATTTCCAACCCAAAAAATTCTTTATTAGATATAAATGTTTAGATACAGACTTCTTATCCCTATGCCCGCAGCTGTTGGGGCTTGCACTGTCAGCCTACAGACTTACCAAGGTCTCCGTGCACTCAGCTGCAAGAACCTTCCCCTTTCTTCTAAGTACAGGAAACAAAACTTTCCCGCCTTAGCACCTTGCCCTTGCAATGATTCTTCTTAATATGATTTTTCCTTATACTCACTATGACTCAACTTTATATAGCCTTTTCTTTACAATACGGACCATGGGCGGCTCAAAACAACTCTATCACCTACCAAACTAAAGGACTAAAGCCCCTTTGACTTCTACTAGCTTCACACTCCACTTTCCACATTTTGCAGAGAGTTTACATTCACTACAAAAGATAATAGAAAATGGACTCAAAACTTAACAAAATTGGCCCCAGGGACCTCTTCCAAAAAACTATAAGTGGACAAATTAGGTGAATTAATAAATGATACAAGAAGGTAATTAATTATTCATTGAATTAAGAAGGTTAAAATAAATGGTGAAAAAAAAGGATAACTTTTTTAGAAAATTAATAAAGCACACACACACACACACGCACGCACGTGTGCTAAAAGAATCAATATATGGTTTATAATTTATAAAGTAATATATAACATTGTACTATATTAATTCAAAGAATAATATTATGGTATTGTAATGTATTTTAATATATTTCATATTATGTAATAAATGAATTTTATATATATATATATATATATATATATAGATATATATATATATAGGAAAAATTTAATGAGGAAATAGTTGCAGGGGGAGGTCGTGATGAAACGTAAGTTAAAATAATGATGATTAAAGTAAGAAAATTGAAGCGAGTGGGTGGAAGAATATAAAAGGGAAAGGGATAAAAAAAAAAATGAATTACGAGGTGGGGATTATGGAGGAAGTTGATGGATTATTAGTTTCTAGGAGTGGCTAAGTTTATGGCCATCTTATCTGTTGAAATTATTTATTTACACTAATTACAGTTGATCACCCAATCCCTATGATTAGGTGTCAACAGAAATGGTCAAAAGTATTTATTTACTTAATTAACTCAAAAAATAATGATTAAGAGAGTTAATTAAAAAAGTGAGTGAAATAATTAATAAATAAAAAATGATTTATTAATTATTTCTTGGTGATATGGTCAAATGAGTTAGAAATAATAGTCAAATAATGACTTAATAATTATTTCCTAGGAGAAATGTGAAATGATTAATGAATAATAAATAAATAATGATTTATTTAATTATTCCTAGGGAAATTGTAAAAGTGAGTGAAAATATTTGTAATCATTTTCACTCGGTATATGTAAAAACAACATGAAATTAAATGAATTTTTGGGTTATTTTCATGTGGATAAAATATATGAGAATAATAGGAAATTAAATAAATTTATGGTTTTTTCTCATATGGGTAAATAATTAAATTGAAATGATATACCAAAAGTGGTTCACTAAATTATTTCTTGAGGTGAAAATGTGTTTTAATGTGTAAAAAGCATACCTCATGGCGGATTTCGATTAACCTAGTGGAAAATGCCTAGGTGATCACTTTTTAGGTGATAGCATTACTCAAAAGGAAGTGGTGTACAATCGGTATGGTGTATAAATACTCAATACCTAATCCTAATGCAAGCTATACAGAAATGTAATTTTTTACTTTTCATTGGATGAATGCTAGCTAAAAAAGGGAAGATATTTTTTTTTCAAAATAAAGTCAAAAATATCCGATACTCTTAGTTTTCACTATTGAAATTCACTAAATTCATAACATAAATTAACCCAAAAAACCACCTGAGAAGCAAATAAAAAAGGATTCAAACAAAAACCAAGAAAGAACACCTAGCACTCAAAATCTCTTGGATTTGAAAACAAAAACATCACCAAAACCAATTTATCATGAGCTAAAAAACATAAAAGGGAAGTGCAAAGAATTTTTTAGGACTATAGTTTAATCGACAACAAAATCATGCAAAAACAATGATCTACAAAGATCGAAAACCCAAACCCTTATTCAAGGCCAAGAGTAGAGATGTGCAGAAATAAAAGAGAATGTTTTAAATCTGATCAAGTGGAAAGATCTTAAAGACTCAACTAGACCTCAGATCTAGTTTTGCACAACAATCACCAACAAGAAGAAAAAGTGCTAACCAAAGCAACCAAATTATAGAAAAACAACTTTGATCGAAACACTAAAATTGAAAAAATGATTAGATATAACCCCAAAATAGATGTTTTGATGCAAATATGATACACCAAGGTAAAAATACAAGGCTTCTTGCAACTAATTGAACGTGGGAAAAATAGTCTATAACAAAAAGATGCCACCATCATATTAAGCATCAACTATTGATGGTTGAACAAAATTATTTTTAAGAAAAAATACTCATTATCCTGTTTTGATGACCTATTAGATAAATTGAGGAGAGACACATTTCTTTCTAAGATATGCTTGACATTTGGATGTCATCAAGTCAAAATAAAAGATTATGACACACATAATACAAGACTAAAAACCTAATATAGTACCATGTATTGATGGTGGTGCCATTTGTGCTTACTAATTCCATGACTACATTCATGTGCCTATGGACAACATTTTTGTAAGTAATATGATAAATTTTCATTGGTATTCATCATTGAGATACTAATTTACATAAAGAATAAAGAGAAATATGAGGAATATTTGAGCATAATATGACAACAACTATGGGATAACTAGTTGTACGTTATTTTTATTAAGTGAAGCTTATACTACAATCAAATCCATTATTTGGATCAATTTATCTTAGAGCAAGAGACTATAGTGGAGCTTGAGAAGATAAATTCCGTTATCTATTGACCTACTTGGAAGAATTTCATCAAAGTGAGTTACTTGATGGTATTGTGAGATGTTATTAGAGATTCATCTAAGGGTTCTCCAAGGTTATCTTTTAGGTCAAAAGATACAAGGAAAGTTTCCAGTAGATAAAGAATCTCATTACAAGGGCACTGGCATTGAATATTTTAGACTCAAAAAAATATTTATTTATGAATGAAAACATACAAGGAAGGGATCAAAGGAGTTCTTATGGGGGATATGCATGTAATCATATACACATATAGGAAGCTCAATGAGCATGAGAAACATTATGTTATGCATGGTATGGAGTTTACAATGGTAATTAATGGCCTAAAAACGTGGTGCCATTATTTTATTTCCCACATATTTGTGTGAACAAAAAAACTACAATGTGTTGAAATATTTTCTTCTTTATCCCATTTGGGGAATAGGAAATTAAATATTTATCACTTAATAACAAGTATTATTTTGAAATTTAACATATAAAAGGTAAAGAAAATCATGTGTCAAATGTAATAAGCGAAAGTATGCAAGTAATTCATATGGAAATGGAAAAGTCATGCAAAAATAACTTGAAGCCTAGAATAAAAAATTCTTTCTACTATGAAAAACATTTTCAATATGTCAAAGATTGCCTACAATATGGGAGTAAATGACAAATTTGTGTAGTGTAATAGCTAACTAATAATGGATTATTGATGTACCATGATAAATTGTATGTATTATACTAGTTAGAGTTTTCATCATGGATAAACTTCATAAGAAGCTTTATTTTGAGCACCCTAGATACCAAAATATGATTACATCAATAAGAAAGTTGTATTAATAACTAGGAATAAGGAAGGAAGTGATGGAGTACATTTCCAGACGCTAGGAATGCCAACATGTCAAGGGTGAGCATAGGCACTAGGAAGGATTTTTGCAAACTCTATTGATTCCAGAAGGAAGTGGGAAACTATAAGTGTTGAATTCATCATAGGATTGAACAATATCGAGAAATAGTATGATGCAATAGTTTTGGAAGAGGTAAATTTGTGTAAGGAAACTCACTTCATTGTAGTAAAGTCCACCTATAAGGAAATTGAAATTTTTTGGATCTTTAAAAAAGAGATATTAGAGTAAATGGTATGCAAAAATTGATTGTGTCTAACTAAGGTGTGAACTTCACCTCAACATTTTGGAAAGCATTGTTTGAATAAATTGGAATGTAGTTGGTGTTTGACATTACTATAATACTTGGACAGATGGGGAAATATGAAGGATGAATAATATATTAGAATACATGATCCATGTGTATATAACGAGTAACCCCACTAAGTGAGAGGATCATCCACTATTGGTAGAGCTTTTGTAAACACCATGTATTAGGATTCATTAAAAATGAGTCTATTTGAGTAAGCTATGGTAGGAATCTAATACTATGATTAGTTAGGACAATTCGATGGATTTTATTACACTTGGACTAGATATTTTCAGAGAAATGGAATAGGAACTCATCCAAAGTTATTATAGGTTGAAAAAAACGTAATATCCACAAATGAGCTATGTATAAAGAAATAAAACCCATAGGGAATTCAAAGTGAGGAATCATTTGTATCTTAGGGTTGAGCCTAATCAATGTTCAGATAATATAAACTTGTTCAAAATTGGCACTTCAATACACTAGACCATTAGATATCCTAAAAAGAGTGGTATTTATGGAATAAAAGCTTGCTTTACCTCCTATTATTAATTCACACAATGTATTCCATATATCCTTGCTTAACAAATACGTTCATGATAATAATCACATTAATTATTGGACTATGACCTAGGTGGAAAGAAAGGAGAATTCTAACCTAAGCCTTAAGGCATATTAAATAGCGAGAAGAAAATTATCCAGAACTAAGGCATCACATGGTTTAAGGTTAGTGGAAGTAGTTTGAAGAAAATGAAGCTACATGGGAACTAGAGGATTTAATAAAAGTGATACACCCATTTTCTTTTATTGTATGAAGACAATGTTACAAATGGTAGAACATTAGGGAGAATTTTCCTTGAAGAGGCATTGAAATGTAATGCCACATTTTACTTATTGTATAAATATAATTATGTCGTAGTCTTATGATTTGCCACAAAGATATTTTGTCAATTTTAAATATTGGAATAGAAAATTAAAAAATGACAACTTACTTGGATTATTCTTAAGTAAATTGTTAAACAACTAAATTGAAGGGTGGAGAACTTGTGATGGTCATCATATTATGATTTTTTTATGAACTATACACCTCAAACTGATAAGAATACAATATAGTTCACTTCAAGGGGGGAACATCTTCTTACAATGATCAAGATGAATAAAACAAGATGATATGATATTGGGACTAGGTCTCCTTGGTGTATATATATAGGAGACCAAGGGTACAATTATAATGAGATGTTCTGGCACATTTATTAATGTTAATAGAAATTTAGTAACATAATATCAAGTGCTTAGTAATTTGTTTTAGGGTTAAAATTGGGCTTATATATGGTTTAACATTATCCTCCCCATCATATATGTGTTTTCCTCAATACTTAACTAACTACGAGTGTTTTTGCATGAATAAATCATCTTACCATGTCACCTCTTCTGCTAGAAGGATATTTCATTCGATGAGGTACTGCATGCCTTAGATCCTATAAACATGTTGTACATTCTCTTCCCAAATTTTATTATAGACTGATATGTCATAAAAAATAGAAACACAAAATTTATAGAGAAGGTTTTGAAAATAGAATTCATAAAGATTTGAAAGTTGAATGTGCATTAGTAAGTTCAAGTGGCATAAACAAAATATAATGACATTAATGTATTCTAAATTCTTTTTTGGGAATGTTTTGTTGCCTCATTATCATTTGATGATATACTAAATGGATATACAACTTAGTAAACAAAACTTCCCCATGTCATTTTCCAAATCATTCATCAATGGTAGTAATAGGAAACTTATCCTTGATTGCAATTTTATTGAGATGTCATGAGCCATCCATTTTTATAACTAGGCTAAAGGATGCTAGCCTTTGACATCTCTTGAACCACACACTCAATCTTGCTCTTCGATGCGTATGGATACTTGTAAGTCCTAATGTTAGGTGGTGCACTTTTAGTTTGAAAATGAATAGAATGATCATGATCTCAAGTAGGAAGGAGACCCTTAAGCATCTCTCCAAATATATTGGTATGATGGTTGATTATTTTTTGGAGATCCATTGGAGCAAAGATATAAATGTTTGAACATCTAATGAACGAAATTATGTAATTACACCATGGTGTTATTTTTGAGTATTTTTGTCATGATATTATAGATTATCACTTTAGATGGTTTCCCTTGGATATCCTTAAGATCAATTTCCTTTCCTTCTGAGGAAAATATGATGAAACAATATTTAATTAAGGGCCACTATTTCCAATGATTGTAACGATTAGGCCCACAATCCAACATCAACACCACCCATTTGGATTACAATCACATGGCTATCCAATAAATACTACAACATATTCCACTTAGTACTATGGACCTTCCCTAAACAATTTATGGGTCCTCCACTTGCTTCTAGTGCTAGAAATATAAAACAATTCAGAAGGTTTTCCAATTTGAAATTCATGAAATTATGGTCACTATCTAAATCAATAAACACTATTATGTTTTTATTTTTTATTTATCCTGATGTATTAAGAGATTTTGGAGTAATTATTCTAGCCAATGCATGAGAATATATAGTTGGAGTGGTATCTTCCAGTTATAGATCTTGTTATGGTTCCAATTTGCGATATTTTTCCTCTTCAAAATTTATACAAATAATTTCTTCTTACCACATTTATACCCCTTATTATTGCTGGTATCTCAAACAATATTTTGTTGAAGTTATGATGTTAAAATAAATCTACGGATGGCATAATGGATAGTCCCCTCTGAGACCTTTCTAACAATAGATTACACTTGGTCAAACTCTTCCCAGATGTAAAGATATGCTATCTTAAAGTTGGATGTTGTAAAATGAAAAAATCACTAAATTTAATTGAAACAAATGCCAAATTTGTCAAAGATTGCACATTTTCATTTGAGATCTATGATTTTCTGGGATATATATGGCAAATGGTGCATGAACTTGTGTGCTATTTAATTGACTTAAAAATCATGCATCTTAGGGAAAATTGGCCATTGAAGAATTTACGAACGATGGATTTAGTGATAAATTGTCCAAACTTTAATTACAACTGCTCCTTCCCCACATCACTTTGCCTTCACCATGATGTTCCATTCATCTCATGACATGTGGAAGATATGGAAGGCTGACAGGTGGAATTTTGACATCGAAGCACACATGGAAATATATGATTGGGTGAGTATGAACTGATGATGCATGGAAACAATAGATTGGGAATTTAGTGATGATGTGGAAGGTGCCACATGAAAAATTGCTTGAGAAATTTTGTTTGACCAATTGGATGGATTTTGAGTGACACATGGCCCACTAAGAGCACACCACATGTTGATGGTAACATCATGCTAACACATGAAATGTTTTAATGATGGACCCCTAGGGTTCGGTCACATGGTGAGGTCGCATTGGTTGATCATTGAGTTTAGCAAATGTTAGCTATGGCACATCCCTTATTCCCATGAAATTAAGAAGTTTAATTGTTTAATCAAAACCCCCCTTAAAAAAGAAGGTTCCAATAATGTATGGATCAAGCTTAGTTTTTCTGGATATTTGAAGATTATAAGGGAATAGTTCTAGTTAATCCTTTGAAATTTCATCCTCTATTGCACCATTTTGAAAATTTCTTCCCTTAAGTCTCTATATTTACAATAATCTTGATATTTTCTATGAAAAATCTATGAATTTCATCCCATGTTTATATGGTATTCTCTCCCAGTCCTAGGAACCCATAGAAGGTGGAGTCCTTGAGAGTGGAATGTAATAACTTAAGTTTTTTTTTCATCATTAGACTAATCATATCTATGAGAAAATATATCAAATTCAAAGATATATGTGTCAAATTCTTCAATGACCATATTATGAAAATGAGGAAACCCTTATGGGGGAAATATTTTTTATTTGAACATGTGCAATATGATCTACAATGGGAAATCCAAATGTTACATCATCTTCATTTCTTATATGCATGTTCACTTATTTAGGAATGTGAACTTCACATACTCCTTCCATACTAACCCATAAAATAAAGTTGAACTCCATTTTTTTGGGAGGAGCCTCCAAATATCTAATTGAATTTGTGCCTATTTCATGTTCTAGTAGCTAGAGTCCATTTATGTCAATTGTTACCTCTATTGTGGGTCTTGTCTAAGGGTTTCCAGGGTTGATGGTTCCCTTTAGTTTCACTTTTCATATCATTGGACTATGAGTCTCACACTTTGGACCTAGTAATGGGGTCTTAACTATTGATATATGAAATAACAAACTTCTTGCGGAAATTGCTTGCTTTGGACCCTTAAACTACTTGCCCAAAAGGTTGGATTTGATGGTCGGTATTTTTTTCTTGTCTTCTTTTGCATGTATCTACTAGAAAGTTAGAATTTGAAGGATTTTTATTATCAAGAGTAACTATCTTTTATATTCTTGTAAATTTACCTCAACTATCTTTAATTATATCCCAATTCATAGTCCTAGCATTTGTTTCATAACTAAGAAATAATTTGCTAGATCGAGAATGCTGGTATAAAATAAAGAATTCTAACAACTTGTTTGCAAAAATCAAAAGTAAATAATCAATATAATAATCTCCTTAGAATATCCCCAATAATGATGTCAAAAGTGTTGGTCGGGTTAATTTATTAAAGGATTCAACATTAAATTATCAACCAAGATGTTCACAAATATAGAGATACTAAAATATATGTGAAAAGGTTAGTTTACTAATGGACTTCTATCCATTCACTATGAAAGAAAATGGCATAGTGAAATAAACAAACTGAAAAAATCATTACGCACTTATTCTCTAGAAAATAGACCAAAGGAAGATGGCTTTAGGAGTTTCACAACATAATATTATTGTGCAAGACAACTATTGCATTCATATCTCATTCAAGAAACCTCAAACTAAGTCTCAAATTTAGGATATTTATGAGGGTAAAATCCATCAGAAAAGGAAGGGAAAGGTAAAGGATTCTAAATCTACTGAGTCCACTAGGGTTTCATGCTAATGGGCCTACCAATTATGTACAAAATAAGGCCTGTATAACCTTTCCTGTGCTCATTTAATCTCTCCTTTAACACTTAATAACATATTTCTCAATTTTAATAAGTTCTTAGGAAGATTAGAGATGATTATCATACTTTACATGCCTAATGTGCTTATTGTGTAGGATATTGAGTATATTTGGTATAGATCATGAGGAATCCATTCAATAGAAAAATATGGGGCCTTCCTTCTACTCAATGATGAAGAAACTTAGTTGGCTTAGAAAATACTACTCCTCCTTGCAATTGCAAGTTCACATGGAGAAAGATCCTATTTTATAGGGCTTTTGGAAAGAAAGTAATCCTCTCTTAAATGATGTTATCCCTCAACTATTTTTGTATAAATAAGAGGCTTGAATAGCCCATTAGGAATAGAATTTTGGAAAATGGTGGTCAACAATAGTCAAGTGGAGGCATTGGACTAAGAATTCCACTATTGTAATATGGTATGTATGAACACATTTTCTAATTAATGAGAAGCATTTTTGGTTCTTAGACTATTCTCTATTTAGGGATTTGAGTCTCCTTGGGTAGGGACCACTCCAGGTATTTAAGACCCCTCTTTGTACTTGTAGACCTCATGCATCAATTCAATTAGTTAGTTTTGTAATTTCATTTCTTAACATTGTCTTTTGCATGTTTAGTGAATTAATTTTCTTATAAGAATTTTCATGTGTAATATTGCTTTAGTAAATTTAGTAATAGATATTTAATGCAGTTAACATTCTTTCCCATGCGTCAACTTATTTAGATTGTTTGAATTTACTTATTGTTCATGCATTTCTATATTCTATCATTGTATAAATTCTTGTTTTATAGAGCTACAAGAAACCCTAGAATTTATCTATTACAGAATAAAACTGTTTAACATAGGCATAAGGACTTGGTCATGACCTATTGACCACCCTTCAGACTTTAGTCAACTTACCCTTCCTTCAAAGTACATCTAAAGTACACTTTTTCTGCTCATTGGACTCTATCTTATAGCAAAATAGGGACTCTTGTAGCAACCCATAATTTGCTTCAAAAGCTCATCTAGATTTGTGTCCAAAGCATGGGTAGCCTTCCTTGAAATGTTACAACATTACCAAGACATTGAAGATGGAATTTAGAAGCCCAGAGACCTCATAGAAGCTTTTAACTAGTTTTTGTAGAAAATTTATCTTTTCTTGTAAATTAAGGTTTGATGTTTCAATGCTTTCTTTTAGCTGTAAGTATTGTTTCCAATGCATAATAGAGTAGATACATTTTTATTTCATATTGATTGAATTTTTTGCTTCCTTTTCCTGTAAATAGAATAGTTTTTCTTGTTGTCCTTTCTTTCCTACAATTTGGTAATTTCTTGTAGCATATACAACAGGATGCTTTATGTGTAACTTTGTTCTTCTTCAATGGATTTCGCTTGCATAATATCAATGAAAGAAGAACACATTATAGGCTACACATATAGTTTCAACCGCTCTTATGTTTTTATGAGCCTTAGGTTGACAAATAAATTTGAGACCCTTAGGAGTTGCAACATTCTTGTTGTAATATTGACGGCCATCACCTATGATGTCTGATTGAAGAGACCTTATCTATCACTATGAGGGAAGGAAATATTGGCAAGACCTTATCTATCATGAGGAGGGAAGCAAAGATTGACACTTCCCATAATGTGTTCTCTCACACTCTTCAAATTAAGGTAAAGCTGCAAAACAAATGACATTTGAGGAAGCAAACTAAACTATACAAGGAAATGAAACCACTTGGCCAAGGTTCAATTTCATGGGTTTCATAAACAAATGGATCATGGGGATCAATACTCTATTTTGGGCAAGTGAAGAGGGTTTTTTTCGTATACCTACAACACACACACACCATCAATTTTCATAATCATAATATAACATGAATCCATGGAACAATATGTACCTACACCCCAAAAACATTCTAGCACAAAATTGTATATTGAAGAGTGAATGCAATGGATAAGATCACATTAAGCATAATGATACATAACAAAAAATGTATTTTTAGAAATAAAATGAAGATAGAGTTTATATGATAGAGTGTTACCACATGATTTCGATGAATATTGTACAAAAAAAATACAAGGAAGTCATGGCTAGATTTTTGGACCCTCCCAACTAGCTACGTCACTTATGTTAGCTACCTAGACCAAGCACAAAGCGCGAAAATGAATTCAATGTGAAACACTAGAACACTACATTGTATTGTGTTCCCAATTGAATTACATGAAAACCAATGTAAGTGAACCGCAACAACATATTGATCTTAACATTTTACAATACAAATTGATTGATTTATTCCCTTTTCTCCACCTCCACCTATTGTGCAATTCATGGTGGGTTGAGGTTTATATAAATGCATGGAATGGAGGAGGGAACAAGTGGATATAGGGGATAATATATCTCTCTCAATGAATATAAGTTGATCTCAAGAGAAGACAAATAACATAAGATACGAGTAGATTTCATGGCCAATATAAACAATGAACACCTTCTTCCTAATTGCAAATTGGTGTTGTATGTAAGTTTAGGTTAATCAATTAGATACAGGCATATTAGCTATGCTTCATTCTAATCTTGGTGGTTTGTAAAACACTCATTTGACTCATAGCAATCTAGTGAACATGAGAGCATAATGATGTTGGGTAGCAGGCAACCGATGTTGTTGTTTCTATCCAAGAGGAGTAGAACCCTCCCGAACTTAGAGGTTGGTTAGAATATCCGATGAAGGTTACCATATCTACTTAAAAATCCTCATTTGTAGGATAAAATATGTAATTAGGTCTCCTAATCATGCTAAAATATTGGAATAAATATTTAATATATGCAAATTACCTTGTATAATTATTTTGGTGACTTTTCATAGAAAGTTGCATGAAGCGATAATGTTATTGGTCAAAAGTGGGAATTATATGAGATCAAAATGGGTGAAGGCTAGCACTAAAATTGTGTCAATTTTGAGTCCTTACATATACCTAGAGGACTTCTTATATACTAGTAAAAAATATCTTTACCATGAAAAAACTTCATCTTTTTACTAGTATAATATGAATACATTTAAGTTGAAGGAGCATAGCTCAAGTGGTATGACACACATTTGTGTTTCTAGACGTGGTGGGTTAAAATTTCCAAAGACATGTAATTTGGAATATTGTGTTCTACTTGGTAAAATAGAGGGAATGATATTATGAAGTCAACCATTTCATTTGGTGGAACAACTAATCATTTCGTTAAAAGAAATATGAATGCATTTAAAATGTGATTGTATAACACCCACTATGCGTAGAATAGAGAGTGATGGGGTTTAATTTTAAGTCACTCCTTGAGGTGAAGGTCGCTAGTTTGAAACTCTGTGGAAAAAGATTCAACCATGTTAAGAGCTAGTGTGGCCCATGCTAGGTGTCATCCCTAAGTGGTTTGATGATGTAGATACCTCTAGATCATGGTTTCTCAAGCCATAGATTAAGCTTGAAGTCATCTCTAAAAAAATGAAACAACTTGACAAACAAAAAAAAATATACTTATATAACTTTTTATGTTTATATATATTAAAAAAAATATCTACATAATAAACCTAAATAAAATTCATCAACCAAATCTACCCAAAACACTCACTCTTTCTCATCATAAAAATATGTCAAAAAAAAAAAAAAAAATCAAATTATATAAATATTAATTTACTTACCTCACCAAAACCGCTACCAAAAAAATCTTAATAAATTATAAACTATTCTCACCTCTCCGTAACTATAATTAAAATCTACATTCAATAATAATGATAAAATATTAAGTTTCATAAAACACACCAAATTGAAAATTAATGCACCCCACAACACTTTGTGTGAATTTTTTTTGACAAAAGATTTAAAATCATATAAACGTGTTTAATATAATGGAATTGTCTGGAAACATGGCTTGGAAAGGATCATGTTAAACATGTATCCTCTTGTGACTCTACCTCATTTATGTACTTTTCATTTTTAAAATTGGTGATTGAGTGTATATCTTTTAAAATCGATAATAGAGCATCTTTTTTATTCAATGTTTTAATTTGAAGACATGAGGATTCCACATATCCTTTTCACTTACTAAGGGAAGGGAGTAATGTTTTAATTTGAAGACATGAGGATTCCACATATCCTTTTCACTTACTAAGGGAAGAGAGTGACCGCTAAGATAAGAGAATCTTGTGAACATCTAACCACGAGGAGATGAGAGATGATAATAGCTTGAATCGAGAAGGAGAGGTGGGGAGTGGCATCACAAAAATACCTAGTTCAAAATTATAATTTTATTAAAATTTTGGATAGATATAACGTATTTAATTATTTTATTTTTTTAATAGAATAATTTAAATTTTCAATTTTGAATGGAAAAATATTTTTTTTAAATAAAATATATTTAGATCAAAATTAATTCCAATTTTAAATGCAAGAATGATTTGTCTATTTACAAAATGCTATTACCCTAATTATATACATCTTTACCCAAATAAAAACATGCTATTACCTTAATTATATAAAACTTTACCCAAATAAAAGTCCCTGCCTCTAACCTCTCCCCGTGACATTTTGAACTGACTAAACCTGTACAAATCAAATAATATACACCAGAGCGAATACAAGATGATACTTACTAATATTAGATAATTCTTATCCAAGAGATATTTTTAGGAGTTTTACTCATCAAACAGAAAATTAGAATATCCAAAACCCCATATATAATGGTGACCAACAAATTGACATCATCTATTGGAGAAATGTCTGGCTTCTTCTATGGATTACAGCTCCGCGTTTATCTGGCACGGGAAAGTTATCGAGAATTCATTTGGCACGGAGAAGATGACGAGAGCATAGAGGAGAGATTTTAGGTAGAGAAGAGATTTTAGGGTTTGATTTTGTAATTCAATGTAGCTCTGTATCTTTCAATTAAGTTTAACATGACCATCCATTACCTTTGTTTTGCTTTCTGCTTTTTATCTTGGGAGGTGTACCATCTCTCTTCCATGATTCTTTCAGTTTATTGATGTGGTGACCGGTTGTTCCATCGCCATTTTGTTTGACAGTGTTATAATTCAGATATAATGTTGGCTGCAACAGAACCAATAATTCTTTCAGAAAGATTTAAGATGCGTAAGCTATGGATCTTTACTTGTAAAGTGTTTTGACACTGGTATAAATTGTGCTCCTGGGATTACACCCTGACTGTTAGCTGACCTCGCTAATGGGAAGTTATAGGCCCATTATCGTTGACCCTTTTGGGATTACACATTGCTAATAAGTTGACTTGATGTAATTTTTTTGGGATGATTCTTTGTCTAAATATTTTAATTAAAGAAAAAGAGTTCAGTAAGGATTTGGACAACATTAATTCCAGCTGCGTTTTGCAATAACTGTGTTGGATAGGAAGTCTTTTCGAGAGTTTAGAGAGTTCAGATAACTTCTCGAAAAAGTCACTGTCACCTACAATCAAGAATCGAGAAGGTTCATCACGATGTATAAAATGCTTTCTCTGGCAATGTAAATTCCAAGTTGTGTGGTGTTATATGCTTTCTCTGATTTGGTATCCGAGCGAGGTGAGAGTGTAAGCTTCTGCTACTGTGAGGTCTCTTCTCTGTGAGCGATCAGTTTGTTGAGGGCATGTTGCAAAGTCTGAGTGAAACCGTTGTGTGAGTTTGGGAGACCATTGTGTTGTAGAGAAGTATCAGAGAAACCGATGTATGAGCGATCAGTGTGCTGAGGGCATTTTGCAAAGAAGTCTCAATGAGACCGTTGTGTGAGTTTGGGAGACCGTTGTGCTATAGAGAAGTATCAGAGAGACCGATGTGTGAGTTGTGAAAAATCACATTATTGCAGAAAAAGGTGTGCTACTGAGAAATCAGTGAGAGCCGCTCACGAAGCCGAGCAGGGAAGCTAAGGAGGAAGATCAGGCGCAGGCGCTGGAGCTTAAGGCGCAGGGCCTGGAGCTTTAGGCCACGGAGCCGCGTGAAGAAATTTGTTTGTGTTCGACTGCTTCGAGAGAGGAACCAGGAGGAGGCCTACGTTTTTAATATTATGGTATTAGATTTTGTGGCTCCCAATGTCTAATAGAGTCTGAGACACTTGTTTTTTTTCCCTAAAGTTGTTGTGTAGTTTGAATATAAATCCTTCTTGAGTGGCATTGATCTCATTGGAATTCTTTATAACACTTTTTGTTGGTGGGATTGTTATTCATACGAGGTTGGGCATAGTGACTGGTATATAGCAAATTACAAATTGAAACTATTTTGGGTAAAAAGAAATTTTGGAGTTATTTGAAAATAATTTTTATGAATCTCAACTTGGGTTAATACACTATTCCAAGTTCGAAGTGAAACAAGTTTATCGGTTCTCAAATTTATGGAAATTACCAATTAAGTAAAAAGTAAATTGTGGTTAATTTCTTTTTGTTTTCTAATTGCAATTTTGAAGAATTTAAAAAATGTGTAGCCATGAAAGTTATGGAGTGGTGAAATAAGAGTTTTTTAATGATTTTTGAGTTGTGAAGCTTAATATAACTTTATGACTTGTGTTTGCCAAATTATATTTGTGATTAAGGAGTCATTAGAGTTATTGGTATTCGATGGTTCATAAGATTAGTATCATGGCTAATGTATTGGTGGAATCTTATTTATCTAACTCTAATAACTTAGATGGTGAAAATTATGCAAATTGGAAGTTCAAGCTACATACTTTGATGGAATACTACAATATATGGACGATTGTTTAGAACTGAAGTCAAGTCAATATACCCTCAAGCCAGAGACGTTGTAATTCAAGATTGGGAGCGATGGGAAAACAAAGCGAAGGTGCTTTTGCAGATGCCCATTAAGGACAAAATAATTATACACATTATAGAGAGTGCAAAATATCCAGGAAGACATGGGACACTCTCAATAATTGGTATGAGACGAAGACTACAAATAAAAAATTGTATGTAAAGAGTAAGCTTATTTCAATTAAGATGGAAGAAAATGAAAGTGTGAGTACTTTAATTTCTAGAATTAAGGTTCTAAAGGATAAATTAGGTGACATTGGTGAAACAATATCTAGTACATAATTGGTTACTATGATATTAAATGGAATGTTTGATGAATATCAATTTTTTATCACTGGTTTTTTAATTAGAGAAAAGGCTCATACATTTGATGAGTTGGCAGGTATACTTATGCAAGAGGAAAAGCGGAGAAAAAAATCCTAAACATAATCCCCCTAATTCAGATTTAGCATTGATGGCTAAAGGGAAGAAGTCCTTCAAAGCAAAACAATGGGAGAAAATTAAAGGAAAAAAGCCACAGGTAAAATCATTTCAAGGTACACCTTCAGCAAGGACAAATGCCAAATCAAGTAGAGATGATGTATATTATTACTGTGGAAAACTTGATCATTTTGCTAAGAATTGTATGAAAAAAAGACCTAATCAATTTAAACAAAGAAGGAATTTAGAAAACTATGTTGATAGAGATGAAACAATTAGTCATGACTTTAGACATCTTAAATTGTTTGTGTCCAATGCTACTTTATTAATAGAAATTGATGATGATAATGCTTGGTTTGTAGATTCTGGTGCATCAATGCACATGTCATGCAAAAGAGATTGGTTTGATACTTACCATGAAGTTAATGACGTTGCACACATATATTTAGGAGATAATAGATCACATGAAATTAAAGGATATGGTGATGTAACTATTATGATGCCTAATTGACAAGACAAACAAATTCAAAATTTGTTGTATGTTTTAGAATTAAAGAAGAACTCAATTTTAGTCTCTACTATTATAGATTAGCATTTAAAAGTTGAATTTGTGAAATCACATTTTTTGGTAAAGGATGTGTGTGACAACTTCAAGGTTATTGCAAAAGGAATGAGAGTTGGAGGATTATACAAGTTTCATGTAATTAAGAATGAGCGTCAAGATTTGGCATCAACAGGCATGTCAAACATAAGGCTTTGGCATCAAAATAGACACTTAAATCATAATGACGTAACGTTACTACGAAAAGAATTGATGGTAGAAGGCCTTCCAAATGTTAAGGGTGAACACTTTGAATGTGAAAGTTGTGCACTAGGAAAACAACATAGGGAAGAATTTCATGTGCATGACAATAGAAGAAAATGTGAAATAATTGAGCTAGTGAATACTAATGTATGTGGTCCAACATAAACTAAGTCACTTGGTGGAGCATATTACTTTCTTATATTTATTGATGATAGAACTAGACACACCTATGTGTACTTTATAACAAATAAAAGTGATGTGTTTGAATACTTTAAAGAATTCAAGAGTATGGTTGAAAAGAAAATAGGAAAGAGCATTAAAATTCTTCGATCACATAAAGGTGTTGAGTACACTTGAAGAGATTTTGTCAAATACTGCAAACAAAATGGAATTATGCAACAATTTACAGTACCACATACACCTCAACAAAATGGAGTAGCTGAGAGAAAGAATAAAACATTAGTTGAATATGCTCATAGTATGTTAAAAGGTAAAGGACTTTCTAATAGTTTCTGGACTGAAACCATTAATACAACTGTATATCTAAAAAATAGAAGCCCTACAAAGTATCTTGAGCAAAAAACACCATTTGAAGCATTTTATGGTTTTAAACCTAAAGTTTGTCATTTAAGGATATTTGGATGCAAGGCCTTTCCTCATATTCCTAAAGAGGATAAGAGAAAATTAGATGCTGAAGCTATCAAATGCATTTTTATTGGATATTGTACTGATCAATAAACATATAAAATGTATGATCCAAATACTCATAAGGTCTTTGCAAATACAGATGTTATATTTCATGAGCATTCAAATAAACAAATAAAAGAAGATGAACATAATCTATGGCAATCTCCTTACAATAGCTTTAAGGACGAAGAATAAGTTGTGGAATCATCTCAAGCTCAAGAGAGCATGGAAATTCCATAAGATATTTCAAGAATTCAAAGTCCACAAAGAAGTGATGAAGGTACTCCACATAGAATAATAAGAGGATAAGGTACTCCACAGTGTAATGAACCTCTAAGAAGGTCAATACATCAAACTCAAACCCCTATCAGATATAAAGATTATGCTTTAACGTCACAAGTAATGATTTTTTTCGAGCCCTTAAATTATGAACAAGCTAAAAATCATAAATAATGGATGGAAGCTATCAAAGAAGAATATGACTCTATAATGAAAAATGAAACTTGAGAATTAACAGAATTACTTAAAAATAAAGTTCCTATAGGATCAAAATGGTTATACAAGAGAAAATTTAATGCAGATGGTAGCATATACAAGTATAAGGCAAGATCGTTTGCAAAACGTTATTCACAAAAGGAAGGTATAGATTATGAAGATACCTATTCTCCAGCTGCAAAAATGATCACAATCAGAATAATGATAGCATTGGCAACTAAATATGATTGAAAGTTACATCAATTAGATGTGAAGTTAGCTTTTTAAATGGCAGCTTAAAAGAGGAGATTTATCTTGTTCAACTAGAAAGATTTGTAAAGAAGGGACAATAACATCTTGTATGCAAATTAAGAAAAGGCCTTATATGGACTAAAGAAATCACACAGATCTTGGTATGAGAAAATCGACAAATTATTCTTTTAGAAAAGGACTTAACAAAAGAAAAAATGATCCTAATTTGTATGTCAAGATAGAAAGAAATGGAGATATATTACTGCTCTCTATATATGTTGATGATTTAATAATAACAGGGAGTGTTGATAATTTTATAAAAGATATAAAAGGGAAGTTATTAAAGGAGGTTGAGATGAAGGATCTTGGACAGATGCAATATTGTTTAGGTCTTGAAGTATGGAGAGATGATCGAAGAACTTTAATCGCACAAAGAAAATATACAAATGAAGCATGGAAAATTTTAGGTGCTAATATTTGCAAGTGGGTTAATTTTCCATGGTTTTTCCAAAAAATAATTTGCCAATTTCCATTTTCTCTAATTCACCCAAATTTTATAGTATAAAATTATTTTACCTTAAAATTTGCCAAAATTGTATAAAGAATATATATAAAACTATTAGAAATTTGCATGTTTTTACAAAGTTATCAATTTTTTTTTTATAATTTGGAATTTGGGGACTAGTAAGATTCACCAAGGTTTCTAGAGTTTAAGACAAATTTTCATTCTTAAAACATTGTATCAACAATTAGTGGAAAGGTTGAACTACCTCACTACCACTAGGCCTCACGTTGATTATGTAGTAAGCATAATTAATGAATTCATGTCTAAGCCTCATGAAAGCCATTGGATAGTTGCAAAAAGGGTCCTTTGATATTTAAAGGGAACTATCAATTTTGGTATTCAATATATTAATGATTGTAATGTTGAATTGACAGGTTATTGTGATTTCGACTGGGCTGAAAATCCAGATGACAGGAAATCCACCACTAGATACATGTTCAATATAGGATCAAGAGCTATATCATGGAGCAATAAGAAGCAACCAATAGTTTCCTTATCAATGATCATTAACTGAAGCATAGTATAAAGCATTATGCAGTGCCACTTGCGAAGGAATGTGGCTTAGAAGGATACTTGAAGATGTTGGTGAAAGTCAACAAGAACCTACAGTGATTAGATGTGATAATCAAAGCACATCAAATTGGCGAACAATGCTATTTGTGATGCAAGGTTAAAGCATATAGACACACAATATCATTTTGTAAGGGAAAAAGTCCAATCAAAAGAAATTGACTTATTATATTGTAATACAAATGATAATGTTGCTAGTTCATTCACTAAGCCTCTTGGGAAGGACAAAGTTGAGTTTTGTAGAAGTATGTTATGTGTTGTAGAAAATCTAGATTATGATGTAAGCCTTTGCTGAGACTTAGACAACAAGGCATGTCAATTAAGAGTATATTTGTGTCTTATGTACTGTGCTATAGTATAATTTGTGTGTTTTATTGTTAGAATTAGGGGGAATATTGGAGAAAATCAATTCCAACCGCCTTATACATTAACTGTGTTAGGTAGGAAGTTTTCTAGAGAATTTAGGAAAGCCTTTTAGAAAATTTAAATAGCTTCACTGTGACCAATAATCAAGAGAAGCTTCATCAGAATGTATAAAATGCTTTCTCAAATTCCAAATTATGTGGTGTTATCATTCTCTAATTAGAATTTAGTATATTCGGAGTTTTCACGCAGTCATTAAATCACCTAAAATATTTGTTTTCTCACGTCTGAACAAAGGAGGATCCATTCAAAATTTTACCAAAATAAGCCCAAAACTTTTTGCTTTAACTAAAGTATGAATGTGTACTTAACCAAAAAACATGAAAATGATCGTCTCATATGCTTGCTCCATATATTTTCTATGGATAATGCTCCATATGTACGAGAAAGAATAGCTAAAGACACACTACACATGACCACAAATTACGAAAGAGAGACAATACACAACTAGTAAAACTCAGCGGGAGGAAATGTATGGAAGATTTTGTTAAGTGTGAAGCCAAATTCATCCGGGATTCTAGATCCTTCTACACCGCCACTAGTTTCTAGATCTCCATCTAAATCACAGGCAGAATTCTAGATCCTTCTTCAGCCTCTATAAATTTGTAATTTCTCTAGCCAAGGAAAGCAAGCCAAGGTCCAGGATTGTTACATAATGCTAAGTGATTTCTATTCTTCAGTGATTGTTTTATCTATTCCGTTGTTTCTGATTGAGTAATCTTGTTGTTTCTCCATTTGTTTGTCTATGAAATTATTTTTTGCTATTGTCATCTAAGTCTCTGAGTATAAATCTACTGTGTGTTACGTATGCTCTGAACTAACAACTGGTATCTGAGCTAGGGTCAAATATCCACTATGAAAGCCACTTAGTGCCGTCGCCTTACTCTAGTAGCATTCATTAAAATGTTGGTTTTTACCTCTGGAGCTATTGAAAGATTTGTCCAGGAAATCAGAAATTCTTGCAAAGAACAGAGTCGAGGAAAAGGATATGTTTAGGAAATTGCTGAGGAACTAGTTGAGCAACGTTAAGACAGTTGTTGGAAGAAATAAAAAGGCCGTGGGCATATGGTGAAACGTGCCATGAAGCCTAAAACGTGGAGTGCATAAGTGCTTTACGTGGAGTTCGTAATTTTTTTTCATCAAGATTGCACGTATACAAACCAACATATGTATGTGTGAAATGTGAAAAGGTTAAAACATTATATATGTTTTTTATATTTATATAATTATATGTAGGAATTTTGAAAATTATATTTTAAAAAGGAGCAAGAATTTTGAAAAGGGTATTTTAAAAAGGAGGAAGGTCATTATTACTAAATTTTAAAGAGTAATAATTAAATTTTTATTTTTAAGTGGAGTTTTCAGTTTTTTGGCATCAATATATTGAAAATGGAGATAACAATTATAGATATGGAGGAGTTGAGTGCAGCTAATTTTTCCCTATGGAAATCACAGATGGAGGATATACTAATTTTCAAGGATCAGTATTTGCCAATTGAGGGCACAACAAATAAACGCTCATCGATGACAAATGAAGAATGGAATAAGCTAGATAGAGAGGAGATTGCAACGATCTGCCAATGTCTAGCAAAGAATGTGTATTTCAATGTGTCTGGAGAAAAGACGACTGAAGGATTAGGGAAGAAGGTCCATGATCTATATGAGAAGAACAGGGCATCAAACAAAGTGTTCTTCATGAAGAAGTTTTATAATCTCAAAATGAAGGAGGGTGCTTTAGTTGCTGAGCATTTGAATGCATTTAATATTATTACTAATCAACTTGCCTCTACTAAAATCATTTTAGATGACAAAATTAGAGCTATTTTGCTAATGTGTTATATGCCAGACAACTGGGAAAATTTAATTGTAGCTATGAGCACTTCAACAACTGTAGGGACCCTGAAGTTGGATGATGTTAGCAGCAGTTTAATGAATGAGGAACTGCGATGCAAGTCAATTGTGGAAAACCAGGGAGGAGATGTTAGGGTCCCACCCTAACCCCCTTATTTATGTAATAGGATCGAGCCATAGTTATAGTTAAGTAAAGAGTCAATAAAGCCCATATTAATAATTGTAAGTGGTTAACCTACATTTATTGAAGGGACCACAGTTAGTTGCAAATGGGCCATGGTATTAGATAGATGGTATTAGAACCATGGTATTTCCCCATGGTATTGCATGCATGAATATTATATAAATGATAGAGACTCCCCTCGAGGAGCATCATGTCTTATTTTGTATCTGAGCTCTACTCTATTGGAGGCTGCCCTCTCGAAGAGGCAAGTGAACAATGCTTTCTGAATGATAAAATACTTGCTGTTACTTCTCACTGTTCCATGTTCTGGGTATATTTCTTCGCGTATTCAGTATTTTGGTATCATCTTGCAAGTTAAGAGCATAACAAGTGGTATCAGAGTGCTTTCCAGGGCCGGTGGGATCTCTATTTTTAGCAAAAAAAAATTGGCTAGAGACGTGTTACGACATCTTTAAACCACGGGATTTGTCATTGAGCGCATAAACCTGCAGATTTGGGGAGGCATGCACGCAGGAAATACAAGAGGTGGTCACACTTTTTGGACTCCCTTGTAACCCCTGTGGGTACCCCTTTGAGTAGTAGCACATTAGATAGAACCGCGCACAGACTGTCTTCCAAGTGCCCTTTGGGTATATCAAAAGACCCCTAGCTCCCTTGAAAGCTCGCCATAGATAAACCATCGACCATCTTGCTGCTACAGTACACCAAGAACAACACTCGGAGAGATTACTCGCCTGTACAATATGGTAGTCAGATTGTACGGCTAAGGGTATGGTTGATCCTCCTTGGTTAGTGCCCTGAAAAATTTGGCCGAGTACTACTATCAGACCCTTATGTATATTGCGATCTGTAGCACTTGAAACTCTTGGAGACCATAGTTCCCTTCTATATCTTTGGATCACACATAATCTCTGCCATATCAGATCTCACAAGTGGGGTTTTGCAACAACAAAAGTAATCAGTTCCACCATTCAGATTTATCAGAACAACCATTCAGATCTATTAGATCCATCAGATCCGCAGCAGCAATCACTTCCACTATTCAGATCTATAAGATCAGCCATTCAGATCTCTTAGATCCATCAGATCTGCCATCCAGATCTGAGTAGTTGGGTGAGTTCCTATACCTGGGCATGATTTTCGTAGGACTTTTTCCAGCATTGACATTTCTAGGATTCGGCTATTGCATTATTCCTAAGAAAGGAGTAAAACTCCATTAAGAGTTAAAAAAAAAAAGGTCTGAGAGCCCCCCAGGGCGCTTATTGGTGACATAGCCCATAAGAATCAGGACGACGAGCTGAGCGAGGTGGTACCATTCAATTGTTAGTGCCAAAAAATTCGAGCGGTCCCAAATTTCATGTCAATCGGCTCGGTGCATGGTACAAACTAGAGCTCAAGCTATGACGAATGAGAGAATGGACAGCCTTGAATCATCCTTGAGGGAAATCCAATTGTAGCTGAAGGAATTAACTGCAACGCTCTCTAAGGGCAAGGTGGAGGCACGCGAGGAGGCATATATTGACAATGAAAATAGTGAGGGTGAGTCTAGCCAGTCTCTTCACCTCTTTGGTACCCCCTAACAATCCCATCCACGACCACCCAAGTTAGACATGCATTAATTTGATGGCTCTCACCCGGCCGCATGGATAACGCAGATGGAGCAATATTTCATAGTGAGTTACATCCTAGATAATGTGACTCAACTTAGTGTGGGTATCATGTACTTGGAAAATGAAAGATGGCAATGGTGGAAATGGCATCAATATTGCTATGGAAGGCCCTTGACGTGGGATACATTCAAAAAAGCTTTTATGGATCGCTTTGACCATGAATCTGAATTTTTGGGTTGTCTCACTAAGCTCAGACAGATAGGAACAATGAATGAATATATTGCAGCCTTTCAAGCCTTAGATTTTCGTACTGGAGGTCTACAAGATGAGTTCTACACAGAATGTTTTGTCAGTGGTCTCAAAGAAGCCATGCAAGCCCACGTCCGACTGCACCACCCTAGCTCATGGTTGCATGCTTGCAGGATAGCTCGTGAAGTCGAACATGCATTGGCAGCCCAATCCAATTGCCCAAATTTCATCACCAAGGGTCGCCCCCCATAGGCTCAAAGTACTAACCAGACACTGAAGGTTCAAAAGGTGTCACCAACAGAAATGGCAGAAAGAAGAATGCAAGGAGCCCAATTTTTTTCAAATTAATGCTACTGATCACAGTGCATCGGAGGAAGCCCCACCACTTGAGCAACCAAAGGAGGAAGAAGAGGACAACTAGTAGGACAATGTACCTGAAGAACCAATTATCTCACTGCATTCTTTGGCAGGGATTTCTTCACCTCAAACTCTCAAAATCAGAGGTTTTATTAAGCATCGACCAGTAGTAGTCTTGATTGATAGTGGAAGCATTGCATCGTTTTGTTCAAGCAATTTCTAACTTCCAGGTCCAAATTGTTGATGGGGGAACAATGAAATGTGAAGGTTGCTGTGAAAATGTCAAACTTCAAATGGGGGATTATCAATTAAAGACCCACATGTTTGCCATACACATAGGAGGGTGCAACATTATCCTCGGTGCTGAATGGCTTCGCACACTTGGCCCAATCACAATGGACTTCCAGGAGTTATATATGACCTTTAAGTAGAACAACCACACACATACCCTCTACGGACTCCAGGCGGGAGCTCCCTCTATCGTCAGCTCACATCGGATGGAAAAATTGTTAAAAAATGGCTACCATGGAGTTATAGCTCAATTTAATGCCATCCAGGCCTACAAACCCAATCGTGTGCATATTCATTCTGAGATACAATAGATCTTAAACAACCATTCGCCAGTCTTTGACAAGACTCATGAGCTTCCACCCTCGAGAGGGGAGCGTGATCATAGAATTACTTTGGTCCCAGGGGCCCAACCACCAAATGTGCACCCATATAGATATCGGTTTGCCTAAAAGAATGAAATAGAAGAAATAACCAAGGAACTCTTGGAAGCAGGCATCATTCGTCCCAACATTAGTCCTCATTCATCACCAGTGGTCATGGTGCTCAAGAAAGATGGGGAATGGCGTATGTGTCCAGACTTCAGTGCCCTTAATAAGGTGACAGTCAAAGATAAATTTCCCATCCCGGTTGTTAATGATTTGTTGGATGAACTTAATGGGGCTCAATTCTTTACTAAGCTTGACCTTCGCTCAGGCTACCACTAAATCCACATGAAAGAAGTAGACATCCCAAAGACTACTTTCTGAACTCATGAAGGCCATTATGAGTTCCTGGTCATGCCATTCAGTCTTTATAATTCCCCATCCACTTTTTAGAGCCTTATGAACCACCTGCTCAAGCCATATCTCAGAAATTTTTTCCTTGTTTTCTTTGATGACATCCTCATCTACAGTCACACCTGGGCTGCACATCTTTAGCATGTATATCTGCTCTTGCAACTGCTTCACAAGCATAAATTATTTGTTAAGATGTCCAAGTGTTCTTTTGGCATGGAAGAAGTTGAGTATTTGGGCCACATTGTGGGGCGTGAAGGTGTCAGGGTGGACCCCAAAAAGATCCAAGTAATGCAAGATTGGCCTCAACCTGAGACATTGAAGAGCCTGAGAGTATTTCTGGGTCTCACAGGCTACTATCGCAAATTTTTCCGCAATTATGGTCGGATTGCTAGGCCCCTCACTCAACTCCTCAAGAAAAATTCATTCCTATGGAATGATGAAGCACAACAGGCCTTTACAGCTCTCAAACATGCCATGTGTTCCACTCTAGTCTTAGCACTACCTGACTTCACCAAATATTTTTTGATTGAATGTGATGCTTCAGGTACAGGTATTGGGGCAGTCTTAATGCAGGAAGGTCAACCCTTGGCCTTCACGAGCCAACAAGTAAGTGGGAAGAATTTGGGACAGTCTACCTATGAGAAGGAGATGATGGTCATCTTACATGCAGTAGATACCTAGCGACCATACTTATTGGGGCGACATTTCCTAATCCACACCGACCATCAAAGCCTTAAATATTTTTTGGAGCAATGCCTATCCTCACCACAACAAAATAAATGGCTCGCCAAAATGCTGGGATATGATTATGAGATTATTTACAAGAAAGGGCGCGAAAATATTGTAGCAGATGCGTTATCCTACCTATTTGAGAAGGAAAGTACCCTGCTCGCAATTTCCCTTCCCATTCCAGAATGGATTGAAGAGGCCCGCAAGGAATGGTTTTCACATCCCTGGCTCTCCCAACTCATTAATCAATTGCAGGAGGATCCAAATTCCACAGCAGGCTACTCGTGGCAGGATGAGATTCTTCGCTACAAGGATAAAGTCGTAATATCACCAACATCCACCCTCAAAAGATGCATTTTGGTGGAGTTGCACTCATCTCCCATTGTAGGACATTCAGGCTTTCAGAAAACGTATGCTCTCACTCAAAGATCTTTTTTCCAGACAGACATGAAAAATGACATTCTTAGTTTTGTATCAAAATGCGCCATCTGTTAGTGCTACAAAGGAGAAACAGTCAAATCCCCAGGCACATTACAGCCATTGCCCATCCCGACCTCAATCTGGACAGAGGTTTCTATGTATTTCATTACGGGTATTCCAAAGTCAGGAAACATGTCAGTCATCATGGTGGTTGTGGACAAACTTTCTAATTATGATCATTTTTGGGCCCTACCCCACCCTCTTACACTGACTTTGGTCGCTCAATCTTTCATGGATCAGATCTTCAAATTGCATGGCATGCCCACTTCCATTTTGTCTAATCATGATCCGGTCTTCACCAGTAACTTTTGGCAGGAACTCTTCTGGCTACAAGGTACCCAACTACAACTCAGTACTTCCTATCATCCACAAACTGATGGTCAAACTGAAGCAATCAACAAATGTGTCTAGAAACATACCTTAGGTGTTTCACTTCAGAAAAGAAACATCTCTAGGTATAGTGGTTACCTCTCGCTAAATGGTGGTATAACACCAACTATCATGCCACCACCAAAATGACTCCATATGAAAAAGTTTATGGTCAACTCCCTGCTTCCCCTACTTCTTATATCAAGGGATGCTTGAAGGTACAAACAGTGGACTAACTCCTATAGAACCGCACCACCATGCTGGCTCACCTTAGAGAGAATCTTCATCAAGCACAAAACTGCACGAAGCAATAGGTAGATCAACATCGCTTAGAACGCCAATTTCAAGAAGGGGATTAGGTATTTTTGAGGCTGCAACCATATAAGAAAACATCACTCAAAGACAAGGGTTGTCAGAAACTATCTCCAAAATTGTACGAACCGTATCAAGTACTTCAGCGCATTGGAGAAGTTGCCTACAAGCCAACTTTTCCACCTTGTTATGAAATCAGCTCCAGAAAAGATAGAAAAGATAGATCAATGCCTTAGAATTAAGCCTCTTCGAGGGGGCAACCTCCTTTACATTACATAAATGAACAATTCTTGGATGATAAAAATGACAAAACCTCCTTTCTATATATAGGAGTCTAAGGAGTCACAATATAATCCAGCCGACCTAACAATAATAATATAAAGCCACAAAAATAACAATAGAGGAATTCTATGGGGTGCAGAAATAACAATATGGGGGTAATAGGGGCACACCAGTATAAATAAGGGGTATAACTACAATAGTAATGGGGTAATCACTAGTATTATAGGGACCCAACGTGCCCCTCTTCTTCAAAAAAGTGTTGACCTCAACGCTTCAGTAGTTCTGGATACTTCTGCAGAAAATTCTCATCCTCCCATGTGGAATCTTCAGCGGATAAGTTCTTCCACTTGATAAGATACTCTGAAATTGATCAATTTCGTAGCTGTCGAGTTCTTGTTTCTGTGACTGCTTCCGGTTCCAATATAAATTTTCCTTCCTTGTCAAGTTCTGGCAATATTGTTTGAATTGGGAGCTTGTCACCTATAACCTTCTTTAAACATGAAACATGGAAAACTGGGTGCAATCAAGAAGCTACAGGAAGCTCCAATTTGTATGCCATAGTACCAATCTTTTGCAACACCTTGTACGGACCATAATACTTTGGTGATAATTTATTATCCTTCTTAGCTTGCTTTAGGGACATTTGCTTATATGGTTGTAGACGTAGGAATACCCAATCACCTACATCAAAACTTCTTTCACTGTGATGTTGATCTGCCTGTTGTTTCATTCTATTTTGTGCCAACACGAGGTTATCCTGAACCTTAGAATTTTCTCTTAAATATGATGTGATGGATGGTGGTTGATACCCATAAAGTGCCATAAATGGGGTATTTTTGTTGTTGTATGGAAGGAAGTGTTATACCACCATTCAGCGAAAGGCAACCATTTGACCCATTGTGTCTATTTATCAGATACAAAGCAACGAAGATATGCTTCCAAACATTTGTTTACTATCTCAGTTTTCCCATCAGATTGAGGATGATAAGATGAGCTATGAGCTAACTGAGTACCAAGACAAGGAAATAATTCTGTCCAGAAATTTCCAGTGAAAATGGGATCTCTGTCACCTACAATAATCTTTGGGTTTCCATGTAGCTTTTGAACTGTTTCCATAAATGCAGTAGAAACTGTATTGGCTTTAAATGGATGTGATAATGCACAAAAGTGTGCATACTTGGTAATACTGTCAACTACCACCACGATGACACTCTTTCCCTCAGACTTGGGTAAACCTGTGATAAAATCTATTGAAACCTCCTCCCAACGTTGGCTTGGAATGGATAAAGGTTGTAATAGACCCGGTGTCTTAATTGTTTCAACATTATTTTGCTGGCAAACCAAACATTCCGCCACAAACTTTTGAATATATGATTTAAGGCCATCCCAAAAAATTTCCTTCTTAACCCTGTCATAAGTTTTTAAAAATCCTGAGTGCCCTCCTAAGGGAGAAGTGTGCAATTCCATAAGAATCTTTTGTTTTCGCTGGGAATTCTTACAGAGGTATAAGCGATCTTTGTACCATAACGAATCATTTTTCCAGCTAAATGTATCAGAAGTACTGGAATCTTGTTGTAGCTTTTGAATAACTGCCCACACTTCTTCATCATTTTTCCATTCTTCCCTTGCTTCGTTTATCCAATCTGGTTGGATAATAGAAATGGCACACAACAATGCTTCCACATCCTCATCCTTTCTTGAGAGTGCATCTGCCACCACATTTTTCTTCCCTTTTTTGTAGATGATTTCAAAGTCATAACCCAACATCTTTGTGACCCACTTTTGTTGCTCTTCAGAGGATAATCTTTGTTCTAAAAAGTATTTAAGGCTATCACGATCCGTTTTTACCTTGAAGTGTCTTCCCATTAGGTAGGGTCACCATTTCTTAAGTGTATGGAATATTGCCAACATTTCCTTCTCATAAATAGCTTTTCTTAAAAACTTTCCCTTGATTGGATGACTTTCAAAGGCAATGGGTCTTTCATCTTGGATTAGAACAGCACCAATTCCATTTCCTGAAGCATCACATTCCACAATAAAGGTTTTTGTGAAGTCCAGTGTAGCTAAGACCAGTGCTTGGCACATTGCCTCTTTAAGATGTTCAAAGGCCTTTGTTGCTTCCAGAGTCCATGAAAATGAATCTTTCCTCAACAATGTTGTTAGAGGTGCTGCTATTCTCCCATAATTCTTAACAAACTTGCGATATCACCCTATCAACCCAAGAAATCCTCGTAGATGCTTTATGTATGTGGGGATTTTCCATTCCTTAATGGCTTTAATTTTGCTAGGGTCTACCTTAACTCCTTCATGAGATACAATATGACCCAAATATTCCACCTCCTAGATTCCAAAGAAACATTTCGATCTTTTTGCATATAATTGTTTCTCCTCCAATAGTTGTAGCACCTTATCAACATGTTCAACATGATCCTTCCAAGACTTGTTGTAGATTAGTATATCATCAAAAAATACTAACACAAATTTTCTAAGGAATGGTTTGAAAATTGAATTCATCAAACCTTGAAATGTTGAAGGTGCATTGGTAAGGCCAAAAGGCATGACCAAAAATTCATAATGACCCTCATGAGTTCTAAATGCCATTTTCGGAATGTCTACAATCTTCATTTTGATTTGATGATATCCCGAACGAAGATCCAACTTGGTGAAGTAAATTGATCCATGCAATTCATCCAGTAATTCATCATTAACAGGAATGGGGAACTTATCTTTAATAGTGAGCTTGTTGAGCTCCCTATAATCCGGACACATGCGCCATGATCCATCCTTCTTGTGCACTAATACTACTGGAGCTAAGAAAGAACTTTGACTCGGTTGAATTATACCAGCCTCTAGCATTTCTGCAACCATACGTTCAATTTCACTTTTTTGGACATAGGGATATTTGTACAGCCTGATGTTTGGAGGAACACTTCCTGGAATCGGATGAATAGCATGATCATGATCACGCATAGGTGGGAGACCTTTTGGAGTCTCAAATACCTTGGAATGATTGTCCAGGACTTTTTGGAGATCTGGAGAAATAGATGATTCCAATGTGGAAACATCTAGCGAACATAATTGTGCAATTACACCTCTTTGATCCTTTTTTAGAAGCTTTGTCATGCCATTAGAGTTGATTATCTTTCCTGGTTTCCCTGCAATACCCCTTAATTCAACTTCCTTTCCTTCCGTAGAAAATTTGATGAAAAGTTCTTGAAAATTAAAAGCTATTGTACCCAAGGATTGTAGCCATTAGACTCCTAGTACAACATCAGCACCTCCCATTGGAATGGAAAGCATTGGGCTAGTCAATACATATTCTCCCATGGATAGCTTGATATTATGGAACTTTCCAGAGCAATTTATTGTTCCTCCATTTGCAATCATCACTTGACACTCTGGTGCTGGATATAGGAAGCAATTCAATTCTTTTGCTACCCTACAATGAATAAAATTGTGGGTGCTTCCTGAATCAATCAACACTATTACCTTTTTCTTCTTGATTTGTCCTTCTATCTTGATGGTTTGAGGAGGGGTAATTCCTGCCAATGCATTACAAGATATGGTCGGATTTATTTGTTCTTCATCTAGGCTTTGTTCCTGGAGTATATCTTCTTCTTTTGACCTTTCTTGCTCCTTTTCTTCTTCCTCTTGACAATCTATGTAGAATAATTTCTTCTCAGCACACTTATGACCTTTAGTGTATTTGCTATCACAACTATAACAAAGCCCTTTTTCTCTTTTTTTCTTCCAATTGTTGTGGTGTCAACCTTATAGGTTGTGGAAGACTAGGGGCAACAACACTTCCGTCTTTATAGTTGTGAGTGGTATGCGTCCTGGTTGCCATATTTTTGCTTTCCATTTTTCTTCATATTATCCTTTAAAGACCCTATGAACACATCAATCCTATGCTCCTGTGGAATATCTTTTACCCTTATGTTCAATTTTTGGAACTCCTCAATGTGCTCCATTAATGAACCCTTTTGTTTGGGACTTATCAATTGGCTAAAGAAAGTGTTGCTTTTTGTATCTTCATAATGTGCTATCAATTCTTCTGTAAAAATTGCCCAAGTGATAAATTTTTTACGAGAGCAAAGCCATTGATACTATACAAACTGATTTGGTTCTAAATATACAATTGCCATACGTACCTTTTGTGCATTTTGCACATTATTGAGATAGAAGAATTGCTCCATCTGTAATATCCATGTGGCGGGATCCTTGCCATCAAAGTTCCTCATATCGATTTTTGGAATATGGTGATTCTTCAATCCAACATTAGCATCTATGGAATCATGATTAACATTTCTTTTGTTCTCATCATGAGTTTCCTTTACTACCTTTTCACCATTAGTAACCCTCTCTTGTAGCAACTTCTTCAATTCTTCCATGTCTGTCTTCAAATCTATCTTCAAATCTACCATGTCTCTCTTCAAATTTGTCTTCGAATCATCCATGTTAGCTTCCATGCCCTTTATCTTAGATTCAATGCCATTTATCTTAGATTCCACGCCACTTATCTTAGCTTCTATTAGCTTTTGTGAGCATGACATTTGTTGCACTTGTTCTTGTAATTTTGATATATCATGTAACATTTCTTCCTCTTCTTCATGAGTCATTCTAGAGCTTTCAGGTTCCTTACTAGGTGTTTGTATTTTCTTTCCTCGGGGCATCAGTTACCGATAATAATGCTTTACTATGCCCTTTGAATTCCGTTAAACCAAGCTTACACAAAAATTTTAAAAAAAACTACACACCTTTTTTCACTTTATAGAAGCCTGATATTGAATCTGATGTATCTCTGTAATTTCGGATCATCCAGTTCTAAAATTGCTAACTGTAGTAGCCTTCTGCATCCTCTTTCCAATGCCACAATTCTAAGCCAAATTGGATTCTCTAAGGAAGAGTTATGTGGAATCTCCGATAGTGACTTGCTTTTAGACTAGTTCAGTAGAGCGAACTTGTACGATGTGCCACGAGTCACTGTTTCAACCTTTGAATCGGAAACACACACACAAGAAACTACAGTCCATCCTATTTCTGTACCTTCTTACGAAATTTCAATCCGATCCCCAGAGAGAAAGTTATGACGATTTTCCCTAGGTCACCTGTTTTGAATGTAATTCAGGAGTCTCCAAAAAGACCAACTTCCTCAGATCATATCTCCGCAAATATCACGTGAAAAGCTCTGAAATTCGGACCCAAGGTTCAGCATGATTTCTTCTCAAATGGGTTTTTTTTGCGACTTCTGAAACATCACAGAAAAAAAAGTTATAGCGAACATACCACGATGACCTGTTTGGAGCAGCGAAACCCTACAATCCAAAGCTCTGATGCCAAATGTTATGCAATCAGCTCCAGAAAAGATAGAAAATATAGATCAACACCTTAGAATTCAGCCTCTTTGAGGGGGCAACCTCCTTTAAATTAAATAAATGAACAATTCTTGGATGATAAAAATGACAAAACCTCCTTTCTATATATAGGAGTCTAAGGAGTCAGAATATAATCCAGTTGACCTAACAATAATAATATAAAGCCACAAAAATAACAATAGAGGGATTCTATGGGGCACAGAAATAACAATATGGGGGTAATAGGGGCACAACAATATAAATAAGGGGTATAATTACAATAGTAATGGGGTAATCACTAGTATTATAGGGACCCAACAAACCTACTGCAAAAATCCATCTAGTTTCCATGTCTCATGCCTGAAGAAAGTGATTAGGGACAATTGCAGAATTCAAACCAATCTACCTGAACTAGATGAAGAAGGGTCAATCTGGCTCTAACCTAAACAAGTTCTTGATACATGAGAAAGGCACATGCATGGCCGAATGATCAAGAAAGTCCTCATCAAGTGGAAAGACACCTCTCCGGAAGATGAAACCTGGGAACCAACCACTATTCTTCAGTAGTTTCCGCAGCTTTAGCCTTGAGGACAAGGCTATTCTTATGGGGGAGGCATGTTAGGGTCCCACCCTAACCCCCTTATTATGTAATTGGATCGAGTCATAGTTATAGTTAAGTAAAGAGTCAATAAAGCCCATATTAATAATTGTAAGTGGTTAACCTACATTTAATGAAGGGACCACAGTTAGTTGCAAATGGGCCATGGTATTAGATAGATGGTATTAATAAAAACCATGGTATTGCCCCATGGTATTGCATGTATGAATCCTATATAAAGGATAGAGACTCCCCTCGAGGAGCATCATGTCTTATTTTGTAATCGAGCTCTGCTCTATTGGAGGTTTCCCCCTCGAAGAGGCAAGTGAACATTTCTTTCTGAATAATAAAATACTTGTTGTTATTTCTCATTGTTCTATGTTTTGGGTATATTTCTTCGCATATTTGGTATTCTGGTATCGTCTTGTGGGTTAAGAGCATAACAGGAGAAGCTCTAGCTGTAGCTGACCATGGTAGGAGAATGGATCGAGGCCGACAAGGGAAATCAAGATGGAGAGGCCGATCGAAATCAAGGAGAGGAAGGATCATGCTTCCATTGTGGCAAACCTGGGCACATGAAGAAAGAATGTCAATTTTGGAAGAAAGGACAAAAGGATAAGAGACCATCTAATACAAATCACAAGTCATCCAGGACAAATGAAGGTGAGACTACTGCTGTAGCCACAGATGGTGATGTTTTGTTTACTATTTTAGTAGAGGATTCATGTGTATATACATCTAGCAGTAGCTTTGATTGGATCCTTCACTCTGGGGCATCTCACCATGTAAGCCCATGCAAAGATAGTTTTGTTTCATATAATCCTGGTGAT
Source organism: Pinus tabuliformis (assembly GCA_031772625.1). Lineage (NCBI taxonomy): Eukaryota > Viridiplantae > Streptophyta > Pinopsida > Pinales > Pinaceae > Pinus > Pinus tabuliformis. The sequence goes on along the minus strand of CM062820.1, from coordinate 1,499,441,299 downwards.
TATGTTAGAGTGCGTTTGGGGAATAATCATTTTTGCAGTATTATTGGAGTGGGAGATGTCCAGATCAAGATGAAAGATGGACAAGGTATATTGTTGAAACAGGTCAGGCATGTACCAGAAATGCGCATGAGTTTAATCTCTATGGGACGACTGGATGATGAAAACTATTCCACAAGCTTTGGAAAAGGAGGCTGGAAAATTAGCAAAGGAGCATTGGCCATGGCCAAAGGACCCAAGACAGGAACATTATACACATTGAAGACACTGATAGGAAACTCAGATTTGGCTACTGTCACAAAAGAAGGAAATTCAGCAAATCTGTGGCATAAGCATTGGGTCACATGAGCGAGAAGGGCTTAAAATTCCTTGTTGGTAAAAATTTAGTGCCATGTTTGAAATCCTACAATATTTATCTTTGTGAGCATTGTATATATGGTAGACAAAGAAGAGTTTCATTCCTTAGAGGTGACCATGGAAGAAAGAAAAATGTGTTAGAATTAGTATAGTTAGATGTGTTTGGGCCTATTAACATAAAATCATTTGGAGGAACATCATATTTTGTAACAATTATAGATGATGCATCAAGGAAAGTTTGGGCATATCCTATGAAAAATAAAAGTGAAGTATTTGGAATATTTCAAAAATTCCATGTTGTTGTTGAAAGAGAGACTAACAAATTGCTCAAGTGTTTAAGAACAGATAATGGTGGAGAATATTGATCAAATGCATTTAAGGAATATTGTAACAGTTTTGGCATAAAGAATGAGAACATTGTGGCTGGTACTCCTCAACAGAATGGTGTCGCAGAAAGGATGAATCACACCATTATGGAAAAGGTGCAAAGTATTTTGTCCAATTCCTGATAGATCTCCAACTACAACCATGGATGGCGGTATGCCTCAAGAAGTTTGGACTCGTATGAATTTGAATTATTCTCACTTGAAAATATTTGGATGTGAAGCATTTTTACATATTGCCAAAGAAAATAAAACTAAGATAGATGATAAATCTATGAAACGAATTTTTTTGGGATATGTGGATGAAGATTTCGGTTATCATCTATGGGTTCCAGTCAAACATAAAATTATTAGAAACAAGGATGTTATATTTAATGATTCAAAAATGTTCAAGAGGATTGTAGGTGAGTTGGAGGTCAAGAAGGTTATTGACAAGTTTGAAGAGCAGCAGCGAAACATACCACCAATACAAGAAAATGAACAAAAAATTCAGGAGCATGAAGAACAACAAGTGGAAAATGATGAACAACAAGAAGAAAGAATCTTGCAGGAACCTTTACAGGAGATTCAACCTGATAATGCACCACAATAGTCGGTTCATAGATCTTCTAGCCCTCATAAGCGTTCACAAAGGTATCCTCCTTCAAACTATATTTTGTTGACTGATGAAGGTGAGCCTAATTGTTTTCAATAAGCCTGTAAAGTTGAGCACAATGAAGAATGGAAGAAAGCAATGGAAGAAGAAACGAACTCTTTGCTAAAAAATAAAACTTGGGAGTTGGTAAACCTCCCAAAAGGTAGAAAGGCTCTACAAAACAAATGGGTTTACATGATTAAGCATGAAGGTGAAGAAACAAAGGAGAGGTATAAAGCAAGGCTGGTGGTGAAAGGTTTTGCCCAAAAGGAAGGTATTGAATACACTGAAAGTTTCTCACCTGTTGTTAAAATGTCATCCATTAGAGTCATTCTTGGTCTAGTCGTTGCTTTAGACTTATAATGTGAATAGTTAGATGTAAACACTTATTCACTTCATGGTGAATTGGAGGAAGAAATTTATATGGAGCAACCAAAAGGCTTCATAGAAAAAGGCAAAGAAGGCCTTGTTTGTAGGTTGAAGAAGAGTCTCTATGGGTTGAAATAGGCACCTTGACAATGGTACAAGAAATTTGATTCATTCATGTTGGAACATGGTTTTCAAAGGTTGGAAGCTGACCATTGTGTCTATATCAAGAGATATGATCAAGGAAAGTACATTATATTATTGTTATATGTGAATGACATGTTGATTGTTGGGTATGAAAAGAATAAGATCAATAGGTTGAAGAAAGATTTGGGTAGCAAATTTGCAATGAAGGATTTGGGACTAACACAACAGATATTGGGCATGGGGATTATGTGTGATAGGAAAAACAAAAGGTTGTGGTTGTCACAAGAAAAAGATATCAAGAAGGTGCTTGATAGTTTTAATATGAAGGTTGCCAAGTTAGTTGGTACACCCCTTGCAGCCCACTTCAAGCTGAGTACTGAATTATGTCCTAGTAATAACTAGGAAAAAGAAGAGATGTGCAAGATTCCTTACGCTTCAGGAGTTGGCAGTTTGATGTATGCCATGGTATGCACACGACCAGACATTGCATATTCAGTTGAAGTAGTGAGTAGGCTCCTTGCCAATCTAGGAAAACAACATTGGCAAGCAGTAAAATGGGTTTTGAGGTATCTCAAGGATACTAGTCATTATTGTTTATGTTTTGGTCATGATGAGACTGTGCTTGAAGGATTTACATATGTGGATCTGGTTGGAGATATGGACACCAAAAAGCCCACTAGAGGTTATTTGTATACATTTGCAGTTGTAGCAGTATCTTGGGTGTCAAGGCTACAAAGAATAGTAGCCCTCTCTACAACAGAAGCAAAGTACATAACTGCAAAAAAAGCTTGTAAAGAGATGTTGTGGATGAAGCAATTCCTAGGAGAGATAGGAATAAAGCAGGACAAGTATGTGTTATATTGTGATAGTCAGAGTGCCATTCACTTGGCAAAAAACCCAACATTTCATTCAAAACCCAAGCACACTAACTTAAGGTACCATTGGATCCGGCATGTGTTGGAGGAAGAACAATTATCCTTGGGAAAGATCCATACAAATAGGAACCCTCGTGATATGCTCACTAAGATTCTACCACGAAATAAACATGAGTTATGTAGAGGCATGGTAGGACTCGGTGTGACTTGATTCATGACTCTTCTTTGGCTTCAAGTGGGAGAATGTTAAGTGTGAAGCCAAGTTCATGCGGGATTCTAGATCCTTCTACACTGCCATTAATTTCTAGATCTCCACCTAAATCACATGCAGGATTCTAGATCCTTCTTTAGCCTCTATAAATTTGTAATTTCTTTGGCCAAGGAAAGCAAGCCAAGGTCCAGGCCTACTACGTAATGCTAAGTGATTTATGTTCTCCAGTGATTGTTTTATCTATTCCGTTGTTTCTGATTGAGTAATCTTGTTGTTTCTCAATTTGTCTGTCTCTGAAATTATTCTTTGCTATTGCCATCTAGGTCTCTAAGTATAAATCTACTATGTGTTATGTATGCTCTGAACTAGTGGTATCGGAGCCAAAGGTCTCAAGTTCGAAACACACCTCGCTCGCGTTGGGTGGCGGGAGATTGTTGGGAGTTGGATAATCCAATGCTCCCTATTAATAGCGGTTAATGGCGGTGTAGAAGGATAATTCAACGCTCCCCGTGTGTTTTGTGGCATGTGCTTAACAGTAGCGATGTGTCTGTTTACTAACACTTGCGGGTTTTGGTGTAACGACAATCGTGACTCCAACAGATTTAACATGCAACTTTGTGTCAATGAACTGCATATGTCTCACTGGGAATTTTAAATAAATTGGGTTTGTTTACAATGAATTCTCACAGGATGATCTATGATTATTGAATCATTTATGTGTTCAAATATATAGGCATTTTTAACTATTAAATGTTTTGGAGATTTTAATCCGAATGTTTTGAAAATATTTATTGTGGAATTTTGATTTGTGGTGTTTAAATTAGTTTTTTTATTTTATATATAGATTTAGTATTTTGAAAACCTGTATTAAAACATTTAAATTATAAAGAACTCACAACTCAAATATATGATTCCAATAAATCTTTCATAAAATTAATAATGCTAATTTATAAAATACTAATTACTATATTTTATAATTTATAATTTGTATAGTAATTTCATAATTATATTATATAAATCTGAAAATATAAATATAAATTTAGAAATGAAACTTAAATTTTAAAATTTTATCAAAAATAAATATTCACTGAGTTAACATTAATAAAAAATTATGAAAAAAATAAAAAGATTAATTTGCCCATGTTCAATTGACAACCCCGGTGAAAGGCAATATCATAAATTTCGATAATAATCCGATATTGGAAGTAACAGCTGTGGAAACGCAGCAACAATAATATTGTAAATTGTAAATATAGCTTTGATAATCGGCCTCAGAAAGTGCTAAACAGAAGCCGTCATTATTTACATAAACGAATCGCCTAAGTCAAAGTAAATAGTTGATGCCCTGGGATCCTTCACAACAAACTTCATTGGCACGGGTGCCAAAGCACACCTTTGACTCTGAGGTCTGATGCTTTCCCTGGGTAAAAGAATGTCCACGACTGTCCATAGGGAGTTGGGGGACCAATGCAGCTTTCGGGCTGGCAACTCACCGCGATGTTAGAAGCATCACAGAGATGACAGTTGTTGGTCACTTTGACATTCACACCGCCTTGAGCTGGGGTTGTAGTCAGTGGCAGAGAATTCAGATTGCATTCCCCAATCACGTCCGATATTGAAGAGGGAATGCAAAGAAAAAAGAAGAACAAAATCACAGAGAAGATGAAGATACCACTGTTGCAAAACGCCATTTTCGTTGGTTGCTGCGCTGGTCGAGAGATAAAGGAATTGCTGTGCCCGCGGTGTATGTATTATATTTGTTGGTGTATGTATTATATGAAAGAGAAACACAGGTAACGTATGGGAATTTGTTGGCATTTGCCCTTTACACGGACCAGTTCACGACTCTTGTGCCAATCTTCAGTTTCTAAAATAGTAAAATGCCGACGATTTACATGGACCGGTTCGCAGCATTTCAGTGCATTGCTTATCGTCGAACAATCGATGTACATCCATCCACATCCACGTGATATATCGTTCACACAATCGTTTTTTCCTCCGTCCTTGTAGCCTTTCTTATCACTAGTGTGGACACAATCCGAAGTTGTAATAAATGTTTATACCTATTAGGGTATTTACAATATGTATTTTGTGATTTTTGTTATACTTAATTAGGTCAAATATAAGTAGAGTTAGTTTGTACATCATCCATCCACGTGGTGCTTCGTTGGTATAATCATTTTTTCCTTCGTCCTTGTCTTTCTTATCTCTGGTATGGACAGACTCCGAACTAAACTAATTTGTGACAGACTCCAAACTAAACTAATTTGTTATAAGTATTAGAGTATTTGCATATTACATTTAATGCTTTTGTTATGGTTATAGGTCAAATATAAGTAGTTTTGGTATAGAATTTAGTTTTTGTAATTGGGGGTTTTAGTGTACTATGGATGAGATTTTATTTAATGGTTTTTGTTATGATTAATTAGGTTAAATATAAGTAGTGTTACTTTGATTATTTTTTATATAGGAATTTTATTAATTTTTATATAAGATTTGGTTTTTTTTGGGTGAAAAGATGCTCTTCAATTTAGTAGGGAAGAGATTATCTTACATTTTGATTTAGTCCAATAGAAATAAAATGAAATGAAATATTATTTAAAAATTAAATGAATAGCTTCAAGGGTTCAGTTGGTATAGAGCGATATGTGAAGTTCTTTGATATTGTTGGTAATTGTTGCTGCTATAAGTGAAGTACTTGGATATTGTTGCTGTTGTTTTTGCTTACGAGCTTGAAAATTGACTCTATTAGATTCTCCTAGGGTGAGGCCCCATAATCACATTGGGCCTCACCCCATAATCACATTGGGCTGTTTAGGCTTACCATAGATGAAATGTGGAGAAACACTCTCAAGTTTCATATGGTTTTAATTAATGATCTATCAAGCATCCAATGGGATAAAGTCTCTAGAAATATTTCATATTTTTGCAAATAGGTGATTAACTTTTTATAGAATTGTTATACATATTATAGAGTTCATAAAAGCATAAAATAATTCAACAAACTAGTTTAAGAGATATCACAACATTAATAAAAATAGATTAAATTTATGTTTAACCGTTTTGTGTTTTTTTTTTCTTTAATTGAGTGTAGAAATATAATTGAAATCATAATCGTTGTTTTTCAACCATAATTTAAATTTGATTTATTTTTAACTAAGTGTATTATTTTATTTAGTTGTGAATTTTAAAATATAATTAAAATTAATTATGATTTATTTATTAATGAAATATAAAATTTAAAAATACAATGTTAAAAATAATAATATTATAAATAAAATTTAAGATAAAATGTTTGATAAATGAAAACATAAGAGAATAAGTACTTTGGAAAAATGAGAAATTAAGCTTAATTTTTGAATAGATGCCTTTTAAACTATATATTTTTTAGCATGGATTAATGGAGACAATTTTACTTTATTTTTTATATGATTTATTTAATCAGTAATACCTAAATAAGTTAACATTATCTTTTTGAATCAATTTCCTTGTTTCTGTTTGAAATTCATGGATTAAATTATGAATTTTTTGTATTTCATTGCTAATATGTTGATTGGATCCTTCTCGTCTTTCAAATTCATTAATGGTAAATCAATGCATGCCATCAATCGTGTTTTACTTTAGGTGTCCAACATCTGATTTCCTATCCATGTTCCAGGCTCACATCCGTTTTCATTATCAAGTATTTACTTATTTATGATGGGTCATTTGATGCTTCATTCCTTTAATTCTATGATAGCCATCCACATGTAGGATTAGTGTTAGGTTCCTATAATACTAGTGATTACCCTATTACTGTTGTAGTTGTATCCCTTATTAATATTGTTGCGCCCCTATTGTCCCCATATTTTTATTACTGTGTCCCATAGAATCCCTCTATTGTTATTTTTATGGCTTTATATTATTATTGTAAGGTCGGTTGGGTTATATTGTAACTCCTTAGACTCCTATATATAGAAAGGAGGTTTTCTCATTTGAATCATCCAAGAATTGTTCACTTGTGCAATGTAAAGGAGTTTTCTCCCTCAAAGAGGCTGAATTCTAGGGCATTCAACTATCTTTTCTATCTTTTTGTGAGTTGGTTTCATAACATTTGGTATCAGAGCTTTGGATTCTAGGGTTTCATTGCTCGAAATAGGTCATCGTGGCATTTTCACTATAACGTTTTTCTGCGATGTTTCAGAAACAAACAAAAAAACCCATTTGAGAAGAAATCGCATCAAACCTCGGATCCAAATTTCAGATCTTTTCGTGCTATATTTAAAGAGATATGATTTGAGGAAATTGATCTTTTTGCAGATTCCTAAATTACATTCCAAACAACTGACCTAGGGAAAATCGTCATAACTTTCTCTTTGAGCATCAGATTGAAGTTTCGTAAGAAGCTATAGAAAGAGAACGGACTTTAGTTTCTTGTATATATTTTTCAAAGCCAAAGGTCGAAACAGGGACATGTGGCATGTCATACAAGTTCGCTCTACTGAAGTAGTCTATAATTAGGTCACTGTGGGAGATTTGGCATAACTCTTCCCTGGAGAATCCAGTTTGGATTAGACTAGTGGCATTGGAAAGAGGACACAAAGGGCTACTGCATGTCACAATTTCAGAATTGGATGATCCGAAATTACAGAGATAAATCAGAGGCAATATCAAGCTCCTTCAAAGTGAAAAAAGGTGTGTAGATTTTTTAAAATTTTTTCTTAAGCCTGGTTTGAAAAATTATTTTGAAGAATTTAAAAGGCATAGTAGAGCATTATTATCAATAACTAATGCCCTGAGGAAAGAAAACGCAAACACCTAGTAAGCAACCTGAAAGCGCTAGCATGACTCATGAAGAAGAGGAAGAAATGCTACATGATATATCAAAATTACAAGACCAAGTGCAACAAATGTCACTCTCACAAAAGCTAATAGAAGCTAAGATAAATGGTGTTGAATCTAAGATAAAGGGCATGGAAGCTAAGATGAATGGCATAGAAGCTAAGATGGACAATTTGAAGACAGACATGGAAGAAGTGAAGATACATATGAATAAGTTGCTACAAGAAATGGTCACTAATGGTGAAAGGGTAGTAAAGGAAACTCATGATGAGAACAAAAGAAATGTTAATCATGATTCCATAGACACTAATGTTGGATCAAAGGCCCACCATATTCCAAAAATCAATATGAGTAAGTTTGATGGCAAGGACCTCGCAACATGGATATTACCGATGGAGTAATTTTTCGATCTCAATAATGTAAAAAACACACAAAAGGTACGTATTGCAACTTTATATTTGGAACCAAATTAGTTTGTATGGTATCAATGGCTTTGATCTCGTAAAAAAATTATCGCTTGGGCAATTTTTACGGAAGAATTGACAACACAATATGAGGACACAAAAAGCAACACTTTTTTTAGCCAATTGATAAGTCTCAAAAAAAAGGGTTCAATAATGGAGCACATTGAGGAGTTCCAAAAATTGAACATAAGAGTAAAAAATATTTCAGAGGAGCATAGGATTGATGTGTTCATAGGGACATTAAATGATAATATCCAACATGATGTTCACCTTTGGGAACCTGATTCATTAGAGAAGGCATTCAGGTTAGCAAGAAAAATGGAAAGCAAAATTATGGCAACGAGGAAGCATACTAGTCACAACTATAAAGATGGAAGTGTTTCTAGCCCTAGCCTCACACAACCTATAAGGTTGACACCACAACAATTGGAATAAAAAAGAGAAAAAGGGCTTTGTTACAGTTGTGATAGAAAATACACTAAAGGTCATAAGTGTTCTGAGAAGAAATTATTCTACATAGGTTGTGAAGAGGAAAAAGAAAAGGAGCAAGAAAAGTCAAAAGAAGAGGATATACTCTAGGAACAAAGCCTAGATAAAGAAGAAATGAATCCAACCATATCTTCTAATGCATTGGCTGGAATTACCACTCCTCAAACCATCAAGATAGAAGGACAAATCAAGAAGAAAAAGGTAATAGTGTTGATTGATTCAGGGAGTACCCACAATTTTATTCATTGTAAAGTAGCAAAAGAATTGAATTGCTTCCTATATCCAGCACCAGAGTGTCAAGTGATGGTTGCAAATGGAGGAACAATAAATTGCTCTGGAAAGTGCCATAATATCAAGCTATCCATGGGAGAATATGTATTGACGAGCCCAGTGCTTTCTATTCCAATGGGAGGTGCTGATGTTGTACGAGGAGTCCAATGGCTACAGTCCTTGAGTACAATAGCCTTTAATTTTCAAGAACTTTTCTTGAAATTTTCTGTGGAAGGAAAGGAAGTTGAATTAAGGGGTATTGCAGGGAAACCGGGAAAGATAATCAGCTCTAACGGTATGACAAAGCTTCTAAAAAAGGAACAAAGAGGTGTAATTGCACAATTATGTTTGTTAGATGTTTCCACATCGGAATCATCTATTTCTCCAGATCTCCAAAAAGTCTTGGACAATCATTCCGAGGTATTTGAGACTCCCAAAGGTCTCCCATCTATTTGTGATCATGATCATTTTAGTCATCTAATTCCAGGAAGTGTTCCTCCAAACATCAAGTCGTACAGATATCCCTATGCCGAAAAGAGTGAAATTGAATGTATGGTTGCAGAAATGCTAGAGGCTGGTATAATTCAACCTAGTCAAAGTTCTTTCTTTGCTCCAGTAGTATTGGTGCACAAGAAGGATGGATCATGGCGCATGTGTTCGGATTATAGGGAGCACAACAAGCTCACTATTAAAGATAAGTTTCCCATTCCTGTCATTGATGAATTACTGGATGAATTCCATGCATCAATTTACTTCACCAAGTTGGATCTTCATTCAGGATATCATCAAATCAGAATGAAGACTGAAGACATTCCAAAAATAACATTTAGAACTCATGAGGGTCATTATGAATTTTTGGTCATGCCTTTTGCCCTTACCATTGCACCTTCTACATTTCAAGGTTTGATGAATTCCATTTTCAAACCCTTCCTTAGAAAATTTGTGTTAGTATTTTTTGATGATATACTAATTTACAACAAGTCTTGGAAGGATCATGTTTAACATGTTGACAGGGTGCTACAACTATTGGAGGAGAAACAATTATATGCAAAAAGATCCAAATGTTTCTTTGGAGTACAAGAGGTGGAATATCTGGGTCATATTGTATCTCATGAAGGAGTTAAGGTAGACCCTACCAAAATTAAAGCCATTAAGGAATGGAAGATTCCCACATCCATAAAGCATCTGCGAGGATTTCTCGAGTTGACAGGGTATTATCGCAAGTTAGTTAACAATTATGGGAGAATAGTAGCACCTTTAACAACATTATTGAAGAAAGATGCATTTTCATGGACTCCAGAAGTAACAAAGGCCTTCGAACATCTTAAAGAGGCAATATGCCAAGAACTGTTCTTAGCTCCACCAGACTTCACAAAAACCTTTATTGTGGAATGTTATTCTTCAGAAATGGAATTGGTGTTGTTTTAATGCAAAATGAAAGACCCATTTCTTTTGAAAGTTGTCTAATCAAGGGAAAGTTTTTACACAAAGCTATTTACGAGAAGGAAATGTTGGCAATACTAAATACACTTAAGAAATGGCGACCCTACCTAATGGGAAGACATTTCAAGGTAAAAACGGATCATGATAGCCTTAAACACTTTTTAGTACAAAGATTATCCTCTGAAGAGCAACAAAAGTTGGTCACAAATATGTTGGGTTATGACTTTGAAATCATTTACCAAAAAGGGAAGAAAAATGCGGTGGCAGATGCACTCTCAAGAAAGGATGAGGATGTGGAAGCATTGTTGTGTGCCATTTCTATTATCCAACCGGATTGGATAAATGAAGCAAGGGAGGAATGGAAGAATGATGAAGAAGAGTGGGAACTTATTCGAAAGTTACAGCAAGATTCCAGAACATCTGATACATTTAGCTGGCAAAATGATTCATTATGGTACAAAGATTGCTTATACCTTTGTAAGGATTCAAAACTCAAACAAAATATTCTTATGGAATTGCACACTTCTCCCTTAGGAGGGCACTCAGGATTTTTAAAAACTTACCACGGGGTTAAGAAGGAATTTTTTTGGGATTGCTTTAAATTAGATATTCAAAAGTTTGTGGTGGAATGTTTGGTTTACTAGCAAAATAAAGTTGAAACAATTAAGACTCCGGGTCTATTACAACCTTTATCCATTCCAAGCCAACGTTGGGAGGAGGTTTCAATGGATTTTATCACAGGTTTACCCAAGTCTAAGGGAAAGAGTGTCATCATGGTGGTAGTTGACAAACTTACCAAGTATGCACACTTTTGTGCATTATCACATCCATTTAAAGCCAATACAGTTTCTACTGCATTTATGGAAACAATTCAAAAGCTACATGGAAACCCAAAGATTATTGTAAGTAACAGAGATCCCATTTTCACTGGAAATTTTTGGACAGAATTATTTCCTTGTCTTGGTACTCAGTTAGCTCATAGCTCAACTTATCATCCTCAATCTGATGGGAAAACTGAGATAGTAAACAAATGTTTGGAAGGATATCTTCGTTGCTTTGTATCTGATAAATAGACACAATGGATCAAATGGTTTCCTCTGGTTGAATGGTGGTATAACACTTCCTTCCATACAACAACAAAAATAACCCCATTTATGGCACTTTATGGATATCAACCACCATCCATCACATCATATTTAAGAGAAAATTCTAAGGTTCGAGCAGTGGAACATCACATCGAACATCAACAACAAGTCCTCCAACTCTTAAAGGATAACCTCATGTTGGCACATAATAGAATGAAACAACAGGCAGATCAACATCGCAGCAAAAGAAGTTTTAATGTAGGTGATTGGGTATTCCTATGGCTACAACCATATAAACAAATGTCCCTCAAGCAAGCTAAGAAGGATGATAAATTATCACCAAAGTATTATGGTCCATACAAGGTGTTGCAAAAGATTGGTACTATGGCATACAAATTGGAGCTTCATGCAACGTCTCGAGTGCACCCAATTTTCCATATTTCATGTTTAAAGAAGGTTATAGGCGACAAGCTCCCAGTTGAAACAATATTGCCAGAACTTGACGGGGAAGGAAAAATAATATTGGAACCGGAAGCAGTCACAGAAACAAGAACTTGACAGCTACGAAATCGATCAATTTCGGAGTATCTCATTAAGTGGAAGAACTTATCCACTGAAGATTCCACATGGGAGGATGAGAATTTTATACAGAAGCATCCAGAACTACTGAAGTGTTTAGGACAACACTTTTTTGAAGGAGAGGGGCATGTTAGGTCCCCATAATACTAGTGATTACCCCATTACTATTGTAGTTGTATCCCTTATTAGTATTGTTGCGCCCCTATTGTCACCATATTTTTATTATTGTGCCCCATAGAATCCCTCTATTGTTACTTTTGTGGCTTTATACTATTATTGTAAGGTCGGCTGTGTTATATTGTGACTCCTTAGACTCCTATATATAGAAAGAAGGTTTTGTCATTTGAATCATCCAAGAATTGTTCATTTGTGTAATGTAAAGGAGGTTTCCCCCTCGAAGAGGCTAAATTATAAGGCATTCAACTATCTTTTCTATCTTTTTGTGAGTTTGTTTCATAACAGTTAGTGAATAGCTTTCTATTGGGTGGTCCATTGATACTCTATATTATTATCACATGTCACTCACTTCCATGATTCTATACCAGCTATCCGTGGACATGGCTTGCAAGATTTTTCTTATTTATATTCCTCAACGATCCACACATTGTTCCATTCTAATGTCCCAATCTCTAAATCACCAATGTGTTGATGTGTGTACCCAAAAAATCACATGCCATTGTTCCCTCCACCACCAATCCTCCTCATGCCTTTTTCCTCCAAATAAGCTAAAGAAATTTCCCTACCACTATCTCACTTACCATTATGTGAACGACTAGAAAATTTTTCTATTAGATTCTTTCTATTAGACTAAATTCTTGTGTTCCCATTGTGTTGTTATAATACTCCAATTTTGAAGTTCCCATAATGATTTGAGTAGAAATTGGAGGTTATCCATTGTTTCCCTCAAATAACCATGGTCAATTTTTCTTTTGACTATTAGTGGTTTCAAATCCCATGATTTTGAATAACCATGGTATCCACTAGTGTTATTTGATATTTGGAAGAAAAAAAAAAAAAAAAATTAATTATACAATTAACTACCATATACAACTATTCATTCGATTTTATCATAATGATTCATGGTATTTACCATGGTTTTTGTGACCCATGGTAAATTTACCCATGCTATTGGAAATATGAGGAAGTCTCTTGAATCGATGTGAAAAGGCCCAATAAATAATAACACATGCCTTTCATTATTGTAGGATCAATGAAAGTTTTCTCATGATGTAGTCTAATGACATTTTTACCATTCAGTACAAAAGTTTATGTTATTTTCATATGAATTTACTCTAGACTATTTCTTTTATGTAATTGTGACACTTCTTTATTGTTAAGATTTGTATCTTTCCTTACAAAATGTGGATCAATGGTATTAGAGAACCATACTCTTTATTTATTTTTTCCTGCTCATGTCCCTATAAAGGTTGGGATATAAGAAGTTTGGGCTGGAAATACTTAAGCCTTTTGATGTTTCACCTCATTGGTCCTGATGATATCCCATTGTGGAAGAAAAAAAAAGTTAGGGGGTAAGAAGTCCTATTAAACTATTTCTTAAGGAAGCTCTCATGCAATAAATTCATGCATGATGGATAACTTTCCCAGATCCTTTAATTGACAGTGACAATTGATGCATATTCATCAAAATGTCACTTTAGAGGAGTTTCCCCTTTCAAGATACAAGTTAGCTTTCATATTCATGTATACAAAGGTCTTATAGATACAAATACTTTAGGAAAATGGCTAAATTTGTTCGAAGGGTAATTTTTGGTACTTAACTATTTTGATAGAGAAAATACTACCTTTTCACTCCTTAAAGCTATTCCCCATCTCAAGGTTTGTTCGAAAAATTAACATGAGAAATAGCACATAGATGAATCTATAATGTTTGTTGTAATACCCACTTGGGGATATTTCAAGGATGCTATGAAGGAACAATATTGCCATGTTGGAGGCTATGAGGATGAGTACATGAGACAAACCACACTGTAACAGGAGAGGGACCAAACAGTGCGAGAGTTCACAAATATCTTCCATTCCTTGTGTATCATTTTTGGTATCAAAGACTCTAAGACACATTTGCTGGTCAAATTATATGGTGGTTTGCCTGTATACATCAATATGGAAATGGAGTTTCTAGGCATCTCTTCGCTGGGAACAACATATTGATATTCTGCAAAATTAAAGTATAAATCTAAACAAAAGAAGTGAGAGTTTGGATATGTGAATTACTAATAATAAAAGAGGAAAAAATAAAGCCCCAAATTATAGAACAAAGGAAATATCAAGATGGATAATCCTAGGACAACTCATCTAAGCCAGAAATAAATAAGGGTAATTTAAAAATGAAGAAATATATAGGAAATTGGTGCAAATTCCATAAGATCCCATGGCATAACACTAATGAATTTCACTCGATGTAGTCAATGATGCCCGAGCTGAAATCCTTAGAGTCATATGTAATTTCCAACTTTGAATCAAATCTAGAAGAGGTGAAGTGGATCATTCATGTAGAACCTAGTGCCACTGTTGTTACCACCACAGGCCAACCAAGTGAGCCTAAATAACTAGAGGAAGGTGAGCACCATTTTTAATTGCATATGTGAGTGGAGGGTGCTCCATCACACTTCATTGTTGACAAAATAAGTCAAAATAATAGTGTCTTAGTAGAGGTTGTCAAGAAGTTGTACCTATGGACAATACCACACCCACAAGCATACATCATCAGCTGGATCTGTCAAGGGTGAGATCTCTACATCAACGAAGATTTTCACCTACCCTATGAAATTAATCCCTTCATGGATGAGCTATTATGTGATATTTCCTAGCTTGAAGTTTGTGATACTCTTTTAGGCCAACCATAATTGTGGGAGTGTCATCATATATATGAGTCTAAATCTCGTAGGGTTATTATTACATTGTGTAGATAACTATACAAGATACCATAGGTATCTCCTCCTACAACCATTTCTTTTATCTATGCTAAGCAATGAAACAAGGTCATCTACTAGACTAAGAAATTTGTCCTCCTCCTGATTCAATCTAAAAGTGAGCAGAAGGTCGTGGCCTCATCCATGGCTTCCACATAGGGCCTATTCATGCAATAGAAGTAAGTGGAAAAGGTCATGGAAGAGTAAAAAAACATCTTCTTCTCACCCACTAAGGTACCTATTCACTTTTAGTTCAAACATTCAACCTACAAAGTAATATCAAAATGAAGGTCATTTCCATGATTTTCCCCAAACAAGTGTGGGCACATTTTTTGATACCACATATCATCATATAAAATTAGGGAAGTAGGTTCCGAAGAACACTTTGATTAAACCTCTGGTCACTCTTAGACACCCAGATCACCAAATGCACTTTCTTCCACCTCTAAACTAATGGCTAGACTGAGGTCATCAACATGATGATCATGCACATCTTTAACATGTACAACCCTAAACATCGATGCACATGGGATGAAGTCTCCCATATGTTTATAATATATATGATAGATCCCTCCATAGCTTAATTAAACATAGACATTTTTAGGTGTTCCTAAGATTCAAGCATTTCGTCCAATTGATATAGAACTATCCATTGCATCCATAAAGGCAGAATCTCCTCATGCTCAATCTGAGGCCAAAAAAGCCAACAAACTCATTAATTAGTTTTAGCACATCAAGTAATAAGTCCATGATATTTTATAGAAATCAAATACCAAGTACGAACAACACCATGATCAACATCATGTGCAACACAAGTTTTAGTTGGGAGACAACATTTTATTGCATTTGTAAAGAGAGTGCCTTATAGGACCCCATCATAATATTGATTCACTTTAGTATGAAACTTACACCGTCACTAAGCCTCTAGGTAATAATTGTTTTGAGTTAAGTATTTACCCCTTCCTTCTTTTACATCCAATGTTCAATGTGGACATCCTTTTGGATATACTTTCCACCATTATTGGACATGTTAGAGATAATAAAGTAGTTGACATCACTAAATATCAACTCTGAATACATGGAATAGACAACCATTGATTATATCATGGACACAAAGGTTAAGGGAACTTGTCAACAGAGCGTTAATATTTATTAGGTCATAAAAGTAGGAAGCTCCTACATGAAGGCAGGTAGCTAATTCATGGCCAAGTTCAACAAAATCTCCACCATATAATAGGGGAACATAATGCAATGGGAACCATTCCTTCTTGAGTGGGGAGGATAGATCTTCATGGAAATTGGCAGCTATCCACGATTTCCATCAAATCAACACAATGAATAATTATTTTATACTATTGGTGGTTTCCAAGCCCATGTTCTTGGTAAGCCATGGTATCCACCCATGGTATTTGAGAGGTGGAAGAAAATAAAATAAAAATATAATTGTAATTTTTTTTTTTACCATATACAAGTATTTGTTAGCCATTACTAGTGATCCATGATATATACCCATGGTATTTGTAACCCGTGGTACTGGAAATATGATGGAAGTGCATGATTCTAAGTGAAAAGGAACTACAAGTAATAATATGGACCTTCACTACTATAAAATCCATCAAGGTTTTTATCATGATATAGTCCAACTACATTTTTAGCATTCAATAAAACTAAATTAAGTTATTTTTATATGAATTTATTGTACATTATTTATTTTATTTACTTGTAACATTATTTATTTTCAACATCTCATTCCTTAGGAACTTGGATCGCACAATGAATTTGTATGTGGTTGGTGATCTTCTTGTAATTAGGACACCTTTATGTGTATTGATATTCTCTACTTTTGCCTCATCATCTTGATGCCTTAATCCTCCAACATGTCCCTAATGGTGGGGTACATTGCAGCCAATAGATCATTATGATGTTATCATAACCTACACTTTTTCCATGATTTTAACGTCTTCCATACTTTTTTATTAAAAAATGTGACCACTTTATTCCACTACTAAACACTCTCTATTATTTGGAATCATCTCCTATTTTTGCAATTGTTATTTTATCAAGATTACTTTTAACAAGAGTTATCACATAGGATGAAATTTTGCACTAACAAGATTTTGAATAAATTATGGCATGGCTAATTACACTATGCTAATTCATACTAAATCATGCATAAAACCTCATTAAATTTAGTAGCCACCACCTAAATCCACTTACCCACCACCTAATAGTCATCTTTCTAGTTATTGCATGTAAGAATTATTAGATCATTTATAATTGAATTCCAACTTGACATACTCTTATTTTACTGAATCAATATATATTTGTCTAATTTAGGGTCTCCCACTCTATTTTTGAATCTCTAGCCAAATAGGGAATGCACTTTCCTTAATTAATAGAGTGCATGCACTAGGAAACTCATTCTAATTAGAATTGGTTTGTCCTCTTAGAGAATCCATATATCCCGTTCATGTTAATAAATAATAATATATTAAATTTTCTTTCTCTTCTCTCTTGTTTTGCAATAACTACTCTAATATATTTTCTCACATAGATCTTGAGATTTTGTTTAAAATCCTACATGGCATTCGAGATGAAGTATTCTTGTGAATAATCCTAATTTTTTATTGTATATTTCATAGGTTAGAATATTCTAGAGAGAATGGACCAAATCTATGTATTTTTGACTTCTTTCAACTACTTTAACTAGATGCCTAAGATTCTAGTGTTACTTCCAAGTAAGGGACTCTATAGGATCATAATGGGGATAGAAATTGAGCCTACATTAACTAAGAAATAAAATTACTTCAACAAAGTGGATGAAGCCTATGTGATTCTCTTTTTTGTTTCAAACTCCACTAATTTGTTGTTTCATATCAATGATTGTAAAATTTTAAATGAAGTTTGGACCAAACTAGAGGAAGTATTTGAAAGGAAAGATTGGATGAGGGGCAACCATTTTCATAATAGGATATTCACAATGGATCCATTAATATTTGAGACACTGTGGGACTACTCCATATTTAAGATATTGATAGCTTAGGTAAAAACATGTGGTATAGAAAAGAAATAGAAACAAGTCATTCTTTTAGTTCTTTCTAAGCTATGACTTTATTATTCTATTTATGTCTCATTTTTGTGGGTAAATTGGAAGATTCCATACTTGGATGAGTTTATTGTTTCCTTATTACAAAACAAGACCAAACTCATACTAATGGAGACGCTTAATTCTACCAAAATCCATGCACTTGTAGTACATGAGTCAAGCAATAAGACTAAGTAGAAGAGAAATAATAAGAAGGAGCCATATATGAGGAAGGAAGCTATGAAAGATACTACTAAGGAGGTTTAAAATTATGAATGAGGAAAGGGGAAGAAGGATAATAAGGAAAAGGGAAGAAGGATAAGAAGAGGTTTACATGTTGCAATAGTGAGTTCCATAACGAGAGTTATTGCATGAATAAAAAAATTGATCAGATGGCTCAAGAACTCTTACAACATCACTTGGATTATTTCATACTAGATAATTCGGAGAATAAGAAAGATACACGCCAGAAGATGAGAGCATGATTAAAAATTTACAGGGATTCTTTAGTAGATTCATTTTCTCACATGGAGACTTGTAGTAGACCACCAATTGTTTCAGAAGATGCCGCACTTGTCAAGGTTTCTATAGAATATATAATTGACTTTGAGCATGTTTGATTTGATAAGGTATTTCATGTTCCTCACCTTTCAGTTAACCTTCTTTCTATTTATCATATTACTCATATAGGTTCATCGAAGAAATTAGAATTCAATCCATATACAGTCGTCATTTCCAACATATTATATTGTTCTATTTTTTCTATTAGACAGTTGAAACATCAGTATATGCGATACACTTTCTATGGGTTTATTCTTAAATTTGAATTTTTCTCTTCTAATACATGCCAATGGGGAGAGTATGTTATGACATGAGATATTTGGTAACCTTAATTTTAAGTATTTTATTTTGTTATCTAAACAAGTATTGGTTGAAGGCATGCAACATATCCAATACATAAATGGAGTTTCTCTAGGTTTCACACTTGGTAAGTGCCATAAATAGAAGATTGAGAAAAGTAAGGCTAGGAGAACCTCCTAATTATTTAAGCTCCTACATAGTGACATTACTAGATCTTTTCCTTACTATAGTTCCCTACTCTAGTTGATTGACCTTGATATTAGATTAACCTTGATATAGCCTTAGCACTCATACATTATTCATTGAGGAATTCATTTTGAGGATATAATTATTTTACTTTTATTATTCGTGGATGTGATAATAATTGTGATATACCAGTTTTTTGTTACAATGATGACGACTTTGATGGATCTATTTGATGACTAAGTATGATCATGTTGATGAATTCATTATATTTCCTTATTTACATATTATAAGGACTAGATTCTTGCTTATATTAAATGATTATGTCATGATGATAATTAGAATGTGAAATTATATAAATAAATAACATTATAAATAAATATTGTTGATTATTATTAAGACTACCTAGATACACTTGCATGTGTTGAGTCAATGACATTTTTTTTATCCATTTCATATCATTGACTCAAAAACTTAAAGTTCAAATTAATATTCTTCCATGATTACTAATTTCATCATAGTGGCTATAGGCATAAGTAAGTTGTGTGGTTGAAATACTCACAGAAGGGTGATGAGACTATACAAGATAGATGGAATTTCATGGGAGGGGTGAGATAGCATCCCTAATTACACCTACTAGCACTCCCATCATGACTTGGGTTCGAAGGTGTTGGGATAAATTTTCCTTGAAACTCATGATGCCATTGGGGGTAGACCCTGAATTGGATCACTTTAGAGGATTTATTGGGGGGCATGCATCAGGGGAAATTCCTTATTCCCTAGCATCATTAGTATTGCTATAGAGGGTGACACAAGAGATGAAAATGGTCTCCATCATCACACCAAATTCCCCCCCTTGTAGTAACAATATACTTGTAGGGAAAGTAGTGTGGCACCTTTAGAACTTCAAAATGATGTTCATGAAGGGAACAAACGACTTTGTAATGCTTGGAATCAGGAAGAAAAATATGAAATATAATGAAGGGTTGATGATCATGCAATTATGAGTAATAATTCACGTAGTGCAACTAAATAAAGAGTAAACCTTGGGTAAAGGGAGAAAAAAGGGTATTATAAAAAGTGGACCAAAAGAGTAACTTTTCCCTCCTAATGTTGGAAAGTCTTAAATATATAATATGTATTGAAATAACTCCAAAAGTATGTACATGTTGTAATAAAAAAAGGATAAGGGGACATAGATTTTAATTAGAAAAATTAATATAAGGATCGTTTAATGTCATTGAGAACATAGGGTGGTGGGTGGAATTAAAAAATAATTTAAAATTAGAGAAATTTAATTTCAAGAGAGAAAATCCAAATGGGAAGAGAATAACACAAAGATCGTAATCCAATATTTCAACTTAAGATAAACTATGGTGTAGTCATGGAAAAAAATATGATACGTACTAGTTGAATTCAGTAATGAACACAATGTAAGGAGTATAAAAGGGGGATAAAGGGAAAACTAAGAGAATAAATAGGGAATCATGCTGGAGACAGAGGAAAGAGCATTTTTAATAGGAAATCATGTAAATAATTTTATGATATCCTTCGTGAAAGTTTGATTCGTGGATATGTGAATAAACTAATTATTGGATTAACAAAAATAAGTGTTTTTGCATGAAGTTGCAAGTATCATCTATGAGTCCTCGTATAAAAGAAGGATAAATCTATGAGACAAGACACTTTTTTTCTCTATTATTGGATGACTTCACTAATGGTATTGTGAGAGTCACTACTAAGTTCTATAGTGAATTTGATGAAGTGGATGCTCTTGGAGTGGGAGATCTTGAGCCAAAGAACTCTCTCCTAATTATTATTGTTTTTCCTCCCCTTTATAGCCCCATCATAGCTCAAGGATCCATCTGAAATAAGAGTACCCAAGCAGTAGGATGGGAGTTGAACTAGTCAATCGACAACATTTGGTCGCGATGAAAAAATATCCAAATGTGTACGGGGACTACATCAAGGAATCACAAGAATTAATAGAATTAAGATTGAGACTACATTTCTCTTGGTGCATATTATCATTGGTTTTCAAAGAGTTCTCATGCATTCTTGTTTGTGGTAAATAACTATTATATTATAAAACCTAAGGCTATGATATATATTTGTAAATTACTATACTATTGGTATATCTGTCTTTAATTATTATATGATTCTCATGCTCATTGTCATTATTCAATAGATGGTTATTTTTTAAAGGAAAGCTTCATTTTATTATAACTTGTAATTCAATAACATGGAATGAATAATTTATTTGCTAAGAAAAAAGTGAGCATGGCACCCTACATAATAATTTTTGTGTTTAAGAGAATGAAATATTCAGGTAAATCACATTTCACATTCTTGAGTCAATGCATTTTGAACCACTAAGTGTGGCTCATCATCACAACTTTGATGAATGCTCTGATCCATACAAAATGATATATGCTGTAGAGATGAAAACTATAAGAAAATAAACGTGGTAGAAAAATTAATAAAATAATTAAATTGAACGTTAAGTATTAAAGATAGGACTTTTAAGTTGAATAATTTATTGTTAATAATAAAATATTTAATATATATATATATATATATATATATATATATAATCAAAGATTTAATAACATATTGTTAATCTTGTTAATAGGGAAACTTTCCCCTATCTAAATTAATATTTAGTAAAATTAAATTAGGTCAAAAATTATGTTTAATAACCATTTTCAATATTATTAGAAGAATTTCAAATGCATTATGTTTAATCAATAATTATTTTAATATTATTATAATCTTAAGAATTATTTATTAAATGGTGTGATTAAAAAAAATTGAAAATATAACTAACTAAATAAATTAATATAAAATATATGAATAAAAGTAAATAAAATATAAAATAAGATAAAAATGAAAATAAATAAAGGAATAAAAAATCAAACAAAAAAAGTAATACTCTTGATAATAACAACAACTAACTACAATTAATAAAAAGTGAGATGATGATGATGATGATGATGATGATAATAATAATAATAATAAGAAGAAGAAGAAGAAGAAGAAGAAGCAGAAGGAGAAGGAGAAGGAGAAGGAGAAGGAGAAGGAGAAGGAGAAGGAGAAGGAGAAGGAGGAGGGAAAAATCTAGGAAAAAAGAGATGGAATCTAGCAAGAAGAAGAAGAATGAGGAGGAGGAGGAGGAGGAGGAGGAGGGAAAAATCTAGGAAAAAAGAGACGAAATCTAGCAAGTACTAATTTTCCACCCATCATCTTGATTCAATGAATGAGATCGTTTTTCGATTTCGATGGTGTCCCTAAACTTGCGGTGATGGTAGTGATCAATCCTTATAATGACTCAAGACTCTTCCAAATAGATTTGTTGTTTTTTATTTTCAGCATGCTCAGCAAGAGCTAAGGACCACATCCTATAGTGCCTGATATCATCACCATGCTCTTGAATTCTTTAATTTATAGAGCAACATGTTTCTCTAATGTAGGGGGTCCCACAAGAATAGGGGCCCAAATATACACCTTTCAAGCTTTTTACGTCCAATGGGTCTTTAACGAACCTGAGATAACAATGAGTGGTGATCAAATGTTTAAAGGTAGAAGATATCTTATGTTTCCTTAAAATACAAGCAATCTTATGAGTGATACTAACCAAATCACTAGGGTATTTCCTTAATTTAATAAAGCTTTGAGACCTTGGAGCTTACTATAGCCATTATTCTCAAAGACTTTAAGAAGATAGAATTTCTCATTTTCCAGGTGTTCATCACATAAAACCCTGGGAGCCCGGGTGGCCAATGTGTTGAGAACACCAAACTTTTGGAGCCAGAAAATGATGGGAACTAACATGAAGATATTGATCTATGTGGGTTTTCTTCCAAAATACCCGGTGAGAGAAAGAGTCATATCCTTTCTTAGAGATAAGAACATCAAGAAGATGACTCTTTCTCTCACCATGTCTTTCAGAAGAAAACCCACAGAAAGAAGTATCTTCATGCTAGCTCTCATCATTTTCGGGCTCAAATGGTGGGTGTTCTCAACACATTGGCCACCCGAGCTCTCAAGGTTTCACGTGATGAACACTTGTAAAATGAGAAAACCCATCTCCTTAAAGTCTTCAAGAATAATGCTTATATCAAGCTCCAAGGTCTCATAGCTTTCTTAAATGTGAGAAAAGGTGCGAAATTAAGGAAAGACCTTGGTGATTTGGTTAGCAATCTTCAACTTCCCTTTATCCAGCGTACCAGTCACAAGATTTCTCATATTTAAAGAAACATAATATATGTTCACACTTTAAACCTTTCAAAACCATTTGTAGTTCCCTCAGATCCATTAATGACCCGTTTGATCCAAAGAACATGAAAGGTCTATATTTGGAACTATGTTCTTGTGGGCCCCCATAAATTGGAGAAATAGGTCACTCTATAAATCAAAGAATTTAAGAGCATGCTACTCATATTAGACACTGTAGGATACGATCCTTAGCTCTCCTTGAGCATGCTAAAAAGATAAAACACAACATTTGTTTGGAAAAGTCTCGTGTTATTGCTAGGATTGATCATTTCGATCACCGCAAGTTTAGGGAGGCCATCGAAATTGAAAAATGATCTCATTCATTGAATCAGGATAACGTGTGTTAAATTAGCAATTGTTGGATCTCGTCTCTTTTTTCTTAGTATTTGTCCTTCTCCTTCTTTGTTTCCTCTTAGTTTTGTTATCTCTCCTCTCTTTTTTTTAATTATTTTTATTATTATTTTATTTAATTTTTTATTAATTTTTTCTCTGTCGTTTTACTAATTGTAGTTAGTTGTTATTATTATCATGAGTATTAATTCTATTTGTTTGATTTTTTATTCCTTTAGTTAGTTTCATTTTTAATTTTAATTTTATTCACTTTTCTTTGCATATTTTATATTAATTTAGTTAGTTAGTTAGTTATATTTTTAATTTAATTTTTTTATTCACGCCTTTTAATAAATAATTCTTAATATTATAATAATATTAAATTAATTAGTATTGCTTAAACATCATTCCATTGAAATTCTTCTAATAATATCGAAAATAGCTGTTGAAAATAAATTTTGACCTAATTTAATTTTACTAAATATTAATTTAGATAGGGGAAAGTCTCCCTATTAACAAGATTAACAATATTTTTATAACAATTATTCATTAAATATTTTATTATTAAAAATAAAACAAATGATTTAATATTTTATTATTAACGATAATTTATTAAACTTAAAAGTCCTATCCTTAGTACTTACAGTTCAATTTAATTATTTTATTAATTTTTCTTCAACATTCATTTTCTAACCATTTTCATATCTACAATATATATAAACTTGTCGCGATCAACACATTCATCAAAGTTCTGATGTTGAACCACACTTAGTGGCTTGAAACACGTTGACTCAAGAACTTTAAATGTGATTTACCAAAATATTCCATTCTCTTAATCAATATGAATCACAAAAGTTTGAATTCTCAAAGGTGTGTTAGTATCTCATGCTTGTTCCTTATTTTTTTGTTTTTAAAGAATATACATCCATACATACATACATACATACATACATACATACATACATACATACATATATATATATACATACATACATATAGATATACATACATACATACATACAAAGATTTAAAACTATTGTTGTTGACTTGTTAAGTAGGTTGAATTGCAATTTGTCTATTATTATGTTTGTTGTTTGCTTTTGTTTACTTATTTCAGGAGCTTGAAGAAGGAAGCGAGAGATAGTTGGAGTGAGCAAGTGAGGACATCATCAAACAGGATAAGCGACCAAGAGGTAGGCCCTCTTGATTGATTCTAACCTAAGGAAATATTCCATAGAATGTATCTGTTGTGGCTAGACCCATTATCGGGCTAGAGGAATTCGTTCGTGTCCACACTTATAATTTTACTTCACCACAAACTAGTGACTCCACTGGGGAATCCCAATCCTTTTGTTTGTCTTAGATTTCATGATTTTGTGAGAACTTTTCTAGTTTCACATTTTCCCTTTGGTTCTATTTCTTTTCTCTTGTTTACTGGTCTGAGTCTAAAATTCATAGTAGGAGATTTGGTCCCTGTTTTTAGTTATTTTTTTACTTTTTCCTTAGCTACCTCGATTAGCGTGCTTAATCCGGTAACAGTCACGTTGACTAGTGCAAGTTGCTAAGAAATAGTCGTGTTGACTAGCCTTTGGCACTTATTGTTCGTTAGGTAGTTGCATTGATACCTGTAAATGAAGATTAGGGCTTGATTCTGCTCTTGTGGATTTGACCCCATAAGCTTTTTGGACTGCTTTATCCTTGATTAGAAAGCTACTCTTCATTTGGTTTTGTTTGCTTGTTGGCTTGTCATCTTTCTGTTTGATTAAGTCATTGACTGGCCAACAACACTACGGCATCTAGTTGGTCGTCCATTCAATGGTTTGAGAGCTTACTAAGTCATGTTGTAGGTGTGTTTACTCTTTGCATTTTGTTTTGGTCCTTTTTATGACTTTGACCTCTTTTTGCACAAGTTTTCAAAAGTTTCGTTTACTTGCCGGAACGCTTCTTTTCCATCATAAATTACATTGTCGGTCTTGTGTTCGGTAAAGTCAGTGTTTCATTGACCTAAAAAAACTTCTCTTTTCATGTTTTCATCTGCTTGGGGAGCTTATTGTCTCGACAAATTTTTCATTGAAAGATTGCATGCGAGAAGATCGTTTTGTTGTTTCATGAAAAAATATGAAATTCTAGCTTATTGCGTCATTATGTTACGATAATTTGCATCTTTCAGAAGACTAGAATTGCATCAGTATTTGAAAAAGGAAGAGAATTTTTGTTTTTGAAAGGACTAATAGATAAGTGCTTATCAGGAAATTAGGAATTTGAATGCATTTTTTCATTATTTTATTTTTTTGAAAAAGTAAAGTAGTGAAAGATCATTTCATTTTCAGTTGCTTGATTGTTTGCATTTGATTGAGTAGTTTCTACCCTCTCTAGTGTAATCATTTCATCAAATTGAAAGGGTCTTGTCAAATTTAGTTGCATTTAAGGTTTTTCGAGTAGCATCACTAAGACCTGAAAACTAAAATTTAACTCAAGATCAACTTTAAAATGAATCTAATTTACCTAACGCAAATTTGACATTAAGGATCATATCTAGAATGTCTAGGTTAGAGACGTGTTCCAGCGTAGCAGCTGTCATTAGCTTCGGCATTAGACAATTCTAGTACGAATTTGCGCTCCCTATACTATCAAGTATATAATGGGAGACCCCATTGGGCTGCAATCCTTTATCCTTAGGAAGTTGAGTCAGCCACCTTGCAAACATGATACACCAAACACAACATTCGGGGATATTGCTTGTTTGTACTTCTTGGTTCACCGGGAGTTAATTCACAATTGCCTGGTAGTCCTATTTACCTAGATCATCCAGAGTAGTCATTTGATCTTTTTGACTCATTAAATTTAAAATATCATCCAAGCACTTGTCCTTTCGATCTCGTTTCCATCAAAAGCAATAGAATCATCTTTGTTTCTTTCTCAACTCTTAAAAAATGAAAGAGCATCAATCTTTTATGCGTCTTAATAGTTGATTTCCCACAATCCAGAACATCCTGTTAGTCTTTTGACCAAAAGGTGAGTTCCCTTAAAAGGACATTTTGAAGCCTTGAATTTATTTGTTCCATCGAATAAGACAAGGTCATCGTGGCTGAACCATTTAGTTCACCCAATTCCTCTTCCTCTCCTTCATCTGAAAGATTGTTTGAGGATTCATTCCTAAGTTTCTAGAGTCACTCGAGCACCAAAATGTTGAACTCGCAACTATTTTGAGTATTCAACCATTGTCATCTCATCCTCTACCTACTTTCAATACAAGGTCATCTACTGATCTTTCCCTGGAATCTCTAGAGAATCCCATTCGAACTCAAAAAAACTTGTCGACCACTGACAGTCAGCTTGGATTGGTTAGCTATCCTCTGAAGCCTTTGTTTGACATTGTTGTGATATCACCATAGCGTTCTTATAGTCTGTACGACCAGCCAGATGTTCCTTTGGAACTATCCCCCAGTACACATTTAGCCATTCATCGTCGTTTGTTTTCAAACATGGAACTCGAAGGCAATGCTCCAGTCACTTCTTTGGATGAGTCCGAAGTTTCTACTCCACACACTGTTGAAGGGGAAGAATTGGAATTTCAATTTCCTCCTGAGGGTTTTCTATTTTCAGAATGTATTCTCGCTAGTTTTCAACCAAACTATGCGTCTTTGGGGCACTTGGTTTCAGGCACACGTAGTGCCTCATCACTTTACCATAGTCCTGTATGGGTGTCAAGCATCAGGCCTACATTTTTATTGAGCAATGTTTAGTATCAACAGCCCTATGGGGTTCAGGTTCAATACCAGAATCCTTACGTTCCATATGGTTCTCAAGTATTGGTTAATCAACCTTGGACACTCCAACCTGGGTAGTAAGCTCAGCTTGGCTACGACTAGATTTAGTTCGGTAATTTCCCGAGCACTGTTTAATTACCCTTGCAACAGTAAGGACAACCTCTACAACAATAAGGGAAACCTTTATTACCGCAAGGGAAACCTTTTTTGTAGAAAGGGAAAATTATCCAGCACCAATGTCACCTGCAACAACCACAACGTCAATCCTTACAACAGTTGTAGCAAGTTGCGCAGTAGCAGATGCAATATGCTCCACACACCTCTCAATTGATACCCTCAGAGGGCCAATCTCCGTAGTCCCAGGGACAAATTTTTCAACCACAAAGTCAATTCTTACAACAAAAAAACCAACCAAGGTAGCAGCAACCCTTGCAAGGGCAAGGTCAAGGTCATGTCCTACAGCAGCAGGCCCAAAACCCTCATGTCCTAGGTCAACAGGTTAAAGATCTTTCCGACCAAGGGCACCAGGTACAAAATCCCTATGTCCAAGGGCAATAAGTGTCTCAACCTTATGCCCAAGGATTGCAGGTCCAGAATCCCATTGTTCGGGGACAACAAGTTCATCAGCGGTATGTTCAAGGACAACATGTCACATATCCATATGTCGAAGGTCAATAGGCTCAACAACCTTTTAACCCATACATTGCTTATCAGCAACCTATTCCTAGACAATTTCAAGGCATTCAAGGTCAAAATCCTCCCTATGGTCAAGGTAATCTGCAATGGGGGTAGCCTCAGATGCCATATGGCCAAAATCCGCCACTATGGTGCCAAAATCTCCCAATGTGGGGCCAAAATACTTACCAGCAGGGATGTGCTCCTCCCTATGGACCCTCTTATCGACCTACCATGCCTTCTAACACTGAATTACCCATCTTGGCTACACTTGATTTACCAGATGTATCGCACCTTACAGATGATTTGATCCTTCATTCATTGTTACACTGGACTCCAATATCGTCCAAGAGACCAAGCTATTCCCCAAGGTTCGATGGAAAAGCTAAAGAAGATCCTTACGCCCATGTGATGACATATCACCTCTGGTGCTCGTCGAACTTGTACGTGGACGATTTCATTTGTCTTCGTCTTTTCCAACGAACCCTCACGGGTGCTGCAACGAAATAGTACATTGAGCTACCTTGAAGTACTTACCATGACTTTAACTCTTTAGACATGGCTTTTCTCATGCATTTTTAGTTTCCAGTTCGCTATGAAACTGGCACCTATTTTCTCACATCGCTTAAGCAAGATACTGCAACACACATCTCTAATCACATCCATGAATGGAGATGTAAACATCGCCTAATTAGATTTGAGATTGCTGATCAACTGCTCACTGAATGGTTTACCAAATCATTTGTAGCCCTAGTTGCTCGCGATATAGCTATGGGTGGATGCGTTACTGAAGAGCAAGCCATCGCTCGTGCCCAGTACTTGGATCTAGTTTAGTCTGGGTCTGGTCTTTATATGAGTTATTACCCAATGCTCCGCGACCATCATTTGATCCTGCAACATCAAAATCACCAACTTTTCCTCCCATTGGTGGAGTTATTGGTTCAAAATCCCAAACCCCTGCTAAAGATTCTTCCAAACAGAATTCAGTCTCGAATACTACTCCTAACAGTTCATCTCAAAATCCACCTCACCCTGGTAAAAAATTAGAGGTCCACACTATCTAGTCTACCACAACGGACAAATCCTTGAAACGAAAAAAGAAAGGTAAAGGCAGAGCTAAAGCTGATGCCCTGAAACAAGGTCCTCACAAATCATCTACTGGAAAATATTCATAATGGAAAGCAAAGTATCCCTGCATCATTTGTGAGGAGGATCACTACAATAAGGATTGTGATCGACGATCTGAAGTTAGTCTCCTGCTCAAAGGGACCCCTGCTGTCCTCAAAGATCCATTTCCATCTCAGTAGACCGAAATTGTAGAACAATCCCAATCTACTTGTTCCGGATCTCAGGTTTTCATGATAAGCATGCCCATTAATGTGGCTACCCGATCAAAATACTATCAGACTCCAACTCTGGCAGCCGGGAAAGAGAAATAAGTTGCATGTTCTTCTTCTACCTTGAGCTCTGGCCCTTTGCAAATTGAGCACCCTAACCCTGATTCCGCTACGCGGCTGCCCTCTTGAGGTGTGATGTGGAAATCCTTCCTAATGCCCGAGCTTCTAAGCACTACAATATTGTTGAGGATTTGGCTGAGGTTCCGTCAGCCATGTTGGCTCTCGAGGTACTCCAAAGCTTCCCATCACAGCAGAAATCCTTGCTGTCAGCTATCGAGGGCATCGATCCCACCAATTCCAATTTGATATGTTTTGATCTAGAGAACTATGTTCCACATCTCCCTAATCAGATTTCCTTTCTTATTCAGGGAATCATCAATGAGAAGACCATCCACTGCACTGTCATCAATGAAGGTGCTTCCACCTGCATCATGTCCACTGCATGTTGGAAGGCTATTGGTTCCCCTACGCTGAACCTGTCTCCAAACACATTGGCAGCTTTCGATGGGTGTGATTCGTGACCCTTCGGTGTCTTTCCTAACCTTTCCATCACCTTGGAAGGCAAGCCAATGCAATTCAAAGTAGAAATTGATGACACCAATATCAATTACAATCTTCTACTCAACCGAAGTTGGACTCATGCCATGCACGCAGTGGCCTCCTCCTTGTTTCGCGTGATTCGTTTTCCCCACCAAGGGAAAATTTTCACCGTCAATCAATTGTCTTTCTTTACCTCTTCCTCCTTGGATGGAAATGTTCCATACATCAAGCACTCTGGTTCTCCCTATGAGAGTGTGGGGGTAGGTCTCTTCAAAGATTCTACCTTAATGGGGATTTTTCCACTCCCACCTCCTCATGTTGCCTCTATCAACATGATCTTGGTCAAATCTTGTCCCTGGGTAATACCTGCACTTAATCTTGTTGATATTTGGGGTGAGGTTGTGCTGCTTAGTCCTGTCAAAGTCAATTACGTGGAAATTCTTTCGGCTTCGAACTTTGCATCCTCCGATTCTTATATGTCAAAGACATCTCTCAATGTGTACTCTCAATCCCCCTGGCTTGGCACTTTCAAATCATTTGATCCCTTAGTTAAGACCTTCCTTGCTGATGAAGGTATCATGGAAATAATGTCTCTAGAGGAACCACCATGGATCGATACTTATCATTGCTCCTCGTTCTTACCTCACCTGGCGGTCATGTCTACTACTTCCGAAGAGTCTTCTCCTTTGTTGTTTATTGATGTGTCAATTTATCCTGACATGATCAAGATCTTTCAACTGAGGGCACCTTTATCCCTTCATGGATTCAGGATTTTTCACCCTCCCCGAGTTTTCACCGATTGCCCATTATTGCAATGGGGTTTCCATCTGAATCATAACCCTCGCTCACCCAGGTGGCATGCTGTTGTAGTGCCATTTACCACTCTTGGTATATATGATGCTTTTTTTATGGCCTAGGGAAACCCCTCCTTCTAGACTTGGTCCAAATATATAAAAACAATGTTTTATTCCTTGTACACGACTTTTCCTTGAGCTAAAAGCGTGTACACATGGGTCAGTCAATACCCAACCCACGTATATGTATTAAAACACCTAAAAAATTAAATTTACTTAATTTTGGGTGGAGTTCATGGGTTTTACGTGTTGCTTACCTCCTATTTCGCATGGGCCAACTGTTTCCCAACTAAAAAACTAGTTAGGAAGGCCTTAAGAAGGAGAAGAGATAGGGTTATTATACTGAGATTATCCCTAACTAAGTCTGATGAATCCCTGTGCCTCATGCACTTCCCCAAGCTTTAGGAAACCCTCATTTCCTTGATTATAGATATCCTTCCTTTTTCTTGAGATATCATGGTGTTGGTGAAGGAAGAAGGTTGTTGAAGGCTAGGATAAGACGAATCTTGAGGACGGTTCCACTTGGTGCCAGAGAAAGACTGAGGTGAATTCTCTCCATGTTATTTAGAACTTACTGCAATAAAAGAAATGTTGTCTTGTTTCCGAAATTAACTATGTCTATGCATCAAATTATGTTTTAATTCATATATGAATGTCATTTTGATGTATGATCAATCATTTTTTTATATGATATAAAGTCAATTTCGTGAATATGCTTTACTTCTATACTGCTATGTATGTTCGAATTGAATGATTTTCAGGTTTGAAGAACAACGGGAGTTGCAGAGGGTCTGAACCCTACAGGACCTACTCAAACGAAGGAAATCTAGGTACAATCACTCTTACGTAGTTTGATAATATAAGCATCTTGCCTGAGCTGTTTGAGTATTTATTCTTGTAGTTTGCTTATGCTTTGTTGGGGTTCTAACCCAAATCCCTAGGGTGCTTTCACTAGTAACACATGGGGGCAAAGCCTTATATGAGTTCTACTCCATTATTTGGCCGAGTCAATGCTTACTCGTCATGTCAATGGTAAAAATCTAGTGTCCATCTGTGTTGATTGATTAACCGAGTCCCAACATGGACTCTCTCAAAGAGTACTATGCTTAGGTCATCTTGCATGGTTACTTATTTACATTAGTGTGTGATTCATTTTTGTATAGCGTGGTTTTGTGAGATAGTTTTCAAATAGATTTCCTATTTACTATGCTTTTCTTGCTTTACAAATGTTTGCGACTCCTCACGTTGGTTTCACTGATGGTGCTTGTCGTAGTACCCGGAACTTGTCATCCGCGGCATGGGATATCTATGACTCTAACGGTGATTTGATTGATTTTCAAGGTATCTACCTAGGTCGCACAACCAACAACATTGCTGAATACAGTGCGGTCATTGAACTGTCGTCAGAAGCCATCGGTATGGGCATGAGAGAATTGGTTTTCAACCTAGATTCACAACTTGTCATCCTAACACTCAATGGAAAATATTTTGTCAGGAACTCTCAAATATTGAGAATTTATCTCCGTATCTGTCTATTGGAAAGACATTTTGATTATATTACATATCATCATATTTCGAGATGCATGAATACATTGACATATGCATTAGCTAACTATGTGTTTGATAGAAATTTATGAAACATGTAAAAGATAAGAAAAACAATTTGTACCATAATAGATAGCAAAATACGACACAGATATATATATATATATATATATCTATATCTATATATATATATATATATATATATATATATATATATATATATATATATATATATATATATATATATATATATATATATATATATATATATATATATATATATGGCGATAATGTTTGATACATCAGAACCCAAAAAATAATATGTGCCTAAAATAACATCAGCAACTTGCAGGCCTTGTACATTCGTGGCATGCAGGCCTCAAAAAATATGTAAGTACTAGACCTAGGAACTAGTCAGCTTGGTGGTCATGATAGCACGAGACAAATCATGCAACATGACTCAGTAATCATCGGATCCGATCTGAGACTCCCACCATGTGCCCCTGGTATCGACAGGGCATGTCTCCTATCTGAGCATACTCTAGGATACCATGAGTTAACCACTCAAGATTCCTCGTGATCTCCTCCTCGTTGTCTCTCCCTTACTAATAAGGGGTGACAACATCAATAGGATAGGGGACACGCTTGGCTATCGTGGACATCCTAGCTGACTGCTCTGGTCCAACATCTGCATAAACAAGAGAAATGTTATAAGCACATATATACCAAAAACAATTAAAAAATCTCAAAAATCTCAAAATTTGATTTTTTACCTTCATCATCGAAGTCCTCTCCATCTGGTAAGGGCATATCTGGATCTCCACAGAAATCAGTGTCTCTGTATGGACAGTCCTCCATGACGATCTTATGTCATTGTAGCCATGAAAAGAATGCAGGTCGGTATGACATATGCTGACCCCTAGTGATCATGGGCATCAAAAGACTCCAGCGGGCCATCTGTGGATTGCGTGGCATAGGAGGATCTACCTCAGTCAGCTGATACTAGAATAGTGGTACTCATTCCAGGAAGAAAGTCACAAGTATAGATCGAAGCCAAATTGCTTCATATTCCCCGCCTTGGCCTTGGACAAATTGGCGCTTGATGTCCATCTTCATGGCCTCTGCCCAGTTGAATATCATAGGATCTGTGCAGTAAATAGCATAAAGGAACACCGACTTGTTATTATAATGTTCCACCTAGGACCCCGCCACTCTATTCATAGTCAACAGAAGCACCCTTAGTGTCAAATCCCGCACATTGGAAATCTATATCTTCCCACTCTTGGATTTTAGGGCCTCAGGGTAGCGTTCAGCAAGAAAGGAAGATATCCTTTCCCTGATAGGATGTGACCCATACAAGTTCATTGGCT
This sequence comes from Pinus tabuliformis, assembly GCA_031772625.1. Classification (NCBI taxonomy): domain Eukaryota; kingdom Viridiplantae; phylum Streptophyta; class Pinopsida; order Pinales; family Pinaceae; genus Pinus; species Pinus tabuliformis. The sequence continues at coordinate 1,499,407,363 of CM062820.1, read as the reverse complement.
CACCTCTGTGAGACAATCTAGTGATGAAGTAAATTTTTAAAGTTGTCAAATCTAGCTCCTAGTGGCTAATGACAAAAATCTCTTGATTAATGTCCCAAATGCTTATCAGGTTTTGAAGAAACTCGGGCTGGGCCTGCATCCCTTCTGTAAGGAATAATTTGAGGATCCCACAAGCCCTCCAAGCCTACAGGCATATTGGGTCATTCATTTCCTAGGTGTCAACATCTTCATGTTCCTGTTCCTTCAAATCCACCATTTTCAACGATTCACTCTTGCAAAATCCATTAACTTGAGTTAATAATCATGATTAGCACATTAAATTCAAATTTAAACAGTTATTTTGTGAGAACATAGGGTTTTTCCCTATCCACGGTGCTACCACACCTATTTTAAAAACATTTGCGGCGCTCATCGCGGATGGCTTTGCTAATCACCCTCGGTCGGTGCGATTTTGTGCTTGGAAATTGTGCCGACCGAGGGCGAAAAATATTTTCAAAAATGTCCTCCAAAAATCAAAAAATGTCTAAAAGAAGAAATAGAGAGCATAAAAATGGAGCTTGGGGATTCAACTATTACCCGGAACTGGCAGCTTGTTGATTGACCTCCCAGATCTCCCACTATCTGCTACAGAATAGTTAGGGAAAATGTGAGAAAAAGGTCTTCACAGCAAAGGTAAAATGGTAAATGGTAAAAATATATTTACTTTTCCCCTTTTTATTCATTTTTTCATGAAGATATTAGGTTTTGTAAATATTTTGACCTATTTTGCCTCAAGGACTAGATAATACACTTTAGCTTACTTGTGCAACAACAGGTGATGGATGTTCGACGATGATGATGACTCACGTTTCAACTCTTTTCTTGACTCGTTAAACTCATATGAAAAGATTGCCCAATATTTTTTCCCTTTTTGACTCATAAAAGAGAATAAAATGGGGGGTCCACTTTCAGCTCTTTTCTAACCCTTTAAAAATGAAAATATAGTCAAGCCCTTGTCATTTTGAACTCATTAATCGATGTGAAACGTCATGCGCCCATTATAAGTTTACCCCTTTTTCAGAATAGGAGGCACTATTTACGAAAAAGGTACTCCTTGAATAAAATGGTCAAGCGGTTCTCTCAAGTATTAATTTCTACCTTTTGGGGCTCGAGAGACACAAATGTACGAAAAGGGACCCTGTGGAGTTTTTGTTTGCGTGTCTTTTTCAAACTCTCTAGACATGAAAAAGATACCGAGTTACACCTTTGTCAGACTCGTTAAACTATTAAATGATATTGGATTCGTCACCATGACGAACACAAGCTTCTCCTTCTTAGTGCTTGTTAAACACACTAGGTCGGATTCATCCGAAGGATGAACTTACAGTGCAAACATATGCTATACCCTTCAAGCTTTGGATTAAAAAATAATTGGGGTACCTGCCAGAAATGGTGGGGGAAATTTGGAAATCTATTAGTCGTGTTAGCAACTCACTCTTGAAGATGACACTCTTTGCTTCCTGTCGGATTGGGACATCCTCCTTTGCATTCTTGACCTTCCTAGGTTTTGGCCATTCATTTTTTCTTTCCATTTGATCTGTTCCATGTCATCATGACAACCGATCCCATGGATCCAAAAGCTGCCAAACTTCTAGTTTTGTCACCAATATGTTCAAGAGTTGTCTTTCTACAGTTACACTTACCTCTGATTCTCTGTATCATCCAAAAGTATTTTGCATCCTCTCGTCTCGCGTCAATGATGTGAGATTCATTATGGCACTCCTTTGACAGGGTCAATTTCTATCGACTTCAGCTCATTATCCGGGAGGTTGACCGAGTGAATCACTTCCAGTACCTTAGAGCTTGCATGCCCTAATGGCAAGGTCTTTTCACTCGATGAAAAGTTTACGTCATTGGCTTTCAATTGAGTGATTTCACGGGTGTTCGACTTCAGTTCATATATTCACATTTCGAGGATTATGTTGATAATACCTTGAGGACCATTGTCATTATTGGTGGTTTCTGTCATGCTTATTAATAGTTTACGTCGTTGACTGGTAATCAAATGACTTTCTAGCATGTTCAACGTGAACACATATATTTTCATGCTAGGATCTGTACTTTGATCAGGTTGTGTTGGAGCATAAGACCTTGGACTCAGATCACAAAAGTCCAGGTTGTGATGTGGTGTGACATGGTTATGATGATATGCATGTCTCTTTTAGATGGTCGACTACGACCAGACCATGAGTTATCATATGTGATGCTTCTCATTATTGGATGGCTGCGGCCATACCTTGGTTTCGTTATTTTCCTCTTTGACAGATGGTTGTGCCCATACCTAGATCCATTTACATGATATTAGTTTATGTATATGTATATATACTTGCTTGTAGGTTTTCCGATGGTAGACCGATTACGTGCACTGATTTATAAAGCATTTCATCCCTCACTCCAACTCGGCCTTCATGCTTTAGGGGGCATCTATTACACGACATTTTGTCACTGTTCCTATACTTCCCATTCCTTGATCTTGGAGGACCTTTACAATGAACCCTACATGCTTTGCCTTCATGAAGAAAATCCCATTGTGTCCCTCTTCATGAGCAGATTTTGCACCATTTCCCCTAAAACTTCTATTTTTCCCAGTTTACAAGACCGACAGTAATGGCCTTTGTCTCCCCCGCGCCGAAGTTCAGAGATTAGCACTACTCCTCAAATCAACCAGAGTGACTGCATTGTGTTTTAGTCGCGCCAGTCCTGTTATGGAAAGTTTTCAAAATTAGAGCTAAAGCTTCTAGCTCTAGAAGCTCCATAACGAAAGTTTGGAAATGGTTTGGCTAGTTAGGGTCGAGGATGATAGCTTGGGCTCCTTTCCCCTATAATGATGGAACTACTTCAAGGGATGAGTCCTTCTCCCATGAGAAGAGGATCCATCTCCCATCCATATCTCCTACATAAACCTCCCTTCTTCCCAAGCATAAGCTAGTGTGAGTGTTATGGTTGCAGAGTTTTGGTTGAGTGTTGATGCTATTTTGGTTTGGAGTAGATAGGCAAGCTATTACTAGTCATAGCTATCAAATTGTTTGAGGGAGAAGTTTTTTTTAGTTTGGAGTGAAACCTAAAGGGAAGAGCTTTAAAATTATTGTTGTTTGAAGCCATCGTGGAATGCTAGCAGAAGTGTGTGGGACCCCAGTCTTATCAAAGGAAGACTGCAACATCAAGATGAATGGTTTTAATCCCTCTTTGATATTAATATATGTAACTATCAATTGATTTCCTACATGTTTCGTAATATTCTATATTCACGGCTTAATGTTTGTTGACTTGTTAGGTAAGTTCAATTTCAATTTGTCTATTATTATGTTTCTTGTCTGTTGTTGTTTACTTGTTTCAGGAGCTTGAAGAAGGAAGCGAGAGATAGCTCAAGTGAGCAAGTGAGGACATCATCAAACAGGATACGCGACCAAGAGGTAGGCCCTCTTGATTGATTCTAACCTAAGAAAATCTTCCATAGAATGTATTTGCTGTGGCTAGACCGATTATCGGGGTAGAAGAATTTGTTGGTATGTGCACTTATAATTTGACTTCACCACAAATTGGCGACTCTTTTGGGGAATCCCAATCCTTTTGTTTGTCTTAGATTTCATGATTTCATGAGAGCTTTTCTGGTTTCACATTTTCCCTTTGGCTCCTTTCTTTTCTCCTGTTTACTAGTCTAAGTCTAAAATTGATAGTAGGAGATCTGGTCCCTATTTTCATTTTTTTTTCCTTAGCTACATCGATCATCGCACTTAATCAATTGATAGTCGCACCGACCAACGCGAGTTTCTGAGAAAAATTCGTGCCGACCACCCTCTGGCGCATGTTGTCAGTTATGCAGTTTCACCGATGCATGTAAGTGAAGCTTAGGGCTTGACCCAAATCTTGGCCAGTGTGTTATGCTCTTGTGGTTTTGACCCCGCAAGCTTTTTGGATTGCTTTCTCCCTAATCAGAAAGCTACTTTTCATTTGGTTTCGTTTTCTTGTTGGCTTGTCATCTTTTTGTTTTATTAAATCATTGAGTGGCCAGTGACATAAGGGCATCTAGTTGGTCATCCATTTACTGGTTTGAGAACTCACTAAGTCAGGTTGTAGGTGTGTTTACTCTTTGAATTTTGTTTTGGTGCTTTTTACAACTCTAACCTCTTTTTTCACAAGTTTGAAAATGTTTCATTTACTTGCTTGAATGCTTCTTTTCTGGCATAGATTACATTGTCAGTCTTGTGTTTGGTAAAGTCGGTGTTTCATTGACCTGAACGAGCTTCTCTTCCCATTTTTTCATTTGCTTGGGGAGCTTATTATCTCGAGAACTTTTTCATTGAAAGATTGTATGCGAGAAGATTGTTTGGTTGTTTCATGAAAATGTATGAAATTCTAGCTTATTGCATCATTATGTTACAATAATTTGCATATTCTTAAAGACTAGAATTGCATCGGAATTTGAAAAAGGAAGAGAATTCTTGTTTTTGAAAGGACTAACAGATAAGTGCTTATCAGGAAATTAGGAATTGGAATTCATTTTTTCATTAGTTTATTTCTTGAAAAAGTAAAGTAGTGAAAGATCATTTTGTTTTAAGTTGCTTAATTGTTTGCATTTGATTGAGTAGTTTCTACCCTCTCTAGTGTAAGAATTTCATCGAATTGAAAGGGTCTTGTCTCATTTAGTTGCATTTAAGGTTTTTTGAGTAGCATCACTAAGACCTAAAAACTAGAATTTAACTCAAGATCAACTTTAAAATGAATCCAATTAACCTAAGGAGAATTTGAAATTAACGATCATATCTAGAAGGTCTAGGCTAGAGACGTGTTCCAACGTCTTTAAAACTAGTAGTTGTCATTAGCTTCAGCATTGGACATCACTAGTATGGATTTGTGCTCCCCATACCATTGAGTATATAATGGGAGACCCCACTAGGATACAATCCTTTTCTCCTTAAGAAGCCAAGTCAGTCGCCTTGCAAATATGATACACCGAACACAGCATTGGGGGAGATTTTCTGCTCGTACTTCCTGGCTCACTGGGAGGTATTCTACAATTCACAGTTGCTTGGTAATCCTATTTACCTAGATCATCCACAACAATCATTTGATATTTTTGACTCATTAAATTTAAAATATCATTTGAGCACTTGTCCTTTCGAGCTCGTTTCCAATTGAAAGCGATAGAGTCATCTTTATTTCTTTCTTGACTCTTAAAAAATGAAAGAGCAGCAGTCTTTTATATGTCTTCAAAATTGATTGCTCAAGATCCAGAACATCCTATTAGTCTTTTGACCAAATTCTGAGTTCCCTTAAGAGGACATTTTACAGCCTTGAAGTTATTTGTTTCGTCGACTAAAATAAGGTCATCGTGGCTGAATCATCTAGTTCACCCAATTCCTCCTCCTCTCCTCCACCTGAAAGATTGTCAGAGGAGTCATTTCCTAAGTTACTAGATTCACTTGAGGACCAAAATGTTGAACTTGTAATTGTTTTTAGTATTCAACCATTTTCATCTCGTCGTCACCCTACTTTCGATACAGGGTCATCTACTGAACTCAGCCCTGAATATCCAGACAATCCCGTTTGAACTCCAGAGAACTCGCCGACCACTGACGGTCAACTTGGACTGGTTATCTATCCTCTGAACCCTCTATTTGACATTGTTGTGATATCACTGCAGCGTCCTTACAGCCTGTACGACCAACCATGTGTTCCTTTGGAACTATCACCTAGTACACGTTCGACCATTCTTCATCATTTGTTTTCAAACATGGAACCCAAGGGAATACTACAGTCACTTCTCCAGATGAGTCCAAAGTTTCTACTCCACAAACTATTGAAGTAGAAGAATTGCAATTATAGTTTCCTCTCAAAGGATTCCCTTTTTCAAAAGTTATTCCTGCCAGTTTTCCACCCAACTATATGTCTTTGGGGCACATGGTTTTAGGCACACCTAGTGCCTCATCACTTTACCATAATCTTGTATGGGTGTCATGCATTAGGACTACATTAGGTCCATTCATCACGAACACGACTTCCCAATAGGATATTACTTCAGTCCCGGTGCAACCCACCATTCCGAATACTCTTGTATCATCGATCCCAGTTACATGTCAGACATAACTGATAGTTTCAAATCTTGTCTTTTTTAGTTCATCTGTCCCACTAGTCAGTGGCTAGCATTTTCCATGTCCCAGGGGGTATAATCTCAATGTTTCTATGGTGTTAGGTGCCACTAATGTAAGTGGCTCACAAGCTCACATTCATGGTATAAACCAGCCTTCTTCTAGTATTATTTATAACCTTGCTGATCCTACTGGATCAAGCAATGTCCAGTACCAACTGGTTCAAAATCCCATTGGTCCGTCCAGATTGAGTAATGTTCAATATCAGCAGCCCTATGGGGCTCAGTTCAATTCCAAAATCCTTACGTTCCGTATGGTTCTCAAGGATTGGTTAATCAACCTTACACCCTCCAATCTCGACAGTACATCTAGCCTCGCTACAGCCAAATTCAATTTGGTAATTTCCTGGGCACTATTCAAGTACCATTGTAATAGCAAGGACAACCTCTACAACAACAAGGGTAGCCTTTGTTAGCGCAAGGACAACGTTTGTTGCAGCAAGGGCAGGTTATCCCATAGCAAGGTTACTTGCAACAACCATAAGGTCAATCCTTACAATAGTTGCAGCAAGTCGCATAGCAACAGATGTAATATTCTCCACACACCTCTCAACCCATACCCTCACAAGGCCAACCTCTGCAACCCCAGGGAAAAATTTATCAAACACAAGGTCAACCCTTGCAACATCAAGTGATGAGCCCCAAAAATGGATAATTATTTGGGCTCATTCAACCTCCTAATTTGACTTAATCCACCATTTTCATTAGTTTATTGCATGTTTTTGACTATATTTATGCTAATAGAGTGAATTTGGTTAGTCATTATGCCAACAAGTCTAATGGGTGCTTTGTGTAGACTTTTTGGTCAATTTGGAGACAAAATTGAAGGTCTTAATGAGAACTTGGCAGCCAAATTCGTGGGAAGACAAGGGAGAGGATTTGTAGGAAGGTGTCCCCTTCATTTATGGGCCCTTACCTCAAATTCTCCACCATCAGCTCGGAGTTCAAGGGCCACCGAATCAATCAACACAAGGGCAGCCAAGCAAGTCAAGTAGGACTGCTGTTAACTACAAGTCTTGGGCAGCCGAGTCCCTAAATTTTAGGAGGACTGTTGGGTCCTCAAATTGTATAAATAAGAAGGCTTAGGGCCTCATTTTGGTTAGCCAGTGGATGTTAGCTAGTTAGCCAGTAGATAGTAGCTAGTGGTTAGTCATTTTGTAGCCATTAGTTAGCTAGTTTGTAGTTCGATTTTTATGCAATAGATTAGCTTTGCTTTCAGCTCATGTTCAAGTTCTTCTTGTGGACAGTTTTGATGTAACTCTTCATTTCTTGATCAATAAAGATGAATCCAGCTTTGCACCAGCTCTAAATCTCTCTTAGGAGGCTGTAGCTCTTGGGGTTGGGCCCATCTCAAGCGCCCAGTACCTCCTTCGTTTATCTTTATGTGTTTGCTGCGTTCTTAAAATAAAATCTGCTATTTAGATTTAGATCTTGCTTCGTTATTTAGATTTCTTTTGATGGTTAAAGTAGCTGTTTATGTTTAGAATATATTGGTAGGATAATAACAGGAAAAAGCTCCAAAAAAGGGTCATCAAATGCTTTGGTTTCACCTCTTCCTTATTGGATCAGGGGCTGGAGTTGAAGTAACCATGCTGTCCCAGACAAAAACACTTTCTTTGCTTCACCATGCAATCATTAGTGTTTGAATCTCGTTCGTAGAACTTGATATCAGTTTGGATGCATGCTTAGGTTTATGATCACTTAGTTCCATAGTTGTTTCACATGGTTTCACTGCAAATAAACTTCTGTTCATTTCCTTTTGCTGTTAGGTCAGATTAGAGTGAAGTAACTAGGTCATAGGTTTTGTAACTAGATCTTTGTTTTCTCGCATGTCTTTGTTTGTTCAGTTTGAAAAACCACTTGCAAAGTACCTGTTATCCTTCCTTACCTGCCCATACTCCATCCAACCTAGCTATTTCATCCTTCACTCAGAACCCTTACCTTACATTTACCTCATTCGCTTACTTTGCCATGATTCTCATCTTCTTGTGCAACATCATCTCATCCCTCCTTGAACAAATCTCACCATCTACACCTTCTCCTCAAATCCATTCCCCAAGTCCTGGACCTCTTCACACCCCTATTTCACCTCCATACTCATTCCTCTATCTTTATCCCTCCATCCATGCTCCAAAGTCCCATTTCGAAACATCCTGTAGAAGAATTACAGAACATCCTGTAGAAATCCTGAACATCCTGTAGAACCCCTGCAGACTTCCTGTAGAATCTCATAAACACAGTTTCTTGGTAGCCAAACTTTGTGAGACTCTCTGGAAGGGTGTTAGGGACCCCTTAGACCCTCTCTGAACCTTCCCAACCTTTCCCAAGCATTTCTCCTCCTTGATCCACCTCTGCAGAGTCAAAAATAGTTAGAAGCACATGCATGATAATTCCAACAACTTAAACAAAAATACAAAAAGAAGTTTTCTTCAGATAGAGGTAGTCTAGACACATGTCTTTTACCTTCATAGAAGTAATGGTATCTCTTTTAGTAGTTTGCATGCTCTCCTTTGCGTCAGTAGGACTAGCTGGTAGAATTAAGGTTTGCTAGGGTTTGCGTTTCTTTTTGGCTTTCAGTTTCTTTCCGCAAGTAGATCAACTTCCTTTGAGTTAGCTTTCATCCATCAGTTAAAAAGCTTCTTCTAAGAGCTCATAGAAGTTGGCTTAAGCCCCTAGCGGACTTGTGCCAGCTAACCAAGTGACAGCTGCGGCAAGAGCTAGTACTTGTGCATACAACACCGTCGCTTCCAAGTTTGTTACGAACTACCGGGTTGATAAAATTAAAGAAGGAAGTTCCGGGAGTTGTATCATTATTGCTACAATACTGGAGCCCACCATCTTTTTGGCGCCGTTGCCGGGGAAGTGTTAGAGTATTGGTGATTGTCGCTTTTCTTATATTTTCCACTACAATCTTCTGCTAAGTAGTTTATTTCATTTCCATTATTCAATTTCGTTTATGCAAAAGTAGATTAGCATTTCCCGCTTTCATAGATTAGCATTTCAATTCTGCAATTTCATTTCTGCAAGCGTAGATTAGCATTTGAATTCCGCAAGCGTAGACTAGCATTTCATTCCTGCAATTTCATTTGAGCAAAATAGATTAGTCCTTTCCTGCTTTCATTTCAATTCCGCATTTTCATTTCAGCAAGATAGTTAGTTGTAGTTCAATCTATTTTAGTTTTGCAGGTACCAGAGAAAAAAAAAACGAAAGCAATCAAAAGTCTTTCCATTTCATGCCTTGTAGGAGTAGAGATAAGTTAGAAAAATGATTGCACAACACCCCCACTGCTTCACACAGCCAACCTTCTCTCTCTTCTTCGATGGCTGTGATTAAAGAACCCTTAGGTGGACAGCAAGACACATTTGAAGAACCTCAAGGGAAGAAGAAGAAGAAACCATTCCTCTGGAGCAAATGGATACAAGCAGAAATGTTGGGAGTAGTACCTTATCCAAAAATGAATTTGCAAATCAGATCGAAGATTTCAAGAGTGATATGAGGCAGTTTCTTGCCATGCAACTGGATACCTTGCGGATCCAAAAGAAGCAAGAAGAAGCCAAGAGGGCTTTGGCCATTTTTTGTCCTAGGTGCACTAGAAAGCATCCTAGGAATGAATGTCCAATGCACTCCCTAGAAGTGTGTTTTGTCTGTGAAGAATACCATCCTACGAATCAATTCCCTTCCTTGCCTGGACTTAAAGTTGCATATCAAAGAGTTAAAGGAGCCACTGAACCACTCTATCATATGAACCAAAGGAGGCCGCATGGACCTAGATCTTACCAGCAGGAACTGCAAGGGACACCGAAGACCTATTATGAACCCTATCAAGCCACTTTCATGCCTTCTTGGGGTCCCCCTGCTCATCCTTCCTGGTTCACACCTCTTCCTTGTTCCTTCACAGATCCATATTATGCCCAACCAACTGCTCATTTGTTTCACTCTTATGCTCAGCCACAGCCTCAGTGGAATGCACCTTATCAGGAGTGGAGGCCCCAGTACAACTCTCATCCCACTCATTTTCCTCCACCACCTGCTCATCCACAACCATCGCCTCCTCCTCCACCAAGGCAACCCCAAATGCCTACCCAACCACAATGCCATCCATCTCCATCTCAATTTCACACCTCCACTCAACTACCCATACCACCATTTCCAAAACCATACAATGGAGCAGCTCAACCCAATTGCAAAGCTGAGGCACAACATATCCAAATGACTCCTCTTGAGCTCAATGATCTTCACCATAGCTCAGGAAAAGCATTGCAAAAAAGAGATCATCTTGAAAGCATTGAAGGATCACATCCAGCAAAAGAAGATTCAAAAGAGGAGATCAAAGAACCATGGGCTGCACTTGATGAAGAGAAGAGATCAAAATCAGAGCTCGAGAGAGGTCAATCATGGTTACCATCAAACCCTCCATGTAGTCAAGAGAAATATCAGCAAAAAGAGGAAGATGAGAAAGTCATGTTAGAAGGTGACATGAAGAATGATCGAGATCAGAAAAAGGACCAAGGATAGCAAAGCTATATTGAGACATGGTTCCAGACAGTCACTAAGCTGCAGCGGTACTTTCTTCCTCAGCTTTGTTTGATTCCTTCAACGCCAGATCATTTGGTCTCTGAGATCTGGATACCTGTCAAAGCATGCACTTCAAGCCTTCACATCATTTTTTCTCTAATCTCGATGTGCACATGGCTCCATTGGAAGTATTCTTATACTTGAAAATGATTTTGTTTTTCAAGTAGGGTAGGGTAGAAAAAAAAGAAAAAAAGGAAAAAAGTAAAGAAATAAAAAAAATGGAAATAAGAAGAAAAATCTAAGGTGAAAACCTCCTCGGAGGCGCCTTAGATTTGCTCATTGATTGAAAACCTCCATGAGGCGGTCAATGGGTTGGAAAGAAGAGAAAATAAAAAGGAATAAGGTCCCTGGGTGAAAACCTTCTTTGGAGGCGCCCAGGGCAGGCAATTAGGGTGAAAACCTCCATGAGGTGCCCTAGTTGTTTTTCAAAAAAAAAGAGAAATAAAAAGAAAAATGAAACTAATTTCCATTGGCTAATTGCAGGTTGCAAGAAGGACGTTTCATGACAGGAGGAGCACTCAAATCAAGGTTAAAGGAATTTTTCTTGTGCCTTCTACAGGAAGCTCTGTATTTCTACAGGAAACATCCTGTAGAACCTTTGGACGAACCAAATTCAAGTCTAAAATGGAATCTAATGGTGGGAATATGTTGATTAGGCCTACAAGCACTTGTGTGTCCATCCCTTGCCTTTCTCCATCATTTTTTCCACCTCATTGTGCTTCTACAGGAACTTCCTATAGAAATTGTGGGAAACTAGACATGGATTTCAAAAAGTGGTTTGGCGAACATGGTAGCTTCCTCAAGGGTTCAGAAGCCCTCATGCAATCTTCCAACTCCTCCTCCATCATCTCCATACTTGCATCACAGCCCAAGCTTAGTTTTCCCTTCCATGCAAACACTTGCAAAATGCCTTGAAGAGAAAACACATGGAACAAAATTTGTTTTTGCCATAACTTGAAAACCATGCATCCATTTGACAAACCGTTTTATGGGGAATTGTACAAGGGTGATGGCAACATGCTTGAGCAGTTTCAGCCAATTCCGGTGCACGGTTTCCAAGAAATGAGCCTCCATCACCATCAGCCATTTTTTGATTTTCTCCATATCCGTGAATCTGTTTCAAAACTTGTTTCATGTGGATATGCATACGAGTGATGGTAACCAACCCAAGCAGTTTCAGCCGATTCCGATGCACGGTTTCCGAGAAATTGATCTCTGAAATCTTCAGCCATTTTCCATTTTTCTCGAAATCCGTGCATCCATTGATCACGATTTTGCTATGAGAGATGCATAATGATGATAGCAACATGCTCAGCAAGTTTCAGATCAATCCGGTTTACCGTTTGGGAGCAATGGCGAAAACAAGTTCTGGTTCTGTGACAATGCAGCAGCAGCAGCTTGAACGTGCAGATTTGAACGTGGAAACAATTGCATGCAGCTTAGATCTGGTCAGAGGACACCTGCACAAGGAAAAGCAATAAAAAATCATCAGCCAAGCCCTCATGCAACCAAAGGATCCAAGCATGCAGCAGCAGAATATGAGCATGCAGCAGCAAAAAGCTTCACAGCAGCCAGTTGACTTCAGGTACGTGACTAAACCTTGTTCTTCTATTGCATGAATCTAATCTAAGCATTGCATGAACGAATGAGATGGGTGGATTCAGCCAAGAAGCTAGCCATATTCGATTGCACGCAGCATGCATGGATCAGTCATTCACGTGAAATTTAAAAAACACAGACAATTGGGGATATTCTAAACTCTAGTGCAACTAATGGAAGTGAATACAAGCAGAGAGCAAATAGTTAACCACTGCAGTTCATGATAGCACAACAGTTTGCATGGGCCAGCACACGTCTTTGCCACCTCACTCCACCAAAAATCACGTAGAAATTAATGAGCGCTCAGCTGAAATTCATAGACTGTTATTCAACTTGCACTTGCAACCTGTTCAACTGAAGATGCATCCTCTACTCCCACAATCGGTTAACCTATCATCCTTCGCTGATTTTTTTTGGCCTGTTCAAAATTCTCCCGCATACCAAAATCATGCAGAGGCGTAGAGACATCCTATAGAATCCGGCTAGCATTCTACAGAAAGACGTTTTACAGGGAAATACTGCAGAGTCTTCCAGAGCAGAGAAGCCCAAGTTTTTCTTCATCCAGTTTTAAGCTTGAAGAAAGCCTATTGTTTAGTTGAAGTCAAGGTTGTTGCAAAACAACTACAACCCAGGAACAAATGGATTGCTTCTCCGCGGCAGAGTTTGGACAGACTAAACAGGGATAGAGTGAGAAGTCTTGAGCACAAGAAGCACTTGAATGAAAGCAAGGAAAATAGCTCGAGATTACGAAGTTTTTCCAGATAGAACATTATTTTCTGACTTGAAATGTTCTGCTTCTTCATTGGTGAGTCTTCACCAGGGAATTGATTATGGGACATAACTGTATATTTTGAAGTGATTCAGTTGATACATACCATTCAAAGTTATCCAAAACAGTAGAGGGAAAAATGACCAGTGAAGTTCTTACTTATAGATAGGCTTGCATTGAAGGATATTGATGAAAGTTTATCCTTCTTGGAGAAAGCCCCCTCCTTCATTGAACAATATGGAAATCAAAGAAGCCATAAATGAAACAATTGACTGCCAATTTTGCTGTCAAAGTTTTGCTAGATGACCAGGAAGAAAGTAATTAATTTCTGTTGAGTTTTTCTGGTAATTATACTTTTACGAGAAATAACCCATGAATAAAGCAGGAATATATTTTCCAAAAGGGTCAGATGACGCAAAGATTTTGTATCATATACTTCAATAGATGACAAAGATTATTCTTTCAAACATAGATATGGGATAGCTCATAAAACAGGAAAAGCAGCAGGCAGTGGGAAGAACCAAAGCAAAGAAGCATGGTTTCATGACAGAGATGGAGGATACAAGACAAGGTGGGATGAATGAAAATCCAAGGGACATGGTGTTGTCAGACAATGATGCTGGACAAAACACAACTGTTATTGCATCTTTTCAAGAAACACATGTTGATTCTGGACAGTCAAAACAGTCTATTTCAATTCCAATATTGGGAGAAATAAATGAAGACCATGCAGGGAGATGTGTAACAGAGGCTACTCAGCAGGATGTTTTTTTTTGCCATAAATGCAAGGACCATCAGCATCCTCATTGGATGAGAACTACAATGGAGACACAGGAAACTATGCTGCTGGGAAGGATGTCTTGATGGCTAACTTGCAAGGATGTCCAGGACCATTGGTGGATGAACGTATTGAGATTAGTAGTTTTGAGGATTCTTCACAGCCTTCTCAGAAGTCAAAGGAATCAATAGAAGCACAAGGGATCTCAGAATCACTATTGGATAAAAGCATCGAGACTACAGAGGTTCTACAGGCAGAAGTTCCTCTGGGGGACACTCAGGGAATGCCTGAATTTGTATCAGATAAAATCAGTGATGTAAGGACACAAGAACATGTTGTCATGATATGTGTTGGAATAAATGGTGAACTGAACTGTTGGATAAAAATGAATGAAGAGTTTTGGCCAAAGATATCAGTCCTTCTAACAGTGAGGAAGAAGAGCAGAAAGGGGGAGAGGATGAAGGCTGCCACAGCCCAGATGAAAGGAAAATCGCCCACAACCAAGCAAGATACAGTGGTGTTGTCTGTTTCTACAGGAAGCCAGAAAACGTAGCTACAGGACTTTCTCCAGGAAGTTTGGAAAAGGGAAGCAAAAGGAGAAATCGGCAGAGATTTCAGCTAGGGAGGCCACCAAGGCCATCAAAGATGAGGAGAGGGATTGGTTGCTTAGAGGATGAGCAACACTTTCAGTAGGGGGGTGATGATGAGCCCCAAAAATGGATAATTATTTGGGCTCATTCAACCTCCTAATTTGACTTAATCCACCATTTTCATTAGTTTATTGCATGTTTTTGACTATATTTATGCTAATAGAGTGAATTTGGTTAGTCATTATGCCAACAAGTCTAATGGGTGCTTTGTGTAGCCTTTTTGCTCAATTTGCAGACAAAATTGAAGGTCTTAATGAGCACTTGGCAGCCAAATTCGTGGGAAGACAAGGGAGAGGATTTGTAGGAAGGTGTCCCCTTCATTTATGGGCCCTTACCTCAAATTCTCCACCATTAGCTCAGAGTTCAAGGGCCACCGAATCAATCAACACAAGGGCAGCCAAGCAAGTCAAGTAGGACTGCTGTTAACTACAAGTCTTGGGTAGCCGAGTTCCTAAATTTTAGGAGGACCGTTGGGTCCTCAAATTGTATAAATAAGAAGGCTTAGGGCCTCATTTTGGTTAGCCAGTGGATGTTAGCTAGTTAGCCAGTAGATAGTAGCTAGTGGTTAGTCATTTTGTAGCCATTAGTTAGCTAGTTTGTAGTTCGATATTTATGCAATAGATTAGCTTTGCTTTCAGCTCATGTTCAAGTTCTTCTTGTGGACAGTTTTGATGTAACTCTTCATTTCTTGATCAATAAAGATGAATCCAGCTTTGCACCAGCTCTAAATCTCTCTTAGGAGGCTGTAGCTCTTGGGGTTGGGCCCATCTCAAGCGCCCAATACCTCCTTCATTTATATTTATGTGTTTGTTGCGTTCTTAAAATAAAATCTGCGATTTAGATTTAGATCTTGCTTCGTTATTTAGATTTCTTTTGATGGTTAAAGTAGTTGTTTATGTTTAGAATATATTGGTAGGATAATAACAGGAAAAAGCTCCAAAAAGGGTCAGCAAACGCTTTGGTTTCACCTCTTCCTTATTGGATCAGGGGCTGGAGTTGAAGTAACCATGTTGTCCAAACAAAAACACTTTCTTTGCTTCACCATGCAATCATTAGTGTTTGAATCTCGTTCGTAGAACTTGATATCAGTTTGGATGGATGCTTAGGTTTATGATCACCTAGTTTCATAGTTGTTTCACATGGTTTCACTACAAATAAACTTCTGTTCATTTCCTTTTGTTGTTAGGTCAGATTAGAGTGAAGTAACTAGGTCATAGGTTTTGTAACTAGATTTTTGTTTTCTCGCATGTCTTTGTTTGTTCAGTTTGAAAAACCACTTGCAGAGTACCTGTTATCCTTCCTTACTTGCCCATACTCCATCCAACCTACCTGTTTCATCCTTCACTCAGAACCCTTACCTTACATTTACCTCATTCGCTTACTTTGCCATGATTCTCATCTTCTTGTGCAACATCATCTCATCCCTCCTTGAACAAATCTCACCAGCTACACCTTCTCCTCAACTCCATTCCCAAAGTCCTGGACCTCTTCACACCCCTATTTCACCTACATACTCATTCCTCCATCTTTATCCCTCCATCCATGCTCCAAAGTCCCATTTCGAAACATCCTGTAGAAGAATTACAAAACATCCTGTAGAAATCCTGAACATCCTGTAGAACCCCCGCAGACTTCCTGTAGAAGCTCATAAACACGGTTTCTTGGTAGCCAAACTTTGTGAGACTCTCTGGAAGGGTGTTAGGGACCCCTTAGACCCTCTCTGAACCTTCCCAACCTTTCCCAAGCATTTCTCCTCCTTGATCCACCTCTGCAGAGTCAAAAATTGTTAGAAGCACATGCATGATAATTCCAACAACTTAAACAAAAATACAAAAAGATGTTTTCTTCAGATAGAGGTAGTCTAGACACATGTATTTTACCTTCATAGAAGTAATGGTATCTCTTTTAGTAGTTTGCATGCTCTCCTTTGCGTCAGTAGGACTAGCTGGTAGAATTAGGGTTTGTTAGGGTTTGCGTTTCTTTTTGGCTTTCAATTTCTTTCCGCAAGTAGATAAACTTCCTTTGAGTTAGCTTTCGTCCATCAGTTAAAAAGCTTCTTCTAAGAGCTCATAGAAGTTGGCTTAAGACCCTAGCGGACTTGTGCCAGCTGACCAAGTGACAGCTGCGGCAAGAGCTAGTACTTGTGCATACAGCACCGTCACTTCCAAGTTTGTTACGAACTACCGGGTTGATAAAATTAAAGAAGGAAGTTCCGGGAGTTGTAGCATTATTGCTACAATACTGGAGCCCACCAGCAAGACCAACCAGGGAAGCATAAACCCTTGTATACATACCAACAAGGTCAACCCTGCAGGGGAAACCTCCAGGTCAAGTCCTGTAGCAGCAGGAACAAAACCCTCATGTCCTAGGTCAACAGGTTCAAAATCTTACTAGCCAAGGGCACGAGTCACAAAATTCCTATGTTCGAGGGCAACAAGTGTATCAACCTTATTCCAAAGGACTACATGTCCAGAATCCTCTTGTTCAGGGACAACAGGTTCATCAGCGGTATGTTCAAGGACAACAGGTCCCATATCCATATGTCCAAGGTCAATAGGCTCAAAAAACTTTTAACCGATGCATTGCTTATCAGCAACCTATTCCTAGACAGTTTCAAGGTATTCAAGGTCAAAATCCTCCCTATGGTCAAGGTAATCCATAATGGGGGTAGCCTTAGATGCCATATGGCAGAAATCCCCCACTATGGGGCCAAAACCCTTACTAACAAGGATGGGTTCCTCCCTATGGACCCACTTATCTACCTCCCATGCCTTTTAACA
Organism: Pinus tabuliformis; assembly: GCA_031772625.1. Lineage (NCBI taxonomy): Eukaryota > Viridiplantae > Streptophyta > Pinopsida > Pinales > Pinaceae > Pinus > Pinus tabuliformis. Next base: position 1,499,390,024 of record CM062820.1, on the reverse strand, counting down.
CTCAATTACCCTTCCTGGCTACACTTGAGTTGCCAGATGTATCACGCCTTACGAATGATTTGATTCTTCATTCATCGTACTGCCCTCCAGTGTCATCCAATATACAATGTGATTGCCCAAAGTTTGATGGAAAAGCTAAAGAAGATCCTCAGGCCCATGTGATGACATATCACCTATGGTGCTCGTTGAACTCGTACATGGATGATTCCATTCTTCTTCATCTTTTCCAACGAACCCTCACACGTGCTACAGCGAAATGGTACATTCAGTTACCTTGAAGTACTTACCATGACTTTTACTCTTTAGCCATGGATTTTCTCATGAATTTTTAGTTGTCGGTTCGTTATGAAACTGGCACCTATTTTCTCACATCTCTTAAACAAGACACTGCGACACACATCTTTGATCACATCCATGAATGGAGATGTAGATGTCACCTGATCAAATTCGGGATTGCTGATTAGTTTCTCACTAAATGGTTTACCAAATCATTCATAGCCCCAATTGATCGCGACATAGCTATGGGTGTATGTGTTGCTGAAGAGAAGGCCATCGCTCATGCCCAGTACTTGGATCTAGTTTACTCTCAGTCTGGCACTTTATACGAGTTATTAGCCAATTCTCCACAGCCTTCATCCGATCTCGCAGCATCAAAGTCACCAGTTGTTCCTCCCATTGATGGAGTTATTGGTTTAGTATCCCAGACCCTTGCTAAAACTTCTTACAAACAAAAGTTTCTCTTGAATGTGGCTCCTAATTGTTCATCTCAGAATCCACCTGGCCCTGGTAAAACCTCATAGGGCCATGCTATCGAGTCTACTGTAGTGGAAAAATCCTTGAAAGGAAAAAATAAAGGCAAAGGCAAAGCTAAAGTCGATGCTCCAAAACAAGGTCCTCCCAAATCATCTTCTGGCGAATCTTCACAATGGAAACCTAGGTATCCCTACCTCATTCGTGAGGAGAAGCACTACACTAATGATTGTCCTCGATGACTTGAAGTTAGTCGCATGCTCAAAGAGACCCTTGTTGTCCTCAAAGAGTGATTTCCATCTTAGCAGATCGAAATCGTAGACCGACCCTGATCTTCTTCCTTCGAATCTCAAGTGTTCATGATGAGCATGCCCATTAATGTGGCTACCCGATTGAAAGACTATCAAACTCCAGCTCCGGCAGTTGGGAAAGAGAAAGAAGCTTCACATTATTCTTCTACCCCAAGTTCCGGCCCTCTACAAATATAGCACCCTGAACCTGATTCCGCTATGCGGCTGCCCCCTCGAGGTGTGCTGTGGAAATCCTCTTATAATCCCAATGCCCAAGCTGCTTAGCACTACAATATTGTTGAGGATTTGGCTCAGGCACCATCAGCCATGTCGTCTCTCGAGGTACTTCAAAGCTACCCATTGCAGTGGAAATCATTGCTGTCAGCTATCGGGGGCATCGATCCCAGTGATTCCAGCTTGATATGTTTTGATCTAGAGAAGCATGTTCCATGGCTCCCTCATTAGATTTCCTTTCTTATTCAGGTAATCATCAATGAGAAGACCATCCACCACACTATCATCTATGAAGGTACTTCCACCTACATCATGTCAACTGCATGTTGGAAGACTATTGGTTCCCCTGCTGTTAAATTGGAAACTAGGGCCAAACTCCATGTGGGTCGGCTTATTTATGGCAGCTGATATTTTTATTGGATCCCTCTCGTCCAGAGGTGTAGGATTGATCCAAAGATCATTCGATTCCGATAAGTATTTATGGAGATATGAATTAATTTTTCTTATGTAATTATTATCAAGCCGACCAGCTCTTAAGTAGGCTCTAGAAGCCCAACCGACGTGTCTATTCATCATCCTTGTTTTGGTATAAATAGATGAGGATTTGTTATCATTTTGCACATGTATTCTTGATGTGATCTCCTCTCCGCGTCTTGGGTTTTGAGAAGGAGAGTCACAAAAGGAATACACTGCCCTAGTTTGATGATGCCCTAGCCAATGTATGTTGATCCAACATAGGGACAAGGAGACTCTTTCAACACAGTTAATGAGGACTCATCCAACGCAGTCACAAATACACAGATGATCTACACTGTCCACAAGTCTGATACGCAGCAAGGAAAGGCTATATACGCACAAGTCTGATACGGGTCTACGCTGTCCTCAAGTCTGATACGCAGCAAGGAAAGTCTGATACACACAAGTCAGATACGCAGCAGTATGAGGAGAAGCCTATACGCAGCAAGGAAAGGCTCTTCATTCGGTCTACCATGGATGCTATACAAAACTCCAAATGCATCTCAAGCTCCATTCCATATATCAGGTTTCATTGTTTTATACAGAAACGACATCCACACAGTTCATACGCTGTCCAGATACCCTAGACGCAGTAATGCCCTAGCCGCAGTAAGCAACAGGCTTATGAAGAAATATAAACACAGTCAATGGGTCAATAAGACGCAGTGAGTCAACAAGACCTGTTCACGCATTCCTCTCTGCCATTCTATACATATATACGCTATATATATACGGTATACAGGTATGGCTATTCTACGTGAAGTCTGGAACATGTGTGGCCTTTCTACGTGATACATATATACGCTGTATATGGAAATTATAACCGCGATAGCTGCAGTCAAGGAAAGGGGTAGCCGCAGTTGAGGAATAACGAAGCCGCAGGAAATGAAGTAGCTGTAGTCCAGTGAAAATGACGAAGCCGTTGGAAATGAATACGCTGCAGTCATGAATATACGCTGGGCAATCATCTTATACAGTCAATAGATATGACGTACGCAAGCTATGATACAACGCTGCAATATATTTATATATGTAGGCAAACAATGCAGAGATATGTATATACACGATGGCAACATATATATATATATATATATATATATATATATATATATATATATATACATGTAGTCAATTTATATACATGCAGAACTACAGTCAAGATTTGGTGAGTACAGGTTCAATATGTCTCGGTTTAAGACCACTTCAGACCTACCTTCTAAACAACCTAATCACATGGATATAAATGTATATGGGTAAGCATGCTCTAACACTGTCTCAGCTAAACGATTATTTCAATGTTACATATCCATATATATATGACTGTCTTGGCATAATAGTCATAATGATGAACAGCAACAATGATAGAACTATGATGGTCAAGAGATCCTTTGTATGCCTGTAAAAGGACTCAACATAATGGAAATAATAAGGATGAACAATCTCAGATCATAATGATAGAAGCAACATCATGGGCATGTCAGTAAAGGGCAGCACGATGATGAATGAGACAACATGATGTATGGGTAGCATAATGATCATAAGTAGCGTAATGATGATGATTCATATTAGCATGGGCAGCATGAAGCATGACGAGATCACGGGCAGCATCGGCAGCATGAAGCATGATGATGCATGAGCAACTTGATGTATGGGCAGCACAGTGATCATGAGCAGCATGAAGATGCATGATGCAGCATGCTGGTGCTACACGGTAAGGTGTAACAGATGAACGAAATGGATAGGTGAAGTTGTCACCTTAGAGATTCAGTTGAAGAAGAATGTCTTCAACTGATCTCATCATTATAAGAAATGATCTATGCACAGATCCAGACAAGTCAAAGTGTTGACTTTTGTTGTAATTGTACTCTCTCTCTCTCTCTCTCTCTCTCTTTCTCTGCTGAACTTTGAAGATAAAAGAAGATTTGATCAAAGGGTTTCCCCACACATTGTGGGGTTTGTCCCTGGCTTGCACCATATCCTGTGCCCTCTTGTCTTGGCTTGTCTTTTGCATATTATATTTATGTTTTATCTGCAGTTTATCGTAATGCTGATGTGATTGCTAACTATGAAAATTTAAATAAATTGCTCTAGCATAGAACATACCTAAACTTAACATGGTATCAGAGATGAGCTGAAGACAATGCCCAAGCAAGAATGAAAGAGCAATTGGGACAAGACAAAAGGATCAATGAGTTCCTCATACTTCACCTAGGGTGAAGTTGAAGATGAGAATGTTATTAGAATGGCACAGCAAAACTTCTGATGGCATCACTTCATTGTGAATTTCAGATCTAAGGGTAGGAAGGAAAGGTAGGTGTCTTGGTTATGAGTTCGGCCCTTATGCGAAGGAGTGCCCGAATGACAGAGATGCGGGTCATCAAAGACAATGGTCGACTCTTCCACGAAAGCAAGGAACCCCAAAATCTCTTTTATGTACCTGATTAAACTTGATGTCCATCTCGGAAATGGAAGTCAAAGGTTACAAGGTGGCACTTATCGATGGAAAGGTACGTGTTTGAAAATAGATCTTTTAAAGATGTTTTTGAGTTCAGGGTTGTATCAAGTTGCAGGAAGTCCACTGGGGACCATGTCCATTGACTCAGCACTGGAGGTCTGTGAGACAGATGGTGACTAGGATGCCTGAATTCAAAAAGAAGCAAGAAGGTACATGTCTGAAATATACCGAAGGAAAATATTATAAGGGGACCATTCCCCTCATGCAGCAGGTTCACAGGTTTGGAACAACCTGAGGAGTTTGAGAATCATGATCAAGGAATCTGATGTATATAGGTGGAAGAAAGCCCTCTATGGCTTGAAGAAAAACACCATGGGCATAGTATGAGACGATTGATAGCTGTCTAATGCAGCTGAGGTTCACCAGGAGTGAAACCGATCCAAACCATTACTCTAAGGTTGTGGATGATAAACCTCTCGTACCGGCACCTATGTCTAACTGGTGCAGACCCTCTCATTTATAGGAGACAGAGGGAGTTGGATTCTGAATGTGAGAAGATAAGCTGCAAGCTTGTGACTGCCTCGAGGATCTTAACTTTTAGAAGTTATATGGTAATGATGTCAGACCAGATTTGGGAAATGCCTCTAAGTTTCATAAACTCATTCGCGTTGATGTTCTTGGAGAACCTCTATCCAGACATCTATGTTGCAGTTAGCATGGTGAGCTCATATTTGGTTGAGCCTCACTAGATTCGTGCCAAGAATCTTCTAAGATATCTTTAGGCCACAATCTCTCAGGAATTGAGATACACTGCCAGAAATATGAAACCACATGATTATTTGAATGATGAGTGGGCAGGCAGTGTGGAGGATCACTAGAGCACTTTTCAGTGTTGGTTCTCTTTGGATTCTGCTTCGATGTAGGAAGCAGAAGTCGGTCACTATAAGCACCGCCAAGACCGAATACATGGCTATGAGTATGATCTCATATGAGGCTGCATGGTTGCGGAATTTCTTAGCTGTTTTCGATTATTGAGGAATCATGTATTCGACAATTTCTCCTGTGGACAGACATCAGATACTGCCTTATCTGGGATATGGAAAGTCGATGAGCAAGGAGGCTCCATCGCACTGAGATGATATACAGGTCGCTAAAGCCCCGGGGGGAAGATCAAATTTGTGATTTTCCCGAATGACTTGGAGTCATCACGAGACCTTTGTAAAAGGGTCCTGCATGTTGCATACATTGAGCTCTGGCAGCTCTGGGGGGCTTGCAGAATCTACTGGAGCAACATACGACCACAGGGTGACTCACCCTCCCCTGGTGGTGCGCACTGGAACAAGATGATTCGCTCTCTTGTGGGATAAGATGATTCGCTCTCTTGTGGAACAGGATGATTTTCTCTCATGTGTAGAAGGATTGATGTGTTCTCCTGTGAGGCCTGGATTGATGTGTTCTCCATGGCGGCCTGGATTGATGTGTTCTCCATGGCGATTGTAGCCGGATTGATGTGTTCTCCTGTGAGGACAGGATTGATTAAGTTCTCCTGTCAAGGCATCCTACCCATGCAGTCTAAGACTCATGGGAAGTACCTCTCATCTGATCAATGAGTAGGGAAATGAAGTTAGGGACCATAGTAGTACCGATGGATGCATCGTTGTATCTACTGTACTCCCTATGCTAGGATGTCCACCATTGATCTGGGATCAATGATACTGATCTGGAACCAGTGGTAGGAGTTGTACATACTATGACGCTGACTTCGGGTCGGCTGAGACTGGTCTGGGACTAGTGGTACATACTCTGAGACTGACTTCGTGTCAGTGCAGGACTGGTCTGGGACCAGTGAGAGTTGTACATACTATGATGCTGACTTTGGGTCGGTTGAGACTGGTCTGGGACCAGTGTTACGCACTCTGAGTCTGACTTTGGGTCAGTGGAGAATGGTATGAGACATTCTCGATCAATTCTTCTTCTTCATAGTTCAGCAGAGCTAAGTAGAGCAGAGCTAGCAGAGCCAACAGAGCTGAGCAAAGCAGAGCTAGCAGAGCCAGCAGAGTTGAGTAGAGCAAAGCAAAGCCAGGAGAGCTTAGCAGAGTAGAGCAGAGCCAGCAGAGCTGAGCAAAGATGGGCAGAGCAGTGCAGGGCACTGATGGCAGAGATAGTACAGTTGGACATATGGTTCACCAGATGGAGTTCTCCCTAGTTGAGAGGGAGTGTTAAATTCACAACCAGGGCCAAACTCCATGTGGTTCGGCTTATTTATGGCAGCTGATATTTTTATTGGATCCCTCTCGTCGAGAGGTGTAGGATTGATCCAAATATCATCCGATTCCGATAAGTATTTATGGAGATATGAATTTATTTTCTTTATGTAATTATTATCAAGCCGACCAACTCTTAAGTAGGCTCTAGAAGCCCAACCGATGTGTCTATTCATCATCCTTGTTTTGGTATAAATAGATGAGGATTTGTTATCATTTTTCACATGTATTCTTGATGTGATCTCCTCTCCACGTCTTGGGTTTTGAGAAGGAGAGTCACAAAAGGAATACGCTGCCCTAGTTTGATGATGCCCTAGCCAATATATGTTGATCCAACACAGGGACAAGGAGACTCTTTCAACGCAGTTAATGAGGACTCATCCAACGCAATCACAAATACACAGATGATATACACTCTCCACATGTCTGATACGCAACAAGGAAAGGCTATATACGCACAAGTCTGATGCAGGTCTACGTTGTCCTCAAGTCTGATATGCAGCAAGGAAAGTCTGATACGCACAAGTCAGATACGCAGCAGTATGAGGAGAAGCCTATACGCAGCAAGGAAAGGCTCTTCATTCGATCTACCATGGATGCTATACAAAACTCCAAATGCATCTCAAGCTCCATTCTATATATCAGGTTTCGTTGTTTTATACAAAAACGACATCCACACAGTTCTTACGCTGTCCAGATACCCTAGACGCAGTAATGCCCTAGCCGCAGTAAGCAATAGGCTTATGAAGAAATATAAACACAGACAATGGGTCAATAAGACGCAGTGAGTCAACAAGACCTGTTCACACATTCCTCTCTACCATTCTATACATATATATGCTGTATATGGAAATTATAACCGCGATAGCTACAGTCAAGGAAATGGGTAGCCGCAGTTGAGGAATAATGAAGCCGCAGGAAATGAAGTAGCTGTAGTCAAGTGAAAATGACGAAGCCGTTGGAAATTAATACACTGCAGTCATGAATATACGCTGGGCAGTCATCATATACAGTCAATAGATATGATGTACGCAAGCTATGATACAACGCTGCAATATATTTATAGATGCAGGCAAACAATGCATAAATATGTATATACACGATGGCAACATATATATACATGTAGTCAATTTATATACATGCAGAAATACAATCAAGATTTGGTGAGTACAGCTTCAATATGTCTCAGTTTAAGACCACTTCGGACCTACCTTCTAAACAACCTAATCACATGGATATAAATGTATATGGGTAAGCATGCTCTAACACTGTCTCAGCTAAATGATTATCTCAGTGTTACATATCTATATATATATGACTGTCTTGGCATAATAGTCATAATGATGAACAGCAACAATGATAGAACTATGATGGTCAAGAGATCCTTCGTATGCCTGTAAAAGGACTCAACATAATGGAAATAATAAGGATGAACAATCTCAGATCATAATGATAGAAGCAGCATCATGGGCATGTCAGTAAAGGGCAACACGATGATGAATGAGACAGCATGATGTATGGGTAGCATAATGATCATAAGCAGCGTAATGATGATGATTCATATTAGCATGGGCAGCATGAAGCATGACGAGATCATGGGCAGCATGGGCAGCATGAAGCATGATGATGCATGAGCAACTTGATGTATGGGCAGCACAGTGATCATGAGCAGCATGAAGATGCATGATGCAGCATGCTGGTGCTACACGGTAAGGTGTAACAGATGAACGAAATGGATAGGTGATGTCGTCACCTTAGGGATTCAGTTGAAGAAGAATGTCTTCAACTGATCTCATCATTATAAGAAATGATCTATGCACAGATCCAGACAAGTCAAAGTGTTGACTTCTATTGTAATTGTACTCTCTCTCTCTCTCTCTCTCTCTCTCTTTCTCTGCTGAAATTTGAAGATAAAAGAAGATTTGATCAAAGGGTTTCCCCACACATTGTGGGGTTTGTCCCTGGCTTGTGCCATATCTTGTGTCCTATTGTCTTGGCTTGTCTTCTGCATATTATATTTATGTTCTATCTGTAGTTTATCGTAATGCTGATGTGATTGCTAACTGTGAAAATTTAAATAAATTGCTCTAGCATACAACATACCTAAACTTAACACCTGCGCTAAACCAGTCTTCGAACACCTTGGAAGCTTTCGGTGGGCACGATTCATGACCCTTCAATGTCTTACCTAACCTTGCCATCACCTTGGAAGGCAAGACATTGCAAGTCGAAGTAGAAATTTTTTATGCTAATCTCAATTACAATCTTCTACTCGGATGAAGTTGGACTCATGCCCTGCATGCCATGGCATCCTCCTTGTTTCACGTGATTTGTTTCCCAATCAAGGGAAAATTTTCATCGTTGATCACCTGTCTTTCTCTGTCTCTTCCTCCTCGAATGGCAATGTTCCTTACGTCAAGTACTCTGGTGATCCCTATGAAAGTGTGGGGGTAGGTCTCTTCAAAGATTCTTCCTTAATGGGAATTTTCCCACTCCCACCTCCTCATGTTGCCTCTGTCAACATGATCTTGGTCAAATCTAATCCTGGGGTCATACCTACACTTGATCTTGTTGATATTTGGGGCAAGGTTATGCCGCTTAGTCCCGCCGATGTCAATTATGTAGAAATTTTTTCATCTTCAAACTCTTTATCCTCTAATTCTCATATTTCAAAGACCTCTCTCAATGTGTACTCTCAATCCCCCTGGCTTGGCACATTGGAATTGTTTGATCCCTTAATGGAGACCTTCCTTGCTGATGAAGGTATCATGGAAATAATGTCTCTGGGGGAACCACCATGGATCGATACTTATCATCAATCCTCATTCTTGCCTCGCTCGAAAATCATGTCTGCCACTTCTAAAGAGTCTTCTTCTTTGTTGTCTATTGATGTGTTAGTTTATCCTAACATGATCAAGATCTTTCAACTGAGTGCACCTTTATCCCTTTGTGGATTCATGATTTTTCACCCTCCCTGTGTTTTCACCTATTTCCCATTATTGCAATGGGGCTGCCATCTGACTCATAACCCTTCCTCGCTTGGGGGGCATGGGGGCAAAGCCTTATATGAGTTCTACTCCATTGTTTGGCCGAGTCGATGCTTACTCTTCATGTCAACGATAAAACTCTGGTGTCCACCTATGTTGATTGATTACCTGGGTCCCAACATGGACTCTCTCAAAAAGTTCTATGCTTAGGTCATCTTGCATGGTTACTTATGTACATTAGTGTGTGATTCATTTTTGTACAGGGTGGTCTTGTGTGATAGTTTTCAAACAACTTTCCTATTTACTATGATTTTCTTGCTTTGCAGATGTTTGTGAATCCTCATGTTGGTTTCGCTGATGGTGCTTGTTGTAGTACCCAGAACATGTCATCCACGGCATGCGATATCTATGACCCTAATGGTGAGTTGATTGATCTTCAAGGTATCTACCTAGGTTGCACAACCAACAACATTGTTGAATATTGTACAGTCATCAAATTGTTGTTAGAAGCCATCGCTCTGGGCATCAGAGAATTGGTTGTCAACTTGGATTCACAACTTGTCATCCTTCAACTGAATGGGAAATATTCCTTGAAGAACCCTCAAATATTGAGAATGTATCTTCGTATCTGTCTATTGGAAAGACATTTTGATTATATTGCATATCATCATATTCCTAGATGCATGAATACATTGACAGAAGCATTAGCTAATTATTTGTTGGATAGACATTTAGAAAACATGTAAAAGATAAGACAAACCATTTGTACCATAATATACAGGAAAATACAACATATATATATATGGTGAGAATGTTTGATACATCAGCTAAAATAACATTAGTGGCTCACACGTCTCGTACATCCATGGCATGCAGGGCTCAAAAAATATGTAAATACTGGACCTAGGAACTAATCAGCATGGTGCTCATGGTAGCACGAGATAGCTCATGCAACATGACTCAGCAATTGGCGGATCCGATCTAAGACTCCCACCGTGTGTCTCTGTTACTGACGGGGCATGTCTCCTATCCAAGCATACTTCGGGATACCATGAGTTAACCCCTTAAGATTCCTCATGATGTCCTCCTCGTTGTCGCTCCCTTCCTGATAAGGGGCGACAACATCAATAGGACGTGGCATGGCCTAGCTATTGAGGACATCCTAGCTGGTTGCTCTGGTCCAACATCTGCATAAACAAGAGAAATGTTATAAGCACATATATTTCAAAAACAATTAAAAAATCTCAAAAGTCTCAAAATTAGATTTTTTAGCTTTGTCATTGGTAAGGGAATATATGGATCTCCATGGAAATTAGTGCCACTATATGGCTAGTCCTCCACGATGATCTTTTGTTGTCATAGCCATGAAAAGAATGCAGGTCGATATGACATATGTTGGCCCCCAGTGATCCTGGGCATCAAACAACTCCAATACGCCATCCGTGGATCGCATGGCATAGGAGGATCTACCTCAGTCATCTAATACTAGAAGTTACAGTGGTACTCATTCCAGGAAGAAGGTCACAAGTATAGATCTGAAGCCGAATTGCTTCAGATTCCCTGCCTTGGCCTTGGAAAAATTGGCGCTTGATTTTAATCTTCATGGCCTCTGCCCACTTGAATATCATAGGAGCTATGCGGTAAATAGCATAAAGGAACTTTGGCTTGTTAGTCACATGTTCCTCATGGAAACCCGCCACTCTATTGACAGTCAATAGAAGCACCCTTACTGTCAAATCCCACACATTCGAAATCTCTATCTTCCCACTCTTGGATTTCAGGGCCTCAAGGCAGTGTTTGGCAATTAGGAAAGATATGCTTGGCCTGATTGGATGTGACCCATACAAGTTCACTGGCTCACCTCTACGAGACAGTTCAGTGATGATGTAAATATATGAAGTTGTAAACTCTAGCTCCTGGTTGCCAATGACAAAAATCTCCCAACCAATGTCCCAAATGCTTATCAAGTATCGAAGCAACTTAGGTTGTGCCCGAATCCCTGGTGTAAGGAAGAATTTGAGGAGCCCGCAAGCCCTCAAAACCTCCAGACAATTTTGGCCATTCATTGCCTTGGTGTCAACATATTCATGTTCCCGTTCCTTCCAATCCATGATTTTCAGTGATTCTCTCTCATAAAAGCCATTAATTTGATTCAATAATCATCATTGCCACATTAAATTAAACCTTAAATGGTTAGTGTCTAAGAACATAGTGTTTTTCCCTATCCACGATGCTAGTGTGCCTGTTTTAAAAATATTTGCACTGATCGATGCACATGGCTTTGCTAATCACAGTTTGCCAGTGTGATTCTGTGTCTGGAAATCATGCCGACCGAGGGCGAAAAATATTTAAAAAAAACCTCCTCCAAAAATCTAAAAAATGGCTAAAAGCAGAAATAGAGAGCATAAAAATGGAGCTTAGGGCTTTGGCTGTTACCTGGAACTGGCGGCTCATAGATTGGCCTCCCATATCTCCTGTAATCTGCTCTCAAACAATTAGGGCAAAAGTGAGAAAAAAGTCTTCACAACAAAGGTAAAATGGTAAATGGTAAAAATATATTTACTTTTCCCATTTTTATTCATTTTTTCATGAAAATATTAGGTTTTTTAAATATTTTGACCTGTTTTGCCTGAAAGACTTGATAATACACTTTAGCTTACTTGTGCAGCGACATGTGATGGATGTTAGCCAATGATGATGAGTCATGTTTCAACTCTTTTCTCGACTCATTAACCTCATATGAAAAGATTGTTGAGTATTTTTTCCGTTTTTGACTCATTAGAGAGAACTAAAATTGGGGGCCTATTTTTAGCTCTTTTCCGACCCTTTAAAAATGAAAAGATAGCCAAGAAATTGTTGTTTCAAACTCATTAATGGATGCAAAATGTCCTGCGCCCAGTATAAGTTTACCCTTTTCTCGGGTTGGGAGGCACTATTTATGGAAAAGGCCTTCCTTGACTGAAATGGTCAAGCAGTTCTCTCAAGTATTATTTTCTACCTTCTCAGGTTCAAGAGACACAAATGTACGAAAAGGGACCATGTGGAGTTTTCTTTTGTGTGTATTTTTCAAACTCTTTAAACATGAAAAAGGTACTGAGTTACACCAATGTTGGAGTCGTTAAACTGTTAAACGACATAAGATTCGTCACCATGGCGAACATGATCTTCTCCTTCCTAGCGCTTGTTAAACTCACTAGGTTATATTCGTTTGAAGAATGAACTTACAGTGCAAACATATGTTGTCCTCTTAGAGCTTTCGATTAAAAAATAATTCGGGTACCTGCTAGAAATGGTGGGGGAAAATTTCAAAATCTATCAGTTGCGTTGGTAGCTCACTCTTGAACAAGACACTCTTTTCTTCCTGTTGGGTTGGGACATCCTCCTTTGCATCGTTGACCTTCATGGGTTTGGGCCATTCATTTTTTCCTTCCATTTGATCTCTGCCATGTCATCATGACCACCAATCCCATTGATCCAAAAGCTACCAAACTTCTAGTTGTGTCGCCGATATCTTCAAGAATTGTCTCTCTACAGTTAAATTTACCTCTGATTCACTCTATCATCCAAAATTATTTTCCATCCTCTCATCTCACGTCGATGATGTGGGGTTCATTATGGCTCTCCTTCGACACGGTCACTTTCTATCGATTTCAGCTCATTATCCAAGAAGTTGACCGAGAGACTCCCTTCTAGTACCTCAAAGTTTCTATGCCCTAATGGAAAGGTCTTCACACTGGATGACAAGTTTACATCATTGGCTTTTAATCGAGTGATTTAACCGGTGTTCGACTTCAATCCTTGTATTCACATTTTGTGGATTATGCTAATATAACCTTGAGGACAATTGTCATTATTGGTGGTTTCTCTCGTGCTTGTTAACAATTTACGTCATTGATTGGTAATCAAATGAATTTCTAGCATGTTCGAAGTCAACACATCTATTCACATGGCAGGATCTATATTTTGATCACGTTGTGTTGGAGCACAAGACCCTCGACTCAGATCATAAAAGTCTGGGTTGCGAAGTGGTGTGACATGGTTATGATGATATGCATGTCTCTTTCAAATGGCTGGCTACGACCAGACCATGAGTTATCATTGTTGGAAATAATACTGAGAGGGGGGGTGAATCAGTATTATCAGATCAATAATTTAATTTCCCAAACAAATTTGCATACTTTACTTTAGCTAAGTGAACTAGCATGTATACGTGATTGTACTTAAAGCAACCAGCATATATGTAGAGAACTTTTGATTTACCAAATTTATCATGCATTGAAATTTATCCAGTATATCAGATATTTATTAGACAGTACAATAAAAGCAGAATAGAGCATCACACATAAGCAACACACATGAACACCAAGATATAAGGTGGAATCCCAATGTGGGTGAAAACCACCTGCTACTTTCGTCTCTATCTTCTTTCAATAATAAGAAAATTTGTTTACAATCTTGTACTGGTGCAGCCTTATACTAGTACGTAGGCTTCTACCTGTAGAAGGTTACAACCTTCTCTTGTTCTCCAGCTTCTACTAGAAGGGAACTACAACCCCCTAACTCTTGTACTAGCTAATATGTTATGTTTACTAGTATGTAGGTGGAACCTATAGAAGGGTATGACCTTCTTTCTTCCTCCAAGGACCACATTTCATAAATTTTTGGATTAAATCCATCAACAACATCATAACTGCAATCAATCATCAAATAAATCTACATCAAACAATCACTGAGACTCAATCTTCACTTTTTAAATCAACCACAACCGAATCAACCAATCACCTTAACAGCCCATAGTTAAATCACAATCAATTTGATCACTTAGAATATTGTCACTAGAATATAGTAACCAGAACCCAGAACTCTACAACAGCAAACAGAAACAACTGAAGCATACTTTATAAGGTATACGCTACTTCCATGTGTTGAACCTACGTGTATACATGCTTTTCTCAAATCCAACCAACGTATACATCTGCAAATATTAATTCATAATTCTGCAGCTATTCCAGACTTCAATTATATCTAGATCATAATATTTACAGAATAACACATGCATTAATTTTCAGATATAGACTAGACATTATCAAACAACATAATGATCATTCATTTCAAGCCTTAAGATCCTGATCCATCATTAGATCTTATCCTTGATCAACCGCTGAGGTTCATCCTTGGTTTAGATCAAGAACAACACCATAATCCAATAACCTGCATACTAGATCTCACACTTCATCAGATATTCAATACTTGCACACTTGGCCTAATGATCTTCTCCTCCTTTTACGGTTTTAGGCCTTTCTCAATACCATGGACCAAAACCACTTAGGACCAATACCTTGGACCAAATACCTAGGGTCAATACCTTGGACCAATACCATGGATCAAAATACCATGGACCAAATACCTTGGATCAAAAACTTAGTTTTGCAAGGTATACACGCTTTTCCTTTTGTGAAATTGCATGTGTACGTATACGCTACTTGTGGTCAGTGAACCTGTGTGTATACGCAGCTTGGTCAAGGTGAACCTACGTATACCTCTCTTTCTTCATTCATTGAAGTCTAATATGTAATTCTTTGCAGTTAACCTACTGTACTGTCATCTTTCATGTGAGTGAGTTGCCATCAAGGACAACACCTCTATCATAATGCCAACAATCTCCCCATTTGGACTTGATGGCAACAACAACAACAAGTCACTCTCCCCCTTTGACATCAAGGGCAAAGGTTCATGCTTCCCCTTTGACATACATTATGCTAGTCATGCTCCCCCTGAGTACATGTTGAATTCTCTGATATGCTGAAATGTACTGATTGAGCTCCCATGATTGAGTCCATGCTCCCCCTGAGCACAAGAAAAGTCTGCAAAAATATTTTCTAAAAGAATAACATGACTCTATACATACATCACCAATGACCTTCCTATCACCAATGACTCATACATACATCCATATCCCAACCAAGTGGGATATACCAAATTTGACTCATCCACCCAACCATGTGGCGATATACCAATTGTTTATACATGACAAAAACAAGAAATATTACATCATCTATACCATGTAAAGTGGGGATATAAATTAAATCATTTGCCCAAGAGGACCCATTCAAATGTATGAGAAGACATATCAAACCCTAGACTATGACTTGAGCAGCCAATGGTATAAATATCAGAAGCCATAGCTGGACTCAGCAACCATAATGTGAACAATGTTGAATGTACGTGAAGGCTAATGCTCCCCCTAAAACGGTGCTACCTGTACATTGTTAATAGGTCAAATATCAAGGCATTTTTGTTAGTTAGATAAAATTAACGAACATAGGATATCATCAATATCAGTCAAATAACCCATATCAGAGCTTGCCCCACTGTTTTTCTTGCTTGAAAAACATATTCACTCCTTGACCCATAGAAACCCACGTTTGTACGCGACTTCACTTTAGGAAACATGCATATAATCACCTTTCTCTGAAAAGTTTGATTTAATAGCAAGATGATGCAGCAACTACTCCCAACTTTTGTCTGAGATATTCAAATGTCTTTCTGGGCAATGGTTTAGTGAATATATCAACAACCTATTCTTTGGAGGGAACATATTCCAGTTTGACCTTTTGTTCAAGCACTTGTTCATGTAAAAGATGGTATTGAATGGGCATGTGCTTGGTCTTGGAGTGCATGACTAGATTCTTCGAAATATTGATGGCACTTGTATTATCACATAGAATGGAGATGGGTGGAGTGCATGTGATCTGAATGTCTTGCAATGTTTGCATCATCCAAAGTAGTTTTGTGCAGCAAGATGTAGCAGCCACATATTTTGCTTCAGTTGTAGATAATGCAATTGAGCTTTGTTTCTTGTTGAACCAAGACACTAACCTGGAACCCATATAAAATGCACCACCACTAGTGCTTTTTCTGTCATCAACACTTCCTGCCCAATCTACATCTGTATATGCATGAAGAGTAAGATCTGTATCTCTAGGATACCATAAGCCAAAGTTCCATGTTCCTTGAAGATATTTGAAAATCCTTTTGACCGCCTGAAGGTGTGATTCCTTTGGATTTGCTTGGAATCTTCCAACTATTCCTACTACATGCATGATGTCAGGTCGGGTACATATTAGATAAAGTAGACTGCCAATCAGGGATCTGTAAGTTGGTTGATGTACTATTGTTGACTCATCATTTGAACTGAGACTGCATCCTATTACCATTGGGGTACATACATGTTTAGAATCTTCCATTTCATATTTTTTCAAGATTTGTTTGAGATATTTGCTTTGTGAAAGAAAAATACCATCTTTATTTTGTTGAAATTGTAGACCTAGAAAATAGGTAAGTTCACCAAGCAAGGACATTTCAAATTCTTGCTGCATTACTGAAGCAAAATTATGACTCATGGATTCTTAATTGCTACCAAAAATGATATCATCAAAATAAACAACAATTATTAGAAATTTATCAATGTCAATCTTTGTATATAGATTTCTATCTGTGGACTTTTTTGAAAAACCCTTTTGGTGTAGATATTTGTCAAGGCGGTAATACCAGGCCCTTGGAGCCTATTTTAGACCATAGAGAGCCTTTCTATGTCTACATACAAGTTTTGCATCATTTCCAAGAATGAATCCTTCTGGTTGTTCAATATAGACTTCTTCTTCTAGATCTCCATTAAGGAAAGCATATTTTACATCCATTTGGTATACTTTGAATTTCTATAAGCTAGAAAGAGCAAGAAACATCCTTGTGGCTTCAAGTCTAGCAACGGGTGCAAAAGTTTCTTCAAAATCTATACCTTCTTGTTGAGGATACCCTTTAAAAACAAGTTTGGCCTTGTTTCTAATAACTTCTCCATTGTCATTCAGATTGTTTTTGAATATCCATTCAGTTCCAATGATATTTTTATCATGAGGTCTAGGAACTAATTCCCAAGTATTATTCTTTTCAATTTGCTCAAGTTCTTCATTCATGGCCTTGACCCAACATTCATCTTTGCATGATTCATTTACATTTTGAGGTTCGGTGGAGGATAGTAATGCTAGATAGATTGAGGTTTCTATAATAGTTCTTATTTTGTGTACACTTGCCTCTTTTTCCCCTAAAATTTGAGTTTCTGGATGATTTTCCTGAACATACCTAGACATAGTCTTTTCTTTTACCATTATCTCTTCTTCTATTGCTTCATTGGTTTCTTCTTCATAATCATTGTGATTTGATGTGGGAAAATAGTCCCCATCTTCTTCATTGTCATAATCTTCGGTTTTTATTTGTTTTGGATTTTTACATGCTTCATCAACTGCAACATCAATACTTTCAACAATTTTCCCAAGTCTTTTATTATAACATTTATATCCTTTACATCGGGAAGAGTAACCAAGAAGAATACCTTCATCTGCTTTGGGATCAAACTTACCAAGTTTTTCATCAGTCCTTTTGATACAACATTTGCTTCCAAAAACTTTAAAGTGTTTTACAGTAGGAGTCTTACCATACAAAAATTCATGTGGAGCTTGAGTGTCGTTTACCCAAACATTTGCTTGGTTGAGAATAGTTACAGCGGAGAATGCATCTTCACCCCAGAAGGTTGGAGGAGTTCCAGATTCATCTAGCATATCTTGAGCCATTTGTTGAATAGTTGTAATCATTCTTTCCACCACTCCACTTTGTTGTGGAGTCCTTGTCATGGATAACTGCAATTTTATTCCATGTTGTTCACAAAAGTCAAAGAATTCATTCGAGGTAAATTCCCCTCCTCGATCAAATCTGAGGCATTTGATTTTGTGATCTGATTCATTTTCAACCAAAGCTTTGAAGGCTTGAACTTTTCAAATGCTTCATCTTTATGCTTTAGAAGACCTATCCAATACATTCTAGAAAAATCATCAATGAACAAAATAAATTATTCTTCTCCACGAGGTGACTTTTTCCTTGATGGTCCACATAAATCAGTATGAACAAGTTCAAGAGGCTTACTAGCTGACCCTTCTTTTTTAGTGAAGTAAGGTCTGGTTTGCTTACGAATTGACATGATTTTCATATTGTATTTTTAGGAATACTGATATCTGGAAGTTCACGAACATCCTAGAATCTGCATGCTTTTCTTATTTGAGAAAAGATTAGATGTCCCAATCTTCTATGCCATAGCCAGTTTTCATCATTTTTTCTTAAATAAAACTGTTGTTGTCCTCCCTTGAGTATGTATAAGTTATTTAAAGTTCTTTTTCCTTTGATCATGGTTTCTCCTATATCAATCTCACGAACAACACGTCAGTTTGATCGAAACACTACTTCATTTCCTTGATCAAACATTTGACTGACACTCAACAGGTTATGCTTTAGACTGTCTACATACATAACTTTCCCAGATTTAACCTTTTCTTTCAAGAAAACAAAGCCTTTACCTTTTATGACAGTAGGAGTGTCATTTCCAAATGAGACATTCTTTTCCTTTTCTAAGGCATTATATGAGTGAAGTTTTTCTTTGTCACTTGTCATGTGTTTTGAGCATCCACTGTCGATGTACCACTGATTTTCATATCCTTCTACATGCAAGGCTATATCATATATTTTTGTTTGAGGTTCTTTCCTTCTCCATATCTTGGGAATTAATGGAGTTTGCTCCTTTTGATATTTTTTCCGAAATTTTCTCTTGAATTCAAATTCTTCATGGCCAAAGTTGTTACAGATTGAGCATTCTATTTCATTTTCAAGAACAGAAAATTTATTATAGGAAATTTTCTTGATCCCTGTCACATTCCTTTGATTTTGTTCTTCTCTAGTCGTGATGGTTTTGTAAGAAACACATTGAGCAGCTTTGTGTCCAAAATTATGACATGAGAAACATTGACCATTAAAGAAGTTCCTGCGATTCTCAAATCTATTGACCTAGTGATTGTAGTTTCTATTGATATTCATCTTTGAAGAAAACTGAGTATGATTTACCTGAGGTTGTTTGTAGCTTGTGTCCATCCTTGAAGCAAAATGAGCCTAATTTACCTAGTGATCTGCTTTATGCCTTTGCTGACGATTGTCATATTGTTCATTGTTATTTGCTGCATCAAGATAGCTTTTAGTGGAGGTTGACAGCTTCTATGATTGAGATGATTCTTCAATATATCCAAGACTTGTCTTTATTAGATAAAACACTTCACTTTGATAATTTCATTTAAGCTTTCTGATCCTTTATCAAATCTATGATTGAGAGATTTTGTTTTCTCAAGATCCTTTCTTAGACCCATAATTTCACATTCTAGTTTTTCATTGTGTTTTTCTTTTTCAACGAGTTGGTATGTCAAGGTATCTATAATCATATTATTTTCCTCTAAATAGATTTTGAGTTTAGAGATTTCTTCATGAAGGTCATCTTCTTCAAAAGCATCCCAAAAATTATCATTGTCATAAGCCATTAGAAGTCTATAGTCATTACTATTTTCATCTTCATCATTATTTGATAAACCATCGCTATCTTCATGAGTATAGTAACTCTTTCTACTTACAATTTGTTTTCTATTCCATTTTACAGATTCCTTCCCTTTATCATATTTATCTTTATGATGACATTTGGTAGCATAATGATCGACTCTACCATAGGCAAAACATTTGAAGAGTAGTTTACCTCTAAATCTTCTGGAACCCCATTGAAGCTTCTTAAAAAAGTTTACTTCATCTTCTTCTTCTGAAATATGTCCTGATTCATTGAGTTCTTCCTTTCCTTTTGACGAAGCTTTGAATGCAGCTTCTCTCATATCTAATGGGCCTCCTTTTCTCATCTCAATGGCAGTTAAGATTCCGTGAAGCTGTGTCATAGTGATAGTCTGTAGATCCTTTTTTTCTTCTGTGGCATATACTTTTGATTCAAATTTAGCAGACGAGGATCTTAAAACTTTCTCAACTAAGTTAACTTCCTTTATCTCTTCACCCAGATTCTTCATACAATTAACAACCTCATCTATACGTAAGAAGTAACTAGCTATACTTTCATCATTGTGCATCTTAAGAGTTTCATATTAAATTTTGACAGTTTTCAGTTTAGCACGTTTTACCTGAGAGTCTCCTTCATAGCTTAGAATGATTTCGTCCCATATTCCTTCCGCTAATTTGAGCTGCATAACTTTGACAAACTCTAATTGCGACAGACTTCCCAATAATGTATTGACAGCCCTGGCATTAGTTTCATATTTCTTTTTACTTTTTGTATCTATCGAAATCACTGATGGAAATGTATATCCTCCTTCCACGATTTCCCGGACATCCATTCCAAGAGATTGTAGATAGGTTGTGGTTCTTATCTTCCAATAAACAAAGTTTCTCCCATCAAAGATTGGTGATCTGATGGATCCCATGCTTTATTTATTGCTCATGATGATGGATCTCCCATCAAGCGATCAAGCTTCCTCTGAAGGACTTGCTCTAATACCAATTGTTGGAAATAATACTGAGAGGGGGGTGAATTAGTATTATCGGATCAATAATTTAATTTCCCAAATAGATTTCTATATGATACTTCAGCTAAGTGAACTAGCATGTATATGCAACTGTACTTAAAACAACCAGTGTATATGCAGAGAAATTTTGATTTACCCAATTTATCATGCATTGAACTTTAACCAGTATATCAAAGATTTATTAGACAATGCAGTAAAAGAAGAATAAAGAATCACACATAAGTAACACACATCAACACCAAGATATAAGGTGGAAACCCAATGTGGGTGAAAACCACCTACTGCTGTCATCTCTGTCTTCTTTCAATAATAAGAAAATCTGTTTACAATCTTGTACTGGTGCAGACTTATAACATTACACAGGCTTCTCCCTGCAGATGGTTATAACCTTCTCTTGCTCTCCAGCTTCTATTGGAAGGGATGTACAACCCCCTAACTCTTGTACTAGTCGATATGTTATGTTTACTAGTACATAGGTGGAGAGCTACAGAAGGCTACGATCTTATTTCTTCCTCTAAGGACTACGTTTCATAAATTTTCAGACTAGATCCATCAACAACATCATAATTGCAATTCAATCATCAAATACATCTCCATCAACCAATCACTGAGAATCAATCATCACTTTCTGAATCAACCAAAACTGAATCAATCAATCACCTTGACAACCCATAGTTAAACCACAACCAATCTGATCATTCAGAATATAGTAACCGGAACTAGAACCAGAACCCAGAACTCTGCAACAGCAAACAGAAACAACTGAAACATACTTTATAAAGTATACGCTACTTCCATGTGTCGAACCTGCATGTATACGTGATTTTCTCAACCCCAAATAGTGTATACATCTACAAATATTAATTCATAATTTTGCAGCTATTCTAGACTTCAGTTATACCTAGATCATAATATTTACAGAATAACACATGCGTTAGTATTCAGATATAGTATATACATGATCAAACTACATAATGATGATTCATTTCAAGCCTTAATATCCCTATCCATCATTAGATCTTATCCTTCATCAACCACTAAGGTTCATCTTTGGTTCAGATCAAGCACAACACCATAAGCTAATAACCTGCATACTAGATCTCACACTTCATCAGATATTCGATACTTGCAGACCTAGCCTAATGATCTTCTCCTCCTTTTATAGCTTTAGGCCTTTCTTAATACCATGGACAAAAACCACTTAGGACCAATACCTTGGACCAAATACCTAGGGTCAATACCTCGGACGAGATACCTTGGACCAATACCATGGATCAAAATACCATGGACCAAAAACTTCGGACCAAAAACTTAGTTTTCCAAGGTATATGCGCTTTTCCTTTTGTGAAAGTGCGTGTGTACGTATACGCTACTTATGGTTAGTGAACTTGCGTGTATACGCAGCTTGGTCAAGGTGAACCTATGTATACCTCCCTTTCTTCATTCTATGAAGTCTGATCTATAATTCTTTGATGTTAACTTGTTGTACTATGCTCTTTCATCTGAGTGAGTTGTGCCCATACCTGGATCCATTACATGATCATTCTATGGATGGTCACATCCATGCCATGATTCATATATCATTTGATAGAGATCTTAGTTTATGTATATGTATCTTTACTTGATTGCAGGTTTCCTGATGGTGATCGGTTCCCCGCACTGATTTATAAAGAATTTCATCCCTAACTCCCTCTCGGCCTTCATGCTTTAAGGGGAATCTGTTACATAGAATTTTGTCACTATCCTTGTACTCCTCAGTCCTTGATCTTGGAGATCCTCTACATTGAACCCTGCATGCTTTGCGTTCATGAAGAAACTCCCATTGTGTCCATCTTCATGAGTAGATCAATTCCCTTTTACAACATTTCCCCTGAGACTTCTGTTTTGCCTGGTTTACAAGATCGACGCTAATGGTCTTTATCTCCCCTACGCCGATGTGAATAGATTAACATTACTCCTCGCACCGAACAGAGCTACTGAGCTATGTTTCAGTCGCACTAGTCCTGTTATGGAAAGTTTTTTAAATTAGAGCTAAAGCTTCCAGCTCTAGAAGCTCTGTAGCGGAAACCTGGTAAATGGTTTGGCCAGATGGGGTTGAGGTTGACAGTTTGGGCTCCTTTCCTCTATATTGATGGAACTACCTCAAGGGATAAGTCCTTCTCCCATGAGAAGAGGATCCATCTGCCATCCATATTTCCTATATAAACCTCCTCTCTTCCCAAGCACAAGCTAGTGTGAGTGTTATAGTTGCTGAGTTTTGGTTGCATGTTGATGCTATTTTGATTTGGAGTAGAGAAGCAAGCTATTACTAGTCATAGCTATCTAGTTGTGTGAGGAAGAAGTGTGTTTTGGTTTGGAATGGAGCCTAAAGGGAAGATCTATAAAACTATCATTGTTTGAAGCCATCGTGGAATGCTAACATAAGTGTGTGGGAACCTAGTCTTGTGAGAGGAAGACTACAATGTCAAGACGAATGGTTGTAATCTCTCTTTGATATTAATATATGCAACTATCGATTGATTTCCTACATGTTTTGTAATATTACATATTCATGGCTTAATGTTTCTTGACTTGTTAAGTATGTTGAATTACAATTTGTCTATTATTATGTTTTTTGTCTGTTGTTGTTTGCTTGTTTCGGGCGCTTGAAGAAGGAAGTGAGAGATAGCTGCAGTGAGCAAGTGAGGACATCATCAAACATGATAAGTGACCAAGAGGTATCCCCTCTTCATTGATTCTAACTTAAGAAAATCTTCCATAAAATGTATCTGTTGTGGCTAGACCCATTATCAGGCTAGAGGAATTTGTTCATGTTCGCACTTATAATTTTATTTCACCACAAATTGGCGACTCCACTAGAGAATCTGAATCCTTTTGTTTGTCTTAGATTTCATGATTTCCTGAGAACTTTTCTAGTTTCACATTTTCCCTTTGGTTCTTATCCTTTTCTCCTATTTACTAGTCTGAGTCTAAAATTCATAGTAGGAGATCTGGTTCTTGTTTTCATTTTTTTTCCTTAACTACCTCAATCAGCATGCTTAACTAGTGACATTCGCACCAACTAGTGCGAGATGCTGAGAAACAATCGCGCTGACCAGCCTCTGGCGCTTGTTGTCAGTTAGGAAGTCGTGCCGATGCTTATAAGTGAAGATTAGGGCTTGACCCCAATCTTGGCTAGTATGTTCTGCTCTTGTGGTTTTGATCCCGTAAGCTTTTTGGAGTACTTTCTCCCTGATTAGAAAGCTACTTTTCATTTCCTTTTATTTTCTTGTTGGCTTGTCATCTTTCTATTTGATTAAGTCATTGAGTGGCTAGTGACACTAGGACATCTAGTTGGTCATCCATTTAGCGGTTTGAGAACTCACTAAGTGGGGTTGTAGGTGTGTTTACTCATTGCATTTTTTTTGGTCCTTTTTACGACTTTGACCTCTTTTTGCACAAGTTTGAAAAATTTCGTGTACTTGCTTGAACGCTTCCTTTTCGACATAGATTACATTGTAGGTCTTGTGTTCGGTAAAGTTGGTGTTTCATTGACCTGAACGAAGTTCTCTTTTCATGTTTTCATCTACTTGGGGAGCTTATTGTCTCAAGAAAGTTTTCATTGAAAGATTGTATGTGAGAAGATTGTTTCGTTGTTTCATGAAAAAGTATGAAATTCTAGCTTATTGCATCATTATGTTATGATAATTTGCATCTTTTTAAAGACTATAATTGCATTGGCATTTGAAAAAGGAAGAGAATTTTTGTTTTTGAAAGGACTAATAGATAAGTGCTTATCAGGAAATTAGGAATTGGAATGCATTTTTTCATTACTTTATTTTTTTGAAAAAGTAAAGTAGTGAAAGATCATTTCATTTTTAGTTGCTTGATTATTTGCATTTTATTGAGTAGTTTCTACCCTCTTTAGTGTAAGCATTTCATTGAATTGAATGGGTCTTCTCTCATTGAGTTGCATTTAAATTTTTTCGAGTAGCATCGCTAAGACCTGAAAATTGAAATTTAATTCAAGATCAACTTTAAAATGAATCCAGTTAACCTAAGGAGAATTTGACATTAACGATCACTTCTAGAAGGTCTAGGCTAGAGATGTGTTCTGGCATATTTAAACCTAGCAGTTGACATTAGCTTTAGCATTAGACAACTCTAGTATGGATTTGTGCTCCCCGTACTGTTGAGTATATAATGGGAGACCCCAGTAGGCTGCAACCCTTCTATCCTTAGGAATCCGATTTAGCCGCCTTGAAAATGTGATACACTGAACGCATCATTCGAGGACATTTCCTGCTCATACTTCTTGGTTCGTTGGGAGGTATTCTATAGTTCATGGTTTCCTGGTAATCCTAGAAGTCATTTGATCTTTTTGAATCACTAAATTGAAAATATCATCTGAGCACTTGTCCTTTGGAGCTCGTTTCCATTTGAAAGCGATAGAGTCATCTTTGTTTCTTTCTATAATATTAAAAAATGAAAGAGCATGAGTCTTTTATGGGTATTAATAATTGATTTCCCATATCCAGAACATCCCATTAGTCTTTTGACCAAATATTGAGTTCCCTTAAAAGAACATTTTACAGCCTTGAATTTATTTGTTTTATTGACTAAGACAAGGTCATCGTGGTTGAACCATCTAGTTCACCCAATTCCTCTTCCTCTCCTTCGTCTGAAAGATTGTCTGAGGAGCCATTTCCTGAGTTACCAGAGTCATTTGAGGACCAAAATTTTGAACTTGCAATTCTTTTGAGTATTCAACCATTTTCATCTCATCCTTCACCTACTTTTGATAAAAGGTCATCAGTTGTTCTTGGCCTGGAATATCCGGACAATCCCATTGGAACTCTAGAGAACTCACCAACCACTAACGGTCATCTTGGACTTCTTATCTATCCTCCCAAACCTCTGTTTGACGTTGTTGTGATATCACCACAGTGTCCTTAGAGTTTGTACAACTAGCCAGGTGTTCCTTCAGAACTATTCCCCAGTACACATTTGGCCATTCGTCATCGTTTGTTTTCAAGCATGGAACCGGAAGGTGATGCTCCAGTCACTTCTCCGAATTAGTCCGAAGTTTCTACTCTGCACACTGTTGAAGGGGAGGAATTGAAATTTCAGTTTCCTCCTAAGGGTTTCCCTTTTTCGGAAGGTATTCCCGCCAGTTTTCCACCCAACTGTGTGTCTTTGGGGCACTTGGTTTTAGGCACACCTAGTGCCTCACAACTTTACCATAATATTGTATGGGTGTTAGGCATCAGGCATACATCAGGTCCATTCATCATGAACATGACTTCCCAACAGGTTGTTACTTCAGTCCCGGTGCAACCCACCATTTTGAATACTCTTGTATCATCGATCCCAGTTACACGTCAAACACAATTGATAGTTTCAAAGATTGCCTTTTATTATTTCCTCCATCCCACTAATCAGTGGCCAGATTGTGCCACTTCCTGGGGGGCAGAATGTGAGTGGTTCACAAGCTCACATGCTTGGTATAAACCAGCCTTCTTCTAGTATTATTTATAACCCTGTTGATCCTGTTGGATCAAGCAATGTCCAGTATGAACGTGTTCAAAATCTCCTTGGTCTGTCTGGATCAAACAATGTTCAGTATCAGCAGCCCTATGGGGCTTAGGTCCAATACCAAAATCCTTATGTTCCATATGGTTCTCAAGGATTGGTTAATAAACCTTACACCCTCCAATTTGGCAGTACATCAAGCCTAGCTATGGCCAGATTTAGTTTAGTAATCTCCCGAGCATTGTTTAAGTACCCTTGCAATAGCAAGGACAACCTCTACAACAACAAGGGAAGCCTTTGTTACCGCAAGGGAAACCTTTGTTGTAGCAAGGGAAAATTATTCTACAGCAAGGTCACCTGCAACAACCGCAAGGTCAATCCTTACATCAGTTACAGTAAGCCACACGGCAGTAGATGCAATATGATCCACACACCTCTCAAACCATACCCTTGCAGGGCCAACCTCTACAACCCCAAGGACAAATTTTATAACCCCAAGGTCAACCCTTGCAGCAGCAAAACCAACTAGGGCAATAACAACCGTTGTATACATACCAACAAGGTCAACCCTTGCAGGGGTAGGGTCAAGGTCAAATCCTACAACAGCAGGCCCAAAACCCTCATGTCCTAAGTCAACAGGTTCAGAATCCTGCTAGCCAAGGGCATTAGGTACAAAATCCCTACGTCTAAGGGAAACAAGTGTATAAATCTTATGCCCAAGAAATGCAAGTCCAGAATCCTCTTGTTTAGGAACAACATGTTCATCCACAGTATGTTAATGGAAACTAGGTCCCATATCCATATGTCCAAGGTCAACAGGCTCAACAACCTTTTAACCCATATGTTGCTTATCAGCAACCTATCCCTAGATAGCTTCAAGGTATTCAAGGTCAAAATCCTCCCTATGGTCAAGGTAATTCGTAATGGGGGCAGCCTCAGATGCCATATGGCCAAAATCCCCCACTGTGGGGCCAAAATCCTTACCACTGGGGATGGGCTCCTCCCTATGGACCCACTTATTGACCTCCCATGCCTTTTAACACTCAATTACCCTTCTTGGCTACACTTAAGTTGCCATATGTTTTGCGAATTACGAATTATTTGATCCTTCATTCGTCGTACTGGCCTCCGGTGCTGTCCAAGATACCAAGTGATTTCCCAAAGTTTGATGGAAAATCTAAAGAAGATCCTCAAGCCCATGTGGTGACATATCACCTCTGGTGCTCATCGAAATCATACATGGACAATTCCATTTGTCTGCGACTTTTCCAATGAACCCTCACAGGTGCTGTAGCAAAATGGTACATCGAGTTTCCTCGAAGTACTAACCACGACTTTAACTCTTTAGCCATGGATTTCATCATGCAACATACATCTCTGGTCACATCCATTAATGGATATGTAGAAATTACTTGATTAAATTAGAGATTGCTGATCAGTTGCTCATTGAATGGTTTACGAAATCATTTGTAGCCCCAATTGCTCGTGATATAGCTATGGGTGGATGTCTTACTGAAGAGCAGACCATTGCTCGTGCCCAGTACTTGGATCTAGTTTACTTTTAGTCTAGAACTTTAGTCGAGTTATTACCCAATGCTCCGTGGCCATCATCCCATCCCGCACTGTCAAAGTCGCCAGATTTTCCTCCCGTTGATGGAGTTATTGGTTCAATATCCCAGACCCCTACTGAAACTTCTTCCAAACAAAAGTCGATCTTGAGTGCTACTCCTAATAGTTCATCTTAGAATCCACCTGGCCCTGGTAAAACCTCAGAGGTCCACAGTGTCCAGTCTACCGTAGTGGACAAATCCTCGAAGGAAAAAAGAAACGCAAAGGCAAAGGTAAAGCCGATGCCTCGAAACAGGGTCTTCCCAAATCATCTGTTGGCCAATCTTTGGAACGGAAAGTTAAGTATCGCTGCCTCATTTGGGAGGAGGATCACTACACTAGGGATTGTCCTCAATGATCCAAAGTTAGTCGCTTGCTCAAAGGGATCCCTGCTATCCTTAAAGAGCTATTTCTGTCTCAGCAAACCCAAATGGTAGACCAACTCTGATCTTCTTCCTCTGGATCTCAAGTGTTCATGATGAGCACACCCATTAATGTGGTTACCCGATCGAAAGACTATCAAACTTCAACTCAAGCAGTTGGGAAAGAGAAAGAAGCTACACCTTCTTCTTTTACCTCAAGTTTTGTCCCTCTACAAATTGAGCGCCCTAACCCTCATTCTGCTACGTGGCTGTCCTCTCATGGTATGCTGCGGAAATCCTCGTATAATTCCATTTCCCAAGCTTCTCAGCACTACAATATTATTCAGGATTTCGATCAAGTGTTCTCAGCCATGTCAGTGTTACACTAAAAAATGTCACCATGGCTATTTACAGTCGGTATGGCTCAATCAACAGTCATACTACCCTCTTGAGCAAGTCTTATACCTCTGCTATTCATGTCAAACTCCAAGAAAGAGAGAAAGTCTTTATAAACATGTTTATCTCTGGGTACGCAGGTTCTCTCAAGCCTTGCCTGCAGGTATGCACCTTTTGTTCATAAGGTCTACGTCCAAGGACGCTCTGTATCTAAAGGGGCAGGTGCGTCCCTCTAAAAAGGTTAAAATGCGCAAGTTTTATCTTCAAAAACTTACTTGTGGTCATTTCTAGAGCATTCTAGAAGGTTGTCTGATGTGTATTGAGCACCTCCAGATGGTTCATGCACTCCTATCAAAGAGGAACGTATCCCATCAATAAGGGAGTGATCCCATCCAAAGAGGGGACTATCCCATTGATGGTGGACCTGATTAACTTCCTCTTGAGCACTATAAAAAGAGGCATTGGGCCAGAAGGAAGGAGGTTGAAAGCTATAGATTTCTAAGGGTAAATGATGTAGGAATTAGGACTCCCATTTAGAAGCTTGTGAGGAGAGATTGTCATCTTTACTTGTTCTATTTGGAAGTGGGTGAGCTTTGTCAAAGTAGAGGAAGACTCTTGTGGACCCTGGAAGGAGCTTGCACAACACCAAGGCTCAGATTGTAATGGTTCCTTTTGATTACCTTTAATGCAAATTGGTCCATTCTTCTCAATAACTTGTTGTTAATGGGTTATTTCATGTACTCCTTGGTCTATGTGTTGAATATGCTTTGTTTTATGTTATAATCAGGTGCTATTTAATTGTTTGACTGTTGGTGATTGCAGGTTTTGGAGAAAGGGAGGAGCTCATCCAGATCATCAAAGCTTGGACTTCTACAACAGCGTTTGGACAAAGGTAAGAACGAAACACTTGATTTCTCATATCATAATGTATGTTTAGAGAAGGATAGCTCCAGTTTCTTTTGTTTGTCATTAGAATGTCTTAGACTTCTAGGAAGGTCAGTTGTGTCTGCACCCTTGACTGATTCCGTGTGACAAATTGGCGACTCCACTGGGGATAGATTCCATTGATGAAAAGAATTTTTTCTTTTGTGTGAACTTTGCTTTGAGAAAATTGGTTTATTTTTCTGGTTTTGGCTCTGTGATCTTGTCTCTGGGTGGGTTAGCTTAGGATTAGTTTTATTTTGGGTTTTCTTGAGTTTTTCAGTAGGACGCATCCTCTGAGTGCTGCACAGTGCGTCCCTAGATGCACTTTTGCTGTGTGCACAGAGCAGGCCCGCACCTGTGCTAACGGGTTGCCTGCGTCCCCTGCCAAAATTTGAGAAAAATCCACTTTTTGCCTTTTTTGCTCTTAGATTTTGTTTTTTCTTAGTTTCTTCTGCCCAGATTCATCAGTCCCTTGTCCAGAATCTTCACCCGAACTGGTTTCATTAGCATTGAGTGTTTTAGTGGATTTCGTCGAAGTGTAAGCCCTAGGGTTTGATTTTTGAGTAGGTCTTGTAGCGACTTTAGCGGTAGGAGTTGTCAAGCCTTAGATATCTCTAGTTTTGTCAACAATCTAAGAAGTCGGACCTGTTATAAAGTCTATCTGTAGGAGCAACTTACCATCAAGTTGTCTTTTGGGCCAATTTCGAAGTGCTTGTTGTTTAAGTCTTGAATTCCATTTTACGAAAAGAACAAAAAGATTTGAGTTTTGTTTTGACTAGCCTTTTGATTCTGCATTAGCTGGTCCTTGATTTGATTTTGATCAAGTAAAACATCCTAGAATCGTCTTTGTGAGCTTTTGCCTTGTTAGATTTGCATAGAGTAATCTCTCTTTTGGTTTGCTTGTGAGTCAAGTTTTCATAGTTTTGTAGCTTTTGAGATTGTTTTTTGTTAAAGATAGGTTTACATGCTTTATTAAAAAGAGAAAATACAAAAATATCTCCTTTGAAAAGTTTTGTTTCAAGTAGCTTTGAAAGTTTTGAAAGAAAAAGAGTTTTTCGTGCAAATAAAGAGTAGGTTATGTTTGTGTGCTTGAAAAGAAAAAGAGAATTGTTTCTTTGATTGTCTTTTCTAAGGAAGTTGTTTTCTTTAAAAATTGCATTCTCTCAACTCTCTTAGTTAAAGAATTTCATTGAAAAAGCAAAGTAGCATAGATCATCTTAGGTGCATCTTTGTAGTGGTTGGAGTCGAGTCTACACACCATTGGTTTCACTTCCATCACCTTGTGACTTTAAAGAACAACCTTAAAAGTAACGCTTAAAGTAAAATAGAACTAGTAACTTTTATTTTCTAGGGCTCTGAAGCATCAATTTAGATCAGGCTAGTGTCTTGGAGTAGGTGAGTACTTAACTCTCCAAGACAATAAAACCAAACAAGTAGTCGATCTTGTGATAGAATCAAATCCAATTGTTACATTTACACTCTGGGAAAGCTCCTCTTAAAGGAGAAGCACGAGCTCGTGTCCGAACCAGTGAGGGGATCATTCCCCCCTCGTTGGGAACGACGCCAGACAGTACGTATTACAAACGGTAAACCTCAGATTAACCATTGTCGAGGAGCCAGGGGTCACTTATCGGTAAACCTTGGATTACTGTCAAGGAGCCGGTAAGGGGATTGAGCTTGCTACTCTGCCCTTGCGTGCTGTCGGAGTTTAGACTGTTCCCCCAGGTGTACTTGTGGCCGTTGGTAACCTTAGTGACCATAATCTCTAGGATTCTACCCAAGGTGACGGTGGAGGGAAGGTCCCACTGTACCTGGAGCAGACGTCGGCTATACTCACTTGGATTTTCTGGGGGGTTCACTTCACTCGAGACGGTTAAAGTGGAGGAACTTGGTCCAGTCTATTCATTAAGCAGGTTGTCGGCGTAACTGTTCCACCCGCCATTTCTTTACTGAATCCAGCGAGGTTGGGCCTAATCACCAACTAGCGTTTTTGGTCCGGAAGAATACTGTTTGTGTTTGGTTTGACGCCCTAGATTCTTTAGGCGTGTGATTCACATTTGTTTGGTTCTTTAGAGACTTTAGGTGGTTTGATTTGAAATTTTATTTTGTTTTCGTGTGTACTAGTTAAAAGTTTTTAGCTATGGCGGAATTACCGAGACAGTCCCGTAGACTTCGGGGCCAGTCTCCTGAATTTGTTTCTGTGGCCGAATTGTTGAGAAGATCCCGTAGACTTAGGGGTGAACCTCCTCAAGACGAGTCCAGTCATTTAGAAGGTTTAAAGGTCCTTGTAACTCCTCCTAGTGGCAGTAGAGTAGGTTCACCTGAAGAAGGAGAATCTTCCTTGGTAGTCCATCCAGATTACCAAATTTAGAGACAGGTTATAATCCCGAAGCTGTTACAGTTTCTGAGCTTGTTGGTAGTTTTTCGTCTGCTAGTGATACAGGCGAAGAACCAGAAATATCCGAACCTGTTACTCCGACTCCTAGTGTTCCTGATTCACCGAGAATAGAAAGAATTATCACCGAAAATCTTCCTGTTGGTTTGATTGCTATCGAAGAACTTGTTCCAGAGGAAGAAATAGGCGTCTCTGATCCTGAAGATCAAATTACCCTTGATCTAAGGGAGCGTGAATCCATCTTTTACAGTCCTCCTAGAAGTACTACTTGGTACCTTTCGTTAACCAATTATTTAGACAACTTTGGGCTAGGTTTTTCTACACCTTGTACTCCTTTTCCACCCGGAGGTATTCATACTCCTGTAAATATGTCTGGTCAGTCATCTGTGTTTACACAAAGTCCTGAATCTTTTTTACATGGCGGTCCTTTTGTTCCTACTGGGTATCAATCTCTTTCTGGTACCTTTGCAGGAGCATCTCCTCAACCCGTTGATCATGGGTTATTAGTTGGAAACAGTGGTAATGTACCATTGGGTGTAGGAGACATTTACATGATGTCAGGTTCAGTTCCCGTTACCCAACCTCAAGGTGGCCAATTACTGCCTGGGGGGCAGCCTTCGTTAATGCCTGGGGGGCAACCTCAAGGTACTTCATTCGTGTCTGGGGGGCAACCTCAAGGTCAGTACGCTCCTATGGGGCAATACATACCTCAAGGTCAACCCCAGCCTCAATATGTACCCCAAGGTCAACCTCAGTATCAATATCAACCTCAAGGATGGCAACCCCAAGGGTATCAACCCCAAGGGTATCAACCTCAAGGATACCAACCTCAAGGTCAAGGTCAACCCCAGTACCCGTATTTACCTCAAGGTTATCAACCTCAAGGTCAATACTCAGGTCAAGGTTATCAACCACCTCAAGGTCAATCATATGGTCAAAATATGGGGACTGCACCTTACAACTATCAATCCTATCCTCAATCCGGCTGTGGATCTCAGTATCCTCAACCTGTTATGGGTCAATACCCTGGAATGTTAGTGTGGGATCTGTCACAGGGTCAACAGATGTTGCAGCCAAGTATACAGTCGGTACCTCAAGCAGGACAACCTGTAGTTCCTGGTCCACCCCAGCAACCGCAACCTGTCCAGTCTAGTAACTTCGGTAGTTACTCAGCCGCCAATTGCACCTAGTACTCCATCTCAAACGGCTGCTGCAACTACCGCCACATCTACCATACTTACTTCTGGAGTATCGACGGCTCCGGTTTCTACTGTCTCTGTAACCACTCCTCAGACATCTGTACCGTTGTCTGGATCTACGATTCAAACCACAGTCCAGATGCCTGTAGGCCAACCTGGTATAAGTACGGTTGTTACTACTCAACCTCAATTTGTTCAACCTCCGTACCAGGGACAGTATCAACCTGGGCAAGCTATCCAACAACCGGTTTACCAGTATCAACCGTATCCTGGGTACACTTATCAACAACCTCAGCAACCCCAGTACGGTCCGGTTAATCCTGGTTTTCCAGGAGGATATAATATCCCAAATGCGACTCCTGTTCCTAGTTATCCTGGATATCCTCCTCCTGGGGCCGGTATTGTGACCCAGAGTTTTAGAGATCCTAACCGGCAGTTACTGTTTATCGCAACTTTGGATTTACCAAACTTGACGCGCCTAACGAACGATCCAATTCAATATCTTCCGTTCTGGCCGCCAATGCCAAATAAGTTGCCCAGCGATATACCCAAGTTCGAAGGTAAGTCTGGAGAGGATCCGTCCAATCACGTGATGACTTACCACCTCTGGTGTGCTTCAAATTCCATCTCGGATGATTCGATCCGCTTACGTCTTTTCCAGCGTACACTCATTGGTCTCGCGGCCAAGTGGTACATTGAGTTACCACGGGCCTCTTTTTACAATTTTAGCCAGTTAGCTACCTCGTTCTTAACTCACTTTCAGTTACCGGTCAGATACGATAACGGTACGGAGTTATTAACTTCACTAAAACAATCAACCTCCACGTATATTTCAGATCACATTCATGAGTGGAGACGTCGAAGAAGGCTAGTGAAAGTTTTTATCCCAGACCAAATCTTAGCTGAATGGTTTGTTAAATCATTATTACCAAGGATTACTGAAGATGTAGCTAAGGCCGGAGTAGTTACTGAGGAGCAAGTCATTGCTCAGGCGCAATACCTTGACTTAGTTTACACGCAGTCGGGTACATTACACGAGAAGATTCCGGATCTTCCAAAGTCGAACCAAATCGCTGCTGCTCCTTCGGGATCTCATGCCGCTGATGGTATGATTGGTATCGTGAATACAAAGAGCAAGAAGAAGTCTTCCAAGGCTTCAACTACTCCTATTATCACTTTGCCCGATTCCCCGACAGGAGAGTCTTCTCCTGAACTTACCGCCGATATTCACGCTGTAGAGTCATCTACGGCCAAATCAAAAAACGGTGGAAAGAAGAAAGGAAAGAAGAAGGCTAAAGCAGACAAGGCTCCGAAGGAGAAAACTGAAAAGTCGGAAACCAATGACGAAAAGCGCAAACCTCGATATCCTTGTCTTATTTGTGAAGAGGATCATTTTACGAGAGATTGCCCTCATCGGGCCGAGGTAGTGAAAATAGTCAAAGGTTCTCCCACTCCTGCTGTGTTAAAAAATCCATTTCCGGAGCAGGAGAATAAGATGATAGGTTCTTCCTCGAATGCCAGTGAAGAACCCATTTTGATGATGTCTCATGTGAGGATTGCGACTCGATCGCAAGATTATGGTAGTAAGAATCCTGTTGATGGTAAAGAAGCAGAATCTTCTCACTCTAACCCATCAACCTCAGCTCCTGGTTCCGATCCACTACAGATCGAGAAACCTAACCCAGACTTAGTAATTAAACCGCCCGCCAAGGGTGTACTTCGAAGGTCTGCTTTCAATCCACATGCGAGAGCGGCCCAGAATTACAACATTGTTGAGGACTTAGCTGTTTCACCTTCAGCAATGTCGGCGTTAGAAGTGCTGCAATCATGCCCAGCACAACGAAAATTGCTTTTGTCGGCTATAGGAGCTGTTGACGTTCAGGATCCGAATCTAATGATCTTCGATCTAGAAAATAGTACACCACGACTCCCCCATCAAATGGCTTTCCAAATTCCAGTGATAGTCAAAAACAGGCCTATTCATCGCACTGTGATTGATGAGGGAGCTTCTACGTGTATTATGTCGATTCAATGTTGGAGATCCCTTGGTTCTCCTTCGTTGAACCAATCCCCCACCATCCTTAAGGCCTTTGATGGCCGTGGGTTCCGTCCGTTTGGTATTCTACAGGAATTGCCTATAGGGGTAGAAGGTAAAACCGTTAGTCTGGATGTGGAAGTGGTTGATGCCCCTCTAGACTACAACCTTCTTTTGGGTCGAAGTTGGTCATATGCTATGACAGCGGTCGTTTCATCGGTCTTCAGAGTAATTAAGTTTCCACATAACGGTAAGATCGTGACTATTGATCAGCTGACATACTTTTCATCCGACCCAGCCTCTTCAGAGAGTATCCAGCATGTCGGTAAGACGACAATCCCTTATAGGGACGTTGGTGTAGGTTTAGTTAAGGATTCCGGTTTACTGGGAACTTTTCCTCTCCCTCCACTCAGCGTAGAACCTTCGTTTGCAACAATTCATATGATTACATCAGAAAACATTATTTATGATGATCCTTGGTATGTCCCATCTGACTCTGAGATAGACTCATTCGGTAATGCTATGCCTTTGAGTCCATATGAAATTGCTTATGAAGCTCTCATGTCTTTTACCGACTTTCATTCAACCGAAGTCGACCAAATGAATGTGGTCAGTGAAGAATCACTTTTCCCCTCAACCTTAGAATGGATAGCGTTTCCCGAAGTCGTGTCATCTGACGAACAACTTCGCGAAATCCTAAGTGTAGACGATCTACCATGGGAAGATCTCCATCACAGATCTTCGTTTTTACCTAAGGATGATGCATTTGAAAATGATTTTTCATCTATCTTTACCGCTGAATATGTCAAAGACGCTCAGGATCCAACGAAACATTCTGATTCAGAGTTGAATTTAGGGAATATTTCTCGTACTATTCCCATTGATATTTCAGTGAAGCCCGGAATTGAGGAGAACATTCATATAGGTGCCGCATGTACAGAAGAAGAAATCCAAACTTACAAGGCCCTATTCCAAGAATTCCGCGATGTGTTTGCATGGTCTTACGAGGAAATGCCGGGAATCGATCCTGCCATTGTTGTTCATGAAATCAAAACCTACCCGGATGCTAAACCCATCCGGCAACGGTTGCGTCAGATTCACCCTCGAAAAGCGGCTGCGATTAAAGCAGAAGTCGAAAAGCTGTTGAAAGCAGGTTTCATTTATCCGATCCCGTTAACGGATTGGGTATCGAATATTGTTCCGGTCAACAAGAAACAAGGAACAATAAGAATCTGTATCGACTATAGGGATATCAATCGAGCTTGTCCAAAAGACAACTATCCTACGCCTTATATCGATCAAATTATTGATGATTGTGCCGGAAGTGAAATGTTTTCCTTCATGGATGGTTTTTCGGGCTATAATCAAATCAATATTCTACCTGCCGACCAACCAAAAACGGCATTCATTTGTCCATGGGGGACATTTGCTTATTGCAAATTACCTTTTGGGCTTAAGAATGCCGGGGCCACTTTTCAACGGGCGATGTCTTACGCATTTCACGACATCAAGCACATTGTGCAACCGTATCTCGATGATTTGCCTGCTCATTCTTTACATCGAGCTGATCACCTTGACCACCTACGAGCAATCTTTATGAGGTGTAGGCATTATCGAATTCGGTTGAATCCCCACAAGTGTGTTTTCTGTATAGAAACAGGTCGATTGCTGGGATTTGTTGTTTCAAAAGCCGGCATTCGCGTCGATCCCTCGAAAGTCGAGGCGATCATCAAATTGCCTCCTCCTTCGAGTTTGCGCCAACTCCAAAGTTTGCAAGGGAAAGCGAACTTTTTACGTCGATTCATCCCAAACTACGCCGAGGTCACTAAAGGTTTTACACGGTTGTTGAAACAGAACGTTCAATTCTTTTGGGACGAGATTGCCCAACAATCTTTTGATGCACTTAAACACGCGTTGACCCATGCACCGTTGTTGCATCCTCCCAACTACAACCAGGACTACTTCTTATACCTCGCAGCTTCACATTCCACCATTGGGATGGTGTTAGTTCAAGAAGATGAATTCGGAGCGGAACATGTGATATATTATCTCAGTCAAACCTTAAATCCCACTGAGCTAATATATTCGCATGTGGAAAATTGGCCCTGGCAACCGTTCAAGCTGTCCAGCGTTTTCGTCACTACATTCTTCTCCGTAAAACTACAGTTATTTCGGATTGCAACCCTATGATTTACATTTTGACAAAACAATTGCTAGGGGGCAAGTACTCTAAATGGATCGTTATCCTGCAAGAGTTCGACTTGGAGTTTGAGAAGTCCAAGTCTAAGAAATCCTTAGTTTTTGCGGAATTGATGTGTGATTTCCCGCGTACTGACACAGAGACTGTGGCAGAAGAGTCCATTGCGGACGAATCTTTGTTTCTTATCAGTACTTTAGATCCGTGGTTCGGGGATATAATCATCTATCTCCAAACCCAAACCTTTCGGCCTGAAGCTTCAAAAGCGGAACGTCGAAAAATTAGGTTTCAATCCCAGCAATACAAAATTATTGGAGATACACTTTATCGCCGGGGGGCAGACTTAGTTTTTCGACGTTGTCTAACTCACGAAGAGGCTGAGAGAGTTTTGAATGATTGTCACTCTGGAGCATGTGGCGGTCATATGTCTGGGTATGCCACAGCTCAGAAGGTGTTGCGCGCTGGTTACTTCTGGCCATCTATGTTTAAAGATTGTATCATTGCAGTCCAGAAGTGCCACAACTGCCAAGTGTTTGATCGAAAGATGCGCGCACCACCTGCTCCTCTCCACCCTATAATTGCCGTTGGTCCATTCGCCAAATGGGGTATCGACTTTATTACTTGTAACCCTCACTCGGCCGGGGGGCATGCGTATATCATCCTCGCGGTTGATTATTTCACTAAATGGGCCGAGGCGATGCCTACATTCGACGCAAGCGGCAAAACAGCTGCAGTTTTCATATTCAATCATATAATAACTAGGTTTGGTGTCCCACAAGCAATTATTACTGACCATGGAAGCCATTTTCGAAACACCATGATGACTGAACTTACAAGCCAGCTTGGTTTGCGCCATGACAGCTCTACTCCTTATTATCCGCAAGCCAACGGTTTGGTTGAGTCTATCAACAAAGTTCTGGTTATCATGATCCGACGAACCATTGGTATTCATCGGTCGAATTGGCACAACATGTTATTTTCGGCGCTATGGGCATACCGAACCTCAGTGAAAACCTCAACAGGGTTCACTCCTTTCCAGCTAGTTTATGGCTTAGAAGCAGTGTTACCCATTGAATGTGAAATCCCATCACTTCAAATGGCTGTCGAATTACTTCCAGCTACTTCCGAAGAGGAGAAAAGTTTATTGTACTTAGCTAAATTAGATGAGACTCGACGTGACGCTGCATTGGCAATCGAGACTCACGCGAAGCGAATGAAAGCTCAGTATGATAGAAATGTGACCCCTCGAAGTTTTTCGGAGGGAGACCTAGTGCTCTTATATGATCAAGCTAACGATAAGCTAGGTGCTGGAAAATTCGTTCCTATGTGGCATGGACCCTATATTGTAAAGCGAAAGCTAGCAAAAGGGGCTTATGAGCTAGTAGATTTTGATGGGGACTCTTTGGATAAACCCAGAAATGGACTTTACCTAAAGAGGTATTATGCTTAAATGGTGGGTATGGAGAATTTTTAGTTAGGTTAGGTTTTCTTTCTAGCTAGTATGATTGTTAGTTAGTCAGTGTGCTTAGCTTAGTGAGTGTGTTTTTCGTCATTATTCTGGCTTATCTTGGTTTTGCTCTTGATATTGTAGATGTCGACGCCCCTCCAAACATACATTGGATTTGCTGATGGTGCTTGTCGTAGTACACGGAATATCTCTTCCGCAGCTTGGGTTATCTATTCACCCTCTGACGAGTTAGTTTCTATGCATGGGGTAAGCCTCGGTCAAACAACGAATAACATTGCAGAATACAGTGCAGTGGTTGAATTATTATCCGAATCTATTTCATTTGGAATTCGACGTTTGATAGTGAGGTTAGATTCTGAACTTGTTGTATTACAGCTTAATAGAGTTTATGCCATTAGAAATCCTGTGTTATTAAGGTTGTTTTTGAGAGTGCGTCTCTTGGAACGTGAATTTGATTACATTGAATATCAGCATATTCCAAGGTCCTTAAATACATTAGCAGATGCAATTGCTTCTCGAGTGTTGGACAGACATTTACGATAATCATGCAAGTAAATTTAAAAAACATTTCATCATACATGTTAAACAAGATAAGCCGGTAATAGTGATATATATATAGATAGGAGTGTGTCAAAAAATATACATCGTCTTCGATCATAGGTTGAAAAACACCTTATGATCGGCAAAATGATAAGTACAAAAAGTCAAAATGTCACATGTGTCTACAAAGTGACTAGCCAATCACTGGTGGTGCTCCCTATACGACACCACTGCACGGGCTACCTTGCGCAAAAATCTCCTCAACGGTCCAGGGACCGCGACTACGTAGCGCTGAAGTCTGATAGGAATATCATCCATAGAAGTCTCTGGTATATCCGCCGTCAGACGCTGTAGATCATGCTCCAACTCAGTCAGTACCTCTGCAGCCGCCGCGTCCTGTGGGGCCGGTAGCGGTGCAACTGGATGTCGCCTCTCGAAAGGCCGGAGGTTGGCTGGACGCTGTGGACCAACATCTGCATTTTGAAAATTTTACTGTCAGTTTTGAGACGATATATATATAAAACAAAAAAAAATACATAATTTGAAAACTCGTGAAAAATAAAGTACCTCTGTCATCCCATTGTTCTCCCTGTGGAAGAACCATGTCCGGATCACCTCGAAAATCTATTCCGGCATACGGAAAGTCCTGAATCGCGAACACCTGGTCCTCTAACCAGTGAAAATAACTGTCAGTGAATCGAACAACTGCCGCACCCTCGTCCGGATGTCGGGCCATCACCGCAACCCATCGTACCAGCTTTGGCTCCTGAGGACCCGAAATATCAACAGTGAGATGCTGAGGGATCAGCATTGGAATCCTCTCTAAGGCAAAGCTCACGACTATAGGCCCATATCCAAAGGTCTTTAGTCTCCCGGTCTTTTCCTTGGTCAGTTGGGCTTTCAAGTTAGCCAACAATGCATCACACCAGTTGAAAATGGTGCCTTGGAGACAATCAATTGCCATCCGAAATTGAGACCCAGTAGCAATATGTAAACTGGCTGAGCCACAAATCCTGGTCACAGTGAAAGCTAAGACCATGAGCTCACGTTGAGAGACATATTTGATCTCTATGCCTTTCTTATGCTCTCGATCAGGTAGGCACCAATCTGCTCGGAGACTATCAAGGGATTGGCCACCCGGCCTAGTCCCAGCCAGATTGAGTTTCTCACCTCTGTTCGGCAAGCCAGTGAGAAAGTAAATGTCAGCAGGCTCTATCTCGAGTTGTTGCCCGCCGATATAAAAGCATTGTTCTTGAACGTTCCATCTCTCGACCAGCCACTCCAAGAACCTTACCTGAGCTCTCATACCGGGTATGGCCCAGTATTTGTATAATCCACATCCTCTTAGGGCATCGAGGGAAGGTTGATGATTGATTGCAGCTTCATCAACCTCCTCATGCTCTCTTTCTCTCCAATCCAGCATGATAAGTGCCCTACACATGAACAAACAGGAATTAAAATTAGTTTTGGGAAATTTCAATGGTCAAATTGGGAGTTTGGGGTTTCAAAACCCGCGTTTTGCGGAGGACGCACCCCGCGTTTGGCGCACAGTGCGCCGGGACGCAGGTGGCCTGAAGGTAACCTGCGTCCCCCGACCTTTTCCCTGTGTAGGAAAAAGTCGGGGGACACAGGCCAGCCTTTAGGAAACCTGCGTCCCCCGCAGGGCGGTTTCCAAAACCTAAAACCCCCCAAAAATAAAAAATACAACCTAAAACAAAATTCTAAATGGATGAAATTGACAAGGAGGATGTTGTGAAATACCTGGAAGAGACGGCGTTCGATTCTAACGGTCGGATTCTCCGCAGCGACCACGGGAAGTTTCTTGTCAAAAGCTCTTTTTTCAACCTCAACAGTCAAACGGTAAAAATGACATGGTAAAAAGTCTTTTTATAGGTTTTTTGGATGAATTTGTTCATTTTTCACCATGGAAAGATGTTTTTCGATGAATTTTTGCCTATCTTAAACAGGTATGAGTAATGTGTCGCTTTTGTGCAGGACAAAGGGACTTAGAGGGAAAATTGTAATTTTTTCACAAACAAAATATCAGAGTCATCTTTTAAGCCCTTTTCTGACTCCTAAAACATGAAAAGATTTCCGAGCGTTTCTTTTACACTCGTTAAAATGGAAATAAAAGACGGTCCCCTTATAGCTCTTTTCTGACCATAAAATCAGGAAAAGATTGCCGTGTTTTTGTCGTTTCAAACTCGATACGGAAATAAAATGACGTGTCTTTGATCGCTTTTTACTTTTCAGGTCAGTGACACTAATTATGAAAGTACTCCTTGGTCGCAAGATCAAGCGGTTCCCCCATGTATTATTTTATACTTTTTCGGGCTTGAGGGACACAAATTTACGAAAAAGTTCAACTTGGAGTTTCCTTAAGTTTTTCAGACTCTCTAAAATTGAAAAACACCGAGTTTCTCCTATACTGGGCTCGTTAAACATTTCACAGTAAAGGACTTGTTCAATTACAAACAGGAACGAACCACTCCTTCCTAGGGTTCGAATCAAAACTGGGTTGGACTCATCCGAAGGATGAGCTTATAATCAAGCATATGTTATCCTCCTCAAGCTTGTTAAAAAATAAAGAGGTACTTGCCAGAAATGGTGGGGGAAAAGAGAGAAGAATGAGCCTATTTGTTACCTTTTGT
The DNA here is from genome assembly GCA_031772625.1 of Pinus tabuliformis. Taxonomy (NCBI): domain Eukaryota; kingdom Viridiplantae; phylum Streptophyta; class Pinopsida; order Pinales; family Pinaceae; genus Pinus; species Pinus tabuliformis. The sequence goes on along the minus strand of CM062820.1, from coordinate 1,499,347,795 downwards.
CTCAGAAGAAACTTTATTACCACTCTTGGACACGACACTTTTCATTCACCTGGGTTGGGAAATCTTTTACCTCACAGTCAATCAAACCACTTTTGAAAGTCTTCAACCGGGTTCCAGGGATTAACTTTGAGTTATTCAGCACCAAACCATCTGTCGTGTCGTTATGTGTCCAAGAGGTCTGCAAACAAAACTTTCATCTGCAAAATACTTGTCATCCATTTGACCATCCCTGAGTCAGTCCTTACAGCAATATTTCTTCAACTTGAACAATGATTTCGTGTTGTGGGCTTGCCCGCAACGGGTCACTTTCTATCGACATCAGCACATTATCTAGAGAGATGACTTAGAAATCGTCAGTGCCTTGAAGTCTGCATGCATCAATGGCAGGTTTCTCGCCTTTGACGTCAGTTTACATCATTGACTTTCGATCGAAGGATTCCGTGAAATGTTCGACATCAACTCATTCATTCACATCTCATGGATTGTACTGGGTACTTTGAGAACCATTGACATTACTGGTGGTTTCTCTCATGCTTGTTAACAGTTCACATCATTGACTGGTAATCAAGTGGTTTCTACCATGTTCGAAATCGACTCATTTATTCGCATGGCTAGAATCGTACCAATTCGAGAAGTAGGAATGAAGACCCTGGATCAAATCTTTACCATTCAGGCTGCGAGGAGTTTTTTATTCATTATCTAAGTAGACTAATCATAAACAGATGGCTGCGTCCATACTGTGTCTACAAAAGTCTATGATTATGATGTACTGCAAAATCATTCCTGTATCAGAGTAGTTAGTCTGTTAGTTAAAGTTTTTATCTGAGTATGGGAATGCCTACCTCAGTGATGATATAATCTTATCCATGTATTTTGTGTTGAAAATTGCAGGTTCTGACCAGGTTCTCCACGAGATAATCCTCGAAATGATAAAGCGCTTCACCCTTCCTAGATAATACAAAACCCTAATCTATTCCAGGCTTTGCACTTTAGGGGGCAATCTGTTACACTAAAAAATGTCACCATGGCTATTTACAGTCGGTATGGCTCAATCAACAGTCATACTACCCTCTTGAGCAAGTCTTATACCTCTGTTATTCATGTCAAACTCCAAGAAAGAGAGAAAGTCTTTATAAACATGTTTATCTCTGGGTACGCAGGTTCTCTCAAGCCTTGCCTGCGGGTACGCACCTTTTGTTCATAAGGTCTGCGTCCAAGGACGCTCTGTATCTAAAGGGGCAGGTGCGTCCCTCTGAAAAGGTTAAAATGCGCAAGTTTTATCTTCAAAAACTTACTTGTGGTCATTTCTAGAGCATTCTAGAAGGTTGTCTGATGTGTATTGAGCGCCTCCAGATGGTTCATGCACTCCTATCAAAGAGGAACTTATCCCATCAATAAGGGAGTGATCCCATCCAAAGAGGGGACTATCCCATTGATGGTGGACCTGATTAACTTCCTCTTGAGCACTATAAAAAGAGGCATTGGGCCAGAAGGAAGGAGGTTGAAAGCTATAGATTTCTAAGGGTAAATGCTACAGGAATTAGGACTCCCATTTAGAAGCTTGTGAGGAGAGATTGTCATCTTTACTTGTTCTATTTGGAAGTGGGTGAGCTTTGTCAAAGTAGAGGAAGACTCTTGTGGACCCTGGAAGGAGCTTGCACAACACCAAGGCTCAGGTTGTAATGGTTCCTTTTGATTACCTTTAATGCAAATTGGTCCATTCTTCTCAATAACTTGTTGTTAATGGGTTATTTCATGTACTCCTTGGTCTATGTGTTGAATATGCTTTGTTTTATGTTATAATCAGGTGCTATTTAATTGTTTGACTGTTGGTGATTGCAGGTTTTGGAGAAAGGGAGGAGCTCATCCAGATCAACAAAGCTTGGACTTCTACAACAACGTTTGGACAAAGGTAAGAACGAAACACTTGATTTCTCATATCATAATGTATGTTTAGAGAAGGATAGCTCCAGTTTGTTTTGTTTGTCATTAGAATGTCTTAGACTTCTAGGAAGGTCAGTTGTGTCCGCACCCTTGACTGATTCCGTGTGACAGTCAGCTCTCAAGGTACTCCAAAGCTGCCCATCAAAACAAATATCCTTGCTGTCAGATATCGGGGGCATCGATCCCACCGATTCCAATTTGATATGTTTTGATCTAGAGAACCATGTTCCACAGATCCCTCATCAGATTGCCTTTCTTATTCAGGTAATCATCAATGAGAAGACCATCCACTGCACTGTCATTGATGAAGGTGCTTCTACCTGCATCATATCAAATGCATGTTGGAAGGCTATTGGATCCCCTACACTGAACCAGTCTCCAAACACTTTGGATGCTTTCAATGGGAGCGATTCGTGACCCTTCGGTGTCTTACCTAACCTTGTCGTCACCCTGGAAGGAAAGACAATGCAAGTCGAAGTTGAAATTGTCGATGCCAATCTCAATTGCAATCTTCTACTCGGCCAAAGTTGGACTCATGCCATGCATGTCATGGCCTCATCATTTTGCATGATTCTTTTTCCCCATCAAGGGAAAATTGTTACCATCGATCAGTTGTCTTTCTTTGCATCTTCCTCCTCTGATGGAAATGTTCCATATGTCAAGCACTCTGATGCTCCCTATGAGAGTGTGGGGGTAGGTTTCTTCAAAGATTCTACCTTAAGGGGAATTTTTCCACTCCCACCTCCTCATGTTGCCTCTGTCAACATGATCTTTGTCAAACCTGATCCCTAGGTCATACTTGCACCAGATCTTGTTGATATTTGGGGCGAGGTTATGCCGCTTAGTCCCGCTGAAGTCAATTACGTGGAAATTGTTTCGGCTTCAAACTCTACATCCTCTAATTCTCATATGAAAAAGACCTCTCTCAATGTGTACTCCCAATCCCCCTAGCTTGGCAATTTGGAATCATTTGATCCCTTAGCCGAGACCTCCCTTGTTGATGAAGGTATCATGGAAATCATGTCTCTCGAGGAACCATCGTGGATAGATACTTATCATCGCTCCTCGTTCTTGCCTTGCCTGATGGTCATGTATACCACTTCCAAAGAGTCTTTTTCTTCATTTTCTATTGATGTGTCACTTTATCCTAATATGATTAAGATCTTTCAACTCAAGCCACATTTATCCCTACATGGACTTGGGATTTTTCACCCTCCCCGAGTTTTCATCGATTGTCCATTATTGCAATGAGGTTTGCATCTGACTCATAACCCTCCCTCACGTAGGGGCCATGGGGGCAAAGCCTTATATGAGTTCTACTCCATTATTTGGCTGAGTCGATGCTTAGTCGTCTTGTCGACGATAAAACTCCGGTGTCCATTTGTGTTGATTAATTACCTGAGTCCCAGCCTGGACTCTCTCAAAAAGTACTATGCTTAAGTCATCTTGCATGGTTAATTATATACATTAGTGTGTGATTCATTTTTCTACAACGTGGTTTTGTGTGATAGTTTTCAAACAACTTTCCTGTTTACTATGCTCTTCTTGCTTTGCAGATGTCTGCGACTCCTCACATTGGTTTTGCTGATGGTGCTTGCCGTAGTACCCGAAACCTGTCATTCGTGACATGGGATATCTATGACCCTAAAGGTGAGTTGGCTGATATTCAAGGTATCTTCCGAGGTCGCACAACCAACAATATTGTTGAATACAATGCGGTCATCGAACTGTTGTCAGAAGCCATCACTCTGGGCATCAGAGAATTAGTTGTCAACCTAGATTCACAACTTGTCGTCCTTGAACTCAACGGGAAATATTTGATCAGGAACCCTCAAATATTGAGAATGTATCTCTGTATATATCTATTGGAAAGATAGTTTGATTATAGTACATATCATCATATTCCTAGATGCATGAATACATTGACAGATGCATTAGTTAATTACGTGTTGGATAGACATTTACGAAACATGTAAAAGATAAGACAAACCATTTGTACCATAATAGACAAGAAAATACAACATATATATATATATATATATATGGTGAGAATGTTTGATACATCAGAACCCCAAAAATAATATGTGTGTCTAAAATAACATCAACAGCTCGCAGGCCTCATACATCTATGGCACGCAAGCCTCAAAAATATGCAAGAACTGGACCTAGGAACTAATCAGCATGGTGATCATGGTAGCAAGAGATAGATCGTGCAATGTGACTCAACAATCGGTGGATCCGATCTGAGACTCCCACTGTGTGTCTCTAGTACCGACGGGGCATGTCTCCTATCCAAGCATACTCTGGGATACCATGAGTTAGCCCCTCAAGATTCCTCATGATCGCCTCCTCGTTGTCACTCCCTTCTTCATAAGGGGCTATAGCATCAATAGGACGGGAGATGTGCCTGGCTATTGAGGACATCCTAGCTAGACACTTTGGTCCAACATCTACATAAACAAGAGAAACATTATAAGCACATATATACCAAAAAAAATTATAAAATTTGATTTTTTACCTTCATCATTGAAGTCCTCTTCATATGGTAAGGGCATACCTTGATCTCCATAGAAATCACTGTCGCTTTATGGCCATTCCTCCATGACGATCTCCTATCATCGTAGACATGAAAAGAATCCAGGTCGGTATGACATATGCTGAGCCCCAATGATCATGGGCATCAAACGACTCCAAAGGGCCATCCACGGATCACATGACATAGGATGATCTACCTCATTCAGCTTATACTGGAGCAGTGGTACTTGTTCCATGAAGAAGGTCACAAGTACAGATCTGAAGCCAAATTGCTTTAGATTCCCTGCCTTGGCCTTGGACAAACTACCGCTTGATGTTCATCTTCATGGCCTTTTCCCAGTCTAATATCGTAGCAGCTATGCAGTCAATATCATAAAGGAACTTCAACTTGTTAGTCTCATGTTTTGCCTGGGACCCTGCCACTCTGTTGATAGTCAACAGAAGCACCCTCAGTGTCAAATCCCACACACTAGAAATATCTATCTTCCCACTCTTGGATTTGAGGGCCTCACGACAGTGTTCAACAATTAGGGAAGATATGCTTGCCCTGATCGGACTTGACCCATACAGGTTCACTCGCTCACCTCTACAAGACAGTCGAATGATGAAGTAAATATCTGAAGTTCTCAACTCCAGCTCCTAGTCGCCAATGACATAAATCTCCCAATTAATGTCCCAAATGCTTATAAGGTATCGAAGCAAGTGAGGCTGGGCCTGCATCCCTAGTGTAAGGAAGAATTTGAGGAGCTCGCCCCTCAAAGCATTCAGGTAATTTGGGTCATTCATTGCCTAGGTCTCAACATCTTCATGTTGTTGTTCCTTTCAATCCACCATTTTCGGCGATTCTCTCCTGCAAAACCCATTAATTTGAGTCGATAATCATCATTGGAACATTAAATTCAAATTTAAATGACCAGTTTTTTAAAACATAGGTTTTTTCCCTATCCACGGCATTGGTGCGCCTATTTTAAAAATAGTTGCGCCGATTGGCATAGATGGCTTCACTAATCACCCTCGCCCGGTGTGATTCCGTGCCTGGAAATCACGCCGACTAAGGGCAAAAAAGATTTTCAAAAACCTCCTCCAAAAATCTAAAAAATGGCTAAAAGCAAAAATAGAGAGCATACAAATGGATCTCAAGGCTTCTGCTGTTACCTGAAACTGGTGGCTTGTTAATTGACATCCCGGATCTCTTGCAATCTGGTTTGGAACAATTAGGGAAAAAGTTAGAAAGAGGTCTTCACAGCAAAGGTAAAATGGTAAATGGTAAAATTATATTTACTTTTCCCATTTTTATTCAAATTTTCATGAAAATATCAGGTTTTGTAAATATTTTTACCTTTTTTTCCTCAAGGACTTGATAATACACTTTACCTTACTTGTGCAACGACAGGTGATGGATGTTCGACGATGATGAGTCATGTTTCAGCTCTTTTCTCGACTCGTTAAACTCTTATGAAAAGATTGGCGAGTATTTATTCCCTTTTTGAATCGTTAAAGAGAATAAAAATTAGGGGTCTGCTTTTAGCTCTTTTCCGACCCTTTAAAAATTAAAAGATAGGCAAGCCCTTGTCATTTCAAAGTCATTAATGGATGCGAAGCATCATGCGCCAAGTATAAGTTTTCCCCTTTTTTAGGTGGGGAGGCACTATTTATGAAAAAGGTACTCCATTGAAATGGTCAAGTGGCTCTCTCAAGTATTGTTTTCTACCTTTTTGGGTTTGAGAGACACAAATGTACGAAAAGGGACCATGTGGATTTTTCTTTTGCATGTCTTTTTCAAACTCTCTAAACATGAAAAAGATACCGAGTTACACCTTTGTCAGACTTGTTAAACAATTAAACAACATTGGATTCGTCACCATGATGAACATGAGCTTATCCTTCCTAGGGCTTGTTAAACTCAATAGGTCAGATTCATCCGAAGGATGAACTTACAGTGCAAGCATATGCTATCCCCTTGAAGCTTGTGATTAAAAAATAATTGCGGTACCTGCCAAAAATGGTGGGGGAAAATTTGGAAATTTATCAGTCCTGTCAGTAGCTCACTCTTGAACATGACACTCTTTGCTTCATGTCAGGTTGGGACATACTCCTTTACATCGTTGACCTTCCTAGGTTTGGGCCATTCATTTTTTCCTTCCATTTGATCTCTGCCACGTCATCATGACCACCGATCCCATGGATCCAAAACCTACCAAACTTCCAGTTGTGTTACCGATATGTTCAAGAGTTGTCTTTCTGCAGTTACACTTACCTATGATTCTCTGTATCATCCAAAATTATTTTGCATCCTCTCATCTCTTGTTGATGATGTGGGATTCATTATGGCCCTCCTTCGACACAGTCACTTTCCGTCAAATTCAGCTCATTATCAGGGAAGTTGACCGAGAGATTCCCTTCTAGTACCTTAGAGCTTGCATGCTCTAATGGAAAGGTATTCACACTAGACGACAAGTTTACATCATCGGCTTTTGATCAAGTGATTTCACAGGTGATCAACTTCAGTTCCTGTATTCAAATTTCATGGATTGTGCTGATAGTACCTTGAGGACCATTGTCATTATTAGTGGTTTCTCTCATGCTTGTTAACAGTTTACATCATTGATTGGTAATCAAACAACTTTCTAGCATGTTCAACGTCAACACATCTATTCACATGCTAGGATCTGTACTTTGATTGGGTCGTGTTGGAGCACAAGACCCTGGACTCAGATCACAAAAGTCCAGGTTGCAAAGTGGTGTGACATGGTTATGATGATATGCATGTCTCTTTTAGATGGTTGGCTGCGACCAGACCATGAGTTATCATATGTGATCCTTCTCATTATTGGATGGCTATGACCATACCTTGGTTTTGTTATGATCCTCTTTAATGGATCGCTGCACCCATACCTAGATCCATTTACATGATCATTCTTTGGATGGATGCGTCCATGCCACAATTCATGTATCATTTGACATAGATCTCAGTTTATGTATATATATATATATATATATATATATATATATATATATATATATATATATATATATATATATATATATATATATATATATATATATATATATATATATATCTATATATATATATATATATATATATATATATATATATACTTGCTTCCATGTTTTTCGACGACAGACTGGTTCCCCGCACTCATTTATAAAGCATTTCATCCCTCACTCTAGCTCGGCCTTCACGCTTTAGGGGGCATCTGTTACACAACATTTTTTCAGTGTCCCTCTACTCCCTATTCCTTGATCGTGGAGGACCTTTATAGTGAACCCCGCATGCTTTTCCTTCGTGAGGAATCTCCCATTGTGTCCCTCGCATGACCAGCTCAATTCCCTTTTGCACCATTTCCCCTGAAACTTCTATTTTACCCAATTGAAAAGGCTGGTGCTAATGGCCTTTGTCTCCCCCATGCTGATGTGCATATATTAGCACTACTCCTCGCGCTGACTGTCGGTTCTGTTATGGAAATTGTTTTAAATTAGAGTCGAAGCTTCCAGCTCTAGAAGCTCTGTAACAAAATTATGGTAAATGGTTTGGCCGGATGGGGTCAAGGATGACGGTTTGGGCTCATTTCCACTATCGTGATGGAACTAACTCAAGGGATAAGTCCTTCTACAATGAGAAGGGGATCCATCTACCATCCATATTTCCTATATAAACTTGCATTCTTCCAAAGCACAAGCTAGTGTGAGTGTTATAGTTGCAAATTTTTGGTTGAGTGTTGATGGTATTTTGGTTTGGAGTAGAAAAGAAAGCTATTACTAATTGTAGTTATTTATTTGTGTGAGGGAGAAGTGTGTTTTGGTTTAGAGTGAAGCCTAAAGGGAAGAGCTTTAAAACTATTCTTGTTTGAAGCCATCATGGAATGCTAGCAGAAGTGTGTTGGAAACTGGTCTTATCAGAGGAAGATTGCAACGTCAAGATGAATGGTTGTAATCTCTTTTTGATATTAATCTATGCAAATATTTATTGATTTCCTACATGTTTTGTAATATTACATATTCATGGCTTAATGTTTCTTGACTTTTTAAGTAGGTCGAATTGCAATTTGTCTATTATTATGTTTGTTCTCTATTATTGTTTACCTGTTTTAGGAGCTTGAAGAAGGAAGCGAGAGATAGTTGGAGCGAGAAAGCAAGGACATCATCAAATATGATAAGAGAGAAAGAGGTAGGCCCTCTTGATTGATTCTAACCTAAGGAAATCTTCCATAGAACGTATCTGTTGTGGCTAGACCCATTATCGGGCTAGAGGAATTTGTTTGTGTCCGCACTTATAATTTTACTTCACCACAGGATCCCAAAGTGTACCCAAACTTGCTCAAATAAGAGCTTACCAATGGGCTCTGTTGTGATACTCTTCTTGTAGGCTGGCATAATGGCCATCTTAGAGAATTTTTTGACGACAATGAAAATGTAGTCATTACCATTCTTAGTAGAAGGAAGGTTCGACATGTAATCCATGAAGATGGATTACAAGATCGACTAGGAGTAGGCAGAGGAGTATATAGGCCTTACATCTTGATGGTTGGTTTGGCAATGGCATAGGCAGTGCAAGATCAAATGTACTTACAAACATCCTGACGAAGGTTTAGACAATAAAAATACTTTTGCAATACCACCATTATTTTCTCTACTCTGAAATGTCCAGCCACCCGACTGTAGTGCACCTCCCAAATCATCTTAGCACACTTGCTTGAAGTAACAAAAATGTGTCCCATATGGAATAACATTACATTCAGGAAACGAAAATTTGGAACTTTCTTACCTTCGAGGAGTGTCTGATATATGCTGCTGAATTATGGATTTCTCTTGTAAAGATGTGGTAATTCAGAAGTCTCGTTCCCATAGGAATCAAGCACAGTGATTATCACCATGAATGGTTGATCTAAATTTAAAGAGGAATGCGACAAGTAATGATAAATATAGATATGCAATAGAAATAACACTTCATTTCATTAATATTAGATACTGAAATATGCTTACAAACAGAATGGAAATAAGACTAGCTTGCGCGATGGTATCTTATCTCTGAGAAGAGATGTGGTCCCTACATGCCTCTAAATTGTGTTACAATGAGGCTTGAGGGCCTATTTATTATTGAGAAACAATGAAGAACCCCAAACATCCAAAAACATATCCCTAGGATATGGAACACCAAATTATGGGCACCGTTAGGGTAACTTGGTACATCAACTTCCCGGGGTCTTAACTTTGCCATACAATCTCTGTTTGACGCACATGATACCTCACTAGAAATATTTATCCGAGGAATACCACTATTGATAGAAAATATCAAGTTTAAAATGCATATTCTCTTCTTGGTGATTTTCATGAAAACATCGTTTAGGGTCTCAAAATGACTCTAGAAGTTTAGGACCCGAAAAAATCCCAAAAATAGTAAACTGTGCTACAATTAAGGAAACTAAAAAATTGAAAAAAACAATGGTGTAGGTTCAAGTGGAATAGAAGGGTTGCCACCAATATCCACTTAGATCATTCCTGCCCCCTTAGGAAGGAATGGTCCCCATTGCGTTGAGTTCCTCCATGAGATGAGGAAACACTTGTTGAACATGATCCCTGGTGACTCACTTACCTTGGTGAAGGAGTTGGCTTGCTTTGAGAACTCGATATAGATGGATCCTTTTCTTTCAGGTGTTATTGATCTATGTTTCCATGATACTATCAGATGTGGCTTGTTCCATTCAGTCTGGATTTAACTCTGTAGGTGTGAGTTTTTCTACGATATCTGATGTGTCCAACAATGGTGGGAAGTATGGTCGAAGTTGTTCCACATTGAACATTGGGTGCAGGCCAAGGAATGGGGTAATTCTGAGCTCAAATGCATTGTCTCCCATAGCCTTGGAAATGGTGTAAGGACCATATTAGAGTGGATGATTTTCCTATAGGCTCCGGTAAGATCTTCCTTCTGCAAATGCAACTAGACTTTGTTGCCCACATGAAACTTGTGTGGCACCCAATGTTGATCATGTTGCTTCTTATACTTGGAATTTGATTTCTCCAAAATGTTGTGGACCTACTGGTGGATCTGTTGGATGCGTTCAATAAATTTGGTTGCTTTATCATCCTCAGACAGTACATGTGTGGATTGATCTTCATAGTCGCATTAGGCATGACCGCATCAATCAGACACAATGGTTGAAATCCGAGACCCACTTGAAAGGGACTGTGACTAGTCGAGCTATGGAGAGATATCTTATAACTGTGATACACATATGGAATATTCTCATTTGAGGTTTGAGGATTCTTGGATTTGTACACGCAGAGTATGTGTATTATCATCCTATTGATGTCCTCCATCTGGTCATCAGTTTGAGGTTGGAAGGCAGTTGATTTTGTGATCTTGGTGTCCAATCGTATCTAGAGGCTTGACCAGAATGTGCTCAAGAACGTGCTATCCTGATATGATATAATGGTTTACGAGATCCCAAAATGTAAACATACTCTTTCAAAGAAGATATTGGTAGTGTCATCTTCTGTGATGCTCTTCTTGCAAGCTCCCAATATCGCCATCTTAGATAATATGTCCACGACCACAAATACACAATCGTTACCATGCATGGTAGAAGGGAGGCATGAAATATAGTCCATGGACATGGATTCCCATGATTCGATGGGAGTAAGTAGAGGAGTGTGCAGGCCTTTATTCTTGATGGTTGGCTTGGCGATGACACAAGCAGTGCAAGATCTGATATATTTCCCAACATCCAGTCAGAGTTTGGGCCAATAAAAGTACTTTTTCAATAAAAGCACAATTTTCTCCACACTAAAGTGTCTTTCTACCCAACTTTAGTGTGCCTCCCAAATCATATTTGTATGCTCGGTTTAAGGAACACAAATGTGGCTTAGGTAGCATAATAATGAATCTTGGGGGAGTAAATTAGGAACTTTCCTTCCATATACTATAATCTGGTATGTAGAGGTGAACTCTAGATAATTTTTGTATAGTTGCATCCATCCAGAGGTCTCGTGACAGCAAGAGTTGATAATAGTAGTCAGTTATGCAACTAGGGGTCGGTTGATGAAGTCTGAAACATGACTCATGATCCCCTTTTTATATTTAATGTTCAAGTGGAATTGTTGCAGATATGTAGACCATTTTTTATGGGGATAATTCTATAACTTCCCCTATGTCTATATAAACTAACGAGGTCAGTGATCAGTGTGGATGACTGTGTCCTTCCCCAAAATGTAGTGCTTCCACTATCGACAAGCCTGCATGATGAGACACATCTCTTTATCATACGGGGGGTACTTTTGAATTGTATCAGAAAGTGTTTCACTATGATAGGCCATTGGATGCCTGTGTTAGGTGAGGATTGCACCAATAACATAGTGTTAAGTGTCTGTTTCAATTTCAAATGGATGTTGCAGGTCTGTGAGTGTGAGTATCGGTGAAGAGCAAAGGCAATGCTTCAACTCAACGAATTCCTTCTATTGGGATTTGGACCAGGAGAACTTTTCTTCTGCCCCAGCCTTAGTAATCTAACCCAATGACCATGTGACAAGGAAGAATCCCAACACGAACCTCCAGTAAAAATTTGCAAGGCCCGAAAGGTTGTGAAGCTCCATTAGAGTGGTCGGGGCTGGCCAATCCTGAATGACTTGGATCTTGGTTGGGTCCATATGCACTCCCTACTCATCTATGATGTAACTCAACTATGGACTTGGCTCATGCCAAAGGTGTATTTCTCTAAGTTGGCACACAATTTGTGTTGTCAAACGGTTTGAAGGACTTGCCGAACGTGTTGTAAGTGTTCTTCCCAAATTTTGTTGAAGATGAGAATGTTATCCAGAAAAAGCGCCATGAATGAGTTTGTGAAGGCCCGCAATATGTCATCCATTCACCTCATAAAAGTGGCAGGGGTGTTTGTCAACTCGAAGGGCATAACTAACCATTCAAAAAAAGCCTTCCTTAGATTTGAAGGTGGTCTTGCATACATTCGTGGGCTTGACTGGATCTTAGTGATAACTAGACTTCAAATCGATCTTGCTGAAATACTTGGCCCCATTGAGTTGGTCCAGTAGGTCATAAATCTATGGGATTGGATACCTGTTACTGATAGTGATTTTGTTTAGTTCTTGGTAATCAATGGAGAGCCTCCATGACTCATCCTTCTCTCGTAGAAGTACAATTGGGTTCCCACAATGTGAGGAACTTGGTTGGATGTGCACTTTTTGTAGCAACTCCTGGATTTTTTTCTCGATATCTTTTCTTTCTAGAATGGAGCGGCAATATATGGCCTGTTGGGTAGCATTGTTCCGAGATTCAGGTCAATTGGATTCTTGACTTGACAATGCAAGGGTACCCTTGTAGGTGAGGAGAATATGTCCCTATATTCTTCCATGACTGCATCCACCTGCTTCTGCTACTTGGAGGAACCCCTATTGGGGGCCATGGATGTGGCTACAAGCTTCCCCTTACTTAGAGAGCAAATCAGAAAGAAAACAAATTTCCCAGTCTGGGAGATCACCTTACTGCATTTCTTAGTAGAGATCAAAGAGATGGCAGTAGGTGGGGCTACCTATGGTATCCTATATAACTCAGTACATAAAAAAATAATAACAAAGCAGGGTGTAGACTCATATACAGAATGCCACTTCCATAAGTAGGGTTGACCTAATAATACATAGCACACCTCAAGAGGAGCAACATCACGCAGTACGTCATCCGTGAAGGGCTTGATACGGTAGGGAAGGTAAAATTGATGGATGACATGGAGATCACGTCCTTGGTGAAGCCACCCGATGGTGTATGGTTGTCGATGTACTGTAGTTAGTAGGCTTAGCCACTTCATGACCTCTACTAAAATGAGATTATTTTGGCTTCCTCTATCAACAATGAATTGTAGCGAAGAACCCTTCACCCAAATTTTTGAGTGGAATAGGCGTTTGCCCTCTTCTTGATATTAAGGCTCGATCTTTTGGATCTTGGTGGTCACTTTGTTATTTCACTTTTCAGATTATGACTAAGAGTCAAAACATGTGTCAAACTTAGAAGCCTTCAACTTGTCCACCAACGACTACTTGTCCTGACACTAACTTTTGTTGTGAGTGGAACTCTCATGAACCTCACACTACTTTCTTGTGTCCTTTGTCTTTGTGGTTTTTTCTTTGCTTTTGGCTCCAGTGGGTTATCCTGGGTCACCCTGCCTTGGCTCTGCCCTTTTCTTTGTGGTTTGGGGGTGCCTTTCCCTTGCTTTGAATTTGTGAATCCAAAGTCTCTCTTTTTCTATTTAAACTTATGCTCGATATTCACAATATATTAGTACGCCGTGCCAAGTGAGGAGATTTCAAGAAACTCCATCTCATCCATGTACCTATGTAGGCAACTGCAATACTTGAGTACCAAATGTTTCTCAGAATCTATGATACCCAACTTCGTGTAAAGTGTATGAAAAAAATTTGTAAACTCCAACACATTTTTGTCCCTTCCCTATCGCAGTGTGGTCCACTTTATGTATTTATCCTCATAGCTCCTGACAGGGTAGTACTGCTCCTTGATGGCATCCCAAAATGAATCCCAAGTGGGTGGAATGGAAAACAGTGAGGGTGTACTTTCATCCTTCTTCTCACAGTAGGTTTCCCTCTAGCCCTTGATGTGGGGGGCAACTCTGATTAGAGAAAAAGTAACTTTTTCCCAATTAGAAAAATCATGAACAAAAAAATATCCTTCTAGTAGATTTAACCATTTAATATACAACATCCGCATCTATTTCACCCTCAATTATGGGAATGCCATAGTTAACTTGTACCTTAAAGGGTTTTTCACTTTCATAGTAGTCGCTGGAAGTAGATGCGTCGCCCTTGGGTAGCTACTGAAGGATCTGGGTGAAGTTGTCCATCATCACATTCTTATGTCACTTGAGGGCTTCTTCAAGAAATATTTTGAAAGGATCTCTTTCCCCCTCGTTCTTCCTTTCTTTCACCATGGGAGGCTGTCGAGATTTGTTGATCTGGCAATGAGGTTCATCAATGGTTAAATTATATGGACCTTAATGCCACTCTCCAACTTGTTAAAATCAACTTTTCTCACATTTCCTTACATGTTTTGTTATACTTTGCTTAGTGGGAAGGGTAAAGATGAGATGTCATGTCTTGTGATCTAATGTGCATTAATTACAGGTTTTGGAGAAAATTTTGGCTAATTAAAGTGCAGGAACTCGAATTAGTCAAGAAAGAGGGATTTTAGGATATTGTATCTCCATCCTTAACTCCTCACTCACTCAAAGATTCCTCGACCAAATCTCATGAGCTCGGAGTTACAAGCAGCCAAAACATGAAGGTCATTGGTAGCCAAGCAAGTGATAGTTGAAGACCAGTTGATATCGAGATGGGAGCTAAGCTCCTTAAATTTAAGGAAGTTGTTGGTAGCTTCAATTGTATAAATAAGAAGGCCTACAACCTTGTTAGGATTGGGCTTTTTTTTGTTGTAGCTGAGAGGAATTTTTGAGCTAAGACATTGTGACTGATGACTCTTGTGAATTTTTTATATTTTAATGAAAATGAGAAGCATTCCCTTGATCCAACACTAAGTTGACTCAGAGGAATGAAGCTCTTGGGTTAGGGCCCAAGCCTAGCAGGAGAGGTTCCTCTTTTTCTACATCTATTCTTAGATTACATTCCTAGTTAGCTTCTGAACTGATTTTGGCTTTGTTAATATGCAAGTATTTGGATGATTAATTAGCTTTGTTCCATTTGTGTATAGTTATATCAGTCGTATCTTAGTAAAAATAGACACTCGAAAATATTGTGATAGTGGCTTTCACCTCATCTCCCTTATGGGATCATGACTTGAGGGTTCCATTCACACAACCCAAAAAACCAGATTTCTTGTTTGATTACTGCATAATCTAGCGTTTCTTAATGAATAGATCATTGGCTTTAAGTTTCTTAGGATTATTTGAAATTCTCATTTTGATCTCTTAAGTTTTTCTATGGTTTCAAAGAACTTCCATTCATAAATTTAGTCATTAGCTAATAATAACTTTGTTTTCCTCCATTCAATAAATCTTTTCCATGTATAAATGAATTTGTGAATAAATAAAGAAAAGAGTGTACGCTATTGCAGGAGCTTCTAATTTGTATGAAGACCTCATCTCATTCACCTCATCCAATTCCTATCCATCGATACTGCCAAAGTCCACTAGACCCTAAATCCAAATTCTTGTTTTGTAAGCAAAGTTTTCATTTTCTTTCAGTAAATCCAACCATCTTGAAGCATCTGGCTGAGCCTTGGATAGTGTTCACCTCCTCCATCCCTTATTTCTCCATTAGACACCTTTTCCACACTTCATTCTACCTTTATACCACCTCGTAAGCTTTCATCCTGTTTCCTATAGCAAAACAGGGCATCATGTAGTAGAACTAGGAAATCCTGTAGTAATACTACAAGAAACCCTGCAACAGCCTGTTTTAAGCACAAATTTAACAAAAATTTCATCTGAGGTTAGATTATGCCTCTACTTGGCTTCCATATCCTTGACACTAGTTCATACCATTTCCTCCATACCTGTCTCCCTTGCCAAAGAACAAGTTAAAATTAGCATTTGCATTCATAAAAATAAACATAAAGAAAGGCCTTTTCTGCAATTTCTAAATCAGCACATGCATGCAGCAATTGTAATACTTCTTAGATCAGATCCAATTCTCAGTTATTCTAGATCATCACATGTCGTAAACAAGGTTAAGCTAGGTTTTTGTTACAAGAAAAATGTGTAAATGTGTAGATAGATGATTTCATGTCACATTATAACATCTTCCAATCTTTTCTTTCATTCCTTAGAGTAGGCGACATTCCTTTTTTTCATTAAATTTAATTTTCTTCTCTCCATTTGGTAGTCATACTTCTTCTAGCCAATAGAAGACTAGTTTGAAAAACCCTCGTGGTCTATTTTCCCAATTGAAAAGTAACAAGAGTAGACCATTACATCTACTGTGTATATAGCACTGCCACCTCCAATTTTGTATGAAACTCGGGTTTATGAAGTAAAGTTGTTAGCCCCAGGAGTTGCAACATTTTTACTGCAATACTGGCGCTAATCAGTTGCTGTTGCAAAGGTTCAACCAGTTCAATCCCTAAATCCTTATATCCCGACCTTGTTGGGGACATGTAAAGAACAAAAGAGAAAGAGCATACCGCTCTGATACCATGGATCCAATTTTAAATAGGATCTCAACAAATAACCATAAATATAGAGATGCAATAAAAAACACTTCATTTCATTAGTATCAGATACTGAAATATGCTTATAGAAAAGATGGAAATAAGACTAGCTCGGGCGATGGTAGCTTATCTCTGAGATGAGATGTGGCTGATACATACCTCTAAAATGTGTTAAAATGAGGCTTGAGGGCCTATTTATTATTAAGAAACAATGGAGAACCCAAACCATGCAAAAACCTAACCCCAGGAGATGAAATGGCAAAACTATGGGCCCCGTTGGGGTAAATTGG
Source organism: Pinus tabuliformis (assembly GCA_031772625.1). Taxonomy (NCBI): domain Eukaryota; kingdom Viridiplantae; phylum Streptophyta; class Pinopsida; order Pinales; family Pinaceae; genus Pinus; species Pinus tabuliformis. The sequence goes on along the minus strand of CM062820.1, from coordinate 1,499,330,821 downwards.
TACATGAACTTCTCAGGGTCGTAACTTTGGCATATGATCTCCATTTGACGCACAAGATACCTTGTTAGAAATATCTATCTGAGGACTACCACTGCTCACAGTGAATATTGAGTTAAAATATAATATTCTCCACCTGTGATTATCCAAAAAAAAAATCATTTAGGACCTCAAAACGGTTTTAGAAGTTCACGACCCAAAAAAGTGCCAAAAATATTAAACTATGCTATAATTAAGGAATCTAAAAAACTGAAAGAAATAATGGTGGGGGTCCAAGTGGAATAGGTGGGTGGCCACCAATATCCACCTGGATCACTGGTGGTTGGCTGAGGTAGTCTGCAACATATTGGTGATGCACTTCTTGTACTTAATGTTCAAATCAAATTGTTGTAGGTATGTGGACAATTTTTCAGTGGTTTGTTTGGATGACCATTTCCTTCCCAGAATGTAATTCTTCCATTGATGGTAGGCCTACACAATGGAATACATTTCTTTGTCATAGGTGGGATACTTTCGAGATATGTCTGAAAGTGTCTCACTGTGGTAAGCCACTGGATGCATGTGTTGAGTAAGAAATGCACCAAAAGCATAGTCAAAGGCATCTGTCTCAATATAAAATGGTTGTTGTAGGTCTAGTAATGTGAGCACTAGTGCAGAGGAAAGGTGATGCTTCAACTTGAAAAATTCCTTATGTTGGGTATCGAACCAAAATAACTTTGATTTTGCTCTGCGCTTGGTGATTTGACTTAAATTCCAATTGATATGAGAGAACCCCAACATGAACTTGTGGTAGAAATTAGCAAGACCTAGAAAGTTGTAGAGCTCTGTTATAGTGGTTGGGGCTGGCCAATCCCAAATGACTTGTATCTTGGTTGAGTCCACATTCACACCCTGCTCATTAATGATGTACCCTAGATATTGAACCTGGGTCATACCAAAATTGCATTTATCGAAATTGGCACACAAATTGTGTTGTCAAAGGGTTTGGAGGACCTGTTGAATATGGTGGAGGTTCTCTTCCCAAATCTAGTTGAATATTAAGATGTCATCTAGATACACCACCATGAATTCATTGGTCAAGGGTCACAAGATGTCTTCCATCAATCTCATGAAGGCTGCAGCGCCACTCATCAACCTGAAAGGCATGACAAAGCATTTGAAAAGGCCCTCCTTGGATTTGAGGGCAATCTTCCATGCATCGGAGGGTTCGATAGGCACCTCATGATAATCAAAGCTCAAATCGATCTCGCCGAAATATTTGGCCCCCTTGAGATGGTCAAGAAGGTCATCAATCCATGGCATTGAGTACCAATTCCATACAGTGATCTTGTTTAGTGTCTGATAGTCAATAGAGAGTCTCTAGGTCCGATCCTTCTTTTGTACCAATATAGTTGGCCTCCCACAAGGTGATGAGCTTGGCCTAATGTGCCCTTTCTGCAACAACTCCTGAATCTACCTCTTGATCTCATCATTCTGTAGAATAGAGTGTCGATTGACCGGTCCATTGGGTAGCAGCATGCCCAAGGTCAAATCAATGGAGTGCTTGGCCTGACAATGCAGAGGTACCCTCGTAGGTGAGAATAAAATGTCCTTATACTCCTCCACGACCTTGTCCATCTACTACTTCTATGTGGAGGAGACTTGTCTAGAAGTGGTGGCCACAATCTTCTTCTTTTCCTGAGGGCGAATAATAAGGAATACAAATGTCATAGTAAGTGAAATTATCTTACTGCATTCCTTTACAATGATCAAAGAGATGGAAGTAGGTGGGGCTACCTCCAGCATCCTGTACAACTTATTTCCAAAAGTAATAATGACAGAGCAAGGTCAAGACTCATATAAACCATGCCGCTTCCACAAATTTGGTTGTCCTAATAATACATCATAATATTCATGAAGGGAAACATTGCATAGTACCTCATCCATGAAGGGCTTTATGTTGTAGGGAAGGTGGCATTACTGGTTAACGTTAAGATCTAATCCTTGGTGAAGCCACCTGATGGTGTATGGTTGCAGATGTGTTGTAGTTAGTAGGCTTAGTCACTTCATGACCTATGCTAAAATGAGGTTCTTTTGGCTCCCTCTATCAATAATGAACTGCAGAAGAGAACCATTCACTCACATCTATGAGTGGAAGAGTCGTTCCCCCTCCTTTGGATCTTCAGGTTTATTCTTCTAGATTTGGGTGGTGTCCATTATGAAAGTGGGCTCTGCATCAATGGTATTCTTCCCTTTATCATTCCCCTTGTTAGGTCTGACAAATAGTATTAAGATGAGACTAATTCAGAAGCCTTCAACTTGACCACAAGTGACTACTTGGCCCGACACTCACTCGTGTTGTGAGTGGATCTCTTATGAAACTCACACCATTTTCCTGTGCCCTTCTTTTTCTTCATGGTGTTGTTCTTTACTTGTACCTTTTGAGGGCTGTCCTAGGTTGCCTTTCCTTGGCTTTTTCCTTTTCTCTGTGGTTTGCGGGAACCTTTCCCTTGATTTGGATTTGTAGATCCAAAGTCTCACTTCTTATGTTTAAAATTCTCCTCAATCTTGACAACATATTGGTATGCTGTGCTGAGTGAGGAGATGTCTAAGAACTCTATCTTGCACTGGATTTATATGTGTAGATAGCCATGGTACTTGAGTACCAAGTGTCACTCAGAATACTTGATACCCAACTTTTTGCAAAGGGTATGAAAAAAATTGGTCAACATCGGCATGTCCTGGTCCCCTCCCTGTCCCGGTGTGGTCCACTTTATGTATTTATACTGATAGCTCCCGATAGGGTAATACCGCTCCTTGATGGTTGTTGTGGGGAAAAGTATCCGACTCGGAATGACCCTATCCCTACTCTAAGGGTGATAGTTCCTTAGCAACAACTGAAAGTAAAGCTTTGATATTTTCCTTTATGAAAGTACAGAGAAGGAAGAAAAGATTGACCAACCGATATCCTTCGCTTTTGTCGATCTTGTCTTCTCTCTTCGTCCCTTGCTTCCAGCTCCTTGTTCTCTTGCCGGCCCAGCTACACAAAGATCCTGCACAAACAAGAGAGGGAAACTACAAGAAACATGTACTCATAACTGATGCATGGATTAGAGTGAATCAGATATACAAGTAAATACAATACATCAATGCAATACAAGTATATAGGAGAACATTCAAAGCTTTATTGATAGAAGTAAAAGGGTTCTGAGAAGGTTACAACCATCAATGGCTCCAATCCAGCAGCACCTCCCCAGCAGCAAGAAATCTCCTCTTCCCCTCTATAAAAGCAATCACCCAATAACTCTAACTGTAAACCAACAGCACTTCCTTGCTTTGCACAACATTCCAGCCTCCTTAGACCTCATAGAAGAGCTCTATATATAGGATAGAAGAAGAAAGGATGAGTCAGCTTGAGACTGACATAAAGCTGCCTTGTGTCCTTTCCCTCTTCAGTTAATCTTCAGTTCTTAAGTCCACTTGGAGATCCTTGCTTACACATGGAGATCAAGTACCTCTTACTCATCACAGGGCGAATTCCTTGAACCAAGTGTCAGTTTGGAAGCTTCCTGGGCAGTTGACACCTTGCAGAATGACTGTGCCACTTGGCCAATCTCGCCCAGCGCAGGTAGCCTTCATTGGTTTTGACTTTCAGCGCAGGTACAAGGAGGAGCAGTTGACATTCAGCGCAGATGCTTAGTGGAGCAGCTGACATGATCCAAAAATAGCCTGTTTTTGAGTGTTTTCAGGTGGAGAACTGATGGGAAGTGCTGTGGTTTGCTGACCTTGTTCCTCTAGGGGTAAGAACAACATGTTTAGGGACTTTGGATCCCTGTAATTATCGACATTTCATGCTCCATGCTGTGAGGCACAAAAATGTCTATAACAGTTGCCCCCTAAAGTATGAGGCCGTTTATCGGGTGAAATGCTTTATCCAGAGGGTCCAAAGTTCATTCAAGTGCTGAGAGGTGCCTTGTAATACAATACAATACAATACATTATTTTTCATTCTATTTTCATGATCTAGCTGAGGCGGGCATTCCCATGCTCAGCTTTATAAATACATTTTGGTACATAGAACAGACGATCGTCTGATGGTAGACTGATAACTCTCTGTTGAAATTATCATCCTTTGAGTAGGATGATCATCTGTTGCAATGATGTACATGACAAATGCTTTTATATTTCCTGAATATGTATCGCAGCCCGGATGGAGGAAACTAGATCCGGGGTGTTCAAACTCATTCGATCTTCACTCTAAGTACAAGTCGATCCATGTGAGAATTTCGCTGAAGTCGAACATGGAAAGACATCACTTGATTACCGGTCAATGATGAAAACCGTTAACAAGCGCGAGAGGAATCACCGATAATGATAATTACCCTCAAGGTACTGCAGTACAATTCACGTGGCGTGAATAAAGGACTTGGCGTCGAACGCCATGCAAAATCTTCTGGTCGAAGGTCATTGATGTATACCTGTCGCCGGAAGTGAGAAACTTGCCATTGAGGCATGCAAGTTTCAAAGTACTGATGGGGTTGTTCATAGATCAACTTCTTGGATAATGAGCTGAAGTCGACAAGAAGCGATCCGTCAAAGGAGGGCCTAAATGAATCCCACATCAATGACACGGAACGGAGCTGATGATTTTAGTGGAGGTGAAAACAAACTGTGACATATGATTCAGGGTGGCGATCATGAATGGATGAAGGATAATGTATGGCAGTGGATGGGACACGGTTGACACTTTCAGAATGACCTCTCTTGAACATATAACGACACTGATGCGATGGATCGGTAGCATTACCCCAAAATGTGGATGGTTTGGCGAAGACCATGGTGATGAGACCGGTGAATGAAACAACCCAACCCGATGTGGTACGGAAGAAAAGTGTCATGTTCAAGAGCGACTTGCTACCATTAAGCTTCGATGTTCTCCCAATTTTTGCCCAGTCATTTCTGACCAGTACCTCTTTATTTTTGTCAAGCTTGAGGAGGATAACATATGCTTGTTCTATAACCTGCCCTTCGGGCAAGCCCATCGCTATGATTTAACGAGCTTAGTGATAGGGAAACTCGTTCTCGTCTAAAGACAAGTTTGTCGCTATTTAATCATTTTAACGAGTCTAACGACAAGGAAAACTCGGTCCTTTTCATTTTTAGAGAGTCTGAAAAGGTACATAAAGTTAACTCCATAATTCCTTTTTCGTCATCTAATCCCTTAAGTCCGAAAAAGTATAAAACAATACAGAAGGGATGGGTGTTCGGTACTTTTAACGAGCCAAACAAGACAAGCGCTCGATCTTTTTGTGTAATAATCCCTCAGGTCCAAAAAGATTAAAGTCTAAATGAGGGATAGCTCTTCCGGTCCCTTTAACGAGCTGGAAGGCCAAAACTCGACAAACTTTTCATATTTTACAAGTCTGAAAAGAGCTCAAAGAGGACTCATCTTTTGAGGAACGACTGATGAACAGGGATAGCAGCAGATTCCAGGTACAGGTTGGAATTCTCCAATCACGGCAGTGTCACAAGGATGGCTAGGTGAAATCACTCTTCGCAGATGTTCCTCAAAATGGGTAAACACACAAATGGAAGTGAATGATCGGCCAAATGACGGTGGAGGTGACGGTGCACAAACATGACCAAGGCTTTTATGGCTGATGAATTTACGATCTCAAAAAGGTATTTACCGGTTCATTTTTTCTGAATGAGCTTGAACTCTAAAGGAAAGCCTGCTCATAAACTTATGTTTATTTTTTAACGAGCATGAACTATGCGCTAAAACTGCTCGGATCTTGCGTTTATTTTTTGACGAGCATGAACTATGTGCTAAAACTGCTCGATATACCAGTCATAAAATAAGAATGCCTCCTCTAAGGATCCATTTTTTATAGAGCTTGCGCCTTACCACAGCTATGCTCCAACTCATCCTTCCTTTGTCTAAGTTCGGAAAACGGTTAATCTTAAAACCAGATAAATAACCGCCCCTAGCTTGCACTCCAGAAGGTTCGCATGCCCCTAGGTATAGGGTAGGATTTCGAGGCTGCCCCTCCTCTCCCCCACCTCTACTTTTCTTTGGGTGTTCACAGCTACTTGTCATCTTGCTAATCTAATGTTAGCGATACTAGTCTTCTCGTTATTCTAAGGGGTCTTATGCGGTACTCAGTCTTCCCGTCGGCCCACCTTTTAACGAACAGCTATTTGTGACAAGAGAAGAACACTACTCAAAGACAAAACATTGGTATTATTGAGGGAGGCTTGCCTCTTTCTTATTATCCGAAGAGGGTTCTATTTGCTGTCGCAAATCAATCTCTTTCTTCGGCGATGTCTACCATTGGGTTACTCAAATATGGTTACCCTATATCACAACAATAGAATCTCTTTCTTTGGAGGCTGCCCCTACTTATCCTTCAAAACATTTGTTTTAATGGGTGAGGCTTGCTTTTCCCCAAAGATGGTTACTGCTTGTCGCAATAAGGGAATTCCTACTTGGGCAGTGCCCACCTCTTTAGACAAAGGTGAATGACTCTTTAGCCAAACACATAACTTTAACAAAAGAATACTATTCCAGAACAACCCCTCTTCCATCCATGGACGGGGTATGGACTAGTCATATTCTTCTGCGGAAACTCTACCTTATACCCAGGGTTTCTTCTGCCCGGAGCAGACTAGGGTGCATGCCCCCTGGGTTCCAGTCTTTCTTTCCGAATCACTCGCACTCATCGGGAAGGAGGACTGGGGGCGGAGGCGAATATTGTGTGAACAGACCATTTAGGAATGGTATTTGACTATTTGCGATGCGAGATCCCGGAAATGAAAGTTGGTCTACGAGCTTGACCATCCTTCCTTCGTGTGGAAAACACATTACCCTAAAGAGTGAGGAGACTATCGCTCCCATGCAATAAATATAGTCACGTCCAAGGAGTAGGTTATAATCCAAGGGTCCTTGGACGACCATCACATTCAAATTGACGGTCTTCCCTTTCAATGTAACAGGCACATTGGGGAGGATTCCTAATGGTCGACTGGTTCCTTTATCAAAACCTGAGAGATTTCTTAACTCAGGTAAAAGCGCCGGGGAACCCAGTGCTTTCCAAGCAACAGAGGAAAGGATACTCACAGACGCCCCTTCATCAATGATAGTACCAGCCATGATCATTCTATAGATCTGGACAATGATTCTGAATGGTACACTGGCTGGTAACCGGGGTCTGCCTAGTTGATTCCAATCAAAGGATACAACCAGGTTGCTTGGTGGTGGGACCGAATATACGGCCGGATATGACCCTGATGATGTTCCTTCCCGCGATAAAGGAATGGGCGCATTGCCCTGACGCTCATCAGAGTCGGTGCTGATGAAAAGAACCTGGATGGTGTCATCCTTATTCTCTTCAGTGAGGGTGTCGCATGAAGATGACTCTTCGGCGACGGTGTCATTTGAAGATGAAACTTCTGAAGGTAGAACCGGGTCAATTACCGTATCGACCTTTGGACTTTCGTCCGGTCTGGATTCAGTAGGTTCATTTTCAGTGACTGACGCTTCAGCCGACCACTTGAGCGGGCCAGCTGTATTTTCAATCAACGAAGGACTTGGCACGAGTTTTTTGTATCGAGGAGGAAGTTTTACCGGTGAAACCGGACGATCTTCCAAAACTCTCTTCGCTTCGTCTAAGAATGGACAACGGTGGATGGCATGAATGCCTTCACACAACTTACAGGGGAATCTTACTCCCCCTTTTTGTCTTGATCCTTCACTTTCGCTGGTTGACGGAAAGCCATCAACCTGATTGTCAGAGGTTGATGCCCCCGAATTGTGCAGACGAGGGGACCAGTCCCTTAGTATCCGGGGAATACAGGGACAATCTCTGTGGAAATGGTCTCCTCTACATATGACACATGGCGATTTAGGCCCGGTCTGTGCAGTGGGTGGGTTTTCGTCAGATGTCTTTTGCTTGCCCCCAGTCGCCTTAGGCTCCTTCTTCTTCTTCTCTTTCTTCTTCCTTTCCTTCTTCTCCTTGGGAAGCTGACTTTTGCCAACTCTACCTTGCGAAGATGAAGGATCAGAGGAAGTATTGTAAGAAGTGGAAGGCTGGTGGGTAGTTCTAGACTGTTCTGACTGTTGATTCGACTGCTCAGGATTAGTGGCGATCTGGACTACATTAGTTGAAAAGAGCCATACAGGGAGGCCGATTGTCAATCCTGGAAGTGACAATGTTTCCATATGAGGCGCACCAACATCTCCCCAAGAGGAGAAGGGATTTGGACTTCCGCCAAGGTTGCCTCCTTGGTTGGTGGGCTCCATACTTTTCAACTGAAAGATCAACGTGGGAATAACAGGTGATTTTGTTCCGCTTAAAATAAATTTTGTTAACGACGCTTTCAGACACAAACTTGCTTTTTCATGTTTTAAGAGTGGAGAAAAAGCTAAAGATGACTCTAGTCACCTTCGATGTTTTAACGAGCCCGAAGTGACAAATGCTCGGTTGGACTTTTTCAGTTATAGAGTTTGAAAAAGGCCAAAAGAAACTGCTCTGGAGATCTAGGCAGAGGGTGTGCCAAACCTTTCGCGAAACCACAGAATACGTTTTACGGTACGGGTGGTCGATCTTCGTGAATGCTGTGTTCACTGCATCGCGATCAGTAGGGCGGTCGACACGGCTTCCTATGGATAAAGGATAATTGCCTATAGGGGTCTCCCAATATATACGCGACGGTACGTGGGAGCACAAGTCCGTATTAGTGCCACCGACTCTCAGGAGGAATCACCCACCTTCGTAGAGATCGACAGTCACTATGTTTAACGACGCCGGAACACGTCTCTACCTAGACCTCTAGATGTTTGCGTTATGTTACAAAGCGTTGTTATGTAAATTGGATTTATTTTAATGTTGATCTTGCTTAGCAGTTTGCCTTTAAGGATCACCACGAGATGTATATATACAACTTCCTAAATGCAATCTAAGATGAGAAGCAAAAACTTTTCAATCTTTCAACTTTGAAAACCTTAATCTACTGAGGGAAAAGAAAGACATCAACTTTTCACACAGATCATAGAACACACACTAAATGCACTTTTTCCTAAATCAACATGCAAACTGTCAATAATGCACATGCACAATGCAGATATTTCTTTTCTTTATCCTTAATGTTGATGTAAGACAAAAAGGAAACTGTTGTGTAACTTTGAATCTAATTTCAAGCGGAAGTAAACAAGCTTGTCCAAAATCAAAAGACACCTTAAGATTGACTTGTTTAGACACTGGAAATGTATAGATTCAAACCACAAAATGAAAAACAAACAAACTCAAACAGCCATGAACAGTAACAAAACTAGCTCTTAAGATCACAAAGACACTTTTACAGTTCAGGATCTAAGAGGCCACAGCTATACTGGTTCGCTTTTCACAATGGGAAACTGTAACCGAAACAAGAAATATTGAAAGAACGATCACAGTTTCATCACACAACTGAGGCGGAATAATGTCAAGGAAAGTTGGTTTACAGCAAGTACAAATGACAAGCAATCAGCAGCAAAATAACAGTGAAAACAGGGCTAAGACTCAGTAGGAAACCTTAGCAAGACATTGGCTAACTGGTCCAGCGCAGGCTCTGGTTTGTCAAACTGACTCTCAGCGCAGTTCCCGAAGGGAGTACCTGCGCTGAAATGCAGACTGCCTTTGGACAGCCTGCACTGAGACACGAGAGTTGCGTTTACAAGGATTTCCGGGTCATAAAAAGCTCAAAAAATCATTGTTTTTGCTGAAATAAAAAGCTATAGGTCAAGTACAAGCTAAGGGATGATCAAGAGGATGAAAAGCTATCACAAAGAGCACAAGAGTCTTTTGTAGATCAGCTCTTCAAATCATGAATCTGCTCAGAAAATGAGCAAGAGTAGCAGCCCCTCTACTTCACTTTTGATATAGTCAAAAGCTTTTCGATTTGGTACTCTTTTCTTCAAGAAATGAATAGCAAAGATACTACAAACACCAACAAGATACTAGGATCCCCAGCGGAGTCGCCAGTTTGTTGTGGGGAAAAGTATCCGACTCGGAATGACCCTATCCCTACTCTAAGGGTGATAGTTCCTTAGCAACAACTGAAAGTAAAGCTTTGATATTTTCCTTTATGAAAGTACAGAGAAGGAAGAAAAGATTGACCAACCGATATCCTTCGCTTTTGTCGATCTTGTCTTCTCTCTTCGTCCCTTGCTTCCAGCTCCTTGTTCTCTTGCCGGCCCAGCTACACAAAGATCCTGCACAAACAAGAGAGGGAAACTACAAGAAACATGTACTCATAACTGATGCATGGATTAGAGTGAATCAGATATACAAGTAAATACAGTACATCAAAGCAATACAAGTATATAGGAGAACATTCAAAGCTTTATTGATAGAAGTAAAAGGGTTCTGAGAAGGTTACAACCATCAATGGCTCCAATCCAGCAGCACCTCCCCAGCAGCAAGAAATCTCCTCTTCCCCTCTATAAAAGCAATCACCCAATAACTCTAACTGTAAACCAACAGCACTTCCTTGCTTTGCACAAAATTCCAGCCTCCTTAGACCTCATAGAAGAGCTTTATATATAGGATAGAAGAAGAAAGGATGAGTCAGCTTGAGACTGACATAAAGCTGCCTTGTGTCCTTTCCCTCTTCAGTTAATCTTCAGTTCTTAAGTCCACTTGGAGATCCTTGCTTACACATGGAGATCAAGTACCTCTTACTCATCACAGGGCGAATTCCTTGAACCAAGTGTCAGTTTGGAAGCTTCCTGGGCAGTTGACACCTTGCAGAATGACTGTGCCACTTGGCCAATCTCGCCCAGCGCAGGTAGCCTTCATTGGTTTTGACTTTCAGCGCAGGTACAAGGAGGAGCAGTTGACATTCAGCGCAGATGCTTAGTGGAGCAGCTGACATGATCCAAAAATAGCCTGTTTTTGAGTGTTTTCAGGTGGAGAACTGATGGGAAGTGCTGTGGTTTGCTGACCTTGTTCCTCTAGGGGTAAGAACAACATGTTTAGGGACTTTGGATCCCTGTAATTATCGACATTTCATGCTCCATGCTGTGAGGCACAAAAATGTCTATAACAATGGTCCAGAAAGAGTTCCAAGTGGACGTGGCTGAAAATAGTGAGGGTGTATTTTCGTCCTTCTTCTCATAGTAGGTGTCCCACCAGTCCTTGATGTGGGGGGTGGCTTTGAGAAGTGCAAAACTATTCTTTTCCCAGCTGGAAAAATCATGAACAAAAAAATATCCTTCTAGAAAATTTAACAGTTTATCTATGGTGTTTGCATCTATCTGACCTTTAAATATGGGGATGTCAAAGTTAACCTATACCTTAAAGGGTGTGGCGCTTCCATAGTAGTCGTTGGAAGGAGATGCATAGCCTTTGGTTATTCGCTGAAGGATCTGGGAAAATTTGTCCATCATTGCATTCCTTTGTTGCTCAAGGGCTTCTTCGAGGAAGATTTTGAAAGGATATCCTTCCACCTCATCTTTCTTCTCTTCTGCCATGGGATGCCATCAACATTTTTTAGGCTAGTCTTGCAAAGGTTTGACCAGTTCGAGCCCTAAATACATATATCCTGACCTTGTTGGGGACATTTAAAGAAAAGCAAATAAATAGAAGACTCCTTTGATACCAATGATCCAAAATTAAACAAGAATACATCAAATTACAGATATAACCAAAAATATAGATATGCAGCAAAAATAACACTTCATTTCATTAATATGAAATACTTAAATATTCTTACAAACAAAAAGGAAATAAAACTATCTCGGGTGATGGTAGCTTATCTCTGAGGAGAAATGTGGCAACTACATGCCTCTTAATTGTGTTGCAATGAGGCTTGAAGGTGTATTTACTATTGAGAAACAATAGAAAACCATAAACATCCAAAAACCTAACCCAAGGAGATGAAGCACCAAAACTATGGGCATTGTTTGGGTAAATTGATACATCAACTTCGTCTGGCCGTAACTTTGGAATACGATCTTCGTTTTATGTGCAAAATACCTTGCTGTAAATATATATTCAAGGACTACAACTTTCAAAATCCAACATGAGTGAAAGTATAATGCTTGTTTGGTTTTCCCAAAAAACATCATTTATAGCCTCAAAACAACTCCTGAAATTCAGGACCCGAAAAACTACCAAAAATAGTAAATTGTGGTACAATTAAGGAAAATGAAAAACTGAAAGAGACAGTTGGTAGAGGGAATTACTCCCTTAGGGCTTTTTGGGTGAAACCCTAGCAAACTGAAAGTTTTCTATTCAAAGAAACATGCATTCATACAGCCATTATGCTATTGTAAGAAAATACTATGATAAGGGTACGTACCTTCGATCCTACGTTTGAGAAGGCCTTCAGGGTCCAAACCCTTCTTGGAGTTCCCTTCTTCTCTTTTGTCCTACAAAACAAACAATTCAAAGAACACAGCAGTACATGGACAAAAACTTATAAAGAAACCATCTTCATGTTATAAATAAAGGTAGTTAGTTATGAAATCCAAACAGCCATTTACACATGAACTCAAAACATGAATATCCTTAACATAAAGACGATCAATTCGGGAACCAAGACATGTGTTTCTTTTATTATAGACAAATAAAGTACATAAAAAGGAATATGTTCACCTGAGTCACCTTCAGCAGGCTCCAAGCAAAGCTTCCTTCCGGATCCATTCCAGCCTCAAGCCTCTAACAAAACTCCTTCCATGACTCTCTCCATGATGTCATAAATGGTGGATGAACATCAACACACAAGGAAACAAAGGTTTCCTGTACAAAATGGGGGAAGTGCAGAAGGCACAAGGGACTTCAGACCTGGTCAAGGGGAAAATCTCAGCATAATAACCTTTCTCTCTATTCTCTCCTCCCTTAGGCCTTCCCTTTGAGGTCTTTTTATACCATCTCCAAAGTAGTTTTTTAGTTAGGAGTTGGTTGGGAACAATTGGGCCACGGGCACTAACAGGTGATCAGCAGGTAAAACCCGCAATCTCTGCCCGAAAAGAAGGAATTTTATATTTTTTTAAGTGTTTTAATACATACACGCGGGTTGGATATACACAGACCCGCGTATACACGCGTTTAACTCAGGGCAATGTCGCGTATAAGGAATAAAACACTGTTTTTTTAAATTTTAGGACCAGGTCTAGAAGGAGGGGTTGCCCTAGGCCATGAGTACAGCATCACAAACCATAAGAGTGAGATTTGGAGCTATAACAGATGCCCCCTAATATATGAGGTCAGAAGGGGTACATGATGGCCGAAATATATTATGCGAGTACATGGAAAGGAAGTCTGTCAAAAACCGAGGAGGACTTCACCAGAATTCAGCCTGCCAAGCCACCAAAGGAGATCAGAAAGAAACACTCTCTGAGGCGGGCATACCCATGCTCAGAAAAAGTAAAGCATGTCCGCATATCAAGTACAAGCGGATCCACTAAGTATACAAGTATAAATGACTGAAAGATACATAATGGATCATCTGATCATAATGAACAAGTACATGTCTGAATATCACATATAAGACTGTCAATGATGCTAAAAGATGCAACGGATCACTGATATCAAAGACTGATCCCAAAAGGTACCAACTGAACATGATGGAATAGGATGGTACTATACTGCAAACTCAGGTGTCAACATATAGAATGTCGCCATGACTGACTGCAACATATAAAGTGAAGTGGTATCAACTAGCAGCAACAGGAGCAACTGTCAAGTGAACCAATTAATGCTGATACAACCTGAGGTCTTCACCGACCGCCGTGGTACATTTCTACACCATGGGAATAAATGATCTGAAGTCGACCATGTGAGAAATCGTTTGATTACCGGTCATTGATGTATACCGTTAACAAACGCAAGACTACTCACCGATAATGATAATGAGTGTCAAGGTACGCAGTACAATCTAACAAGTGTGAATAGATGAGCTGGAGTCGAACACCTGTAAGAATCTATCGATCAGGAGACAATGATGGTTTCCCACTGTCGATAGCGAAGGATCTGCCACTAATGACTGCAAACCCCAAGGTACTGCCAAATGGAATCGAGATCTTTGCCCCATAGCAATGAGTCGGAGTCGATAGGGAAAGATCCGCTAGAAGGAAGGCATTAAGGCATTCTCCATCAATCTTGCGCGAGTGTAACCCGTAGGCCAATAATGTGGAAGGAATTGGACGAAAAAAGATGTGGTAACCCAACCGAAGTACGTTTCCAACGTACACAAGATGTGGCTAGCGCACGGCAGAAACCCTCTGAACCAACCAATAATGAAAGCTGACACAGAGGCGAGGTATCCACCAATAGGGTCAAATGGAAACCAAGGTACTGCATGAATCCCAATGTGTGATAATGTAAGCTAATGTCGAACACAGGGGAAACCACTCAGTCAAAGACCCATGATACTGATCAATGTTGAGCACAAGGTGACCTATCAATAATGAAAATAGGGCCAGGGTGCGGCTCTAGGCCTGTCCTCAGAGCAAGGTGTCGTCGTCGATAAGGACAAGACCTGCCAGCAAGAAGTCAATGGGGACCTTCTCAAACCGGCACGAGTAAAGGACCAATATAACTGATGTGATGATAGATATGACACTGACAACCAGGGATGGCCGACTGAAAAATGAGTCAAGAGACACCGCAGAGAGGCCGACTCAGGCTAACTTCCCTAGAACAAAAGCACGACTCAATGTGACTGTGTGGCAGCATATGATGACTCTGTATAAGTTCGTCATGCAGGAGGCACGAACGAACCCTCCATATGATTGGAAGAGATAACCAATCGGGGGAGAACTGACTCAATAACAAGGTTATGGTGTACCTAAGTCAAACTAAATCCCACCCATGCGGAGGAGACTTTGTTTTGAGTGCTTTGTTCAAGGGTGACATGACTGACTCTAGCTGCCAACAATAAATGGAAATAATGTCCCGTTCCCGCTCTTTTTAGAATATTTAATTTTTTTTGTCTTTTTATGTTAAGCCGGAAAAAGAATAAAAGAATTCTATGGTACAGTGGAAAGAGCGAGTGTCGGTGAAACAGATGATCTAGTTCCCGGGACAGGAACGTTCCTATGCTCAATGCAGGGAGGTGAAAACTGGTCAGTGACACTCAAAGGTATGCTCCTTCCACGGGTCAAGGTGTGTCAAGCTGGAGAAGTCAAAGCTATGCAGGGTTGATTTTTCAGACGTCATGGTCAAAAGTTGGCTTAAACACGAGTCCAAGTGAAGCCAGCTCCAGGCCAAAAGGTGCAAATGGTCAACATGCAATGCAGTAGTACAACTCAACACAAAGGAGCCTCTAGGGTATAAGGCCAGAACAAAGCGGAGAAGCTAAGAGGAATGAGTCTTCAACGCATAAGTCGTGGCGGGACTACAGAGGACTCCTGAGCCTACTCAAATCAGAGCAGCATGGGCAACAAATGTCAGTGAGGTGCTAACTAGGATGCCCATGTAAAGGATGGCTCTACCATCGTGTCATGATTTAAAAAATCGGTGAGTGAAGATGGCTTACGAACCATAACACGATGGGATCGACCCTATGGCAGATGTATCTGTCAAATGGAGGTTAGTATGCATAATGCAACGGAAAAATGGTGTCCCTAACCTATATGCCAGTGAGAACACGATACCTACCATGACGGGTCGGCAGTCATGGAACCGTCTCGAACTGTCGAAAAACGTCCAAAATGTCCTGAAAAACAAACCAATCTCGACATTCCAAGCTCCCAAGTTAAAAGTCACATGAGGCCAAACAAAATAAAATTTTGAAAAAAATTTTCATTTTCAAAACTTATAAAAAGCATTTTGGACTCACCATTTTTACCATTTGAGTTTGAGAGCAAAAGATTTGGAGCAAAAGGAGCAATCTTCCCACAGCCAGATTCAACCGTTCAAATTCATCGAATACCTCCAGGTAACCCTTATACTTAGCTTGCAATTGATTGTGACAAGTTTTAAGATTTATGATTGATGTTTCACCATTAAACTTTTGTCAAAAATTCGCTCGCGGCGTATACGCGGGTTGGTAATATCGAACCCGCGTATACGCGAGCCCTACACGCGACTGTGTGCACAGGGACCCGCGTATACGCCGCGAATCATTTTTAAACAAAAACTAATGGTTTAAAATCGATTTTTTCTCAGGATGCCTATCACGTGGCATGAAAGAGAACATGCAGCAATAGACAATGAAGTTATGAACAGTCCAGAAGCATTAGATGCACTCCGGGGATGCGGTTTGCTTAAATTTTTCAAATTGCCAAATATGAATCCGAACACGCGATTGCTTGAGATGCTCATTAATTATTGGGATGTCGATGAGGAAGCTTTTATGATCGATCAGATGTCGCTCAAGGTAGAAGTGGAGGACATCCATTTTATCACGGGCCTTTCCCCAAGGGGAGAGGTAGTACAGTCCCGGGGTAGGTCACGGAGTGCCCTATCGATAGAGGACTATGTACAGATATACTGCCCTGGGCATCCCAAGAAGGTTGGGAGCCAGATTTCCATCACACATGTGGCAAGTTTGTCACTTAGGATAATCCTGTTTACCATGGCTCGGGTAAACGGATCATCCTCTCTGCATCAGGCGTCACGGCAAAACATGAGCGTGGCAGTTGATTGTCTTACTACTGTGTTTGACTGGTGTACTCCTCTTCTGGCCAACATGAAGAGCCAGCTCACTTCTATCAGGAGGGGTCAGACTAAAAAATTTGGCTATGGAAGCATCTTGTGCACTTCCTTTTTCGAGAAGGTTCCCGCACTCCGCCCCAGGGTAGTAGTTTCCATCAGCACCCCACGCGATCCACGCATGGGCCGGTGGGCTGATCTGATGAAACGTTTGGGGGGTGGGGAGGTCCCGAGGACTGCATTTGACAATGATTTCTTCACCTGGTGGGATCAACAGATCATCGTCGTGGATGACTACCCGTATGCTGGATTGGATTTCCGAGGAGATCCTAATTTATTGTTACCACCCAATGCAGCATGGGGCGAGATCGGTAAGATTTTTTGATTTTATGATTTTTTTGGATTTTTCAAATATAATGATGAAATTTGAAAAATATTTTTTGATGAGATTCAAATGACTAATATGGTGATCATGTTCCAGACATTGGGCCTGTACGACCATATGGATTCCCGCGGCATGGACAGCGTGGCCGAGGAGCTGAAGAGGTGGCTGCTGATACGGAACGGACACTAAACAACGTCCAACGACACTTGGCGAGACTGAGCTGCCGAGTACCGATGGCCGCCATAGAGGACCTTCCTCCGGATATGCAGCGTCATGTGGTTGGCATGCCACGTGACTGGGTTCGCATCTTTCGGCGCGTGGCCAATGCTATAGTGACATACTTAGACGCTCATCCTGAGCCGAGGCATTAGATATGCCTGACATGATTATGGGCATTTGAGTCCCAATTTTGTATATTTTTTGGACACACATATGTAAACTCGATACGCTTTATGATATATATATATATATACAGTTTGACTTTTTGATGTGTGATTTTATTGTGATGAATGATTAATATGCCAGTCTAATGCTTCATTAGCGATAGAATCAGCTAACCAATTATGAGATCTTGGAATATGCAAATAATTAATATAAGCAAATGATCTTTGCAACAACCTCACCCTTAAATACTGGCGATATAAAGATGGATCCCGTACCCAATAAATGTTATTTAATTGAGACACTATCAATTGAGAATCAAGATAAACTACCAACGAGTCGATCCCATGAGAGATTGCCTCGGATAATAAATTAATAACAGCAATATACTCGACCATATTATTTGAAGCAGGACCGATGCACACACCTCTTGATACCATCAACTGACCAGTTGGATAATAGAGTACCCAAGCTGCGGAAGCAAGATTCCGAGTGTGCCGACTAGCACCATCGACGAACCCAAAATAAACCAAATCATCCATCAACACCTGCCAAAGCAGGCCAAAAAGTGCTGATATCAGAAAACTCTCGATGATATATGTACAAATATACATAAAATACAAAGAAGACATTGCCTAGTAAACTAAGCAAAGTACTTCTTTAGGTAGAGCCCATTTCGGGGCTCCGCCAACTTGTTTCCCTCGAAATCAATTAACTCATACGATCCTTTTCCTAAAACTCGTTTAATAATGAAAGGATCGTACCACATAGGCTTAAATTTGCCTGCCCCCAAGGCGTCCTTATCTTGGTCATAGACCAGGACAAGGTCACCTTTAGAAAAGACTCGAGGATGGACAGACTTATCATACTGCGTTTTAACCCTTTTCATATGGGCCTCATTCATCGTGGTGGCATCTCGACGCTACTCATCGAGATGTTCCAAGTGAACTAGGCGTTCCTCGAGACTCGAAGTCTCAGGAAGAAGCTCAACGGCCAACTTCAGAGATGGAATTTCACATTCGATCGGAAAGATAGATTCCATCCCATAAACCAACTGAAAAGGAGTAAAACCAGTAGCCGTTTTGACGGAGGTTCGGTATGCCCAAAGAGCTGAATACAACATAATGTGCCAATTGGACCGATTTTTATCGATTGTCTGTTGGAGTATCGTCTTAATTTTATTGACCGCCTCGACCTGTCCATTGGCCTGAGGATAATAAGGGGACAAATGCTCCTGACGGAAACCTAATTTAAGAGCCAATTCGGACATTAGTTGATTTTGGAAGTGACTGCCATGGTCAGTTACAATCTCTCTTGGGATACCGAATCTTGAGATAACCTGATTGAAAAGAAGCAAAGCTGTCGTGTCACTATCGTTTTTATAAGTAGGCATGGCCTCGACCCACTTCGTAAAGTAGTCTACAGCCACGATAATGTACTTGTCATTCGTCGATGAAGGCGGATTACAAGTTGTAAAATCAATACCCCACTTAGTAAAGGGACCGACGATGACAACGAGAAAAAGGGGAGCTGGATGCGCGCGCATCTTGCGAGTAAAAATTTGACATGGGTGATAGCGTTTTACCGCTTCCACACAGTCCTTAAAGAGTGAAGGCCAAAAATAGCTGGCATGTAAGATGTGCTGGGCTGTAGTAGGCCCTGATAGACGACCTCCACAAGCTCCACTGTGGCAATCATTGAGCACAAACTCTGCTTCCTCTAAGGTTAAACAGCACCGGAGGATTGAATCAGTCCCTCGACAGTATAATGTGTCACCAATGATAACATAGTTTTTAGCCAGGTGACGTAATTTGCGACGTTCATCCTTGGAGAAAGTAGAGGGAAACTTCGAAGTCTGGAGATAAACAACAATATCTCCATACCAAGGGTCGAGTGAAGAGATGAGGAATAAAAGTTCGTCGGGAAAAATTTCCTCATAAACAGTATCCTCTCCACAAGGAAGCTGAGAAATTAGCTCCGCGAAAACCATAGATTTATTGGACTTGGCAGATAAGAACTCGAGATCGAATTCTTGTAAAATGACTATCCATCTATTCTATTTTCCCCCAATCACTCACCTACTGAGGACAAATTGAAATGGATTGATTGTCGCTAAGACAAAAGTTTTGCGAAGCAAGATATAATGAAGGAGCCTCTGGACAGTGTGGACAGCTGCCAAGGCCAACTTCTCAACCGGAGAATAGCGGAGTTCAGGACCTATTAAGCCTCGGCTCAAATAATAAATCACGTGCTCAGCAAGAGCATCGTATTCCTGAACTAGAACCATACTAATGGTTGATTCTGCTGCAGCGATATATAAAAGGAAGTCTCTACCATAATCTGGTGGACT
Source organism: Pinus tabuliformis (assembly GCA_031772625.1). Lineage (NCBI taxonomy): Eukaryota > Viridiplantae > Streptophyta > Pinopsida > Pinales > Pinaceae > Pinus > Pinus tabuliformis. The sequence continues at coordinate 1,499,311,089 of CM062820.1, read as the reverse complement.
CAAAAGCGGGGAAGAGACTAATGCCTTTTTCAAAGCATCAAACGACCGCTGCACAAAGTCGTCCCATACAAATGGAACTCCTTTTCGTGGCAAACGCATGAACCCTTTAGTAATCTCGGTATAGTTTGCTATAAACCGTCTTAAGAAATTAGCCTTCCCTTGAAGACTTTGAAGTTGACAAATTGAGGACGGGGGAGGCAACTGAACTATTGCCTCAACCTTGAAAGGATCAACTCGAATCCCTTCATTGGACACTATGAACCCTAACAACCGACCAAATGTAACCACGAAAACACACTTGTTGGAATTCAACCGGATTTTATAAAAACGACAACGTTCAAAAACCAATCGAAGATGACTAGGATGATCAGTTCTCTTTCGAGAACAAGCAACGAGATCATCCAAGTATGCCTCGATGACATGTTTGATGTCATGGAAAGCGTATGACATGGCCCGCTGAAAAGTGGCTCCAGCATTTTTAAGACCAAAGGGCATCTTTCTATATGCAAAGGTACCCCAGGGACATATCAAAGCTGTCTTATGTTGATCTTCAGGATAGATAGAGATTTGATTATAACCCGAAAAACCATCCATGAAGGAAAATATTTCATTACCCGCACACTCGTCGATAATCTGATCAATGAATGGCGTGGGGTAATTGTCTTTCGGACAAGCCTTGTTTAGGTCCCTAAAATCGATGCATACTCAGATTGTTCCTTGCTTTTTGTCCATAGGGACTGGATTAGAAACCCAATCAGTAAGAGGAACAGGGTATATAAAACCCGCCCTTCGCAGCTTCTCAACCTCAGCTTTGATAGCCGCTGCTTTCCTAGGGTTGACCGGCCGAAGCCTTTGACAAACTGGTTTTGCGTTTTCGTACGTCTTGATCTCATGTTGAACTATATAAGGATCAATGTCAGGCATTTCCTCATAAGACCAAGAAAATACATCACGATATTCCTTGAATAGGTCGGTGTAAATTTTGATTTCTTCAGGGGAACACTCAATTCCGATGAAGATATTTTCGATGACGTTAGGGTCCCTTGAGATGTTTATAGGTATCATTTTTGAAATTACCGACATATTACCTTCGGCACGAACGTGTGTTGGAGCCAAAGGGTTCAACAGCGTACAAACATCACTAGTGAAGAGCTCAGAGAATCTAGATTCTACTTCCTGCAATGGAGGAAGAAAGTATGAACGATGGTGTAAGTCTTCCCAAGGTCGATCTATACCCATCATTACTTCGAGGATTGCTTCTTCAGAAGGCAGAACCGAATCTAAGCAGTCCAAGGCAGAGGTAGAATCAAGGCTCCAAGCTAGGGCCACATTACCCTCTAACTCCTCTTCGGAAAAAGGAGTAGAATGGTTGTCTGCAGAGTCTACGATAGACTGATATCTAAGCTCAGCTGCAGATATAGGAAATGCCATTCCATTTACTTGTCCTTCAACTAATGTGGTCGTAGGTGAAGGCAAGGTCCAAGGGTCTGAAAAATAACGAGTTCGGAAGAACTCTTCTCGAGGAGACTCCTTAGATGATGAAATAGCATTAATCTTAGTGAAAGGAGAGGGAAGATCAAATGTACCCATCAATGAGGAATACATCCCTACTCCTAAATTCTCAGTCGGCGGGCGAGGGTTATCCACTAAAGTGACAGTAGAGTCAGAGCTTGCTTGAGGATCAACTGGACAATAGTCCAATTGATCAACCTTACTGATTTTCCCCTCATGAGGAAAGCAAATAACACGAAACAGAGTCGAAACAATGGCATCCATCTCGTATACCCAGTTCCTTCCTAATAGGAGATTATAGTCTAGGTTAGCGTCTATGACCTCTACTTCAATATTGACGACCTTTCCCCCAACACATATAGGAAAGGTCGGGATAATCCCATGCGGCTTGTGAGAATGACCGTCAAATGCAGTCAAGACGGTGGGTGAAGGAACAACCGAAGGTGATCCAATAGCCTTCCAGCATGACATCGACATAATGCATGTGGAAGCTCCCTCATCTACTATTGTGCGAAAAATATTGATTTTTCGGTATGTAGACTTTATTTGAAAAGCCATATGATGAGGGAGTCGCTTTTTGACATTTAACATGTCAAACGTTAGCACTAAAGAATTAGCTGGATCGACTGCTCCAATCGCAGAGAGTAAAGCGCTTCTCTGAGCTGAACACCACTGGAGAACCTCTAAAGCGGACATGGCGAACGGACTCTGAGCCAGATCCTCCACAATGGAGTAATTCTGGGCGGCCCTAGCATTAGGATTATTCATCGTGCGTTTAGCGGAACCTTTCGGTATCCGTGGTATACTCTCGATAGGGGGTCGCTCAATATGAAGGTCAGTACTTCTGGGAACAGTCTTGTCCTTGGAAGTTTCGGCTTTACCATAATCACATGACCGAGTAGCCACATGGATGTTAGAACCCATCATGAAAACATTTGACGATTTTTCCCCTTCCTGGTGTCCCCCAGTGGAGGTTCCAGGATTTGAATTCGCGCCAGCAAGAAGTTTCTGCCGTTGGGGAAACGGGTTGGTTAACACAGCTTGAGAACTAGAAGTCCCTTGCTATCCTAACAAGCGCTGAGCGTCTTCAATCTTAGGGCAGAGATGAGTTATATGGTCTCCACTGCACAACTTGCATGGAAACTTGACTTTCTTTCTCGGCTCATTTATACCACCACCAGCATTGTTGCCGGATTTATTTACATCAGGCTTCCCATCCTGGTTCTTTTTCTTACCTCATCCTTTCTTTTTCCCATTGGAATTTTGATTTCCTTTGGGATTATCAGATTGGACGACATTTATTGAAGAAGTTTGGGAAGCGGGGGGATTAGACGATGTGACTTGATTGTTAGAAGCAGTTTGCAAGGACAAATGTTGCAATTGATTCAACAAGTTCACGGTAGTTGTGTCTACTGACCCGACGATACCATCCGCGTGCGGACCTGGCCTCGACTTAGCTACATCAACCTTAGATCCAGGAGCATCTGGCAAGTACTTTTGAAAGATCCCAGACTGAGAGTAGATCAATTCTAATTGCTGGGCCCTAAAAATGGCTTGCTCCTCAGAATAGACCCCAGACATGGAGACATCCTTGGAGATCTCGGGTTGTAAAGACTTCAAAAACCACTCGAGACGGTACTCCGGAGGGATTTCGGCTTTAATGAGCCTCTTTCTCCGTCTCCATTCTTGAATATGATCAGAAACGTGGGTTGCCTTATCCTGATGAAAAGTGGCCAGAAGTTCAGTTTCGGCATCATAGCGGACAGGAAACTGGAAGTGATTTAAGAAAACATTGGCTAAGTCAGCGAACGATGTAAAGCTGCCCCCTGGCAACTCTATATACCATTGGGTCGCATTACCAGTCAAGGTGCGTTGAAAGAGTCTCAACCTAATCGAGTCATCGATAAGCGAGTTAGATGAGCACCATAAATGGAATGTGGTTACATGGTCACCTGGGTCTTCACCACTCTTCCCTTCGAATTTTGGAATGTCCGAAGGGAGTTTGGTTGGGACCGGAGGCTAGGCCGGATTGTACCTGATTGGGTCATTTGTTAACTTAGTGAGATCTGGCAAGTTTAACGTTGCCAGAAATGGAAGCCTAGGAGGACCTTGTGGATTCCACCCAGACTGGGCAGAACTCCCAAAGCTCTGAAAAGATTGTCCTGGAATTTGGGAGGCACCAGGCTGCCCGAAGTGACCAGTAGAACCGGCTGAACCAAAAGGCAAGCCTTGTGGTCCATCAAAATTTGGAGTTTGACCAACTCCGGCCGTATAACCTCCATAACCAGCAAAGTTTCCTCCTAAAGGATTGTAGGGAGTTGATAACCCCTGATACGGATTCCAAGACGAAGCAAGGGGAGGAATACTTTGAAACATGCTAACCGTGGAGTACGTCCTATTCCCTTGTTGGCCGATAAACGAATTCCCAGTTCCCGCACTACTAACCCCAGGGTTATTCCAACCTTGGAAAGGATTGATGCTTTGTCCTACAGAAGAAAAAGGCATAGATCCTACCATCGGGTTGGAATGTGGTATATGACCACTTCCGAAAGGAAAACACTGGAATGAAGCCGATCCACCCATCATGGACGTAGCGGCACTAAATGGAACCGATGGAATACCCTGTGATTGGGTGCCAAAAGGGAAGAGTCCAGTACCAAAAGCATTGGTTTGGGCATTTCCACTCGTGGACAGAATGGAGGTAGACCCAACTAAAGATGTGCTAGCAAAAGATCCAAACAAGGAAGCAGAGGGGATGGAAATGGTTCCTCCCCCTTGCACCGATGTTGGGGTTTGCATAGTCGTAGCACTTGTAGAAGCCATGCTTCCAGTAGTGGTCATCAATGGTAAGCACGTAGCGTAACCTGGACTTGACGGTCTATGCATCGGAGTCCCAACGTATTGTAATACGTCTGGATGACTAGATGGTAGTGGAGAATTTGGAGCCACTAATGACTCTGAAAGTTCTTCTACCTCTATGTTATTCTCCGCTTGAAAGCAAACTCGAGAAAGGACTGGAGTGTCCCTCTCTTGCTCAGAAGTGCCAGGCCTTGCTTGGCCGCTAATGCCCCCGAGAGGAGGATCAATCCTCGATGCGTCAACCGGTGTGGGACGGAACCCACCGGTAGTATTGCCTCTGCACCTTCTAGGAAAAGGCTCTAAACTTGGTGGCGAAAGACCACAAAGTCTTCGAGACCGTCTTGGAGATCGGTCAGCCACTTTGAATTTTTTGTTATGATCTAACTAAAGACTCAAAAAATTGAAAGCTAGGCCAACTAGGAGCACAGAACACACACTATAAAGTCCCTAAAGATATAGCCAGCCAAACAACTTCCAAGTATTTCCGCTCCGGGTGATTAAGACCGGACACCAAAATACGAGAAAGTAAAATAAGGGGCCTTCCGAAGATAGTCTGGGATGATGAGGGCCTAGTCCTATCAGCGAAGGTATCAGAGGAAGTTACGCTGACCTCCTAACAATAGCCTGCGCCGGTGCAAGCCCCCATGCTTCGCAAGGGTGCCCTCCAGTAGTACTGTCGAGAGTGATACAACGTCAACCTCAGGTGCCACGGGATTCCCCTCCGCAGCCACCTGTGCAGTTCCCTAGGAGGAGCAACTATGGATACCAACTCGTCGCAGAAGCCAGGCGGAACAGTAATGAGGTAAGTTCGGACAAGTAGGAGAGGGGGTATCTCTCTTCCCTGTCTTCACAGACCCTCATGCTTAACTAATAGATCCGGAGCTTTCCTGGTGTTATAGACATTTTTGTGCCTCGCGACATGGAGCATGAAATGTCAATAATTACAGGGATCCTCAGTCCCTAAACATGTTGTTCTTACCCCTAAAAGAACAAGGTCATCAAACAACAACACTTCCAATCAGTTCTCCACCTGAAAACACTTCAAAACAGGCTAATTTTGGATCATGTCAGCTGCTCCACTGAGCATCTGCACTGGAATGCAACTGCTCCTCCTTGTACCTGCGCTGGAAGTCAAATCTAATGAAGGCTACCTGCGCTGGGCGAGATTGGCCAAGTGGCACAGTCATCCTGCAAGGTGTCAACTGCCCAGGAAGCTTCCAAACTGACACTTGGTTCATGAGATTCGCCCTGTGATGAGTAAGAGGTACTTGATCACCATGTGTAAGCAAGGATCTCCAAGTGGACTCAAGAACTGAAGATTAACTGAAGAGGGAGAGGACACTAGTCAGCTCTATGCCTCAAGCTGACTCATCCTCTCTTCTTCTCTCCTATATATAGAGCTCTTCTATGAGGTCTAAGGAGGCTGGAATTTTGTGTAAAGCAAGGAGGTGCTGTTGGTTTACAGTTAGAGCTATTGGGTGATTGTTTTACTAGAGGTGAAGAGGAGAGTTCTTGCTGCTGGGGAGGTGCTGCTGGATTGGAGCCATCATTGGTTGTAACCTTCTCAGAACCCTGTTACTTCTATCAATAAAGTTTTGCATGTTCTCCTATATACTTGTATTACATTGATGTATTGTATTTACATGTATATTTGATTCATCCTAATCCATGCTTCAGTTATGAGTACATGTATCTTGTAGTTTGCTCTCTTGTTTTGTGCAGGATCTGTGTGTAGCTGGACCGGCAAAGAGAGCAAGGAGCTGGGAACAAGAGACAAAGAGAGAGGACAAGGATCGACTAAGCGAAAAACACCAGGTTGGTTAATCTTTCTTCATTCTCTCTGTACTTTCATAAAGGAAATCATCAAAACTTTACTTTCAGTTGTTGCTAAAGACTGTCACCTTTAGAGTAGGGATAGGGTCATCCGCATCGGATACTTTTCCCCACAACAAACTGGCGACTCTGCTGGGGAGCCTAGTATCTTGTTGGTGTTTGTAGTATTTTGCTATTCATTTCTTGAAGAAAAGAGTACCAAATCGAAAAGCTTTTGACTATATCAAAAGCGAAGTAGAGGGACTGCTACTCTTGCTCATTTGCTGAGCAAATTCAAGATTTGAAGAGCTTATCTACAAAAGACTCTTTACTCTTTGTGATAGCTTTTCATCCTCTTGATCATCCCTTAGCCTGTACTTGACCTATAGCTTTTTATTTCAGCAAAAACAGTGCATTTTTGAGCTTTTTATGACCCGGAAAACTTTGTAGACGCAACTCTCGTGTCCCAGAGCAGGTTGTCCACAGGCAGTCTGCATTACAGCGCAGGTGCTCCCTTCGGGAACTGCGCTGAGAGTCAAACTGACAGACCAGAGCCTGCGCTGGTCCAGTTAGCCATTGTCTTGCTCAGTTTTCCCATTGTGTCTTGGCCCTGTTTTCACTGATTTTTTGCTGATTGCTTGCTGGTCATTGTACTTGCTGTGAACCATTATCCTTGACATTATTCTGCCTCAGTTGTGTGATGAAACTGTGAATGTTCTTTCAGTATTTCTTGTTTCAGTTACAGTTTCCCATTGTGAAAAGCGAACCAGTATAGCTGTGACCTCTTAGATCCTGAACTGTAAAAGTGTCTGTATGATCTTAAGAGTTAGTTTCATTACTGTTCATGGCTGTTTGAGTTTGTTTGTTTTTCATATTATGGTTTGAATTCATATATTTTTAGTGTTGAAACAAGTACCTGTAAGGAGTCTTTTCATTTTAGACGAAACTTGTTTGTTTACGCTTCAAATTGAATTCGAAAATTATACAACGATTTCCTTTTGTCTACTTCAACATTAAAGGAAAAGAAAAGAAATACATGCATCTTGCATTTGCATTTTTGATAAGTTTGCGTGTCTGATCTAGGAGAAAGTGCATTAGTTTGTGCTTTGTGCTCTGTGTGGAAAGATATTGTTTTTCTCTCCCCTCAGTAGCTAGGATTTTCAAACCTAAAAAGATTGTAAAAGCTTGCTTATCATTTTAGCTGCATCTAGGAATTTGTACCAATACATCTCGTGGTGATCCTGAAAGACAAACTGTTAAACAAGATCAACATTAAAATAAACCCAATTTACATAACAACGCTTTGTAACATAACGCAAACATCTAGAGGTCTAGGTAGAGACGTGTTCCGGCGTCGTTAAACATAGTGACTATCGATCTCTACGAAGGTGGGTGATTCCTCCTGAGAGTCGGTGGCACTAATACGGACTTGTGCTCCCGCGTACCGTCGCGTATATTGGGAGACCCCTATAGGCTTTTATCCTTTATCCTTAGGAAGCCGTGTCGGCCGCCCTACTGATCGCGATGCAGTGAACACAGCATTCACGAAGATCGACCACCCGTACCGTAAAACGTATTTTGTGGTTTCGCGAAAGGTTTGGCACACCCTCTGCCTAGATCTCCAGAGCAGTTTCTTTTGGCCTTTTTCAAACTCTATAACTGAAAAAGTCCAACCGAGCATTTGTCACTTCGGGCTCGTTAATACATCGAAGGCGACTAGAGTCATCTTTAGCTTTTTCTCGACTCTTAAAACATGAAAAAGCAAGTTGTGTCTAAAGCGTCGTTATAAAATTTATTTTAAGCGGAATAATCATCACCCTTCCCTCGTTGATCTTCGAAGTTAGTCCACCACAAGTGGAATTTCCTGTAAAATCGCTAAGAAATCTTTTGGATAGACTAGATATGTCTGAACAACCGTCGACATCTAGGACTGTGTCGTCCGACACAGCAGCAGCAGAGGCTCCTACTGCTACTCCAACGATGTTCGCTGGTATACCATCTGTCTCGGCAAGTTGTCAACAACAAGCCGGAGTCCCATCAGGGACGATGACATGGTTAGTTCCTATTTCTTCGTCCGGATTATCATCTGGTATTTCTTATGTTGAAACTCACCAAATTGATCCATTTGGAGGTCAACCTGGGCAATCGATCCCCTTGAGTTCCGGATTGATACCATATGGGGGGCAGTATGCCTTTTCATTACCTCCTCCGGGAGGATGCCCATCCGTGAGTTCACAACAAAGTTCGGGTCAAACTAGAATTACATCCAGTAGTTGGGTACCAATACTGCCTCAACAACCAGGAGTTGTATATTCTATGCAACCAGTCCACCCTGTGTCGAATATTACCACCACACCTGCTATGGCGAATGTGTCACAAATACAAGCGTTACCTTTTGTAATACAACAACCTCTTGGCTCAGCGACTCAATCACAATCTCAGGGTAGTGCCTCCTTATCTGGAGCGACTCAGGCTCAAACAAGTACTGTGACTCCTTATCCTGGTCAATCATCCAGTATTGGTCAACAACAAATGGTCCAACAACCAGAGCTGCTTCAATCTCAACAACCGCCTTTCCAGCAATCATATCAAGGACCTGAGCAACAAGTCTTTGTAAATAATGGGCAACCATACTATAATGGTTACGCCCATCAGCCTTGTCTAAGTTGTCAGCATAATGCTGGTCTACAAAGACCCATTGCTCAGGCGATACCATCTTATCCTGGATATGCTTCGCCTAACCTGAATCAACAGTTGCCCTTTGTAGCAACTCTAGAATTACCAGATCTAAACCGGCTGACGAATGATCCAATTGCTTATGCCCCTTGGTGGCCAGCGATTCCACACAAACTTCCATTAGACATTCCTAAATTTAATGGAAATCCTGGTGAAGATCCGTCGAATCATGTGATGACATTCCATCTATGGTGTTCATCAAACACCCTGAATGATGATTCGATAAGACTTCGCCTCTTCCAGAGGACATTGACAGGTCCAGCGGCTAAATGGTACATTGAATTGCCAAGAGCCTCTTTCGACAATTTCAGCTCCTTAGCCACGACTTTCTTAACCCATTTTCAATTACCGATAAGGTATGAAACAGGGACAGAACTCCTCACCAACTTCAAACAGACAACGGCCACTCACATATCTGATCATATACATGAGTGGCGACGTCGTCGTAGGATGGTGAAAACTTACGTTCCCGATCAGCTGTTAGCTGAATGGTTTATAAAGTCGTTACTTCCAGCTATAACGGAAGATGTGGCCAAGGGAGGAGTCGTAACAGAGGAGCAAGTCATTGCTCGTGCTCAATATTTAGACTTAGTATATACTCAGTCGGGCACGCTCTACGACAAAATACCTGACGCCCCTAGACCTGAATTTTCAATTCCTTCCCCTCCTGGATCGAATACTAACTCTCACGCCAGTAATGGCGTGACTGGAAAACGCAAAATTTCTAGTCAAAATGCAAATGAGCGACTTCTTGCCTCAGAAGTAAATGCCATGTCGACCGACAAGGGCAAACAATTGAAGCAACCAGGGGGCAAGAAGATAAAGAAAAGGAAAGGGAGACCCCCGACAGGGTGTCATATATGCGATGAGGATCATTGGACGAAAGATTGTCCACATATAGCTGAAGTTAAGAAACTCTTCAAGAGTTCAAAAACCCCAGCAGTATTGACTGATCCGTTTCCTAATCCAAGTCAAAATCTAGTTGCTAATCAAAATGCTTCCGGATCCCAAGTGCTTATGTTGTCTACCTCGAAGCAACAGAATAATGCTTTGACAAGGAGTAAAGATTACGGGAATCCAAAGCTGTCGAACAACAAGGTTAATGAACGACCTAGTAGTTCAACAACAACTTTGACCGAAGTTGTGCCACCCATCGTTCCTGAGCCAATAATAAAGTCGCCAAAAGGAGCACAGAATTATAATATAGTAAAGGACCTGGCCCAATCGCCGTCCACTATGTTGACACTTGAAGTACCACAAAATTACCTCTCACAAGAGCAAACTTTATTATCAGCAATAGGTGGGATTGGCCCAATGGATTCCAATCTTGTGGCCTTTGATCATAAAGGATATGACCCTCAGTTACCAGCTCAACTAGCTTTCCTTATTCAAGTGAAAGCCCTCAACAAAACCGTTCATTGAACAATTATTGATGAGGGGGCATCTACATGTCTTATGTCGATGAGTTGCTGGAAAGATTTAGGCTCACCACCCTTGTCGAAATCGTCAACGACGTTGAAAGCATTTGATGGACGATCATACACACCATACGGGATTTTAAGTAACTTGCAAGTTGAACTGGGGGGCAAAACAGTAGGAATTGATGTTGAAGTAATTGATGGAAACCTCGATTACAACATCCTACTAGGGAGGCCCTGGATCTATGCCATGGTCGCGGTTGTGTCGACCTATTTCAGGAGGATTGCATTTCCCTCCCAAGAAGGAATTACAATCGTCGACCAACAAACTTTTCTCCCCAACAGTTCACAAGTTACAGGAAGCATTCCAATGATCCATGCAAGGAATCATTTGTTCCAAAATATCGGAGTAGGTCTCCTAAAAGACCCTGCCTTAATGGGTACTTTCGCCCTACCGCCTCCAAGTAATCTGGCGGGAGTGGCCACAGTGGAAACCTACAAAATGAAATCTAATCCAATCTTCTGGTTGGATTCGGAAGATTCCTAGATATTTTGTTGGCTCCGAGGATAGTTCCTATCTCAGGTCAACCTTGTTAAAAAATGAAGAGCCGAGGATAGTTCCTATCTCAGGTCAACCTCGTTAAAAAAAGAAGAGCCGAGGATGGTTCTTATCTCGTGTCAACCTCGTTAAAAAATGAAACAAGGAGTCATGAGGATAGTTCTTTTATTATGTCAACCTCATTAAAAAATAAAACAAATCCCCTTTTCAAAATTCAAAGGTAAACCTTCATTCCAATCACCAAGTTGAATGCAATGAAGCTTTGGGGGCACCCTCCTTTGACATGCGTTATTATGATGCTGGGGGCATGTAAAAGATCCGAGCAGTTTTAGCACATAGTTCATGCTCGTTAAAAAATAAACATAAGATCGAGCAGTTTTTGTGCAGAAGTTCATGCTCGTTAAAAAATAAACGTAAATTGTGAAAAATGAACCGGTAAACAACCTCGAGAAATGTAACCTTTGAAAGCCATATTAAAAGCCCTTGGTCGTGTTTATATGCCATCACCTCCATCCGTTCATTTGGCCAATCGTTCACCTCCATATGTTTGTTTACCCATTTTGAGGAACAGCTGCGAAGAGTGATTTCACTTAGCCATCCTTGTGACACTACCGTGATTGGAAAACTCCAATTTGTACCTGGAATCTGCTGCTATCCCTGTTTATCACTCGTTCCTCAAAAGACGAGTCTTCTTTGAGCTCTTTTCACTGACTCGTAAAATATGAAAAGTTTGCCGAGTTTTGGCCTTCCAGCTCGTTAAATGACCGGAACGCTATCCCTCCTCTAAATTTTAATCTTTTTGGACCTGAGGGATTATTGCACAAGAAGATCGAGCGCTTGTCTTGTTCGGCTCGTTAAAGCAATCGAAAATTCATCCCTTCTGTATTGTTTTATACTTTTTCGGACTTAAGGGATTAGATGACGAAAAAGGAATCATGGAGTTAACTTTCTGTACCTTTTCAGACTCTCTAAAAATGAAAAGGACCGAGTTATCCTTGTCGTTAGACTCGTTAAAATCATTAAATAGCGACAAACTTGTCTTTAGACGAGAACGAGTTTCCCTATCGCTAGGCTCGTTAAATCATAGCAATGGGCTTGCCCGAAGGGCAGGTTATAGAACAAGCATATGTTATCCTCCTCAAGCTTGACAAAAATAAAGAGGTACTGGTCAGAAATGACTGGGGAAAAATTGGGAGAACATCAAAGTTTAATGGTAGCAAGTCACTCTTGAACATGACACTTTTCCTCCGTACCACATCGGGTTGGGTTGTTTCATTCACGGGTCTCATCACCATGGTCCTCGCCAAACCATCCACATTTGGGGTAATGCTACCGATCCATCGCATCAGTGTCGTTATATGTTCAAGAGGGGTCATTCTGAAAGTGTCAACCGTGTCCCATCCACTGCCATACATTAGCCTTCATCCATTCATGATCGCCACCCTGAATCATATGTCACAGTTTGTTTTCACCTCCACTAAAATCATTAGCTCCGTTCCGTGTCATTGATGTGGGATTCATTAAGGCCCTCCTTTGACGGATCGCTTCTTGTCGACTTCAGCTCATTATCCAAGAAGTTGATCTAGGAACACCCCCATCAGTACTTTGAAGCTTGCATGCCTCAATGGCAAGTTTCTCACTTCCGGCGACAGGTATACATCAATGACCTTCGACCAGAAGATTTTGTGTGGCGTTCGACGCCAAGTCCTTTATTCACGCCACGTGAATTGTACTGCAGTACCTTGAGGGTCATCGTCATTATTGGTGATTCCTCTCGCGCTTGTTAACGGTTTTCATTATTGACCGGTAATCAAGCGATGTCTTTCCATGTTCGACTTCAGCAAAATTCTCACATGGATCGACTTGTACTTAGAGTGAAGATCGAACGAGTTTGAAGACCCCGGATCTAGTTTCATCCATCTGGGCTACGATATATATTCAGGAAATATAAAAGCATTTGCCATGTACATCATTGCAGCAGATGATCATCCTATTCAAAGGATGATAATTTCAGCAGAAAATTATCAGTCTACCTTCAGACGATCGTCTGTCATATGTACCAAAATGTATTTATAAAAGCTGAGCATGGGAATGCCCGCCTCAGCTAGATCATGAAAATAGAATGAAAAATAATGTATTGTATTGTATTGTATTACAGGGCGCCTCCTCAGCACTGGAATGAACTTCGGACCCTCTAGATAAAGCATTTCACCCGATAAACGGCCTCACACTTTAGGGGGCAACTGTTATAGACATTTTTGTGCCTCGCGACATGGAGCATGAAATGTCAATAATTACAGGGATCCTCAGTCCCTAAACATGTTGTTCTTACCCCTAAAAGAACAAGGTCATCAAACAACAACACTTCCAATCAGTTCTCCACCTGAAAACACTTCAAAACAGGCTAATTTTGGATCATGTCAGCTGCTCCACTGAGCATCTGCGCTGGAATGCAACTGCTCCTCCTTGTACCTGCGCTGGAAGTCAAATCTAATGAAGGCTACCTGGGCTGGGCGAGATTGGCCAAGTGGCACAGTCATCCTGCAAGGTGTCAACTGCCCAGGAAGCTTCCAAACTGACACTTGGTTCATGAGATTCGCCCTGTGATGAGTAAGAGGTACTTGATCACCATGTGTAAGCAAGGATCTCCAAGTGGACTCAAGAACTGAAGATTAACTGAAGAGGGAGAGGACACTAGTCAGCACTATGCCTCAAGCTGACTCATCCTCTCTTCTTCTCTCCTATATATAGAGCTCTTCTATGAGGTCTAAGGAGGCTGGAATTTTGTGTAAAGCAAGGAGGTGCTGTTGGTTTACAGTTAGAGCTATTGGGTGATTGTTTTACTAGAGGTGAAGAGGAGAGTTCTTGCTGCTGGGGAGGTGCTGCTGGATTGGAGCCATCATTGGTTGTAACCTTCTCAGAACCCTGTTACTTCTATCAATAAAGTTTTGCATGTTCTCCTATATACTTGTATTACATTGATGTATTGTATTTACATGTATATTTGATTCATCCTAATCCATGCTTCAGTTATGAGTACATGTATCTTGTAGTTTGCTCTCTTGTTTTGTGCAGGATCTGTGTGTAGCTGGACCGGCAAAGAGAGCAAGGAGCTGGGAACAAGAGACAAAGAGAGAGGACAATGATCGACTAAGCGAAAGACACCAGGTTGGTTAATCTTTCTTCATTCTCTCTGTACTTTCATAAAGGAAATCATCAAAACTTTACTTTCAGTTGTTGCTAAAGACTGTCACCTTTAGAGTAGGGATAGGGTCATCCGCATCGGATACTTTTCCCCACAACACCTGGTCTTCCTAACGCTATTGGATTTTCTCTCATTATTCAGACTCCTACGTTTGACTTTTATATGGCCTTGGAGAGTTAACTCTCCACTCGCCTAATCCAAGGCCCTAAAATCCTAATCTTGTTGGTGTAACTGACTAAAACAAAAAGTTCTAGTGAATTTTAGTTAGTGCTTGATTTTATTAGGCTGCTCTTTAAGTCACAAGGTAACGGAAGTGAAACTAGTGGTGTTTTTTTTTTTACGCAAAAGAAATTAATAAAAACTTAACTACATGCACATGCACTTTTTCATTTTTTTCGATGAAGAGAAATTTCTATATGGTTCAAAGGTACTTCTAATCAAACAAATTTTTATTTTCTTTTCGTTAATGCACACTTTGCACTCACAAAAGTTAACAAAGCTATATATGCCTAAAAGGGGATGCAAATCTATCCTAATGCAACAACTATATGTGGATGCAAGATTCAAAACTACTCTAAAAACAAAAATGAAAGTTGCTTGCTTATCAAACTTTATCTTGCCACTTACAATGCCTAGATAGAATATGAAATGTTACAATTCATTTCATCTAAACACTTAAAACAAGTTCTAAAACAAACATAAAGCACTTTCACTTCACTAAAAGGAAATCAAATGAAAAGCAAGTTCAAGAAAGTAAAACTAAGATTCTCAAAAGATTTTCTTCAAAGCAACAAACAAAATGTCTTTTCAAAAAATGCTCTCAACAACACTGAAACTTGTGATTGAGGAATAGGCAATTAAACACTTTTGCAAATCAACACCACTTAATGGATGAAAACCCAACAAAAATAAATGTGTTTTAAATCGCTCTTAACAATCAAAAGCAACAATGAAAGCCTTGGCAACGAAAACCAAAAAGATCAAAAAGACAAATTCCAAGAAAGTGTCAAACAACAAGTTTCATGAAACAAAGAAGCAGGTGTTCACAAAAAGCGATTTTGCCAAGCAAACAAAAAGTCACCAAAAGCAAGATTAACACAAAGATTGAATACAATCTTCCTACTCGGATGAAAACAGAGCAGCCAAGATTCCTAGCAAGAAATCTTGCGTGTTTTAGCCAAGAATGATGACGCTTGCAATCAACAAAAACAAGACCAACACTCCTTATACTCAGAGAGAATTCAGAACGGGATGCTTGCTGTAAAACAAATAATTGATACTAGAAAATGACTGTTTCAGACTGACCCAAACCAGCAGACAAACCTTCAGAGGCCAAAAAGATTTACAAATCTTGAAAATTAGAATATATACGTGACTGTATTGTAGTACAGATTGTGTGTATACGCGACTGTGTTTGAGGAAACCTGCGTATACGTGGGTTCACTCAAAGAAACAAGTGTATATATGCTTCTGTATCTAAGAAAAACAACGTATAGAAAAAGCTTCAAGAAAAATAAAAAAGACAAACTGAAGAAACTGGCAAAGCTTAAAGTTAAAGAACAGACCAGACAGTAACAGCAAGCAGACAAGGCAGCTGAGCCCTGATTGGCTTGAAAAACACCCAAACTAGGAACAACAAGAGTGTTGTCCCTAGTGGAGTCGCCAATTCTGGTAGATGGAATTACTCCCCTAGGGCTTTTTGGGTGAAACCCTAGCAGACTGAAAGTTGTCTATTCAAAGAAACATGCATTGATACAGCCATTATGCTATTGTAAGCAAATACTATGATAAGGGTACGTACCTTCGGTCCTACGTTTGAGAAGGCCTTTAGGGTCCAAACCCTTCTTGGAGTTCCCTTCTTCTCTTTTGTCCTGCAAAACAAACAGTTCAAAGAACACAACAGTACATGGACAAAAACTTATAAAGAAACCATCTTCATGTTATAAAGAAAGGTAGTTAGTTATGAAATCCAAACAACCATTTACACATGAACTCAAAACATGAATATCCTTAACATAAAGACGATTCAATTCGGGAACCAAGACATGTGTTTCTTTTATTATAGACAAATAAAGTACATAAAAAGGAATATGTTCACCTGAGTCACCTTCAGCAGGCTCCAAGCAAAGCTTCCTTCCGGATCCATTCCAGCCTCAAGCCTCTAACAAAAATCCTTCCATGACTCTCTCCATGATGTCATAAATGGTGGATGAACATCAACACATAAGGAAACAAAGGTTTCCTGTACAAAATGGGGGAAGTGCAGAAGGCACAAGGGACTTCAGACCTAGTCAAGGGGAAAATCTCAGCATAATAACCTTTCTCTCTTTTCTCTCCTCCCTTAGGCCTTCCCTTTGAGGTCTTTTTATACCATCTCCAAAGTAGTTTTTTAGTTAGGAGTTGGTTGGGAACAGTTGGGCCATGGGCACTAACAGGTGATCAACAGGTAAAACCCGCGATCTCCGCCCAAAAAGAAGGAATTTTATATTTTTTTAAGTGTTTTAATACATACACGCGGGTTGGATATACACAGACCCACGTATACACGCGTTTAACTCAGGGCAATGTCGCGTATAAGGAATAAAACACTGTTTTTTTAAATTTTAGGACCAGGTCTGGAAGGAGGGGTTGCCCTAGGCCATGAGTACAGCATCACAAACCATAAGAGTGAGATTTGGAGCTATAACAACAGTGGTTGGGGCCAAATTGAAATAGGTGGGTGGCCACCAATATCCATCTCAATCACATAAATCAATTGAAAAGTATTTGAGAAAACCCACCTTAACACATTAACCTTGAGGCCTTCATTGTGACTGCTTATAAAGGTATAAAGGAAGAAGCATTGGGAAGAAAAGGCATAGGGCTAGCACAATAGAGCACAAGGCCAATGAAAATGGCACTGGTAGGAACCAAAGGACATGGCATTGCCAAGGCTTTATATCAAAATGTATAGAAATGCCGAAGAAAAGGAGCTACGGTCTTACTGAGCATTGGGACACGATGATAGACAAAGAGGAGGCAAACAACCAATGGGAAGAGGCACATAACGAACCCATTGTATATGTAAGCCCATAAGGATTATCCTATAGGAAAAAAAAGGTTCATTATAGATATGGTTAGGATAACTATCTAGGAAACATAGATTTCACTGACATTTGATAATTTTGTCCAATGATCAAAGGTGTGCCCAGGTCTTGTTCATGCAGTGCTTTCATGCGTTAGAGGATTAAGGGCCTTTAGGCCTGATAAAAAGAAAAAGGCATTGGGACAAGTAGGCTAGAGGCTAAATCTAGCCTAGGACTAGATTTTATGTAGTTGGGTGACCGAGGGCACAAATATTTGATGCACGTAGATTAATCCCTCAAGGCCATAGTAAAGTGAGGTGCCCAAGACTTGGATTTGTGAAGCTTTCATGTGTTGGGTGACCAAGGAATTTCATGCCAAAAACAAAGAAAAGGTGTTGGGATAGGAAGCCATTGCGGTGGGATTATTGTTGGGTTTTGGACCCTATATTAGGTTTGGCAGACCTACCTATGGTTTTGTGCATGTTTTTCACACATGGTTTTGGACGCGATGGTTTTCAATCCATGGTATTGGATGCTTCAGCATGTATAAATATGTATTGTAACATTGAAAGGAACATAATGAAAAATCAAGCAGGTAGTCTCGTTTTTGGGATCCAGGGGAAAATCTCTATGTATATGTGTTTTTTGTGTTATGCTCTCACATGGTTTATTTTATGTGTTTTAGAATTTGTATGCAGGTAGTTTCTGTACGGGGTTAAAATCTACATTTGGTATCAGAGTTGTTTTGGCTTCAAGGGGACGCATTTATTGCTGAGGGGTTTTTATCAGGCCTGTGGTAGACCCCGTTCAGTGGGAGATCTGCGGGAACGATTCTGGTGGTGAAAAAATATGGCGATTGTGGAAAGACAGAGATCGAGAAATTTAATGGTCAGAGTTTTGAGTTGTGGAAACTTAAGAGTATCTGTTGGTGGATACATATTAGTGGATCGCGATAGATCTGGGTACTAAACCAATGGGAGTGTCTGATGAAGAATGGAAGAAGTTGGATCGGAAGGAAAAGAACACAATACGATTGTGTGTCTCAGATTCAGTATTGCTGAATGTATCAAGGGAAGCTACAATGAAGTCTTGTGGGACAAGTTAGGGACTTTGTACCAATCTAAGTCTCTGGTGAATAAACTATTTCTACGGAAAACGCTGTATAACCTAAGGATGAAATATGGTGCCTCAGTGACAGAGCATCTGAACGCATTTAATATTGTGGTAAGTCAATTATCATCTGTTGGAATTAAAATTTCAGATGAAGATAAGTGCATCATTTTGTTGTGTTCTCGACCAGATTCGTGGGATAGTTTGGTTATTGCAATAGGTAGAAGTGCAACTACCTTGTAGTTGCATGAAATAGTCTCATTCTTGCTGATGGAGGAGATGAGACGGAAAAATTTGGAGAGCAAGAATGGTGATGCCTTGTCTGTACGAGGATGGTCCCAGAACAAAAGCAAAAATAAGTCATTGAGTGGGAGATCTAAATCTAGAGGGAGATCTAAATCTCCAGGAAAACCTGTAAAGGTGGTGTGCTGGAAATGCGGAAAGGAAGGGCACTACAAAATCGACTGTAAATCTAAAGCTCCTGATAAAGGAAAGGAATTTGATGATGCTCCTTCTACAGAGGTGAAAACCACCTCAGATGAAGGTGGGGATGTGTACTTGGCTTCTTCAAGTACACATGTAGATCATGAGGCATGGCTGATTGAATCAGGTGCATGCTTTTACTTCACTCCCCATAGAGAGTGGTTCTGCGAGTATGAGAATTACGATGGTGGTGATGTCTTCTTAGGGCATGATAGGAAGGCTAGAATCATTGGTCGTGGAAAATTAAAGTTGAAGTTGCAAGGTGGAAGGGTTAGAAAAATTTTGTGTGTTCTTCATATTCTTGCATTGGGCAGAAATCTGATTTCTGTAAGCAGGTTGGATGATGCACGTGTAAGAAAAATGTTCGAGAAGGATACCTACAATTTGGGGAGCACTGGTATTGATGTGGGGAGTTCGGATTGGAACTCTATACAAACTGCAAGGTAGCATTGTTGTTGATGGGTGCAACAATTCATTCATTCTTGAAAGTGGAGCAAAAAATCTAGTGGTCTTTGGAGAGAAGACCATGTTGTGGCATCAATAACTTGGACATATTGGAGAGAAGGGCCTTCGAATACTTCATGGTAAAGGTATGGTAGAAGGTATGAGTAATAGCTCTCTGGGTTTTTATTTCTGTGAAAATTATGTATATGGGAAGCAGAATTGGGTGAGTTTCCCCTCTAGTGGTAAGAGGGCAAAACAGATATTAGAGCTTGTGTACAGTGATGTATTTGGACCTGTGAAGTTTCCATCACTAGGTAAGTTTGTGTACTATGCATAATTTATAGATGACTTCTCAAGGAATATATGGATATATTTCCTTAAGAAGAAATCTGAAGTCTTTGACAAGTTTAAAAAATTTAAGGCTCTAGTGGAAAACCAGATAGAGAAGAAGATGAAGGTGCTGAGGACAGATAACAGTGGAGAGTTTTGCAGTAAGGAATTTTAAGAATTATGTAAGTGTGGTATGGCACGGCAGAAGACTACTAAATATACACCTTAGAAAAATGGAGTTGCAAAAAGAATGAATAGGACATTGATGGAAAGGGCAAGAAGCATGCTCAGTGGTGCTGGGTTAGGACAGGAATTCTGGGTAGACGCGGTGGAGATAGCATGTTACCTGATCAAAATATCACCTTCATCACCATTGGAGGATAAAACTCCACAAGATGTATGGACTGGTAAGAAACCCTCTCTTTCACATCTGAGGATATTTGGATGTGATACATGTTAGAGTCGGTCTAGTTATCCCTCCGTCAGAGATCAAAGCTCTTTTTTGCATTTCATGTTTAGGTGTCCCATCAATTTCAATTAGTTGCATTTCGTTAGGCATGCCATAACTCTGATGAAATGGTTTGTGTTACTCGTTCCCCTCGTGCTTGGCACTGCTGGTTCAAGTCTATTCATAAAAACAAGTCTTCAAAGGTCATGTACAGTGCTGTTTCAAATTTTTGGGTCATAACAATGGTTCTTGGTCATTAGGTCTTGGGTTTGAGTCAGTCTTGTTTTGCAAAGTCTAAAAAGACCAGCAGGCCAGAGGGATGTCCTCGATAGGTGGTTACTTCAATAATTTTCATCATTATATAGATAAATTAGGACTTCTCTTCAAAACTCTGTTTTGAAGATAAGTCGTCATCTCATTTTTGTAAAAATCTTCAAAAATTTCAGTTCTTGAAACGTCCAAGCACAGCCTTGGTCTCCTTTGCCAAGCCATATCATAGCTATCCCTGCAAAGAATTGCAAAGAAAATCATCATTTCAATCAAATTTAAGGAGGAAACCAAAAAGGTCAGAAGTCTATTAATCCTGAAAAAGTGTCAATGACAAAACATTACAAAATGGGTCATGGACCAAGAAAAAATCAAAAGGGAGTCTTTATAAAGATATTTCATGACATTTTCAATTCATTTTGCATGCCAAGAGTGAAGAGCATCATTCCAAAGCGAAATCGTGAGTTTGTGAGGAAGTTGGAGTAGTTTCAGGGGTGCGCGACGCATTGGACTAGGCGCGCGGCGCATCAGGGGCGCGCGACGCATTAGACTAGGCACGTGGCGCATCAGGCAAACAAGTGCAGTGTAAAAATACATGCGCGCGGTGCATCAGAGGTGCGCGACGCGTTGGGTAAGGCGTGCGGCGCACTGGGGTTTAAGCCCGAAATTTGATTAGAAGCGCATGAATTCGCCTCCTCTCCGCACAAAATTGCAGGTAGGCTCACATCCACCACTTGTGCTTGGTTTTTGAAAGATAAATGTAATAGGTTCATCATGTGTTTGCCTTAAAAATCCAAGTGGAAAGCCCTCCTTGTCAATAAAATTGCTGTAGGGATTTAATGCGAAAAATTGTTGTAAGGGTTTCAAAAACAGAGTGTAACCAAGGTTGTCATTATTTCTCCCTTTCCCTTTGTTTCCCATTCCCAAATTCACCCTTATTCTCCCCATTAATTCCCTCCCTCATCCTACACTATAATCCCTCAAAATCCTAGTCCCTCACCTCTATTACAAAACACATTATCCTTATCATTTCCCTTCCCTTTTCTAAGTCCCTCGTTTTTGTTTCCAAATTCCCTAATTCCATAATACTTCCCCTGTCCTAATATTCCCTTGTGCATTTGTGTCCCCTTGCTCACAGCATTTTTAGAGCAAAAGAATAGTTTACAGGCAATTGTGCACGCGGTTTATACATCAACATATATATTCCAGCTATCTTGTTTTCAAAGACATGTCAGAGACCGAGTCAGTCTATGAGAAAGATTATGATAGTGATTCTACACCAGAGGTAAATGTGCCAAGGAGGTATCACAAAGGTGGCAAAAGTGGTCAGCATGTCAGGGAGGAGCCTACTTCTTTGGCTCAATTGCAAGCTTGTCCACTTGCAATGGATTGTTTTCGGTATCAATCATGTTTTGAATACTGTGAGATGATCTCACAAATCCAACATCATCGGAAATTAGTCCGTTTATTTATTCTACATTTACAGGATGGTCATGTAAATCTTGCTGTAGTGAATTTCATCTTGTCACCCGAGACTATTGCTCAGGCCACTGGGATACCAAATGTAGGGGAGGAATGGAGTAAACGCTAGCAGTTAGAGAGATTCTACTATGAGCCATATATCAAGCCCAGGTATATCAGACACTTGAGTGCAGTTTTTCCTTTCAGATTCCTGAGGGATGAGTATGCACCATTGATGAAACTCATCATTCGATATTTCAGTTGCGAGGGCAGATTCTCACGTCTCTATGCGTACCATGTCCGTTTGTTGATGCATTTCACAAGGGTACGTATGATGAACATTCCATTTTTCATGTGTCGCAACATAGAGAGGATGGTGCCTTTAGTACAAAAGAAGAGCCCAACACATCAGCATAACAGCATATATCATTATGCGTTGATCAAAATTGTAGTGATGCATCAGTTGGCACAACAGGGCATTACTTGGGATGATTTCATCTCCCGTGATTACTTTGCAGCATTACAGCCACCTCGCGAGATAGTTCATGATGAGGGAGCACCTTCAAACCAGCCAAGAATTCCCGAGACTGAGCATACAAGTGCTCCTCCATATGTCACATACCAGCAAGGCCACAAGGCCTTATTTGCATCTACACGACGAGTACTATCTCCACTCGGGGTGGAAGGAGTCTCGTTGACTTCATCAGCACAGCAAGTGTTATCTCCACCTCATGTGGAAGGGGCCTCGATTTCGACAGCAGCACCACAGGTACAGGATAAGGGCAAGAAACCCAAGCATGAGGAGAGGCCTTCAGGTGAGCCATCAGGTTTTGATACTATTCATGATGATGAGACAGCTTCAGAATCAGAGGAGACCCAATATATCAGGATTATCAAAGAGCAAGGAACGGACATTCGAGCTTTGCAAATTCAGCTGGAGATGGCAAAGTCAAATATCACGTATCTAGAGCAGCGGAATAAATAGCTTGACGACCAGCACGTGATCATAGAACTACAGAACATCCGTGAGAATCACCAAGCTACCCAACATAGAGAAATTGAGTTCACCTCTCTAGAGCAACAGGTAAATGAGGATCGAGAGGCTAATCTCGAGAGAGTCAACATCTACTTGGAGGAGCGGCTGAAAAAGGCCAATAGAGACAATGCATTATTAAAACACATGGCTATGCATTACAAGGCCCAGAACCTAGTTTGCATGGCGCGAATTAGGAGTCTTAAGGTAAAATTGAAGAAGGAGGTCAAGAAGCAAAAAAGAGAAAAGGAGCTTGATCGTCTTCAGATTTTGGCCGAAGCCTCTTTGGCTAAGCATGGTAGTTGATTTGGGACCCCTAGCCCAAATTTCAACAAGTTTGGGAAAAATTTTGTCAATTTTGAAATTTTTGGTTAAGAAAACATGTTTTTTGGCTCAACGCGTAGCGCACCGCGCGCGACCCATAAGATTGGGAGGTCCAAATCACAAATGGTTTGCATTTGTGGATTTGTCATGATGAAATATACATTCTCAGCTATTGCCAAGGCATTTCATCAAGTTTTGGGTCCCCAAAAGGTCAAAAAACATGCAAAAAATAACCTCACTGCCCCTTTTTGAACACACAGGAAGCAGTCTTGGGAGAATGCACTTTTGGAGGGGAAAATAGACACCAAATTGGAAAATTCCACTTAGGTTAGAAACTAGACATCTAGGGATTTCCAACAAGCCAACCTAAGCTCAATTTGGATGTCGGGAAGTGCCCCAAAAGTAGGTGGAAATGCATGCGGCGCATAGGGCTCAGGCACGCGGTGCACAAGGTTTTTTTGGCACAATTTTCATCTTCAGCTCGGGAAACGAAGCCAGTTTGACTAGTTTTGACTTGTGATGTATTTTTTCACTCCCCTTGATGTAATTAATGAAAAATGATGTAATTTTGGCACTTTATTACTTGTTCTAGAAGATTCATTCACTAAGAAGTGAAAATTAAATGAATGAATCAGTTTCCTACCTTATAGAGGAAAGTTGTTTTGACTGCCTAGATTGTAGTGCTTTGTTTAGAATTGGTTGAAACAGCTCCTAGGATAATGAGATCGACCCCTAGAGGCAAGGGAATGAGTTAGCTTGCCTATATTATGTATTTTCTTAGTCATTTTCAGGGTTGGACTCTTGGGAAAAGGTTTTGAGACTCTATTGTACATTTTACTTCAGCATTTTGGCAAAGGAAAGACCAGGGTTTTGTAGCACCGTTTGGAATTCATGTGGCTTTATGTCTTGATGGTGTGCTTCTTTCAGTACTTGTAAGTTTGTTATGTGTATCATTTTCCTTCTCTCATCCTCTGCAATTGAACAAATGAAGTGTTAAGGTAGAATTCATAAGCTGTAATGCTCTGCCTTTAAGTTTGTTTGATATCCTATGTTTTCATCTGTTTAAGGAGAACTCTTGAGGTTTTCTTGCTCTCCTTAGCTCCTCACCCATCTGATATACTCACCTCATTAGCTTTAAGGCATCAAGCAATTGCCTACCTTTCTCCAATCAGACTTCTGCAGAAACTGTGTCTCATCCCCGCACCGAAAATTGCCTTTCCCTTTGATTCAACAAAAACCCCAAAAAATCACCTTTAAACCTCTGCACTTAATATCTAGCCTAATATTAGTTACAATTTCAGTCATATCGAGCCTCATTAATTATATTTTTCCGAGACTGACCCAGAGAGAGCCCTCTCCTGTCCTCGTAGGGCTAGCTACGAGGCTGAGCGTGGTTTGATGTTGCCTTGAGTTTTGCCTTCCTCAGCCTAGGGAAAATTTGAGCGTTAACATAGTGGCGACCATACTGGGGAACGATTAGAATGGTTTGCCCGTTGATGTCATTTCTCTCATAAGCTACAAACAGAGCCTGAAGATTAACCAGGTAGCCTTCGAAATGCTTTTGCTTTGCATTAGCGCAAGTAGATCAAAGCTACTTCAGTCAATCTCTGATTTAGCTTTTGGCCGTGACATTTAAAGCACCCCAGTACATTTGCAAACTCTGAGCTTTTGGATGATAAGTTGAGAGTTTTCATAGGTTGACTAGCTATTTTGTTCCTTGATATTTTGAAAATAACAAGCTGGCTTCAGATCCTAGTATCATATTTAAATCTCATTCATGTCTGGCTATATTTAAGTATTTTGAAGAAATTGATTTTGACGAGAGGTTTGAACTATCGCTGTTTAAAACTAAATCTAAAAGTGCACTTGATTCTCTAATTCTCAATCCTAATTTTTCTGTTGCCCTTGAAATTGAGAGAAACAATAAAGTGATTGAAAATTTTATCCTATGACAACTTCAGACAGATATTAAAGCTGCAAATCTGGTTGATTTTCTAGAAGCTGCATCTGCCAACATTGGATTTACTATCACGGCTTCTGCCTTGCATGAGCAGACCGAACCCCTTTTCATCTCCATTTCTCCCATAATTACATATCCAGAATCTACAGTCAATTCCCATTCTTCATCCCACGTGGTTTCTCCTCCACATATAACCCTACATACCGCACATACTTTAGCTACACCCACTCCTCCAACTACCCCTAGACCAAATCCTCCAAAAGCAATGGCAGCTCGGTTTGCACCCCTCGCTTTGCCTCAAGTTTTGAATGACATGCTTGCAGATTATCAAAGTAAAATTCCTTTGTTTGATGGCACACCTTAGAATATCACAGCTCAACAACATATGGATAAGATGGCGGATTTCTTTGATTTTCATGAAATCGATGAAGAAAATGTGACTATGAGGTTATTCGTGCAGACTTTTGGTGGAGAGGTAAGGAAATGGTTTAGAAATCTGCCAGCCAGAAGTATTCCTACATTAGATGATCTCAAAAGACAATATCTAGAACGCTGGGAAGTGAAGAAAGATCCACTGCAAATCAATGCCGAATATACTAAGCTTAAAAGGAATGTTGGAGAGTCCATTCAAGACTATTGTATCAGATTCAATGCAGTATACAACATAATTCCGGATGATTTAAAACCAACCAGAAAATCAGCGCTGCTCAAGTTGCCCGATGGTTTTGATCCAGACATGGCATATCAACTAAGAGAGAGAGATCCGGCCACCTTAGAAGAGATGCAGAAAATTGCAGTCAGTGTCGAAGAAAATTTGAATGATAAGGGAGCTAGAATGAACGCTGAAAGGAAGGTTACTATAAAGGAAGAAGCTTCTACATCAGACCAAGTTCTTCGCAAGGTAGAAAAAATGATTGAAAGGTTAGCTATCGACAAGCCCGAAACGCAGATTTGGAATCCTAATTTTCGTGGTCAGCGACAACCACAATTTAGGATCAAACAGCGTGACCGGCGAACACAAGATACACCATCACAACAGCAGCAAGTGGAGACACCTGTCCAACAAAATTTTGTTGGTCCTGAGTTAGATGATGATGATCAGGTAGTTGGAGAAGAAAATCATTTTTTTACTCCTGACGATATGCCCACATTTATCACTGAAGATGATGAAAAGATAGCAAGATCAACAGCTTAAAATGATGCAGATTTTATCTTAGCAAACAAGATCGCTTTGGAGGAAGAGTCAGATGAGTATCAGAGAGGTTATATGCATGCATTGTCCGCTCAGCAGTGCCAATTATCACTAAGAGGCAGAAATGTTCCCATAAATCCCATCCAAAAGAGAAAAGAAGTTCCAACATCTAAAGAGGAAACATCAGTTGCATCAAAGAAAGGTAAAGAGAGTGCTAACCCTATGACCAGCAAGTCTATTCCAGCAAATGAGATCGCAGTAGATGAAAAGGTAAATCAGATCAGCATACCAAAGGATAAACCTGAAAAGAAAGATGTTCCAGCCAAATAAGTGGACAAGACTTATTCTTTTAATTTGGAGAATGAAATTTCTAAATTGAAGGTGTCTATTCCATTAACTGAGCTCATGAAAAACAACAGCTATAGAGGACAAGTCTCCAAAATTCTGAATTTTGACCCAATGTCTGATATGGTCAGTGTTGAGGATGATCAGCCGGAATTGATATTTGGACCAGCATTAAGTGGTGAGTCGGAAGTACCTCCTTTTTATATAAGTTTAAGGCTGCATGAGTTTGTATTGCATAATGCTATGTTTGACACTGGCGCTTCCCACAATCTTATGCCAAAGGCCATCATGGAAAAGTTGGGTTTGGATATCACCAGGAAATATCATGATCTCTACTCCTTTGATTCCAGCAGGGTGAGATGTATTGGGTTAATTAAAGATTTGGTTGTAAGTTTGGATCAGATCCCTGCAAAGAATGTCTTGATGGACGTTGTTGTGGCCGACATTCCTCCTCGCTTTGGTATGCTCCTTTCTCGATCTTGGGGGGCAAAATTGCAAGGAACAATTCAGCTTGATTTCTCTTATGCAACGATTCCCGTGTTTGGCCAAATGAGAAAGTTGTACCGGGAATAGAAAATGAAATATATGATCACCAGCAAGGAGAAACCAATCAATCATCCTATCAGTTATGTACATACAAATCTTGAATCTTTCGTTTTGTATTCAGATAGTTTAAATGATATTGATAGTCAGTTATTTGTAATAAATGATATCCCAGAAATAGCAAAGAATTTCAGAGAATTTCTAAGGAAAGAACGTTAGGAACAGCAGAGCATCACCGAGCAATCAGCTGAAAGTAATGGACAACAAACAGAAAAATCACAGCAGACAACCTTTCAGCACTTGGCAGAAGAGGAAGATGGTTTATGGACAATGGATTTTGATGGAGCAGTAGGTAATGATGGTGTTGGGATTGGTATTTAGGTACGTAGTCCTTTTTCTGTCTCAGACAAAGTACCTAGTAATGTCTGGGTATGTTCTTATAAACTTGCTTTTGATTGTTCAAATAGTGAAGCCGAATATGAAGCTTTGATTGCTAGCCTGAAAATTTTAAGGAAGCTAAATGCTAAGAGGATTGCCGTGTACGGTGACTCTAAATTAGTGATCAAGCAAGTTAAAGGCGAATATCAAACAAAACACCCTCGGATGCGGGCATACCGGAATGATTTTTTCGATATATTGAAAGTATTTTCATATTATACATTGACGTGTGTGCCTCGTGTTCAAAATAGCATTGCAGATGCACTTGCTAAGGTGGCCAGCAATCTGAAAATTCCTATGAACTCAAGTAATAAATTTGAAATCCATGTGAAGCATCGTCCCACTGTCCTGGATAATCAAAGACTTTGGCAATTTTTCCAAAATGATGAGGAGATCAATGATTTTATGCAATATAAAGGTGAGTTCGAAAATGTTTTAATGGATGCAGAACATGATGATGGTAGCAGTGAGTTGCAAATAAATCAGATGAAAGTATTATAGCTCAAAGATAATGGAATTCCTAAAGGTTTGATACCTTTAAAGGAGCTTTTTGATCATGATGATGTAGCCCGCAAACCAACATTGCAGCCAACAGAAAAAGGATTTGAAGAGGTAAATATTGGAACGGCTCAGGATCCTAAGATGGTAAAGTTATCCAAATCATTGACACCAAGGTAAAGGAAGAGTATATCAGATTGTTGTCTTCATTTGCAAATGTTTTTGCATGGGATTATTCCGATCTGAAAACATATGATACTAATATCATTCAACACACTATTCCAATCAAAACAAATCAGAAACCATTCCGACAAAAGTTGAGGAGGATTAATCCTAAGCTACTACCATCGATTGAAAAAGAGGTGAACAGGTTATATAAGTCAGGAATCATTGTGCCTATCATATTTTCTGATTGGATATCAAATTTGGTGCATGTAAGAAAGAAAACAGGTGAGATCCGTTTATGTATTGACTTTAGAAATTTGAATAAGGTGTCCTTAAAAGATAACTATCCATTGCCAAAGATGGATCATATATTGCAACGAGTAGTTGGAGCATCAAGGATGTCATTACTCGACGGGTATTCTGGATATAATCAAATTTTGGTCTATGAAGATGATCGAGACAAAACATCCTTCACCACTCCGTGGGGAACCTTCCATTATGCCAAAATGCCTTTTGGTTTAAAGAATGCAGGTTCTACGTTTCAGTGTGCAATGGACATGGCCTTCGATAACGAAAAAGATGTATTTTTGGTTGTTTACCTTGATGATTTAACTGTATTTTCAAAGACTGATGAGGAACATTTATATCATCTAAAAGTTGTTTTTCAAAAGTGCAGAAAATATGGCATTTCGCTGAATCCAAAAAAGAGCCTTTTCGCCATGAGTGAAGGCAATCTCTTGGGCCACATCATATCAAAAGACGGCATCCGTGTGGACCCCGCACGTGTTGAAGCCATTCAGCAGCTTGAAAAGCCTCCGAACAAGAAAGAAATACAATCATTCAATGGTAAACTTAATTTTCTGCGTCGCTTCATTCCAAATCTAGTTGAGCATCTTAGAGAAATCACGAATATGCTGAAAAAGGACAGTCAGATAAAGTGGACCGAGGAGGCGGTAAAATCATTCAATTTGGTAAAATTAGCTCTTTCTTCAGCCCCTACATTGATTAGCCCGGACTACACATAGGACTTCATTTTGTTTTCCTTTGCTTCTGAACACACTTTGGCAGCCGTATTAATGCAAAAGAGAGAAGGAGTTGAAAGACCCATTTCCTTTTTCAATCGGATTATAAGAGACGGAGCACTGAAATACAATATCATTGAGAAACAAGCACTTGTGCTTGTAAAAGCTTTGAAAGACTTCCGTGTATATATACTGCATTCCCACATAATAGCATATGTTCCTAGTGCAGTGATTAAAGACATTTTGGTACAGGCAGACCCAGAGGGAAGATGAGGTAAGTGGATTGCTGCATTGTTAGAATATGACGTGGAGATTAAACCAACCAAGTTGATAAAAGGACAAGGACTTGCAAAAATAACGGCTGAAACAATTCTGCAAGTTCTAGACATAAATTTGATTGCTACCATGACCGATGAAGATGAAGAGAGTATGCCAGTTCAGGTATCTAATATGTTTCTTTCTTCTCCTTGGTATGTTGATATTGTATATGTACTTCAGAATTTGTCTTCACCTCCTGGAGTGTCTAGAAATAAGAGTAGAACGTTGAAATTGAAAGCTGCTACATTCTGCATAATAAATTCTGCATTATATTGGAAAGACCCTGGTGGAATGTTATTGAACTATTTGGTAGAGGAGGAAGCTCAAAGAGTTGTGGAGGACTTTCATAAAGGAGATTGCGGGGGCCATTTGTTTTGGAAAACCACAACAAATAAGATTTTAAGGGCGGGATATTATTGGCCTTCGCTATTTTCAAATGTGTTTAAGGCTGTTAAGAATTGTCATGAATGCCAAGTTTTTGAAGGAAAGCAGAAACTACAGCCCTTGCCTCTCAAACCGGTTGAAGTTAGTGTGCCTTTTCAGTAATGGGGATTGGATTTCATCGGGGAAACTCATCCGGCCTCATCAGGACAACATAGATGGATATTCACTGCCACGGACTATTTTACAAAATGGATTGAAGCTATTTCTACTCAACAGGCCACGGATGCGGTAATCATTTCTTTTCTTGAAACCAATATTTTGTCACGTTTTGGATGTCCTAGTAAGCTAATCATAGATAATGCAGCAGCACTCAAATCAAATAGAATGGTGGAATTTTGTTATAAATACAATATCAGCCTAGGACACTCAACTACATATCATCCTCAAGGCAATGGAAAGGCCGAATCATCTAATAAATCTTTGGTTAATATCATAAAGAAATTGCTAGAAATTAATAAAAAGAACTGGCACAAGAAATTGGTGAATGCTTTGTGGGCTGATAGGGTGAGTCAGAAAAAGTCTATTGGCATGTCTCCTTTCAATTTGGTATACGGTACAGACACGACTTTTCCTACTTCTCTTGCTGTCCCAGTAGTCAAATTGCTTCAGGAAGCTGGTAGTGAAGAAGATCCCATGCAAAGGAGGATTAATCAGATGATTCATTTGCAGCAAACACGGGAGGAGGTATTACAAAATACTTTCAAATTGTAGGAGCGCATCAAAAAGATTTATGATAGGAAGGCAAAAACAGACACTTTCCAGCTAGTTGAGGTAGTTCTGAGATGGGATGCCCGGAATGAAGACAAAGGAAAACATGACAAATTTGAAAACTTATGGAAGGGTCCTTATAAGATTGCAGCATATCGTGGCCAAAACGCTTTCCTTCTCAAAGAAATGAATGGAGATGAATGTCCTGGATGACCGATTAATGGTCGGTTGTTAAAGAGATACTACTTCTGAGTATTTTCTGCTCATTTCATCATCATTGTACATATCGTTTTACTTCTGTTTAATTGCACATGTATACTAACTTCTCATATTCAGTCTGGGGCCCGCAGTGAAGGCTATAATTCTGAAAATAGAGGTTAGTTGGTTTAAGTTTGTCAAGTCAGTTGAATCAATCTTTTTAGTTTTGAGTCTGTTTTGGTCAAACTGGTTTTTGATTTTTCCGTTCAATTCTCAAAATTTTGTGTTGGAATAATGACTCCATCACCCAATGGATGAAGGCACTGTCTAGCTCTTGCAGAGATCTGCGGTCCTTGGCATCTCCAAGGAGCTACCATCCCCATTGGAGCCAATGTTAGAGTCGGTCTAGTTATCCCTCCGTCAGAGATGAAAGCTCTTTTTTGCATTTCATGTTTAGGTGTCCCATTAGTTTCGATTAGTTGCATTTCATTAGGCATGCCATAACTCTGACGGAATGGTTTGTGTTACTCGTTCCCCTCGTGCTTGGCACCGCTGGTTCAAGTCTATTCATAAAAACAAGTCTTCAAAGGTCATGTACAATCCTGTTTCAAATTTTTGGGTCATAACAATGGTTATTGGTCATTAGGTCTTGGGTTTGAGTCAGTCTTGTTTTGAAAAGTCTGAAAAGACCAACAGGCCAGAGGGATGTCCTCGATAGGTTGTTACTTCAATAATTTTCATCATTATATAGATAAATTAGGACTTCTCTTCAAAACTCTGTTTTGAAGATAAGTCGTCATCTCATTTTTGTAAAAATCTTCAAAAATTTCAGTTCTTGAAACTTCCAAGCGCAGCCTTGGTCTCCTTTGCCAGACCATATCACAGCTATCCCTGCAAATAATTGCAAAGAAAATCATCATTTCAATCAAATTTAAGGAGGAAACCAAAAAGGTTAGAAGTCTATTAATCTTGAAAAAGTGTCAATGACAAAACATTACAAAATGGGTCATGGACCAAGAAAAAATCAAAAGGGAGTCTTTATAAAGATATTTCATGACATTTTCAATTCATTTTGCATGTCAAGAGTGAAGAGCATCATTCCAAAGCGAAATCGTGAGTTTGTGAGGAAGTTGGAGCAGTTTCAGGGGTGCGCGACGCATTGGGTAAGGCGCACAACGCACTGGGGTTTAAGCCCAAAATTTGATTAGAAGCGCATGAACTCGCCTCCTCTCTACACAAAATTGTAGGTAGGCTCACATCCACCAGTTGTGCTTGGTTTTTGAAAGATAAATGTAATAGGTTCATGATGTGTTTGCCTTAAAAATCCAAGTGGAAAGCTCTCCTTGTCAATGAAATTTCTGTAGGGTTTTAATGCAAAAAATTGCTGTAAGGGTTTCAAAAACAGAGTGTAACCAAGGTCGTCATTATTTCTCCCTTTCCCTTTGTTTCGCATTCCCAAATTCACCCTTATTCTCCCCATTAATTCCCTCCCTCATCCTACACTATCATCCCTCAAAATCCTAGTCCCTCACCTCTATTACAAAACACATTATCCTTATCATTTCCCTTCCCTTTTCTAAGTCCCTTGTTTTTGTTTCCAAATTCCCTAATTCTATAATGCTTCCCCTGTCCTAATATTCCCTTGTGCATTTGTGCCCCCTTGGTCATAGCATTTTTAGAGCAAAAGAACAGTTTACAGGCAATTATGCACGTAGTTTATACATCAACATATATATTCCAGCTATCTTGTTTTCAAAAACATGTCAGAGACTGAGTCAGTCTATGAGCAGGATTATGATAGTGATTCTACACCGGAGGTAAATGTGCCAAGGAGGTATCACAAAGGTGGCAAAAGTGGTCAGCATGTCAGGGAGGAGCCTACTTCTTTGGCTCAATTGCAAGCTTGTCCACTTGCAATGGATTGTTTTCGGTATCAATCATGTTTTGAATATTGTGAGATGATCTCACACATCCAGCATCATCAGGAATTAGTCCGTTTATTTGTTCTACATTTACAGGATGGTAATGTAAACCTTGCTGGAGTGAATTTCACCTTGTCACCCGAGACTATTGCTCAGGCCACTGGGATACCGAATGTAGGGGTGGAATGGAGTAAACACCAGCAGTTAGGGAGATTCTACTATGAGCCATATATCAAGCCCGGGTATATCAGACACGTGAGTGCAGTTTTTCCTTTCAAATTCCTGAGGGATGAGTATGCACCATTGATGAAACTCATCATTCGATATTTCAGTTGCGAGGGCAGATTCTCACGTCTCTATGCGTACCATGTCCGTTTCTTGATGCATTTCACAAGGGTATGTATCATGAACATTCTGTTTTTCATGTGTCTGAACATAGAGAGGACGGTGCCTTTAGTACAAAGGAAGAGCCCAGGACATCAGCATAAGAGCATCTATCATTATGCATTGATCAAAATCGTAGTGATGCATCAGTTGGCACAACAGGGCATTACTTGGGAAGATTTCATCTCCCGTGATTACTTTGCAGCATTAAAGCCACCTCCCGAGATAGTTCATGATGAGGGAGCACCTTCACACCAGCTAGGCATTCCCGAGACTGAGCATACAAGTGCTCCTCCATATCTGACATGCCAGCGAGGCCACAGGGCCTTATTTGCATCTACACGACGAGTACT
Source organism: Pinus tabuliformis (assembly GCA_031772625.1). Taxonomy (NCBI): domain Eukaryota; kingdom Viridiplantae; phylum Streptophyta; class Pinopsida; order Pinales; family Pinaceae; genus Pinus; species Pinus tabuliformis. Next base: position 1,499,277,533 of record CM062820.1, on the reverse strand, counting down.
ATCTCCACCCGGGGTGGAAGGGGTCTCGTTGACTTCATCAGCACAGCGAGTGTTATCTCCACCTCGTGTGGAAGGGGCCTCGCTTTCGAAAGCAGCACCACAGGTACAGGATAAGGGCAAGAAGCCCAAGCATGAGGAGAGGCCTTCAGGTGAGCCATCAGGTTTTGATACTATTCATGATGATGAGACAGCTTCAGAATCAGAGGAGACCCAATATATCAGGATTATCAAAGAGCAAGGAATGGACATTCGAGCTTTGAAAATTCAGCTGGAGATGGCAAAGTGAAATATCAGGTATTTAGAGTAGCGGAATAAATATCTTGACGACCAGCACGTGATCATAGAACTACAGAACATCCGTGAGAATCGCCAAGCTGCCCAACATAAAGAAATTGAGTTCACCTCTCTAGAGCAATAAGTAAATGAGGATCGAGAGGCTAATCTCGAGAGGGTCAACATCTACTTGGAGGAGCGGCTGAAAAAGGCCAATAGAGACAATGCATTATTAAAACACATGGATATGCATTACAAGGCCCGGAACCTAGTTTGCAAGGCACGAATTAGGAGTCTTAAGGCAAAATTGAAGAAAGCGGTCAAGAAGCAAAAAAGACAAAAGGAGCTTGATCGTCTTTGGATTTTGGCCAAAGCCTCTTTGGTTGAGCATGGTACTTGATTAGGGACCCCCAACCCAAATTTCAACAAGTTTGGGAGAAATTTTGTCAATTTTGAAATTTTTGGTTAAAAAAAACAGGTTTTTTGGCTCAACGCGTAGCGTGCCGCGCACGACCCATAAGATTGGGAGGTCCAAATCACAAATGGTTTGATTTTTGGATTTGTCATGATGAAATATACATTCTCAGCTATTGCCAAGGCATTTCATCAAGTTTTGGGTTCCCAAAAGGTCAAAAAACATGCAAAAAATGGCCTCACTGCCCCTTTTTGAACACACAGGAAGCAGTCTTGGGAGAATGCACTTTTGGAGGGGCAAATGGACAGCAAATTGGAAAATTCCACTTGGGTTGGAAAGTAGACATCCTGGGATTTCTAACAAGCCAACCTAAGCTCAATTTGGATTCCAGGAAGATCCCCAAAAGTAGGTGGAAAGGCACGCGGTGCATAGGGCTCAGGTGCATGGCGCACAGGGTTTTTTTCGCCACAATTTTCATCTTGAGCTCAGGAAACGAAGCCAGTTTGACTAGTTTTGACTTGTGATGGATTTTTTCACTCCCCTTGATGTAATTAATGGAACAGGATGTAATTTTGGCACCTTATTGCTTGTTCTAGAAGATTCATTCACTAAGAAGTGAAAATTAAATGAATGAATCAGTTTCCTACCTTATAGAGGCAAGTTGTTTTGACTGCCTAGATTGTAGTGCTTTGTTTAGACATGGTTGAAACAGCTCCTAGGATAATGAGCTCGACCCCTAGAGGCAAGGGAATGAGTTAGCTTGCCTATATTATGTATTTTCTTAGTCATTTTCAGGGTTGGACTCTTGGGAATAGGTTTTGAGACTCTATTGTACATTTTACTTCAACATTTTCGCAAAGGAAAGACCAGGGTTTCGCAGCACTGTTTGGAATTCATGTGGCTTTATGTCTTGATGGTGTGCTTCTTTCAGTACTTGTAAGTTTGTTATGTGTATCATTATCCTTCTCTCATCTTCTGCAAGTGAACAAATGAAGTGTTAAGGTAGAATTCATAATCTGTAATGCTCTGCCTTTAAGTTTGTTTGATATCCTATGTTTTCATCTGTTTAAGGAGAACTCTTGAGGTTTTCTTGCTCTCGTTAGCTCCTCACCTATCTGATATACTCACCTCATTAGCTTTAAGGCATCAATCAATTGCCTACCTTGCTCCAATCAGACCTCTACAGAAATTGTGTCTCATCCCCGCACCCAAAATTGCCTTTCCCTTTGATTCAACAAAAAACCCAAAAAATCACCTTTAAACCTCTGCACTTAATATCTAGCCTAATATTAGTTACAATTTCAGTCATCTCGGGCCTCATTAATTATATTTTTCCGAGATTGACCCAGAGAGAGCCCTCTCCTGTCCTCGTAGGGCTAGCTACGAGGCTGAGCATGGTTTGATGTTGCCTTGAGTTTTGCCTTCCTCAGCCTGGGGCAAATTTGAGCGTTAACAGTACATATGTACATGTTCCAAAGGAGAAATGAACCAAGTTGGATAATAAATCTGAAAAGTGCATCTTTATTGGGTATAAGGATGGTTTGAAGGGTTATAAGCTTTGGAACCCAATAACAAGGAAGGTTGTGTAAAGCTGAGATGTGGTGTTCAGAGAGGTGAAAGATGTTAACATGAAGTCCAACCAAAGGAGCCTGAGAAGATAGAGTTTGAGCTAAAGGAGGAAGAATCAGACTCTATAGTAGAGGAGGAATCAGAAGATGAAGAGCCACAAGCTCCAGGTTTGAGAAAATCAGTTCGAGAAAGAAGGCAACCAGAAAGGTATAGTCTATCTGCTTTCTATTTAGATTTTTCTTTATCTATTACTGATGATGATACCATAACTATGAAGGAAGTAGTAGTTTCATAGGATGGAAAACTTTGGAAAGATGCCATGGTTGATGAAATGGCATCTTTGCACAAAAATGAGGCTTGGGATCTAGTGGAGTTGTCGGTTGGAAGGAAACCAGTTGGAAGAAAATGGGTGTTCAAGAAGAAGACAAATGTAGAAGGAAAGGTGGAGAAATACAAAGCTCGATTGGTAGCAAAAGGTTATGCCCAGGTGCCAGGAACTGATTTTGGTGATATTTTTTCTCCTATTGCCAAGGTAACTTCTATTAGATTAGTTTTATCTGTTGATGCTACTTTTTATTTTGAGGTAGAATAGATGGATGTGAAGGCAACGTTTCTTCATGGGAATGTGTAAGAGGAAATCTACATGAAGCAACCTGAAGGCTTTGCGGTGAAGGGTAAGAAAGAATACGTATGCAAGTTAAAGAAGTCTTTGTATGGGTTAAAACAATGACCAAGGATATGGTATCAGAAATTTGATACATTTATATGGGTACTGGGCTTCACCAAAAGCAAAATAGATCACTGTGTGTATTTTAAATTAATTGGTGACCATGTTATGTTGCTAGTTGGAAATGACAAAGAAATTATCCAGGATTTGAAGACCCAATTGTCCTCCAAATTCAACATGAAAGATCTTGGTGCTGCAAACTATATTTTGGGCATGGAAGCTAAAAGAGATCAAGAAAAGAGGAAGCTATGGTTAAACCAGAGGAAGTATGTTGAGACAAAATTGCAGAGAATTAATATGCAGGATAGTAAACCAGTGAAGGTTCCTATTCCTGTAGATGTAAAGTTATCTGCTGAACAATGTCCCAAGACACAAGAAGAGGAAGAGGATATGTCCCGTGTTCCATATGCAAGTGCAGTCGGTAGCCTAATGTATGTGATGGTGTGTACTAGACCAGACATTGCACATCCAATGGGAGTATTGACCAAGTTTATGTCAAAACTAGGGAAGGAGCATTGGACAACAGTGAAGCAGGTTTTCAGGTATTTGTGCGGCACTAATGATTATAGTTTGTGCTACCAAGGAAGACCAAGATTGGACAGATTTTTGGATATCCTTGGCCTTGTTGATGTAGACTGGGCTGGTGATCTAGATCAGAGAATGTCTACAAGTGGGTATGTGTTTAACCTATTTGGAGGTGGATTTAGTTGGATGAGTAAGAAACAATTTGTAGTGGCACTATCAATTATAGAGGTAGAATACATGGCAGCCACTCATGCAAGAAAGGAAGTAGTTTGGTTGTAGAGATTGTGTTCAAGTATGGGGTTAGTACAAGGAGCTATAAGGATAGACTATGACTGCCAAAGTGCAATATTCTTGGCAAAGGACCCTGAATATCATTCAAAGACAAAGCACATTGATGTTTAGTATCACTTTGTGAGGGATATTGTTACAGGGAAAAGTGTCTATATAGAACTGCTCTATCCCACTAAGGTGTGACAGCTTCCTTAGAAAAAAAGAGAGAAAAACTACTTTCGTTTTTCATTTATGAATTATAAATAGAGAAGAACAAGAAGACCAACCTCTGTCTTGCACTAATCTCCTGATTTGATTCCTCTCTTCTTTGATAGTCTTTCGCTACCTGCTCCCTTGCACGCCCAGCTTCACAAAGTACCTGTAAGATCAAAGTAGCATAGCACTATACAAAGACATGGATCTACAATCATAAACAATCTAGGATCAGATGTAAATTGACCATAGAAATGCAACAAATATCAGTGACACAAGAGTATGGAAGAAAACTAGAATAGCTTTTATTGACAAACAGGAAAGAGCCAAGAGGAGTTACAACCAGTTGTTCTGACCTAGCATCAACCTCTCAGCAAAGAAGCCCCTCTTCACCTCATACAAAGCTTAGATCACCCAAAAATCTGATGTTTGTCTCAAGAAACCAACAACAATTCCTTACAATATGCAAAATTCCAGCCTCCCCACCCCCGGATCTCTAGGATGAGAGATCTATATATAGATATTTGCATAGGTGTGAGTCAGCTCTGGGTTTTTGGTTAGTGTCTTCTCTCCGATAGTTCTTGATGCCACTTGGAGATCTCATTGATCTCTTACTCATCCTTCGGCGATTTTGAAAGGCAAGTGTCCCAGGAGAAGTTTCTGGAAGATTCCATGATCATCCACCTCACAAACTGTCTCCGCCACTTGTCTTTTCCCATCAATTGTACCACATAGAAGGGATTTTTGAAATGCAACGCACTTCCCATGTGTACAAGGTGTGATGCATTGCACCCTGGCCATGGAGCAAGTGAAATGATCTAGTTTTGTCCAGTTCTGAGCAGTTTTTCATGGAGAACTTCTGGGAGAAGTTGTAATCAATTGACCTTGTTCCTTTAGGGGTTAGAACAACACTTTTAGGGACTTAGGAGCCCTTGGTTATGGACATTTCATGCTTGGGGTTGTAGTGCCCAAAAATGTCTATAACAGTTGCCCCCTAAAGCATGAGGTCGTTAATCTTTTGATGTCGGGTGAAATGCTTTATTATGAGGATCCGAAGTTATTTCAATGCTGGGAGGAGACCTGTAATAAGATACAATACAATACATTATCTTCATAATATTTTCATGATCTAGCTGAGGCGGGCATTCCCATGCTCAGCTTTATAAATTCATTTTCATGTACATAGGATAGACAATCGTCTGAGTGAAGACTAATGATTTTGATAGAGCCATCATCCCTTTAATTAGATGATTATTTGTGCAGCCATGATGTACATTTGATGTTTTTATTTTCCTAAATGTATATCGTAGCCCGGATGGATGAAACTAGATCCGGGGTCTTCAATCCCATTCGATCTTCACTCGAAGTACAAGCCTATCCATGTGAGAAATGTTCTGATCTCGAACATGGAAAGACATTGCTTAATTACCAGCCAATGATGTAAGTTGTTAACAAGCGCGAGAGGAATCACCGATAATGATAATGACCCTCAAGGTACTGCAGTACAGTTCACGTGGTGTGAATAAAGGACTTGGCATCGAACACCACGCAAAATCTTTCGGTCGAAGGTCATTGATGTAAACCTGTCGCCGGAAGTGAGAAACTTGCCATTGAGGCATGCAAGCTTCAATGTACTGAATGGGGTGTTCCTAGATCAACTTCGTGGATAATGAGCTGATGTCGACAAGAAGTGATCCGTCATAGGAGGGCCTTAATGGATCCCACATCAATGACACAGAACAGAGCAAATGATTTTAATGGAGGTGAAAACGATGTGGTGACATAAGGTTCAGGGTGGTGGTCATGAAAGAATGGAGTATAAATGTATTGTAGTGGGTGAGACATAGGTGAATTCTCTGAATGACTTCTCTTAAACATATCGGTGACACTGACATGATGGATTGGTAGCATTACCCAAAATGTGGATGGTATGATGGGACCATGGTGATGTGACCGGTGAATGAAACAACCCAACCTGACTTGGATGCGGAGTGAAAGTGTCATGTTCAAGAGCGACTTGCTACCAACAAAGTTTCTTCAAGTTTTCTTCCCAATTTTCCCCAGTCATTGCTGACCAGTACATCTTTATTTTTATCAAGCTTGAGGAGGATAACATATGCTTGTTCTATAATTTTCCCTTCAGGCAAACCCATCGCTATGTTTTAATGACCCTAGCGACAGTGAAACTCGTTCTCATCTATAGAGAAGTTTGTCGCTATTAAAATTTTAACGAGTTTAATGACAAAGATAACTCGGTCCTTTTCAATTTTAGAGAGTCTAAAAAGGAACGTAAAGGAAACTCCAAAATTCCTTTTTCGTCATCTAATCCCTTAAGTCCGAAAAAGTATAAAACAATACAGAAGGGATGAATTTTCGATAGTTTTAACGAGCCGAACAAAACAAGCGCTTGATCTTTTTGTGTAATAATCCCTCAGGTCCAAAAAGATTAAAATTTAGAGGAGTGATAGCACTTCCGGTCCCTTTAACGAGCTGGAGAGGCCAATGGCTCGACAATCTTTTCATATTTTACGAGTCAGTTGAAAAGAGCTTAAAGGAGACTCGTCTTTTGAGGAACGAGTGATAAAATGGGTAGCAATTGATTCCAGGTAAGGTTTGGAATTTTCCAATCACGGCAGTGTTACAAGGATGGCTAGTGAGATCACTCCTTGCAACTGTTCCTCAAAATGGGTAAACAATCAAATGGAGGTGAATGATCAGCCAATGCAAAAGTGGAGGTGACGGTGCAAACATGACCAAGGCTTTAAATGCTAAAGTATTACATTCACGATGGTTATTTACCGAAAATTGGTTCATGTTTTAATGAGCTTAAACTCTGGGGGAACATGTGCTCATTGCTTATGCTTATTTTTTAACGAGCATGAAGTCTGTGCTAAAACTGCTTGATGTAGGTTTATTTTTTAAAGAGCTTGAACCCTGCAGTAACACTGCTCGTGGCGGGTTTATTTTTTAACGAGCTTGAACCCTACGGTAATACTGCTCATGATAAGTTTGCATGCCCCCCAAGCTTCATTGCATTCAACTTGGTGGTTGGAATGAAGGTTTACCTTCGAGATCTTCGAAAGACTTGACTTTGATTTTACGAGATCGTAATCAAAGACTCGATTTGGAAAGGGAGTCGTTTCATTTTTTAATGAGGTTGACACAGTAAAAGAACTATCCTCATGACTCCTTGTTTCATTTTTTAATGAGGTCGACACGAGATAAGAATTGTCCTCAGAATCCACTGTATTTACAGTATTTGATAGAAAATCAAAAACTGAAGGATGATTATGGTCATTGGAACTATCTTCCTTACAATTCGGAAGATGGGAGCGATGGTGGTAATCTTCCCATGGTGCCTCTCCTATCATCATTGATTGAATGATTCATTCGTCTGTAGAATGTACATGTGACCAAGGATCTGAAGAGGTGCCATATTCCTTAGACCTATCTATCCAAACACTCGATGAGCGTTGATTTGGGTTTGCCCCCCAGACCAAGAAAATTGATTGCTACAATACTTCTAAAATGGTGATGATCCATGCTGACAAAATTTTTAGGAATCATCCGAATCCATTAGATATAAAAGATTTCATATTGCAGGTTTCAACTGTGGCCACTTCTGCCAAATTACTAGGAGGCGGTAGGGCAAAAGTACCCATTAAGGTGGGGTCTTTTAGGAGGCCTACTCCAATATTTTGAAGCGAATGATTACTTCCATGGATCATTGGAATGCTTCCCGTAACTTGTGAACTTTTGGGGAGAAATGTTTGTTGGTCGACGATTGTAATTCTTCCTTGGAAGGGAAATGCAATCTTCCTGAAGTAGGTCGACAAAACTGCGGCCATGGCATATATCCAGGGCCTTCCAAGTAGGATGTTGTAATCGAGGTTTCCGTCGATTACTTCAACATCAATTTCTATTGTTTTTCCCCCAAGTTCAAATTGCAAGTTACTTAACATCTCGTATGGAGTGTATGATCGTCCATCAATGCTTTTAACGTCATTGATGATCTCAACAAGGGTGGTGAGCCTAAATGTTTCCAAAAACTCATCGACACAATACATGTAGATGCCCCCTCATCAATAATTGTTCGATGAACAGTTTTGTTGAGGGCTTTCACTTGAATAAGGAAAGCTAGTTGAGCCGGTAACTGAGGGTCATATCCTTTGTGATTAAAGGATATAAGATTGGAATCCGTTGGGTCAATCCCACCTATTACTGATAATAGATCCTTCTTTTGGGAGAGGCAATTTTGCGGTACATCAAGTGTCGATATAGCGGACGGTGATTGGGCCAGGTCCTCTACTATATTATAATTCTGTGCTACTTTCGCATGAGGATTAAATGTCGATTTGTGTACTACTCCATTTGGAAGCTTTATCATTGGTTTAGGAATGATGGGTGGCACAACTTCGGTCAAAGTTGTTGTCGAACTACTAGGTTGTTCATTAGCCTTGTTATTCGACAACTGTGGATTCCCGTAATCTTTATTCCTTGTCAAAGCATCATTTTGCTGCTTTGAGATAGACAACATAAGCACTTGGGATCGGGAAGCATTTTGATTAGCAACCAGTTTGGTTCTCGGGTTTGGAAACGGATCAGTCAATACTGCTGAGGTTTTTGAACTCTTAAAGAGTTTCTTAACTTCAGCTTTATGTGGACAATCTCTCGTCCGATGATCCTCATCACATATATGACACCTCGCAGGGGGTTTCCTTTGCCCAGAAGGGTTTGCAGAAGCTTTTTCAGGAGATGACTCATCCTGCTTCCTTTTTCTCCCTTTCTTTTTCTTCTTGCCCCCTGGTTGCTTCAGTTGTTTGCCTTTATCTGTCGATACGGCATTTACTTCCGAGGCAAGAAGTTCATCTTTTGCATTTTGACCTGAAATCTTATGGGCCTTTTTGGATGTAGCCTTTGTCGATTTCATGTCTGTTGCGCCAATCACGCCATCACCAACATGAGAGTCATTGTTTGATTTAGGAGGAGGAGGAATTGAGAATTCCGGTCTAGGGGCGTCAGGTATTTTATCGTACAACATGCCGGACTGAGTGTAAATCAAGTCCAAATATTGCGCACGAGTGATAACTTGCTCTTCTGTGATGACTCCCCATTTTGCCACATCTTCCGTGATGGAAGGTAGTAATGACTTGATAAAGAATTCAGCTAAAAGCTGATTGGGAACATGTGTTTTTACCATTCTACGATGACGTCGCCACTCATGTATATGATCAGATATGTGAGTGGCCGTCGTTTGTTTGAAATTGGTAAGGAGTTCCGTTCCCGTTTCGTACCTTATTGGTAATTGAAAATGGGTTAAAAAGGTTGTGGCTAGGGTACTGAAGTTGTCGAACGAAGCTCTAGGAAATTTGATATACCATTTTGCTGCTGGACCAGTTAACGTCCTATGAAAAGGCGAAGCCTAATCGAATCATCGTTTAGGGTGTTTGATGAACACCATAGACGAAATGTCATTACATGATTCGACGGGTCTTCACCTGGATTTCCATTAAATTTAGGAATATCTGACGGAAGTTTATGCGGAATCGCTGGCCACCAAGGGGCATAAGCAATTGGATCATTCATCAGCCGGTTTAGATCTGGTAATTCTAGAGTTGCTACAAAGGGCAATTGTTGATTCAGGTTAGGCGAAGCATACCCAAGATAAGATGGAATCGCCTGAGCAGTGGGTCTTTGCATACCAGCATAAAATATTTGATGATGGTAACTTTGATAACGTTGATGGGCATAACCATTCTAATATGGTCATTGATAACCGCTTTGGAAATGCAGTTGCCCATTACTTACAAAGACTTGTTTCTTAGGTCCTTGATATGATTGCTAGAATGGTGGTTGTTGAGATTGAATCAGCCATGGTTGTTGGACCATTTGCTGTTGCTCAATACTGGATGATTGACCAAGATGAGGAGTCATAGTACTTGTTTGAGCCTGAGTCCCTCCAGATAAGGAGGCACTAACCTGAGGTTGTGATTGAGTCGTTGAGACAAGAGGCTGTTGTATTGCAACCTGAGAAACTTGGGGTTGACATACAACAGGTAGCGCTTGTATTTGTGACGCAGTCACCATAGCAGGTATAGTGGGAATATTTGACACAAGGTGGACTGGTTGCATTGAATATACAACCCTTGGTTGTTGAGACAGTATTGGTACCCAACCACTGGATGTAATTCCAGTTTGACCTGAACTTTGTTGTAAACTCCCATATGGTTGTGCTCTGGGAGGGAACAATGAAAAGGCATATTGCCCTCCATATGGTGGCAATCCAGTACTTAAAGGGTAGATTGGCCTTTGAAGACACATTGGATCAATTTTTTGAGTTTCAACATAAGAAATACCAGATGATAAACCAGATGAAGAAATAGGAACTAACCATGTCGTCGAAACAGTCTCTGATTGGACTCCAGTTTGTTGTTGATAACTTGCCGGGACAGATGGTATACCAGCAAACATCGTTGGAGTAGCAATAGGAGGCTCTGCCACTGTTGCATCAGATGACACAGTCCTGGATGTCGACGGTTGTTCAGACATATCTAGTCCATCCAAAAGATTTTTAGCGATTCTACAAGAACTAGCGATGAAGGGCGACTAACTTCTAAGACCAACGAGGGAACATTGATGTTATTCCGATTAAAATAAATTTTAGACGCTTTGACACAGCATGTTTTTTCAATTTTTAAGAGTCGAGAAAAAACAAAAGAGGACTCTAGTCGCCTTCGATTTTTAATGAGCCTGAAGTGACAAGTGCTCAAATGGACCTTTTCCGTGAAAGAGTCTGAAAAGGAATGAAAGGGACTTCTCTGGAAATCTGGGTAGAGGGATTACCAAACCAATCAAAAAACTACAGAATACCTTTTATGGTACGACAGTCAATCTTCCCGAATGCTGTGTTCAGTGCATTGCGATCGATAGGGCGGCACACACGGCTTCCTATGGATAAAGGATTAAGCCTATTGTGGTCTCCCAAAATATACTCGACGGTATGTGGGAGCACAAGTCCATACTGGCACTTACTGTCCCAAAGAGGAGGAATCGCCCAACCATCAGTGAGAACAACAGTTACAAGGGTTTACGATGCCAGAATACGTCTCTAGCCTAGACTTCTAAATGTTGTGCGTTAGGTTCCAAAGCATTGTTAGATTCATTGAATTTATTTTATAGTTGATCTTGTTTATGAAGTTTGCCTTTCAGGTTCACCACGAGATGTATATGTAATTCCTAAAATGCAATCTAAGATGATAAACAAACTTTTTATCTTCTTTGTGCAATGAAAATCCTAGGCACTAAGGAAAGAAAGACAGAATCCTTTCACAAAGAGCAAAGAGCACACTCTAAATGCACTTTCCTAAATCAAACCAATCAGGCTGTCTATATGCAAATGCACATGCATGTATTTTTTTTCGAATTTCTTAGTATATGAATGCTAAAAAGAAAGTTGATGCGCAAATCTGAATTTCTTTTCAAGCGACAAATATCAACAAGTTTCTTTTCGAAATAAAAAATGGAGACGATCACAACACCTTACGATTTTGAAATGAATACTTGTTCTTGACACAAGAAAATTACAAATTTAGACCAAAAACAATAGTAACAGGATAATCGACCATCAACAGCAATCAAACTCTTTCCTACAATTGTAATCGACACTTGCGACAATTTCAAATCAAAGGACGATAGTACGATTATGCTACTTTTGCAAAGGAGAACTGAAAATTACTCAACAAACACACAAAAACATCTACAGTTCTTTTGTACAAAGGAGGCGGAATAACAACAAGGAAAAGGGGTTTTAAATAGACATTTACTGATCACAGGCAGCAAAATTCAGGAATAGAACTGGAAAGAATGAATCACAGAAACCAAAGCTGCACAGAGCCTAGTCTGATCAGCGCACCTGTAACATAGAGCATTTGAAATGCAGTGCACCTTGTCCACTCGGGAAGTGCGCTGAAGTTCAGATTCTCTGAACAATACCTGTGCTGGGCCAAAAACGAGATTCTGTTTGGGTTCTGGGTCACAGTTTGCAGTTGAGTTCTTGGGTTTTGGTCGAGAAAAAAGCAATAAGAAATGCAACAATTAGGGGTAGATCTAAGGAGGATCTAAGAGCTATCACAAGGGCAATCAAATAGTTTGTGAATCAGTTGTTGAAATCATAAATAGATCCAGTAGATGGATTGAAGTAGCATTTATCTACTTTGCATTTGTTATGGCAAATGCAGTTCGAATACTACCTGTAAGTTTATGAAATAGACAACAAAGAATGATAAACAAACAAACTAATTCTTCCCCAGTGGAGTCACCATTTTGTTACAGGGAAAAGTGTCTATATAGAACTGCTCTATCCCACTAAGGTGTGACACATGCCTTAGAAATAAACATATAAAAGCTACTTTTGTTTTTCCTTTATGAATTATAAATAGAGAAGAACAAGAAGACCAACCTCTGTCTTGCACTAATCTCTTGATTTGATTCCTCTCTCCTTTGATAGTCTTTTGCTACCTGCTCCCTTGCACGCCCAGCTTCACAAAGTACCTGTAAGATCACAGTAGCATAGCACTATACAAAGACATGGATCTATAATCATAAACAATCTAGGATCAAATGTAAATTGACCATACAAATGCAACAAATATCAGCGACACAAGAGTATGGAAGAAAACTAGAATAGCTTTTATTGATAAACAAGAAAGAGCCAAGAGGAGTTACAACCAGTTGTTCTGACCCAGCATCAACCTCTCAGCAAAGAAGCCCCTCTTCACCTCATACAAAGCTTAGATCACCCAACAATCTGATTTTTCTCTCAAGAAACCAACAACAGTTCCTTACAATATGCAAAATTCCAGCCTCCCCACCCCCGGATCTCTGGGATGAGAGATCTATATATAGATATTTGCAGAGGTGTGAGTCAGCTCTTGGTTTTTGGTTAGTGTCTTCTCTCTGATAGTTCTTGATGCCACTTGGAGATCTCATTGATCTCTTACTCATCCTTGAGCGATTTTGAAAGGAAAGTGTCCCAGGAGAAGTTTTTGGAAGATTCCATGATCATCCACCTCACAAACTGTCTCCGCCACTTGTCTTCTCCCATCCATCGCACCCCATAGAAGGGCTTTTTGAAATGAAATGCACTTCCCATGTGTACAAGGTGCGATGCATCACACCCTGGCCATGGAGCAAGTGAAATGATCTAGTTTTGACTAGTTCTGAGCAATTTTTCATGGAGAACTTCTGGGAGAAGCTGTAATCAGTTGACCTTGTTCCTTTAGGCGTTAGAACAACACTTTTAGGGACTTAGGAGCCCTTGGTTTATGGACATTTCATGCTTGGGGTTGTAGTGCCCAAAAATGTCTATAAAAGATATGATAGAAGACAAAAAGGTGTTGCTGGTAAAGGTGGACACTTTGAAGAATACTGCAGATGCATTAACAAAATCTATGAGTTGTGAAAAGTTCTCTTGGTGTAGAGAAACAATGGGAATTGTAGGGCTGGATAAATGACTAAGCTCTCTTATAGCCCCATGTGGAAAGAAAACAAAAAGTGGCTGAACGTTGGGTTGTGTTATACTCTTTCCATGACTAGCCCACGTAGTTAACCACGGGGTTAGAAGGGGGGCAAAGGCCCCCCTTCATTGCTCCAATTGTGTAGCGGGGGGAGTCAGAAGGGGTTTGAGGGTTGCAGGTAGCCCCACTCTATGAGTTCCATGATAGCACTCCAGAAAATTTTGGTTTTGAACCCTGTATTAGGCTGGGTGGACCTACGTATGGTTTTGTGCATGTTTTTCATACATTGTTTTGGATGTAATGGTTTTTGGTCCATGGTTTTGGACGCAATGGTTTTCGGTCCATTGTATTGGATGCTTCGGGATGTATAAATATGTATTATAAAATTGAAAGGAACATAATGAAAAATCAAGCTGGTATTCCTGATTTTGGGATCCAGGGGAATGTATCTATGTATATGTGTTTTATGTGTTATGCTCTCGCATTGTTTATGTTCTGTGTTTTAGAATTCGTATGTAGATATTTTCTGTACGGGGTCAAAACCTACAATTATAAGTCATCTCGATAGGCTTTTGATTAGCCAATGCACGTAGTGGGCAGACCCACCTTGACATGTAATGCTAGATTTCTTCAAATGCACACTAAAGGAATAAGGCCAGTGGCTAAAGTAAAGCCCAATACATGGTCTTATGAGTGCTATGTGATTGTGGGAAATGAAGGTTGAACAATGAATACATTGTGTTAAATCCCTATGCTATATAGAGCATTGAATTAGTCATAAACTCTTTCATGCTATGCACTAGATTTGTCCTATGTGCCATATTTGGTAGATACACCAAATGGGATATTCACCATAGTTGGTACAGGAAGGCATTTGTAGGCATTGAATGAATCACCATGATTTGAAGGCTCTACCAAGTTTAGTAGCACATTGGAGGTAATTTTTGGGAGGTCTGGATCAAGGAAACAGTGACCACAAATTACATAACTAAATTAATGGTGCCTCGCTTTATCAAAATTCACCATAACTTAATTCCTTCAACTTCTGGAAGAATTAAATGAGAAAAATCATGCAAGAAAAATAAATATGACTATAGTTCAGACTACGATTATAAAGTAGATCTCATGCATAGAAGGGAAATTAATAGGCATGGAGAGCCTTGTTGTAGTGTGTAGTTTGACTGAGAATTAATTCTTAGTATAGGAGACACTCACGTGGCAATTTTTTGCATTAATTGAGTTGCAGTGGCCAACCAATTTGATGCAACAACATAATGGAGAACCCTGGTACAATTATGATATTGATTATGCAGATCTATCTTATGCAGTATGGGAAGCCATGTAGAAGTACACACTTGGGCAAGTGTAATTGACAATAGGAATAAGATCATTCTCTGTGTAACAGAGAAAAAAAAACTGGATTGCAATTGTGAAAGCAGGGTCAAATGTAGCATCATTGAGTGAGATAAGTGGAGAGATTTGTGTATTGGTGAGATACTGTGAGAGGGAAGAAGAGGGCTTAGAGTAGAGAACAATGTGGAGTATGTTTCAAATGCATTGAAGACAGAGAGCTGCTATGTGGACTAAGAGTTGTGATGATGTTCTTTCTATTACAGTGTGAGCAGAGTGAGCATACATCACAGTGTTGCATGGCTTGTGTAAGGTGAAGGATGCAGAGGAGAACACATAGTTGATAACAGGAATAGTGGCTACCAATTGTAGTGGATATCAAGTTCCTTATCGAGTGTGGGTTGGAGCCTACAAAATAAGGAGTTGGTTCTTGCAACAAATCCATGAAGTTGGTAGTTCAATTGGTTATTATCGTAAGCTAACTGGGTGTCCATTGAAGAAGGGGAATTGGTGCTTCCTGTTAGTGGGTGCTAGAAAACAATCTAAGGGAGTTGGAGCTTCCCATGAGTGGGTGCTAAAAAAATGATGTAATTGAGTAGGAGCTCATATTTACATCATAATAAAAAAAAACCTTTGGTGGTTTTTATCCTAGAATGGTTTCCACGTTAAACATCAATGTTCATGTGTATGTTTCTCATATTGTGTGTATTCATGTATTGATATATTCATTTGTTGCATATGTTGTGATAGTGGTTGCTAACATGATGCTTGCAAGTTTGAATAAAAATATAAACTGGCACAAAAGTAAAAAATTTCCTTAATGTCAATTCACCACCTCTCAGTATTAAACATTGTTTCCAGAAAATGCTCCTAAAATTAACATCACATTCTCTTATCAAGGTATCATTCCCGCCAAAAAAAACAAAAAAATATTGTTCGATGGGCACTGTTTTATCCTTTTTCCTTAACTTGGGGGTAGGGTTGGGAGAAACTCATTTTTTTTCGTTTGTGGGAAGCCAAAATTTAGTGATGTCAATTAAAAGCTTCACTTAGTTGACCCATCTACCTTTTGTGAGCATGAAATTTCAGTTAAAATAATTAATTCATTTCTTAGTGTTATTGAGTGAATGAGTTTGATTTGATTTTGAGGTTAAGGGTTTTATGATTCAATAGCTTAAGCTTCAATAGAAAATTGAAGTATTAATTTGTATGGATTCTTAAGCATCGAATAGAAACTTTGTGATGATTTTGTATTGATATTCTCCTGATAAAATCGATTTCTAATAAAATAGAAACTCTACAATCCAATAAAATAGAATCTTGACCCTTGTGAAAATTTCACCTCCAATGTGAAAACCTTGAAGTTGTTATATAAATCCTCTGATCTATGAAAATGTTCTAGAAAAATCACCATTCCATAGAGGTCAAATGAATTAGAGCCTTAATGACCATGTTTGTCCATAACCTCTATTTAGTTGGGTAATTGGAGATAACTATAACTTAATTGGTTAACATAGTTGACAAGTCAAGTTAAAAGCAAAGGCTTGTCCCCAAGGACTGTTTGGGTCCTCTCAATATTATTACATAACCATATGAAGTAATTGTATCATAATTCATGACTTATACTTCTCCTACAAAGAATTAATAGTTATTCATTCTTAAATGTCTAACTAGTATCCATTTCACTCAACCATAATGCCTAGGAATGACGTTGTCGACTAGTCTAACATCAAAAAAAAAAAACAATCATTAAATCATGGTGTAACATATGTGGTGGTTAAAAAAAAGTTATCCATAGTTTTTAAGTGAAGTAAATCATAAGCTAGGCAATGGTTGTGACTGTTGAGATGTTGTTGGTTTGTATGGGCCTGACCCAGGTTCAAAGGTGATTTAGCCAAGAAAATCCTGATAGTACTGGCCCTTTCGGTAATATTCCACGTAGCGTGGACTGAGGTCTCATCCAAAGTAGTATGGGAGGGTGGTAGAACCAGGTTTTCACACCTTAGGGATGTTTGATGAGCTTTTGGACGTCTGCGGTTTGACACTGTACATACGTCGCTACGCGCACCTATTAGACCCTCGTAATCTGTGATGCTGCCTTCGCGTAGCCCTACTCGGGGCACGACCCTTATTATGCCCAATTTCCTTGTTATTTAACCTGTTATTACCTAATTACTTAACTTATCTATGTAAGACTGGTGATAATTGACAGTATATCTAGCAGTCATATAAGTGCGCGGGATAAATAAAATAGTATAAATGTAAAGAAAGAAATACAGAAACAGATGCACTAAATTTGGAATCAACTTCTCTTTATTATTCTTCATTCAAGATTACAGACTCGATACCGCCTTGCACACTTAGTTGCAGGGGTATGCGCACTCAGCTACATAGCCTCTTCCTACTACTATGACCCAATACACTTAGACTCTTACTCTATGCTCCAACCATTCGTATTCATCTCTTCTTCTTCAATTCTCTATCTTTAAAGCTTAGAGCATCACTCTATTTATACAATCCCATGGTCTGTGGACCATGCGTAGGCCGACATGACATTACATTACTTTACAATACTTAGAGTGGACAACCTTATGACTTAACCTATACTTTGTGCTCCGTGCTCGCAATTCACTCAGTGTTACAGTACATTTGACCAAAACTTGGGATTTGAGGCCCAAAACATGCTGTGGGGGGATTCCATACCCAACAGATGTAAACTACTTTACTGACACAGAATGAAATATTTTCAAATAGAGCTATTTATGTGGTAAGCATATCAAACTTGCTAGAACTTGGGTTTCTTTAAACAGATCCATTGGTAGAAACAAATGGAAAAGTTCATAGGTTATTCTTAGAAATATATCCATTTTTTGTATGTTAGTGAAGATCTTAAAACATCAAATACAACACTAGGACAAGACCAAATTTTCTATATAATTTCAACGAGAACTTTATCCACATTGGATATTTTTCGAATGTTCGGTTAACTTTATAAATCACCTTAACTAGGACCAAATCTTAGGCTCATAGTGATTACTAGGAGGTTGAACAAACATATTTTATGGAATAAAATGCATTGTGCATGTTTTTAATTAATAATAAATGATAATGCAATCATCTTTCCTAGAAGCTTTCCACCATCGCGTTGAAACAACTTCTTCTTCTTGGGATTTTTCCAAATACATTACATTCACTATTGAGTTAAACTTGAAAAATTGTAGAGTTGTTACAAAATTTATATAGTATATACACTTTTTGACTGAAAATTTTATTGATATAGGGTCAAGGTAATGTTTTTGTCTATATAGAATAGGGAAATTATCCCTGAGCCAAAATTCAAATGTCTTTAGGAACCAGTCAAGTGAAATCATGAAGTATAACAAGGAAGAAGATACCTTGCATTCCTAATTTGGTGAAGGCCAGGCAATCATTGTATAAATATATTACCAATATGCTAAAGACAACCTAATCTCTAAAGAACCAAGAAGTAAATTCGATTGTCAGATTATTTATATTTCTTCCCACTTTCCCAATTGATATTCTCGATTATATGATTTGATAAATTTCTTAATGAAATACAAAAATAAATATCAAATAGGTAATTGGTTATAATAACATCCAAAACAAAACTATCCCTAGAATTTTAAAAAGATATGACATCTTGACAGATCATTTCCACTTGTGAGGCTTCACACATGTTGTCATGTTTTCAACAAGAATAAAGTATACAAGCATTCAACCAGGACTAAAGTATTATTTTTTTCTACGATTCTTCATTTTCCAATGTGAAACAAAGGTTCATATTTACTCAGCTATACAAAAGCTTCAAAATAGATGCATCTCTATTTTATTTTTATTTTTTTTAAATCATACCATTAAAGGAAAGATTCACTAATTTTTATTATTAATAAAAATAAAGTTTCTTATGCTCCAAACCCTCCCTTAATCATCATATAAATGCTATGAGTGCAATCCCTAAATTTAGGTCTCGAGAAAATTTTATGGGTGAATATTTTCCATTTGGTTATTTTTTCCAATTTTAAAATATATTAACCAATCTAAAATGAGTATTCTCCCAAACTTCTATAATACAAACTTGTTTTACTTATTTTTTTTTCCTAATTTTATAAAATATGTGAAATCATTAGGTATTTAGAAAAGTATAACTAAATATTCATCATTAATATTTTAAGTATTCTAAAGATTCACAAAGGTTTCCACACTCACAACAAAAATATAGTCCCTTAAATTGTCCATGTTTGAAATTAAGTTTGATGTTACTACGCTATAGTTATTGGGGTTTTAGATATATTTTTTTTGTATATGTGTAAATATTTTTCAAGAAAAGTAATAACGCCATTGTTTGCAAGTAATGTCGATCTATAGATAAAGTGTACTAGAGATGATTAAAACCTTTAGTACTAGAAATGAAAGACATGTTGATTAAAACAACTTCCATAACACATACTGTATAGTGGTACTATTTTAATAAAAAAAAATACAATTCTTCTAATAAGACAATATTTTATAGACCCTTTAGTTTATAATGTATTTCTTTGTAAGGCAACGAGAATGGTTCAAGTGAGTTTTCTGCATCGATATTATTACATCAATTTGACATATTGTAAATTGGAAATTTTTGGAATAGGTATCATGGATAAAAGAGGCACAAGACGTAGTAGGGTGGCTAGAGGGCATGGCATGGTGTCATCATCATAGCCATCTCCTATCACTCCACCCAATGATGGGGATCATGTCATGATGCAGGAATAAATACTTATTGGAGAAGTTTTTAACTTAATGAGATCATTTAGCACATGCCTAAGGCATTAATAACCCACCTATATTGAGAACAAGAAATACCTATTACACAAAAAGAAGGGCCCCAAAATCGCGTAAGAAGTAATGTGTGTCGATATTTCGAGAAGGTAAAATTTCTTGAATTTTTGGAGTCCACGAATGGACAAATTGTAGAGGAATGACTAGAAAATATGGTTATGTGCTTGAGCTTGATGGACTACACATCCAATATGAAGGCCAAGATAACTGTCTTTCAATTGAAAGGAAGTGCATTAATTTGTTGGAAGACATTGTTACCCTATTTTGGGATGGACATCTCAAAGGTAACTTGGTAGTTATTTGAAGAAAAATTTAGAGAATGCTACCTGTTAGAGGAGTTCATCGAAATACAATTAAATGAATTCAATGCATTGAAGTAGGTAGTCATTAAGTAACAGAGTATGAAGCTTATTTACTGGAACTAATTCACTATGCCCCTCACATAAGCATTGCGATGTCTTATTTGGCATGAGTCAGTTCAATGAGTAATCATTGATGAGGAGTAGATCTTGAATAATGGACCAAGTAGGCCATCAAAACCTAAAGGGTAAGGAGTGTCAAATGGAAACAACATAGATGAAATGTTTTTGTAGAGGGGACTAATGCATAATCATTGAAACCTATTGTAAGGAACTTTAAGAACACCATATCAATTTCCAACTCAATAGTCATTCATGGAATCTTAGCCGAATAATCAACCACAATAGTATCATCCTATGCGTAAACATCACGTCATTCCACTATAGCATTGATCATAATAGTATAGCTCTTACCAATGGAGTTCCAGGCCAACTCTGAGTTCATCTAGTAGTAGGAATGAAGCTCCTAAGAGGAGGTTTATGAATTGCAGAGGTCTATACTATGAGAGGGATTTCCATAAATAAATAAGTAATTAAAACATAACTCAAAAACTAGCCATGATGGGGTATGTGGGGAAGGCCCATTGCATCCATGTCACGGTGAACAATCACCAAGATGTGCAACAATCCACTATGTTTTGGATGTCAAGTAATATTGACAATATGACATTTTATATTTTTTTATATCTAGGATCTACTGAGTCTTTTACTTCTAAAAATGAATTTTCAAAAATTAAACATAAAGCTATTGCAAAACATGATTTTATGCACGTAGAGATGGTGTGGTATGAAAATAAATGTATGAAAGTTGGTAAAGAATTGTGAGGTCGATTTGGGAGTATGTAGGACCATGGTATCCTTGTACTCTACAATTTTATGATTCTATGACTTATTAATGGGAATGAATTTGTTGGAACCACATGAGGCATTGTTAGATCACAATGAGAAGGTACATTAGTATAAAAATAGAAAATAGTGACAAAAACAATTACTAAAAATCACATATAAATGACTATGTTTTGTTACGTGACCATTAATGGTTAAATTAGAGTATCTTACCTCTTTGACTAATTTAGTTGTGTTTAGTTTCTTCATTAATTGGTTGTCTCAATTTTATTGTCTAGTATTATATTTAGTCACAAATTTGGATTGCCATTTATTTATTAATTAATTGCAACATTTAATGACAAATCACACAACCAAATATACTACTATATGATCACCCGAAGAAAACAATTAATAAGCAAAGAAATATGACCAAAATGTTGTTCATGAGATAAGATACTGTAAATTAGCGACTAATAGTCATTTATATGCAAATTTTAGTCATCATTTGAAACCAAGTAATGACCAAAATGTTGGTTGCAAGATAAGATACTATAAGTTAGCCACTAATAGACATTTATATGCAAATTTTAGTTTTCATTTGTAATCACAATTTTTCCATTTCCAATAATCATTTATATGTTTCATGTAGTTTCATATTCATTGTATAAATGTTGGCATTATGATTCTGGTATGGATCTATGTTATAGATGTTGTACTTGATGGCAACACTCTCAAGTGGCAATGCTCTGTTCAGGCTCTCAAAATGTTGGAAATTAATAGGTACACAGGTGAATGGTTCAAAAGGTGCGGACCCGCAGGTACGCCGGCCAGGAAGTGCGTTCATACCCGCAGGTTACCCGTTCATGAGGTGCGGACCCCCAGTTCACTCACTTCAAGGCAGAGAAGCGCGCTCACGTGGGATTTCTTATGTTTGGCCCGTGGTATTTAGCCTGCCGTTCTTGATTCTATGGTTTTGGCCTGTGGTATAGGATCTAATTTAGCCCCGGTTTGGATCCCTTGTATTGGTTATTGATGGTTTTTTCCCATGGTGTGAATAAGGGCTTGACTATAAATAGGGAAGGAGATCACTTGGCTAAAGTATCTTTTGTAAATTGAATATCTTAAGATCTGAAATATTGGGTTATCGGTTTAAAAGCTTGATCTATATAAAAGTGAAGTTGAAAGTGAATCTATGAAGTGTGATCTCTCGGGTGCATGATCAGATCTGGGCATCTGACTATTTGTGGCACACTGGTGGATTGCCAATTTTTGCCCTAATCAGAGGTTCGCAGGTGATTAACGGTGCAAGTGCGGGGGTACGCACAACAGAAGAAGGTTCAGTGCGTGGGTACGCAGCGCGACAGAAGTCTAGGTGCGGTGGTTCGCAGTGAAGAGAAAGCAGAAGTGCGGAGGTACGTTGTGCGACAGATGCCGCAGGTGCGGGGACACAGTGAATGTACGCGGCGCAATAGAAGCAGTGGGTGTGAGGGCACAGTAGATGTACGTGGCGCGATTGAAGGCACAGGTGCGTGGGTATGCAGTGCAGAGGAACGCTCTCTCCGTGGATATGCAGAGGCACAGAAGGTGAAGTGCAAAGCCCCGCAGCCCAGATAAAGAAAAATTGCGGATCTGTATTAAGGCATTTATTTGAATGACTTTTCTCTGTTGATAAGGTGTTCTGGGTTTAGTTTACTGTTACTATTGATCTGGTTACTGCAATTGACTAGGTGACTTACTTGTACTTGATGATCATTTGATGTTCATGGATCCAGTTTGAAAATTTATGAATAGTGATCCTTGAAAGAAAAGAAGTAGGGGGTTGTAGCTCCCTTCCAGGAGAGACTGGAAAATGAGAGAGAGTTGTAGCTCTCTGCAGGTTGCAACCTGCGTACTGGTAAAGGACTGCACCAGTACAAAATTATTGTAAAAGGAGTTTCTAATTTGAAAAAGATAGAGACATATTGCAGCAGGTGGTTTTCACCCACATTGGGTTTCCACCTTATATCTGGTGTTCTTTGGTGTGACTATCTGTTTTTCTTGTTCATGCTCATTATTTTATGGTACTAACATACAAAAATAATTCAAAGAATAAATAAGGAAGATTTATTAAAAGAACTTGGTAATACTGATTCACCCCCCCTCTAAGTATTATTTCCAACAATTGGTATCAGAGACGGTCCTTCAGAGAAGCTTGATCGCTTGAAGGAAGATCACTCATCATGAGCAACTACGAGAGGGAAGCATCAATCAGGCCACCAATTTTTGATGGGACAAACTTCAATTATTGGAAGGTAAGAGTTACTGCCTATCTTCAATCTCTTGGTACAGAAGTTTGGGATATCATAGATACAAGCTACACTTTTCCTTCAGCTACTCCTACAAATCCGACCGAAAAAAAGAAATATGAAACAAATGCTAAAGCAGTCAATACTCAGCTGGGATGCTTATCTCAAATAGAATTCGTGAAGGTTATGCAATATAAATCCGCAAAAGAAATATGGGACAAGATTGTCTTGGGCTACGAAGGAGATGAACAGGTAAAGCGTGCTAAACTTCAAACCCTCAGGATTTAGTATGAGAATCTCAGAATGTATAATGATGAAAGTGTGGCTAACTATTTCCTTCGGGTAGACGAGATTGTTAATTGCATGAAAAACTTGGGTGAAGAAATAAAAGAGGCTATTGTGGTTGAAAAAGTTATAACATCATTGTCCCCCAAGTTTGAATCTAAAGTGTCTACAATAGAAGAAAAGGAAAATCTACGAACTCTTACTATGTCTCAGCTACACAGAATTCTAACTGCTTATGAAATGAGAAAGGGAGGTCCATCAGACAAGAGAAAAGCTGCTTTCAAGGCTTCAGGCAAAGGAGACTACTATGAAGCAAGTCACGTGCCAGAAGAAGAAGAAGAATCAAATTTTGTCAGAAATCTTCAACGGGGTACTTGAAGGTTCAAAGGTAAGTTACCTTTTAAATGTTTTGCTTGTGGAAGAGTAGGTCATTATGTTGCGAAATGTCCTCACAAGGATAAGATTGACAAAGGAAAGGAACCTGCTAGATGGAACAAGAAACATAATGCAAATAAGAAAAGCTACTACACTCATGAAGATAGTGATGGTCTATCAAATAGTGATGAAGATGAACGAGGTAATGACTATAAACTTTTAATGGAATTTGAAGATTATGATTACATGGATGCTATAGATGTGGATAGCTTTTATGAAGAAATTTCTAGACTCAAGACATGTATAGAAGAAAAGAATAGGATCATTGATACCCTACAATTTCAAATTGATGAAAAAGAAAAATATCTTGAAAAGTTAGAAGGTGAAATTGTTGGTCTTAGAAAAGAGATTGAGAAAACAAATGCTATTAATCTTAAGCTTGTCAAAGGATCTGAAACTCTGGATGAGATCATCAATGTACAGTGTTCTCCTCTAAACAAGACAGGTCTGGGCTATAATGGAGAAACTTCTCAAGCATCCACCTCAAGAAGTTATCTTGATGCCGCAAGAAGGAATGAGCAAAAGCACAATGGAGATCACCAGGTAAAGTAGGGATGAATTACAAACAAAACTATCAGGGGAAATCCGTCTTAAGGGTGAACAAAAGTTACAACCAGCCACAGGTAAAATCTTCTCAATTTGGTTCAAGAATGGATGACAATAGAAATTACAATCATTTGGCCAGTAGATTTGATAACCGCAGAAGTTTCTTCAATGGACAATGTTTCTCTTGCCATAACTTTGGTCACAAAGCAGCTCAATGTGTTGCATATAAAACAATCATGACTAGAGAAGCTCAAAAACAAAGAAGTATGACTGGGATTACAAAAAGGACCTATAACAACTTTTCGGCTCTTCAAAATGAAGTTGAATGTTCTATTTGAAATAACTTTGGTCATGAAGATTCTGAATGCAGGAGAAGGTTTCAGCAGGAAAGGGAACAAGCCTCAAGCACCAGAACATGGAGAATAAAGGAACCACAAACAGAAAGATGTGGGATAGCCTTTTATGCAGAGGGATAGGAAAGTCTACGTACATCGACAGTGGATGCTCGAAGCATATGATAGGTGATAAGGAAAAACTTGAATCATATTCTGCTTTAGAAAAGGGAAAGAAAGTTTCTTTTGGAAATGATACTCCTACAGCTATAAAAGGAAAAGGCACTGCTCAGTTGAAGGAAAAGGTCAAAGCTCGAAATGTTTTGTATGTTGATGGATTGAAGCATAATCTTCTGAGTGTCAGCCAGATGTGTGATCAAGGAACCGAGGTAATATTTAGATCAAATGAATGTCGTGTTCGTGATCTTGATACAGGTGAAACAATGATCAAAGGTAGAAGAACTCCAAATAATCTATACATATTTGAAGAAGGACAACAACAATGCTACTTGAGCAAGGATTGTTACAGAGTAATTTGTCACTGTCTCCCTGTCAGTCACCCTACTGTGTCAAGAATTCACAATAGTCAAGTTCATGCCTTCTGAACTGGCCCAAAACCCACTTTTCCAAAGTTTTCCTCATCAGCGCGTCTGTTTCTAAAATATCCACGCTGAACCAGCGGCTCTTAATGTTTTCAGTGCGCTGCCAGCGCGGAAGCACATCACTTCTCCGTGCTGGTCGCATTTTATGAGCCAGCGCACCTCTCCTTTGTATTGGGTCGCGCTGACATGACTTTCCCAGTTATTGAGGCACGATGTCAGCACGTCAGTCTCCTTATAATCTGCGCTGATCCTGTTTGGGCGAATTTGTTCCAATAGCCAGCCTTCCAGATCACTCTAGGTTTGGTTGTTGGCTTTGTGAGTATCGACTCCCTTCTATGGCATGTCTGTTCGACTCTTTGCAACCACTTCCCTCAAGGATAAGCTCATCCTTCCACCCTTTTAGGAGGCTCCTTCTCCTATATAAACTTCCACCATTACCATGAGCAGCTAGTTTTGAATAGCTTGGATTGTATAGAGCTTATAGTGCTCAGATTGCTGCTACTATAGGTATTTGGTGTGCTAGGTGTGGAAGTGATTGATAGCTTAGGGAAGGTTGTTTTGTGTTGCTTGTGTGAGAGAGAGTCTCTTGTCTTGGGAGAATCATTTCCAAAGGTGAATGCTTGAGACGCTTGCTGACTGGCCCCTCCTGAGAAGGATACCGACGTCAGAACATTTGGTTGTACTCTTCTCTGTCTTGATTAATAATAGATGACTGCTATTATTGTTCCATTCTCATTTGTACATGCAATGGTTAAATGTGAATTACATCTTTTCTGACTGATGTATTGTTGCTTTTATTAGATTTCACGCTTGCGTTTGTTTCCTCTTCGTGTGCGCAGGTATCTATTCGCGGGGATCGCGGAGGATTGTGACCAGCCGAAGCGAAGGAGCGAAGGCAACATCTCTTCGTCAAACGACAGCGCGGGAATCCAAGTAGGTGCTCTTTACCTCTTGTTTAATTGTAATTAGGAACATGCATAGCAGCATTGTGTGATTGTTGCTAGACCCTTGCTGGGCTAGTAGGGATCGCCTCTATCCGTAGAGGGGATTTACCTCTCCAACAATTTGGCGACTCTGCTGGGGATCAGCCTTTTTGTCTCTTGAGTCCACTTTTGTGTTTAAATTTGATTGTTCTCTTTTTTCGAGATTCTGGGATTGTTTCTCTGTTTATAAACTTTCTGGGTGCATCTGGGAAGTGTTTTAACTGTTAAAAGGTCTGTACCTTTGGTTTGGGAAGTTTTTACTTTGGCTTTACTGGTTTTTGCCCTCAGCGCACTTTAATTCAAAACAGACGCACTGACGTCGCGTCCCTTCTTTTGTGTTGTCTTTGTCATCGCGCCTGTACGATCCATAGTTGCGCTGACCTCGTTTTTAGAGACAGCGCGCTTTATGTGTGTGCTTCCACGCTGACGTCGCACACCTGCTTCTTTGTACTCCCTGTCATCGTGCCTGTGTGATTAATAGTCGCGCTGACCTCGTTTTTCTGAGACAGTGCACTTTATGCGTGTATTTCCGCGCTGACGTCGCAAAGTTGCTACGGGACCCCTCTTGTCAGCGCCAAGTTGCTGAAGGCCACCCGCGCTGATCCTGTAAAACTTGATTTTGTCCAGATCAGCCTACTGAACCTGTTCCTTTAGCTTTCCCCTCTTCTCTCCACTTGGTTTGTGGCTTGTTTTTCACCATCTGAACTCTGAGCCGCTTGCTTGCGAAGTCTTGTTCCACAGGGTTTCGTTTTGCTCATTTTTCGATTTTGCAAATACCTTCCTCTTTGTTGTCGCTGCTTGGTATGTGTTTCCACCATTACTTTTACAGTTGCTGGGTTGTGTTGAGTCTCTAATTGACTGGTTGTAACTCTCACCCTTCGGGTGTTTGCTTTTCTCCATTGATTTCGCACTCTAGCCCTAGGGCATCTAGTGGCCGTGTGTGTGTCAAGCCTTCCGTAGGGATTTTGTTTTCTCGTTTAACCAGCCAACTTCAGATTTGTTGAGTGCACTTGTTCAGTGATTGTTGGAGTGTCTTTGGTTGTGTTTCTGTGCAGTTTCTCGCTTCCCCACTTGTTTCAATCCTTGCTTGTCTTGCCAAGCTTAGATCACATAGCTCGTGCGGAACTTGATTTTCTCGTCGATTTGGAAATCTTTGTTGAGTGTTTTGGGAACTTTGTGTGCTTTCATTAGGCAATTGCATTTTGCTTGGTGTTCTAGTTCCTCCAAATTATTTTAGATGCTTTGTGTCACTGGAAGAAAATCAAACTAGTGGCTTTGCTTTTAAAAATTGAAAAGGAAAAGAATGTTTCATTGATTTGCATTTTCAAAAGAAAAAGTTTCCTTTCCTCGCTTTTAGCTGCATTAGATTGTTTGATTGCTTGCGTTCATTTTGTTTGATCGAAAACTCTTAACCTTCTCATAGCTAGAATTCATCGAACAAAATGAAATTCTTTGGCATGTAGTTTGCATCTAGGCAATTGTGAGAGAACATACGATAGGACCTGAAATCGAAACATAATTTCAAGATCAACTATAAAATGAACCGAATGAATCTAAAAACGCATTGGAACTAAACACAAATATCTAGAGGTCTAGGTTAGAGACGTGTTCCGGCATCTTTAAACATAGTCACTGTTGTTTCACATTAGGTTGGGTGATTCCTCCTTCTGTTACTCGATAGTGGTCTAACACGGACTGCGCTCCCACGTACCGTCGCGTATATAGGGAGACCCCACTAGGCTTTTATCCTTTATCCATAGGAAGCCGAGTCTGCCGCCTTGTGAACCGTAACGCACCGAACACAGCATTCGGGAAGATTGACTGCAGTACGGAAAGTCCTTGGCTCTCATACGATTGCTGAGGTGTATAAGCAGTTTTACGGGTCGCTTGGTAAACCCTATACCTAGAATCTCCAGAGCAATCACTTTTGATCCTTTTCGGACTCCCTAAATGAAAAGGTTCCTGTGAGCGTCTTGTCACTTCGTGCTCATTAAACATTCGAAGGAGACTGGAGTCATCTTTTCGTCCTTTTCTCGACTCTTGAAACATGAAAAGGTCAAGTTTGGTTCCTGTGTCTTAAAAGTTTATTCGGCCACGATAACATCACCTGGTTAGATCTTGTGTGCGTTAGTTTGAGTAGTTTTCATTTTCGTTTGCTATGGAAACTTTTCCGGGATTCACTAACCCAGGTTCCCCCTCTGATGGGAATCCAGGACAATTCCCTCCTCTTGGGAATGTTGGTGCTCCGTATATGGCGACGTTATCCCTACCAGGGTTAACTATTGGGTTGCCTATTTGGTTGTTTTCAACCTCTTTGGTTCCTACCGTATCGGCTGTTAGTCCATCAGTCCCTCCACCTGAACAACATCATGTTGATCCTAAGGTGGATCTCTCCCCTTCGACGCCTACTTCTACGTCGTCCTCTTGTACTTCGCCTGGTGAAAGTCTCGAATCACATAACCGGGCAGCTAAGAAGAAGAAGAAGAAGACTAAGAAGAAGAAGTCCCCTAAGGGAGAGCCTACACACACAGTCCCCCCCTCAAGTCCAGCTATCCACTCTAGTACACCTGAAGTCAGGTCACCTTCTGCTCCTCCACGGAAGGTTAAGTTTCCCTGTCGATTATGCAGGGAGGACCATCTACTTCGTGATTGCCCTGGCATTCCCAGGGTATTAGAAGTCTGGTCTCACGATCCGGCCCGCCCTTCATCGTCCACTAACGATCTTGGCACTGCTACCTCATCAATTGGGAATGGTAAAGACAAAGGGAAACTTCGAGTCCCTTGTAGACTTTGTGAAGGCAATCATCCCCTTCACCTTTGTCCACTCATGGATAAAGCCTCTGCTGTGTTGGAAAGTCTTGCTGCTCCTCCGAATCCATTTCCCGCTGGTTATCAACGTCTTTCTACAGCTGTAGATCGCGCCCCTGTTGACAAAGAGATCGCTTCAGATTCCCCTTTTGTCCCGGCCCCTCTTCCCGAACCTGGCTGTTCCCAGCCTGTTCCAGACCCGTCGTTGGTCGGAAAGGGTGTTGATTCGAGTTCACCTTCTCTCGAACACTCTGTTTCGGAAGAGCAAAATTCGCATGTTCTTCTCGTCTCCTCAGATTCTCCTGAGCTTGATAAAGGTTCTCCTGAAACCTCTCCGGAGAATTTAGATTCGGTTCTTTCCAAGCAGGGGGGCAACCATATGGTTCCCCCACCAAGTAGTTCGGTCATCTCCTTTGATTGGAGTCGTTTGACTGCCCCTCCCCTTCCGTCCCATGTGCCTTTCTGGGTCACCGCCTATGCCTCCCATATGGCACTGCCTGGCACTGTGTTAGATGAAGGCGCATCAGTTAGTCTTATGCCCGTTACTACTTGGCAGGCTTTGGGTTCCCCATCACTTGTACCTGTCGCACCGAATCTCACCGCTTTTGACGGAGGAACGAGTCGACCATTAGGGATCCTTCCACAGTTTCCTATTACTTTGGGAGGCAAGACCGTCTATATAGACGTCTCGATTACCCAAGGTTCTTTAGACTTCAGTCTTCTCCTTGGTCGTGATTATGTGTATGCCATGGGAGCCCTTGTTTCTTCACTTTTCCGTGTGGTTTGTTTTCCACACGATGGAAGAATCGTGACGTTCGATCAATTATCGTTCGTTCGTCCACAAGCCCCTCCGGCGCACTCATCCTTCCCTCCTGGATTTCATCCACAAGTTGCATCCGCCTCACCGCAAATCAACTACGTGGCCACCTACCCCGTGCCCGTGCCCAGTGATGACACCATCGTGCATAGTGTCCTGGGGGCATTAGGTCCTGATTTCCAAGATGTTGGCCTTCCCTCCGGAGCCACGTTCTTGGGGGCCTCCACTTCCCGTTCATTATGACGAAGTCTGGATGGAGCACAGTTCCTTGTCTTGTGTCAAGCTCGCTAAACAATGAAACAAGGCGTTCCGAGGATAGTTCCTGATCTTGTGGCGACCTCGTTAAAAAATGAAACAAGGGTTATGAGGATAGTTCTTTTACTGTGTCAACCTCATTAAAAAATGAAACACCTCCCTTTCCAAATTGAGTCTTTTGATTAAGACCTCGTAAAATACAGGTCGAGTCTTTCCTAGATCTCGAAAGTGAACCTTCATTCCATCCACTTTGTTGAATGCAATGAAGCTTGGGGGGCATGTACCTTGATTTGCGTTACTATGCTGGGGGCATGCGAACTTATAACAAGCATAGTTTTTCATTTCAAGCTTGTGTAAACATGAAACCGAATCCAAGCAGAGTTCTCCATGGTTCAAGCTTGTGTAAAAATGAACCCATACCCGATTTACATCTCGTGATTGCCATTTTTATCCGCCGAATTCTGCTAGATGAGCCTTGGTTGTTTTCATTCCATCGCCGCCATCTCTTTGGCCGATCATATGCTCTCACTTGGTTGTTTATCCTTTCCTGAGGAACCGCAGCGATGAGTGGTTTTATTAGCCAGCCTCTTGACCATTACATGTTTTGAGTAGTTCCACCATTACCGGAACCAGTTGCTACCCTTTATACCACTCGTTCCTCTAGGACGAGTCGCCTTTAAGCTCTTTTCTGACTCGTAAAATATGAAAAGATTGCCGAGTATTTTTCCCTTTTTGACTCGTTAAAGAGAATAAAAATGGAGGTCTGCTTTCAGCTCTTTTCCGACCGTTTAAAGATGAAAAGGCCGAGTTCCCTCTTGGCTCGTTAAAGGGAATGAGAGGCGGTCATCTTAAGCTCTTTTTTCGACCGTATAATTTAAAAAAGATTGCCGGGTGTTTGTCGTTTCGCACTCGTTATTGGCTCTAAAACGACGTGTTTCCGACCGCTTTTTTACTTTTTCGGGTCGAAAGCACTATTTACGAAAAGTACTCCTCGATCATAATGGTCGGGCGGTTCTTTCGAGCATCGTTTTATACTTTTTCGGGCTCGAGAGACACAACTGTACGAAAAAGGACCCCCCCTGGAGTCTCCTTTTCTGCTGTCTTTTCAGACTCTCTAAACAAGAAAAGACGCCGAGTTTTTCCTTTGTCAGGCTCGTTAAACACTTGATGACATCGGGCATTGTCGAAATGACACTCTTCAAGCATATGCTATCCCCGTCAAGCTTGTCATCAAAAAATAACCGGGGTACCTGCCAGAAATGGTGGGGAAATGGAACTGTAATCATAGTCGTGTCGGCAGTATGTCGCTCTTGAACATGGCACTCCTCTGCTTCGTGTCTGGGTGGGACCATCTCATCTTGTTTTTCGCTGGCCTCCGTGGGTTTGGGTTATCCTATTCGACCTCTCATTTGCTCATTGCCATCATCACTATACCCTTTGCTCATTTGATGTCAAATACTGCCAAACCCGCTACAGTGCCGCCGATATGTTCAAGAGAAGTTGACCTCTGCAATAATACAACCTCATCTGCTATCTCACACAAATCATCCTTC
This sequence comes from Pinus tabuliformis, assembly GCA_031772625.1. Lineage (NCBI taxonomy): Eukaryota > Viridiplantae > Streptophyta > Pinopsida > Pinales > Pinaceae > Pinus > Pinus tabuliformis. Next base: position 1,499,245,749 of record CM062820.1, on the reverse strand, counting down.
CTCTGTCTCGCGTCGATGATGTGGGAAACATTATGGCCCACCTTCGATCAAGGTCACTTCCTGTCGACTTCAGCTCATTATCCGGGAAGGTGACTTAGAGACTCCCTTCAGGTGCCTTGGAGCCTGCATGCCTCAATGGCAGGTTCTTCGTGTTCGACGCGAGGTTTTCATCATTGGCCTCCGATCGAATGATTCCGTGGGTGTTCGACACCAGCTCATTGATTCACACGCCACGGATTGTACCTATAGTACCTTGAGGGCCATTGTCATTATTGGTGGTACCTCTCGCGTCTGTTAACAGTTTTCATCATTGACTGGTAATCAGACGATGTTCATGCATGTTCGACTTCAACTCATGTATTCACATGCTTGGACTTGTACTTTGTTCGGACGAGATGGAGCGCAAGACCCTGGATCCCTGTCTGTTATGGTCCAGGTTGCGATTTTGTGGATGATCATTACATGACTCATTGATGGATGGCTGCGCCCATACCTGAGTCTTCATGGATGGCTGCGCCCATACCTGAGTCTTCATGGATGGCTGCGACCATACCTTATCGTTATTCTGGTCTCTTTAGCTGGGTGGCTGCGTCCATTCCACAGACCTTTTCGCATGTCTTTTGGATGGCTGCGCCCATGCCTAGACTGCATGTACTTGATTATCAGAGATATTCGGTCCTTCCTGGCGGTGTTCCAGTTCGGCAAAGTGTTGTAAAGCATTTCACCCCTCCCACTCTCTCGGTCTTCATGCTTTAGGGGGCATCTGTTACACAGTAATTTGTCACTGTCTCCCTGTCAGTCACCCTACTGTGTCAAGAATTCACAATAGTCAAGTTCATGCCTTCTGAACTGGCCCAAAACCCACTTTTCCAAAGTTTTCCTCATCAGCGCGTCTGTTTCTAAAATATCCGCGCTGACCGGCGGCTCTTAATGTTTTCAGTGCGCTGCCAGCGCGGAAGCACATCACTTCTCCGCGCTGGTCGCATTTTATGAGCCAGCGCACCTCTCCTTTGTATTGGGTCGCGCTGACATGACTTTCCCAGTTATTTAGGCGCGATGTCAGCGCGTCAGTTGCCTTATAATCCGCGCTGATCCTGTTTGGGCGAATTTGTTCCAACAGCCAGCCTTCCAGATCACTCCAGGTTTGGTTGTTGGCTTTGTGAGTATCGACTCCCTTCTATGGCATGTCTGTTCGACTCTTTGCAACCACTTCCCTCAAGGATAAGCTCATCCTTCCACCCTTTTAGGAGGCTCCTTCTCCTATATAAACTTCCACCATTACCATGAGCAGCTAGTTTTGAATAGATTGGATTGTATAGAGCTTATAGTGCTCAGATTGCTGCTACTATAGGTATTTGGTGTGCTAGGTGTGGAAGTGATTGATAGCTTAGGGAAGGTTGTTTTTTGTTGCTTGTGTGAGAGAGAGTCTCTTGTCTTGGGAGAATCATTTCCAAAGGTGAATGCTTGAGACGCTTGCTGACTGGCCCCTCCTGAGAAGGATACCGACGTCAGAACATTTGGTTGTACTCTTCTCTGTCTTGATTAATAATAGATGACTGCTATTATTGTTCCATTCTCATTTGTACATGCAATGGTTAAATGTGAATTACATCTTTTCTGACTGATGTATGGTTGCTTTTATTAGATTTCACGCTTGCGTTTGTTTCCTCTTCGTGTGTGCAGGTATCTATTCGCAAGGATCGTGGAGGATTGTTACCAGCCGAAGCGAAGGAGCGAAGGCAACATCTCTTTGTCAAACGACATCGCGGGAATCCAAGTAGGTGCTCTTTACCTCTTGTTTAATTGTAATTAGGAACATGCATAGCAGCATTGTGTGATTGTTGCTAGACCCTTGCTGGGCTAGTAGGGATCACCTCTATCCGTAGAGGGGATTTACCTCTCCAACAAGGATGATGAGCACTGGTTATGGCACCGGAGGTTGGGGCATCTAAGATTTTCACAAATAGGGAAAGCATGCAAATACCAGGCAGTTCGTGGTCTTCCAAATATGAAAATTCCAGACAACACCATATGCAAATCATGTTAGTTTGGAAAGCAAACCAGAACTAACTTTCCTGAGAAGGAAGGATCAGCTAGCATGCCTCTTGAGCTAGTCCATACAGATGTATGTGGTCCATTTAGGAAAAGGACACCTTGAGTAGAAGAATACTTGATATTATTCATTGACGATTTCTCCAGGTTTGTTTGGTTAGGACATATGAAGCACAAAGACGAAGCATTTGAAAAATTCAAATCCTTCAAAGCCTTGGTTGAAAATGAATCAGGTTACAAAATTAAGTGCCTCAGGTCCGACAGAGGTGGGGAATTTACCTCAAATGAATTTTTCAATTTCTGTGAAGAACATGGGATAAGAAGAGAATTCTCTACAGCTAGAACTCCTCAGCAAAATGGAGTGGTGGAAAGGATGAACATAACAGTCCAACAAATGGCTCGTGCTATGCTTGATGAGTCTGGAACTCCCGCAACTTTCTGGGGAGAAGCTGCATATGCTGTGGTTGTTATTCTCAACAAAACAAATGTCCGAGTGAACAGCACTCAAACTCCTCATGAGCTCTGGTATGGTGAGACTCCTTCGGTAAAGCATTTCAAAATCTCTGGCAGCAAATGCTATATTAAGAATACTGATGAGCAACTTGGCAAACTTGAACCTAGAGCAGATGAAGGCATTCTTCTTGGTTATTCTCCACATAGCAAAGCATATAAGTGCTACAATAAAAGACTTGGAAGAATTGTTGACAACATTGACGTAGTGGTTGATGAAAATGGATACATTCCTAGGCAAGTAAATCATGAAAATATCGAAGAAGATGAAGACTACCCTCAAAGACAGAATGATGAAGAAGAAGAACCTCAAGAAGCACCAAAGGAACAGACAAGGATAGAAGAGAAGACTCCATCCAGGTACGTTCAGAAGAATCATCTAGAATCTCAGATTTTGGGGGAGAAAGAAGCAGGTGTACAAACAAGAAGAACAATTGCAGAAGCTTCAAGCTATTTGGCATTACTCTCCTCCACTGAACCACAAAATGTAAAAGAGGCATGCAAAGATGAATGTTGGATCAAAGCAATGGATGAAGAACTTGAGCAAATCGAAAAGAACAACACTTGGGAGTTGGTTCCTAGACCAAAGGATAAGAATGTTATAGGTACAAAATGGGTCTTCAAAAATAAGTTGAATGAAAATGGGGAAGTAATTAGAAACAAGGAAAGACTTGTTTGTAAAGGGTATACGTAGCAAGAAGGAATAGATTTTGAGGAAACTTTAGCTCTTGTTGCAAGACTTCAGGCCATCTGAATGTTCCTTGCTCTCTCAAGCTTTCAAAAGTTCAAAGTATTTCAAATGGATGTGAAATCAGCCTTTCTGAATGGAGACTTAGAAGAAGAAGTATACATTGAACAACCAGATGGTTTCATTCTTGGAAATGATCCAAATATTGTATGCAGACTGAAAAAGGCTCTCTATGGTCTCAAACAAGCTCCAAGGGCTTGGTACTATCGTTTGGACAAATATCTTCATCAACAAGGTTTTTCAAAAGGGTCAGCAGATAGCAATCTTTATATAAAAGTTGAAAATGACAAATTGTTAATACTTGTTGTGTATGTAGATGACATTATCTTTGGCAGCAATGAAGAAGCTATGAGTTAAAACTTTGCCTTGGTGATGCAAAAAGAATTCGAAATGTCCTTGCTTGGAGAGCTGGCATATTTTCTTGGTTTGCAAATTCAACAAAACGAAGGAGGGATCTTCTTGTCTCAAACCAAGTATCTCAAGCAGATTTTGAAGAAATATGGCATGGAAGATGCAAAACCAATATGTAAACCCATGGTCACAGGATGTAGCCTCAGTGCAAATGATGAATCAGCAGCAGTGCATCAACCAACCTACAGATCTATGATTGGAAGTCTACTTTATTTGACAGGTACTCGACCAGACATCATGCATGCAGTGGGAATAGTTGGAAGATTTCAGGCAAATCCAAAGGAAACTCATCTTCAGGCAATAAAGAGAATCTTCAAATATCTTCAAGGAACTCAAAAATATGGCTTATGGTATCCTAGAGATATAGATCTCACACTTCATGCTTATACAGATGCAGATTGGGCCGGAAGCATGGATGACAGAAAGAGCACAAGTGGTGGTGCATTCTTTATGGGTTCCAGATTAGTATCTTGGTTTAGCAAGAAACAGAGTACGATTGCCTTGTCTACAGCTGAAGCGGAATATGTTGCTGCTGCATCTTGCTGCACTCAACTCCTTTGGATGATGCAGACCCTGCAGGATTTTCAAATCACTTGTACACCACCTATCTCGATCTTATGTGATAATACAAGTGCAATCAGCATTTCAAAGAACCCAGTCATGCATTCAAAGACCAAGCACATACCAATCAAGTATCACTTTCTCCGGGAACAAGTGCTTGAACAAAAGGTCAAGTTGGAGTATGTTCCTTCTAAGGAACAAGTTGCTGATATACTCACCAAACCATTGCCCAGGGAGACTTTTGAATACCTCAGGCCAAAGCTGGGGGTTGTTGATGCATCATCATGTTGTTGAATCTCTTTGTTGGTTGTACACAAGGTTCGTCTGGGGTATATGCGTACATGTGCTGGGTTGCGGATTGGTCGAAGATCGAATGGAGCATATAATGCATTGTTGGCATTATGGAGGAAGTGCAGAAGGAGATCATGGATGCTGGTCTGAATATTGCTGCAATATGTCTTTATCTCTTTCATGGTCATTTATGGTGCTTGGTGGATTATGGTTCTTCTTTGCAGATCTGGTTTATAGTCAGGGGGAGCATGTTCTTAGGGGGAGCATAACCCTTTGCCCTTGATGTCAAAGGGGGAGAATGATGTTGAGGATCTTGAGGTTGCCATCAAGTCCAAAGGGGGAGATTGTTGGAATTATGATTCTGGTATGGCTCTATGTTACAGATGTTGTACTTCATGGCAACACTCTCAAGTGGCAATGCTCTGTTCAGGCTCTCAAAATGTTGGAAATTAAGAGGTACGTAGGTGAATGGTTCAAAAGGTGCAGACCCACAGGTACGCCGGCCAGGAAGTGCGTTCATACTCACAGGTTACCCGTTCATGAGGTGCAGACCCCTAGTTCACTCACTTCGAGGCAGAGAAGTGCGCTCACGTGGGGTTTATTATGTTTGGCCTGTGGTATTTAGCCCGCCGTTCTTGATTCTATGGTTTTGGCCCATGGTATAGGATCTAATTTAGCCCCGGTTTGGATCCCTTGTATTGGTTATTGATGGTTTTGTCCCATGGTGTGAATAAGGGCTTGACTATAAATAGTGAAGGAGATCACTTGGCTAAAGTATCTTTTTCAAATTGAATATCTTAAGATCTGAAATATTGGGTTATCGGTTTAAAAGCTTGATCTATATAAAAGTGAAGTTGAAAGTGAATCTATGAAGTGTGATCTCTCGGGCGCATGATCATATCTGGGCATCTGACTATCTGTGGCACACTGGTGGATTGCCAATTTTTGCCCTAATCAGAGGTTCGCAGGTGATTAATGGTGCAAGTTCGGGGGTATGCATAGCAGAAGAAGGCGCATTGCGTGGGTACGCAGCATGACAGAAGTCCAGGTACGGTGGTTTGCAGTGAAGAGAAAGAAGAAGTGCGGAGGTACACTGTGCGACAGAAGCCGTAGGTGCAGGGACACAGTGAAAGTACGCAGCGCGATAGAAGCAGTGGGTGCGAGGGCACAGTAGACGTACGCGGCGCGATTGAAGGCACAGGTGCATGGGTACGCAGTGCAGAGGAACGCTCTCTGCGTGGATACGCAGAGGCACAGAAGGTGAAGTGCGAAGCCCCGCAGCCCAGATAAAGAAAAACTGCGGATCTGTATTAAGGCATTTATTTGACTGACTTTTCTCTGTTGATAAGGTGTTCTGGGTTTAGTTTACTGTTACTATTGATCTGGTTACTGCAGTTGACTGGGTGACTTACTTGTACTTGATGATCATTTGATGTTCATGGATCCAGTTTGAAAATTTATGAAAAGTGATCCTTGAAAGAAAAGAAGTAGGGGGTTGTAGCTCCCTTCCAGGAGAGACTGGAAAACGAGAGAGAGTTGTAGCTCTCTGCAGGTTGCAGCCTGCGTACTGGTAAAGGACTGCACCAGTACAAAATTATTGTAAAAGGAGTTTCTAATTTGAAAAAGATAGAGACATATTGCAGCAGGTGGTTTTCACCCACATTGGGTTTCCACCTTATATCTGGTGTTCTTTGGTGTGACTATCTATTTTTCTTGTTCATGCTCATTATTTTATGGTACTGACATACAAAAATAATTCAAAGAATAAATAAGGAAGATTTATTAAAAGAACTTGATAATACTCATTCACCCCCTCTCAGTATTATTTCCAACAATAAATGACTAATTTGGTACTGTATATTCATTTTAATTGTGTTTATTATTAAGCAACATAAATGAATTAGTATGATTTTGGGACTATATTAAGAAAATATCATATAGATTCATTCCCATCTAATATGAAAACACATATGAATCATGCAAAGCCTAATAAGTTGATTACAACACTAAAATGATATCAACTACAATGATAAATAATTTCAACCACAAATTTTATTATATGAGATGTCATGTTTATGATATGAATTTCCACTCGAATGTTAATTTTGCTACAATTTACACATAAATATTTTCTAATCAACTCAAGGCATTCCCAGTGTGTTGCTAATGCATTATACATATGTCTCAATACCTTTCAAATCATTTTCCGGTTTTCCTCTAAACATTGTGTAACAGATAACATCCACCATTCTAGAGTGTTGAGGACTAGAAGCTCCATTCTTTGGATAGTCTAGGGCTAAAAGATAAATCTGAGGCCTTCAATCTGCAACTAATATATATTTATTTAATTATTAATAATGTGATGTCATATTTTTTTTAATTAAAATATCTACTAAAACTCTAATCATTGTTTCCAGTACAATGAGACTATAGAACTTCCTTTACAACACATGGGAAAGTTCAAAAGCACACTGAATACAAACAAAGCACACATGTCTAGGTAAGTCAAATTCCATAATACCTTTTTCATAGATGTCTCTACATAAATAGAAAAAAAAATATAAAATCAACCATTTCAGAATAAAATGCCACATTTAACAATTAATATGATGAAACATATAAAATCCATTTAAAAAAGAAGGGTTTCTTAAAGAAACTTCGAGAAGAAAAACATTCCTATAAGAAAAGATGATATGACTTTATGTAGGAACAAAATGAAATACATATGTTAAAAGACACACAGAGATGCAGTGAAAACAAACTTCAATTCATTAATAACAAAGCACTGAAAATTGTTTACATGAAGAAATGAAATAAACTATCTCAGGCGATGGTAGATTATCTTTGAGAAGATATATGGAAACTACATGCCTTCTGAATTGTCTTACAATGAAGTTCAAAGACCTATTTATTATTCAAAAACAATGGAAAACCCTGAACATCCAAAAACCTAACCCTAGGAGATGAAGTACCAAAGGTCTGTGGGCCCCATTGGGGTAAATTGGTACATCAATTTCCCGAGGTCATAACTTTGGCATATGATCTTCATTTGAAACTTACGATACCTTGTTAGAAAGATATATATGAGGAATACGACTTTCAACCACAAATCCCTACGACAAGATTTGGGTTTTCCCATTTTGCAAAAAAAGCATCGCTTAGGACCTCAAAATGGTTCTTGAAGTTTAGGAGGTAAAAAGATGTAAAAAATAGTAAATTGTGCTACAATTAAGGAAATTGAAATAAAAAATGGTGGATTTTCAAATGGAATAGGAAATTTACCAACAATATCCACCTAGATTAGTCCCCCCTCCCCCCCTTAAGAAGCAATGGTCGCCATTGCATTGAGTGCCTCCATGAGATGGGGAAACTTATATTGAACTTGGTAATTGTTGAGCCACTTGTCTTGGCGCGGGAGTTGGTTGGATTTGACAACCAAATATAGTTCGATGTTTGTTGGCAAGTGATCTTGATCTTCATGTCCATGATTCAATCAGTTGTTTCCTATTCAATGCAGTTTGTGTTGAGCTCTGTCTGTGTCAACAGCTCAACAATGTCTGATGTGTCCAAAAATGGTGGAAAGTATGGTCAAAGGCGGTGAAAATTGAATACGAGGTACAAGCCAAGGGATGGGGGGATACTCAGATCAAAATCATTGTCTCCCATAACCTTGGTGATGGTGTAAAGCCCGTATTGGAGTGGTCAAAGCTTATGATGGGATCCAACGAGGTGCTCTTTCTATAGATGTAACCGAACTTTGTCACCCAACTAAAACATATGGGGCACCTGATGTTGATCTTGTCGTTGTTTGTATTTGGTATTAGATTTCTCAAGGATTTCATGAACTTTTTTTTGAACATGGGTAGATTCTTCCTGTGTGGCTTCAAAAGGCTCTATAACATCAAGGGGACATAATGGCTGGGCCCAATTCAAAGGGTTTGTGGTCAGTCGAGCTATGGAGATCTCTATTATAGTTTTGTTGCACATAAGGAACATTCTTATCCGATTTCCATGGATGCTTAGAGTTGTATATGCGTGGTACATGGACAATCATCTTTTTGATGACCTCTGTCTGGTCATCAATATAGGGGTGGAATGTAGTCAAATTGGTGAGCTTGGTGTCCAACAAGACCAAAGGCTCGACCAAAACACTCTTAGGAACCTACTATCCTGATCTGATATAATGGTCCACGAGATCCCAAAATGTACCCACACTTGTTCAAAGATGAGTCTGGAAGTGGTATTAGTTGTGATACTCTTCTTATAGGTAGCCAATATGGAAATGTTAAAAAATTTGTCAACTACCACAAATACACATTCATTTCCACACTTAGTGGAAAAAAGGGCATACACATAATCCATGGAGATGGAATCCTATGGAAACAAGGAGTAGGTGGAGGAGTATACAATCCTTTATTCTTAACAGCTGGCTTGGAAATAATATAGGCAGTGTAGGATTTGATCTATTTTACAACATTGTATAAGATATTTGGAAAATAAAATTACTTTTGTAGTATGCCAACAACTTTTTCCACACCAAAGTGTCATGTGACCCGAATATAGTGCACCTCCTAAATCAGCGTGGCATGGTCCCTTGAAGGATTCACACAAAGGTGGCCAAAGTAGCATAATAATGCATCCTAGAGGTGGAAGTATGGAAATTTCTTTCCATCTACTAGCATGTGGTATTTGGTGGAGAACTATGGATCGTTTTTACATAGTTGTGGCCATCGATAGGTTGCATGCCCACAAGAGTTAAGAAAAATGGTCAGTGTTTCAACCAGTGGTCGACTAAGGCAATCTAAAACATGATTGGTGTTGCCATTATTGTACTTGATATTCATATGGAATTGTTGTAGATATGGAGACCACTTCTGATGGAGATCTTTCTGCAGCTTCCCTTGGGATTGTATAAACTACATGAGTAAGTGATCTGTAGGTTTTAACCCGGTATATAAATTTATTGCATAGGAATTCTGAAAATAGAAAATAAATAATAGTGAGAGAAAAAAACATAAAATAGATATACACAAAGATTTTCCACTGGATCCCAAAACCAGGAGTACTAGATTGTTTTTTCATTATATTCCTCTCAATGTTATAATACAAAGATATACATGTCGAAGCATCCATAAACCCCGACCCATTAACCATGGATTAGAACATAAATGTAGTTTCCTTGTCCAGATCTACAAAATACCATGGGAATAAAACCACGATGCCAAAAACCATGTGTGAAAACCATGCACAAAACCATAGTTATGTTTTCCCACCTAATATAGGGTCCAAAAAGATTTCCCTAGGGTGCTGCCCTCGACCCCGTAGACAGACCCTACCACCACCCTCAAGTCCCTCGACAGGGGGGTTGTCTCCCCCTTGTGCCCCACATGCTACACCCAATGTAATGAAGTGATGACTGGTCATGCCCCTCTAATCCCACAACTTCACACATGGGGCTACTCATGGAAATAATATAACACACACCCAACATTCTCCCACTTGTTGTTTTCTTTCCACGGGAGGGACACAAGAGAGCTTAGTCTTTGGTCTAGCCCTGTAATGCAAATTGTTTCTCTACACGAAAAGAACATCTCAATGATCATAGACTTTGTCAAGTCATCTGAAGCATTCTTCAAAGTGTCTAGCTTTACTAACAACACCTTTTTGTCCTCATCCATATCCCTTACAAAGTGATACTGGACATCAATGTGCTTTGTCATTGAATGCTGAGTAGAGTTCTCTGCCAAGAAAATTGCACTTTGGCTATCACAGTCTATCCTTATAGCTCATTGTACCAACCCCATACTTGAACACAATCTTTGCAACCAAACTGCTTCCTTGCTTGCATGAGTGGCTGCCATGTATTCTGCCACTGTTGTTGAAAGTGCCACTACAAACTATCTCTTGCTCATCCAACTGACTGCACCTCCAAACAGTTTAAATACATGCCCACTTGTAGATATTCTCTAATCCAGATCTCCATCTCATTCTACGTCAACAAATCCACGAATTTCCAAAACTCTATCCAATCCTAGTCTTCCTTGGTAGCACATACCATAATCACTAGTGCCTCACAAATACCTAAAAAACCACTTCACAGCTGTCCAATGCTCCTTCTCTGGCTTTGACATAAACCTTCTCAATATTCCCACTGCATGTACAATGTCTCGTCTAGTACAAACAATTTCACACATCAGGCTATCGACTGTACTTGCGTATGGAACATGGGATATGTCCTTTTCCGCTTCTTGTGCCTTGGGTCACTATTCAATAGATAAATTTTCACCTATAGGAATAGGAACCTTCATTGGTTTACTGTCATGCATATTAAACCTCTACAATATTGTCTCGACATACTTCCTTTGGTTTAACGAGAACTTCCTTTTTTCTCGATGTCATTTAATTTCCATGCCAAAAATATAGTTTGCAGCAATAAGATCTTTCATGTCGAATTTGGAGGACAACTGGGTCTTCAATTCATGGATAGTTTCTTGGTTATTTCCAATCAACAACATATCATACACATACAAGACCAAATAAATAACATGATCACCAGTTAAGTTAAAATACACACAGTGATCTACTTTTCTTCTGGTGAAGCTAAGTTCCCATATATATGTATCAAATTTTTGATGCCACATCTTTTGTGACTCTTTTAACCCATACAAAGAATTTCTTAACTTGCATACCAGTTCTTTCTTACCCTTCACCACAAAGCCTTCGGGTTTCTTCATGTATATATCTTCTTCCTTATCCTTATGAAGAAATGATGCCTTCACATCCATCCATTCTAGCTCAAAATCAAAACCAACAACAACAGATAGAAGTAATCTAATAGAAGCTACCTTGGCAATAGGAGAAAAGATATCACCAAAATCAATTCCTGGCAATTGGGAATAACCTTTTGCTACCAACCCAACTTTGTATTTCTCCACCTTGCCTTATACATTCATCTTCTTCTTAAACACTCATTTGTTACCAATGGGTTTCCTTCCATCCAACAACTCCAATAGATCTGAAGCCTCATTTTTGTGAAAAGATGCCATTTCATCAACCATGGCCTCTTTCTGGAGTTTTCCATCCTCTAAATCTATTACTTCCCTGATAGTTCTAGGATTTTCATCAATAATAGATAAAGAAAATTTTGAATAGAAAGCAACTAGACAATACCTTTTTGGTTGCCTTCTTTTTGAATTGATCTTGTCACAAGTTTGTGGCTCTTCACCTTTTGATTCCTCTTCTACTGTAGATTTTGATTCCTCCTCCTATAGCTCAAACTAGATCTTATGAAGTTCCTCTGGTAGGACTTCATGTTTAATAACATCTTTCACCTCTCTAAACACCACATCACATCTCTACACAACCTTTCTTGTTTCTGGGATCCAAATCTTATAACCTTTTAAACCATCCTTATACCCAATAAAGTTACACCTTTCAGATTTACTATCCAACTTGGTTCTTTTCACCTGTGGAACATGTACATATGCATCACATCCAAATACCCTCAGATGTGAAAGAGAGAGTTTCTTACCTGTCCATACCTCTTGTGGAGTCTTATCCTCCAACGCTGATGAAGGTCATATGTTGACTAGGAAACATGCAGTCTCCATAGCCTCTGCCCAGGAATCATGTCCTAAACCAGTACCACTGATCATGCTTCTTGCCTTTTCCATCAAAGTAAAGTTCATTATTTTTGCGACTCCATTTTCTTAGGTGTGTATGGAGTAGTCTACTGCCATGCTATACCACACTTCTTATAGAACTCTTCAAATTCCTTCTTGCAAAACTCTCCATCGTTATCTTTCCTCAACACCTTTATCTTCTTCTTTGTCTGATTTTCCAGTAGAGCCTTATATTCTTTAAACCTGCCAAAGACTTCAAATTTCTTTCTAAGTAAATATATCCATGTATACCTTGAGTAATCATCTATAAATGATACATAGTATGCAAACTTACCCAGTGATGTAATTGGCACAGGTCCAAACACATCACTGTGCATAAGCTCTAAAATATGTTTCGCCCTCTTATCACTATAGGGGAAACTCACCCGATTATACTTCCCATATACACAATTTTCGTAGAAATCAAAATCTAGAGAGAAATTAGGCATACCTTATATCATTCCATTAACATCAAGTATTTGAAGTCCCTTCTCTGCAATATGTCCAAGTCTTTGATTCCATAGCATGGTATTTTCTCCAGAGACCACTAGATTTTCTACTCTACTTTCAGGAACCACAAAATTAATGCACCCGTCAATAACAGTGCTACGCTGAATCTTGTATAGAGTTCCAATCCGAACTCCCCGCATCAATACCAGTACTCCCCAAACCATCTTGCAGGTATCTTTCTCGAACACTATTTTTACACCTTCCTCATCCAACTTTCTTACAAAAATTATAATTTTAGCCAATGCAAGAATATGTAGAACACCTAGAAGTTTTATAATCCTTCCACCTTGTAACCTCAACTTGAAATTTTTGGGATTGATGATTCTAGCTTTCCTGTCATCCCCTAAGGAGACATCATCGCCATCATATTTATCATACAAGTAGAACCACTCCCTATGGGGAGTCAAGTGAAACGATACACTTGATTAAATCAACCATGCCTCATGATCTATGAGTGTACTTGAAGGAGAAGCCAAGTACACATCCCCACCTTCATCTGAGGTGATTTTTGCCTCTGCAAAAGGAGCATCATTAGATCCCCTTCCTTTCTTAGGAGCTTTAGATGTACATTCATTTTTGAAGTTCCCTTCCTTTAGGCATTTGCAACACACCTTTATAATTTTTCCTAGAGATTTAGATCTCCCTCTAGATTTACATCTCCCACTCGAGGATTTTAATTTTATTTTTTCTGTTCTAGGACCGTCCTCATACAGACAAGGAATTACCATTCTATCCCTCCATATTTTTCCTTCTCATCTCCTCCGACAGCAAGGATGAGACTAGTTCATCAAACTATTAGGAAGACATATTGCTACCTATTGTAATGACCAGACTATCCCATGAATCTGGTAGAGAACACAACACAATGATACACTTATCTTCATCTGAAATTTTTATATCAACTGATAACAATTGGCTTACGATAGCATGAAATGTGTTTATATGCTCTATTATCGAGTCTCCATCCTTCATTCTCAGGTTATACAACTTTTTCCATAGGAACAATTTATTCACCAAAGACTTATATTGGTATAAAGTCCCTAACTTTTCCCACAAAGCCTTCACCAAATATTCCCCTGATACATTCAACAATATTGAACCTAAGATACACAATCGTATTGTGCTATTTTCCTTCGATCCAACTTCTCCCAATCTTCAGATGACATTGTCGTTGGTTTAGTACATAAATATATCGTGATCCACTAATCTTTATCCAGCACCAAATCTCCCATCCTAAGTTTCCACAACTCAAAACTCGAACCATTAAATTTATTGATCTCAGTCTTTCCATTGCTTGCCACTTCTTTCACCACAAGAATTGATCCCACAGATATCCCACTGATCAAGGTCTACCACAGGCTCGAGAAAAATCCCTTGGCAGAAAAGGTGTCCCATTGACGCGAAAACAAATCTGATACCAAGTGTACATAAATTACTTGCATACGGATTCTAAAAACAGAAAATAAACAACGACGAGAGAATAAAACATAAAATCGATATACACATTGACTTTCCCCTAGATCCCAAAATTGGGACTACCAGATTGGTTTTTCAATATATTCCTTTCAATGTTACAATACATATATATATATACATGATGAAGTATCCATTAACCCTAGATTAGAACATAATTGTATTTCCCTTGACCGGATCTACAAAATACCATGGGAAGAAAACCATCATGCCCAAAACCATGTGTGAAAACCATGCACAAAACCATAGGTAGGTTTTCCCACTTAATATAGTGTCCAATTTTTTTTCCCCGGGGCACTGCCTTGGGTCTTGTAGAGGGGGGCTGCCACCCCCATCAAACCGCCAACATGGGGGGTTTCCCCCCCCTATGACCCCCTCGCTACGCTTGGTGTAACGAAGCGATGACTAGCCACTCCCCTCTAATCCCACAACATCGCATCTGGGGCTAGTTGTGGAAAGAATATAACACACACCCAACATGATATGTGTGGATGAATGTCTCCTTCCCTAGAATGTGATCTTTCCATTGTGAGCAAGAATGCATGGTGGAATACATCTTCTTGTCATATTTGGGGCATTTTTGAATAATGTAGGAAAATGTATCACTATGATAGGCCACTAGATTCCCTTACTGGGTGAGAACTACACTAATATCATACTCAAAAGAATTTGTATCGATTTCAGATGGTTGTTTCAGGTCTAGAAACGTGAGTACAAAAGAAGAGTAGTGGTGGTGCTTCATCTCAACTAACACCTTCTGTTGGGACTCAGAACATGAAAACTTTTCTTTCACTCCGCCATTGGTAACGTAAATCGAAGACCAAGCGATATGGGATAATCCAAATAGAAACTTCTTATAAGAATTGGCAAGGCCCAAAAAGTTGCGAAGCTTTGTGAGAGTGGTCAAGGCTAGCCAATCCCGAATGACTGGGATCTTAGCTAGACACACATGCATGCCTTGCTCATGATTTTATGATGTAACCCAAATATTGAACCTCTCATGTCAAAGGTTGGCACATCGTTTGTGTTTCCACAAGGTGTGAAGGACCTATCAAATTTGTTGCAAGGGCTCTTCCCAACTATTGTTGAAAGGATAAGAATGTCATCGAGGTATAAAACCCCAAAGGAGTTGGTGAAGAGCCGCAAGATGTCATCCATTAGCCTCCTAAAACTAGTAGGGGAATTTGTTAGCTCAAAGGGCATGACCAACCATTCAAAAGGGTCCTCCTTGGATTTGAAATTTGTCTTCCATACATCTGTGGGCTCTATTGGAACCTGGTGACATCCCAAATTTAAATCGATCTTTATGAAATACTTGGACCCATTTTGTTTGTCAAGAAGGTCATTAATCTGCAGGATTGGATACCTGTTCTTGACAATGATTTTGTTTAGTGCATAATAATCAATGCAAAGCCTACTGGTCCCATCCTTAATATGTACAAGTACAATTAAGCTCCCACACGGTGAGGAACTTGGTCAGATGTGCCCTTTTTCAGTAGCTCCTCGATATGTTCCTTGATCTCTTCATTTCCCATAATGGAGCAACAATATATTGGACCACTGGGTAGAGGTGCTACATGGGTCAGATCAATTAAATCCTTGACCTGACAGTGTAAGGGAACCCTTATGGGTTAGAAGAAGATTTCCATGTATTCTTCCATGACCTTATCCACCTACTTTTGCTACCGAGGGACCTTTCTTGGTGTCCATGGATGTGGCCACAATCTTCCCCTTACTTTGAGAGTGAATAGAAAAGAACAAAAATTTCCCATTCTAGGAGATGATCTTACTACACTACTTAACAGAGATCAAAGAGATAAAAATAAAAAGAACTTATAACTTATTTCCCAAAGTAAAAATAATAGTGCGAGGCCTAGAATAATACAGAACATGAAGATTCCATAAGTATGGTTAGCCTAATTACACATCACAAACATCAAGAGGAGAAACATCACATAGTACCTCATCTATGAAGTGCTTGATGTTATAGGGAAGGTAGAATTATTGGTTGATGCAGAAATATCATCCTTGGCAAAACCACCAAATGTTGTATGCTTGTGGGTGAGATGTGGTTAGTAGAACCAACCACTTCACGACCTATGCTTAAATGAGGTTGTTCTTGTCTCACGCTATCAATAATCATAGGGGCTTCACTCAATGAATCTCTAACATATCATGCGTGTTCATGGCATACTAAACAATACCCCTAACTTGACAACATATTTGAAAAAAACTCTAAAAATCACATTATTTAACCCCCTGCCAATACGAACCCACTACACCATCCCAATTAAAGAAAAACCCTACTTTCACTAGATATTGTAGGTATCCATTTTTTCATTAACATTTTTTATACCCTTTTATATTTTTCAATAACATTGAGCTCCATTTTTTATACATGGAAATATAAAAACTATTTACCCCCTAATCTAGGCTCGATTTATTATATCATTTTTTCGTCAATATATATCCCCCAATATGAACCCATGTGTTATGTTATTTCTCCCACAATGAATCCCCCATGTTGATAATGAACTGTTGTATAGAACCCTTGAACCAGATATGTGAGTGGAAGAGACGCTCCGCCTCCTTTGGATATTTAAGCTCAATGTTTTGGACCTTGGTTGTGGAAACAATGACAATCGTATTTGTGTGAATAATATGCTTCCCTTTCTCATTCCCCTATTCAGAGCCTGAGTCAGAGTTGTAACGTGCATCTAACTTTATAGCCTTCAACTCTGCCATTATGGACTATTAGGGTCCTATAATTATATGATCTCAAGGTGATTGAGTATTTTGTATCTTTAATTTTATATTGTACATAAATTTCAATATTCAAACGAATTCCAAAAGTATAAAAATGAAAATGAAAAGAGGGTATGGTAAAAAATAAATATTAAAAAAAAAGGGAATAAGAACCCCATAATGGAAAAAAAATAGAAAATAATACTAAAAGTGCTGCAAGTTCAAGTGCCACTACTGATAAGATAGTTCTTTAATGTATTTTCAAATAAGATTGTGTGAAAATTGTTTTTGAATGCCACAATGACTGAAATTCTGTTCAGGTCATACAGTTTAATCATGACTGAACACATTTAAATTTCTGTTAAATAGGTTAGTGAATGAAGATTTACCAAACAATTTAATCTTGGTAAATCAATAGCTAGGTAGAAATAAAGTTGACTCAATAGTTTAATATGAGTCAATGGCAAATAAGTGATAGGATAAGGTAGATTTTATAAAAGAAAAATGATTTGGGTCTGCTAGTTTAAGTGCACCCTGCAAAGAAAGAAGAGAAAATGTTAGCTTAGAAAAAGAATGGAAATGCAAATGGGTAGGTAGAAGCACTATGGTGGTCAGAAGAAAAACATGAAGATTTTATCTTAAAGTCAAAATTTCAAATATATTTCATGTGCAGAAGAAAAAGGTGAAGGATTAAAGTTTTTCTCTAAAGTTTAATATATCAATTAATTTTTGGTATATTAATCCTCTATTCCTAAGTTTTAACACCCCAATTCACCCTTCCACTCATATTTTCATCCACTCCCCTATTCCTAAGTTTCATTACCCCACCATACTCTCCAACTATTCCCCCACTATGCATTGAATTCATTTCTGTCGACCCCACAAGTGCCCTGTCACGTTACATTAAAGCTCTGCCGTTTCTCCTCTCATCCATTCCCACCTCCCTACATCCAGTGGCCCAGAGCACATTTCGTCCCACCCTCACCATCTGAAATTTATCATTGCGGGGGGGGGGGGGGGGGGGGGGTTGTTTCCGGGAAAACTAGTGTGTTTTCCATCTACTAGCCCCACTAGGATTGGTAGCTATCCTAGAAACAAAAAATCAAAGAAATTTGTGATTTCCTCTATGTATGATAGATAAGAGAGAAGAAAAAGGACCAACCTTGATCTTCTTCTTGACTCCTTGCTTGATTTATCGCCCCCTTGATAGAGCTTTCAACTCCTCTCCTACTTGTCCCGCTTAGAGAATACCTGTAGAAACAAAGTAACAAAATGCCATCAAACAATCTTGATCTATTATATCATAAACAATGCAGAAACAGAAATACATTGAACATACAATGGCATACATAAATAGCAAGATTGTATGGAGAAAAAATCAAAGAACTTTATTAAAATAGAAGGGAGAATTACAACCTAGATGTCTGATCTAGCATCATCCTCCTAGCATCAAAGCCCTCTTCACCTCATGAATATCAAGATCACCCAACAATACAATTCTTCTTCTCAAAGACAAACTATCAGCACTTCCTTACAAATTACAAAATTCCAGCCTCCAGATCTCTCAGATGAGGGATCCATTTATAGATGTCTGCAAGGGTGGCTCCTATAGGGCGTTTCATTTGCAGCAACAGGGCAATAGGGGAAGGAGAAGCTGGTGTAATCCTCCACACTATAGACTCCTATCATGCAGGAGAAAACGACAAAGAGAATTAGGGAAGAAGGGTCATCTTCAGGTATTGAGATTTTCAGTGAAGGCTTCAAAATCATGTATATGAAGAAGGCCAAGCTCACTTCAAAACTAAGCCTAAGCAAGGATTCAGAGCAGGAGAATATTATCACCACTAATGAGCCACTTTTTTCCTCATTAGTGGGTGATCAAACCACACTATCTCCCACTTACTCCATGGATTCACAAGATTAGCAACACGTTATGCAGACTAGCACATCTACCATAGGGAAGACAGAAAAAGGTATATTTGATTTTTTTAAAGAGAATAAAGTGAGGAATGAGGCCTTCAAGATCAACACCTACAATCAATTCTAGAAGCATACTTCCAGTTCTCAAAGAAAGCTTCTTTTAGCCTTTGATTCAGAGAAAGGTAAAATGTAGATGGCATTTCTCCAAGCACACGTTCCCCAACTGAAGGCAAAATTAGACTATAAGGAGACAACATTTGAATTTGATGTGAAAGATGTATATCCCATTGACCAAATGGAGATGTTAAATTAGATTAGGGTAATTATTTCCTCCACTATCACTAACACTACTATGAATTTATCTAAATTGCAGGTTACATTAACCACTATTCAATTACAGTTGAAGATGGAAAAAGTCTCTGCACTTGCGAAAGACACCAGGATCAAAACTTTGGAGGACTTGGTGATAAAAGTAGGTTATGACCCTGCAAACATCAATGTTGCAGAAGATCTTGTAAGGAAAAATAATTCAGACATAACAACATTAAGGAAGAAATTGAAGTTACCAGCTACAGAGGACCCTCTAGCCAAGGACATTGAAGAAACAAAGACACAAAAGGCAGACATGATGAAGCTCATCATGGAGTAGAGTGCGCAGTTGAAGAAAATGGAGATAGAGATGGAAAATATGATCAAATAAAAGGAGAAAGCTACCAAAATGGTTGTTGTTCCTTTGGAATCACTCCCTATCACAGTAATTCCTACAGCTACATCTTCTACAACAAGCATAGGGGCAGCTATTGATCAGTTGGCAAATGAAGTACAAAACATGTCTCTTCAGATTGAAGAAATCAAAAGATTCCAAGTTCAAGTAAATCTTCTACAAGATCAGAAAACAAAGACTGAGACTTTCAATCTAGCAGAGCTACAAAGAGCTCAAAACCAGATAGAAGTATGGAGGAAATCAACAACTAAGTCCTCTATTGGTTATACATTGGCCCAAGTCAAAGAGATTATATGGAATAATATCATTGAAGAAATAGATGAAATCTGGCCATGTATCTAGATTATATTTGAACAGAAGGAGTTGATGAAGAGAGCCAAGAAAACCATTTCCACTATTAATGTTGAATTGAGAGAAATGCATGACACTGCCAACTACATGATAAATTTTCTCAATTCCAAAAATAGATATGAGTTGGATGATTTGGGAGTAGATGACAAAACAAAAACAATCTTATAAGTAAAGAAAGTTCTAACGAAGAAGCACTTGGTTGTGAAGCCGACAGAGAAATGTCATACTTTGGAGGTAGTAATTAGCAGGTTTTTCACTAGAATAGATGCATTGAAGAAGAAAGGTATGCCTTCTTTATTTGTGATCAATGAAAAATTAATGACCAGGGGAGACTACATGAAGAAGATTCAAGACATTGCAAAGGACACAACCAAGTCTTCCCATGTCAAAGGTGCTATGATAGGGAGGGCCTTTTATGAAGCTATCAGCAACATGAGTTTTATCCAACATGAGATAAAACACATTTTTGTAGTGAAACCCACTTTCACTCGGTATACCGAGGTAGATGAGATCTACCACAAGGTAACAAAATGTTCCATTCTAGATGAGGAGCAGGGGGATAAGTTGTGCGAATTCCAGGATTAAAAGAACAGGTCAGCTTCACTAGCACAACACCCGAATAGTGGCGACTCAGCAACTGTTGTCCATCAAAGCAGTACCAGGTGTCCAGATCACTTCACCAGATTCACCTCTTTTGATCGTATTGTTTCATTTCTGTTAGTTTGAAGTCAATAATAGAATGCCATGTCACTAAGGCATTAATTGTAATTTTTTTTGTAAATTTTGTTTAAATACTTAATTTTGTCAAAGTATTGAGGGTTGGTTCCTGAACAATGTAACTCTTTCTATCAAGCATTATACTTTTTCGCGTTGTTGGTGCACCATTAATAAAAAGTCTCTTCAGAGGATACTTTTGTTGTGAAATACTGGTGATGTTTTTCCTACTGTAATTGTGTTTTCATTGTTACTTTTCTTATGTTATGCATCTAAAATCTTATTGTAAAACAGGAGATGTGAAAAATAAGATATGTTTTTGAACACCTTATTTGGACTGCGTTTACAATCTGTATGTTTTCTTCTAAAGGAATAATTGAGAAATTCTTAAATAACTTTCAATGCATGCTCAAACACACCTTTTTTTCATTCCATTGTTGGGTTGTGTTATATTCTTTCCGTGACTAGCCCACATAGTTAACCGAGGCGTTAGAAGGGGTGCGGAACCCCCCCCTTCATTGCACCGATTGCGTAGCAGGGGGAGTCACAAGGGGTTTGAGGGGTGCAGGTAACCCCACTCTATGGGGTCCAGGGCAGCGCCCCAAAAAATTTTGGTTTTGGACCCTATGTTAGGTTGGGTAGACCTACCTATCGTTTTGTGCATGATGTTCACAAATGGTTTTGGACGCGATGGTTTTCATTCCATGCTATTGGATGCTTCGGCATGTATAAATATGTATTGTAACATTGAAAGGAACATAATGAAAAATCAAGCTCGTAGTCCCGATTTTGGGATCCAGGGGAAAATCTTTGTGTATATGTGTTTTATGTGTTATTCTCTCGCAATGTTTATTTTCTGTGTTTTAGAATTCATATGCAGGTAACTTCTGTACGGGGTTAAAACCTACATTTGGTATCAAAGCTGTTTTGGCTTCAACGGGACACCTTTGTTGCTAAGGGGTTTCGCTTGGTCCTATGGTAGACCTTGTTCAGTGGGAGATCTGTGAGATCGATTCCGGTGGTGAAAGAATATGGCAAGCAATGGAAAGATAGAGATCAAGAAGTTTAATGGTTAGAGTTTATAGTTGTGGAAACTCAAGATGGAGGATCTATTAGTGGATAAAGATCAGTGGATCACGGTAGATCTAGATATTAAACCAATGGGAGTGTCCGATGAAGAATGGAAGAAGTTGCATCAGAAGGCAAGAGCAAAATACGATTGTGTGTCTCAGATTCAATATTGTTGAATGTATCAGGGGAAGCTATGACGAAGGATTTGTGGGGCAAGTTAGGGATTTTGTACCATTCTAAGTCTCTAGTGAATAAACTGTTCCTGCGAAAAAAGTTGTATAACCTGAGGATGAAAGATGGACACTTGGTGAGAGAGCATCTGAACGCATTTACAACTATGGTAAGTTAGTTAGCATCTGTTATTTCAATAGGTAGCAAAGCAATTGCCTTGCATTTTGATGAAATAGTCTCATCCTTGCTGATGAAGGATATGAGACAGAAAAATATGGAGATCCAAAATGGTGATGCCTTGTTTGTACAAGGACAGTCCCAGAACAAAAAAAAAAAATAAGTCATCGAGTGGGAGATCTAAATCTCTAAGAAAAGTTGTAAAGGTGGTGTGCTGGAAATGCAGAAAGGAAGGGCACTACAAAAGGGACTGTAAATCTAAAGCTCCTGATAAAGGAAAGGGATCTGATGATGCTCCTTCTGCAAAGGCGAAAACCACCTCAGATGAAGGTGGGGATGTGTACTTGGCTTCTTCAAGTACACATGTAGATCATGAGGCATGGTTGATTGACTCAGGTGCATCCTTTCACTTCACTCCCCATAGAGAGTGGTTCTGCAAGTATGAGAATTATGATGGTGGTGATGTCTTCTTAGGGCATGATAGGAAGGCTATAATTGTTGGTTGTAGAAAAGTAAAGTTGAAGTTGCAAGGTGGAAGGGTTATAACACTTCTGGGTGTTATGCATATTCCTGCATTGGCCAGAAATTTGATTTTTGTAAGCAAGTTGGATGATGCAGGCATAAAAACAGTGTTCGAGAAGGATACCTGTGAGATGGTTCAGGGAGCACTAATATTGATGCGGGGAGTTCGGATTGAAACTCTATAAAAGATTCAAGGTAGCACGGTTGTTGATCGGTGCAACAGTTCTATGGTTCTTGAAAGTGGAGTAGAAAACATAGTGGTCTCTAGATAGAAGACCATGCTATGGCATCAAAGGCTTTGACATATTGGAGAGAAGGGCCTTCCAATACTTCATGGTAAAGGTATAGTAGAAGGTATGAGTAATAGCTCTCTGGATCTTGATTTTTGTGAAAATTGTGTATATGTGAAGCAAAATCGGGTGAGTTTCCCGTATGGTGGTAAGAGGGCAAAACATATATTAGAGTTGATGCATAGTGATGAGTTTGGACCTGTGAAGGTTCCATCACTAGGTAGGTCTATGTACTATGTATCATTTATAGATGACTTCTCAAGGAATACATGGATATATTTCCTTAAGAAGAAATCTGAAGTCTTTGACAGGTTTAAAGAATTCAAGGCTCTGGTGGAAAATCATACAGAGAAGAAGATAAAGGTGTTGAGGATAGATAACAGTGGAGAGCTTTGTAGTATGGAATTTGAAGAATTTTGTAAGAAGTGTGGTATAGCACGATAGAAGACTACTCCATATACACCTCAGAAAAATGGAGTTGTAAAAAGAATGAACAAGATGTTGATGGAAAGGGCAAGAAGCATGCTCAGTGGTGTCAGGTTAGGACAAGAATTCTGGGTAGAACTAGTGGAGATAGCATGTTACCTAGTCAACAGATCACCTTCATTAGTGTTGGGTTGTGTTATATTCTTTCCACGTAGTTAATAGGGGGTTTGAAGGGCACCCGTAACCCCACTTTATGGGGTCTAGGGTAGCGCCTCGGAAAATTTTGGTTTTGGACCATATGTTAGGTTGGGCAGACCCACCTATGGTTTTGTGCATGATTTTTGCACATGTTTTTTGGACGCGATGGTTTTCGGTCCATGGTATTGGACGCGATGGTTTTCGGTCCATGGTATTGGATGCTTCGGCATGTATAAATATGTATTGTAACATTGAAAGGAATATAATGAAAAATCAAGCTGGTAGTCCCAGTTTTGGGATCCAGGGAAAAATCTCTGTGCATATGTGTTTTATGGGTTATGCTCTCGCATTGTTTATTTTCTTTGTTTAAGAATTCGTATGTAGGTAATTTCTGTACAGGGTTAAAACCTACGTTTGGTATCAGAGCTGTTTTGGCTTCAAGGGGATGCCTTTGTTACTGAGGGGTTTCGCTCGGGCCTCTGGTAGACCCTGTTCAGTGGGAGATCTGTGAGATCGATTCTGGTGGTGAAAGAAGATGGCGAGCAATGGAAAGATAGAGATTGAGAAGTTCAATGGTCAGAATTTTGAGTTGTGGAAACTCAAGATGGAGGATTTGTTGGTGGATAAAGATCATTGGATTGCGGTAGATCCGGGTACTAAACCATCGAGAGTGACCAATGAAGAATGGAAGAAGTTGGATCAGAAGGCAAAGAGCACAATACGATTGTGTGTCTCGGATTCAATATTGCTGAATGTATCAGGGGAAGCTACGGAAAAGGCTTTGTGGGTCAAGTTAGGGACTTTATACCAATCTAAGTCTCTGGTGAATAAACTGTTCCTGCGGAAAAAGCTGTATAACCTGAGGATGAAAGATGGAGACTCGGTGACAGAGCATCTGAATGCGTTTAATACTGTGGTAAGTCAGTTATTATCTGTTGATATTAAAATTTCAGAAGAAGATAAGTGCATCAGTCTATTGTGTTCTCTACCAGATTCGTGGGATAGTCTGTTTATTGCAATAGGTAGCAATGCAACTTCTTTGCAGTTTGATGAAATAGTCTCAACCTTGCTGACGGAGGAGATGAGACGGAAAAATATGGACAACCAGAATGGTGATGCCTTGTCTGTACTAGGACGGTCCCAAAACAGAAACAAAAAAAAGTCATCGAGTGGGAGATCTAAATCTCCAGGAAAACCTACAAAGGTGGTGTGCTGGAAATGCGGAAAGGAAGGGCACTTCAGAAGGGATTGTAAATCTAAAGCTGCTGATAAAGGAAAGAGATCTGATGATGCTCCTTCTGCAGAGGCGAAAACCACCTCAGATGAAGGTGGGGATGTGTACTTGGCTTCTTCAAGTACACATGTAGATCATGAGGCATGGTTGATTGACTCAGGTATGGTTCTGCGAGTATGAGAAATACAATGGTGGTGATGTCTTCTTAGGAGATGATAGGAAGGCTAAAATCATTGGTTGGGGAAAGTAAAGTTGAAGTTGCAAGGTGGAAGGGTTAGAACACTTCCGGGTGTTCTACATATTCCTGCATTGGCCAGAAATCTGATTTCTGTGAGCAAGTTTGATGATGCAGGTGTAAAGACGGTGTTCGAGAAAGATACCTGCAAGATGGTTCGAGGAGCACTGATATTAATGTGGGGAGTTCGGATTGGAACTCTGTACAAGCTACAAGGTAGCACTATTGTTGATGGGTGCAATAGTTCTATGGTTCCTGAAAATGGAGTAGAAAATCTAGTGGTCTCTGGAGAGAAGACCATGTTGTGGCATCAAAGGCTTGGACATATTGGAGAGAAGGGCCTTCGAATACTTCATGGTAAAGATATGGTAGAAGGTATGAATGATAGCTCTCTAGATTTTTATTTCTGTGAAAATTGTGTGTATGGGAAGCAAAATCGGGTGAGTTTCCCCTCTGGTGGTAAGAGGACGAAACAGATATTAGATCTTGTGCACAGTGATGTGTTTGGACCTGTGAAGGTTCCATCACTGGGTAAGTCTGTGTACTATGTATCATTTATAGATGACTTCTCAAGGAATACATGGATTATTTCCTTAAGAAGAAATCTGAAGTCTTTGACAGGTTTAAAGAATTTAAGGCTCTGGTGGAAAATCAGACAGAGAAGAAGATAAAGGTGTTGAGGACAGATAATGGTGGAGAATTTTGCAGCAAGGAATTTGAAGAATTCTGTAAGAAGTGTGGTATAGAAGGACAGAAGACTACTCCATATACACCTCAGCAAAATGGAGTCATAGAAAGAATGAACAAGATGTTGATGGGAAGGGCAAGAAGCATGCTCAGTGGTGCTGGGTTAGGACAGGAATTCTGGGCAGAGGCGGTGGATACTGCATGTTACTTGGTCAACACGTCACCTTCATCAGCGTTGGAGGATAAGACTCCACAAGAAGTATGGACTGGTAAGAAACCCTCTCTTTCACATCTGAGGGTATTTGGATGTGATGCATATGTACATGTTCCAAAGGAGAAACGAACCAAGTTGGATAGTAAATCTGAAAAATGCATCTTTATTGGGTATAAGGATGGTTTAAAGGGTTATAAGCTTTGGAACCCAATCACACAGAAGGTTGTGTACAGTCGAGATGTGGTGTTTAGAGAGGTAAAAGATGTTATTCAACATGAAGTCCAACCAAAGGAACCTGAGAAGATAGAGTTTGAGCCAAAGGAGGAAGAATCAGACTCTACAGCAGAGGATGAATCAGAAGATGAAGAGCCACAAACTCCGGCTGTGATAAGATCAGTTCGAGAAAGAAGGAAACTAGAAAGGTATAGTCCATCTACTTTTGCTTTGTCTGTTACTGATGATGATCCCAGAACTGTGAAGGAAGCAGTGGATTCAGAGGATGGAAAAGTCTGGAAAGAGGCCATGGTTGATGAAATGGCATCTTTGCACAAAAATGAGGCTTGGAATCTGGTGGAGTTGCCGGCTGGAAGGAAACCCATTTGCAGCAAATGGGTGTTCAAGAAGAAGACAAATGTGGAAGGAAAGGTGGAGAAATACAAAGCTTAGTTGGTAGCAAAAGGTTATTCCTAGGTGCCGGGAATTTATTTTAGTGATATTTTTTCTCCTGTTGCCAAGGTAACTTCTATTAGATTACTTTTATCTGTTGCTGCTGCTTTTGATTTTGAGGTAGAACAGATGGATGTGAAGATAGCATTTCTTCACGGGGATTTGGAAGAGGAAATCTACATGAAGCAACCTGAAGGCTTTGCGGTGAAGGGTAAGAAAGAACTAGTATGCAAGTTAAAGAAGTCTTTGTATGGGTTAAAACAGGCACCAAGGATGTGGTATCAGAAATTTAATACATTTATACGGGGACTTGGCTTCACTAGAAGAAAAGCAGATCATTGTGTGTATTTTAAATTAATTGGTGACCGTGTTATTTATCTAGTCTTGTATGTGGATGATATGTTGCTGGTTGGAAATGACAAAGAAATTATCCAGGGTTTGAAGACCCAATTGTCCTCCAAATTCGACATGAAAGATCTTGGTGCTGCAAACTATATTTTGGGCATGGAAATTAAAAGAGATCGGTCAAAGAGGAAGCTCTGGTTAAACCAGAGGAAGTATGTCGAGACAATACTGCAGAGGTTTAATATGCAGGATAGTAAACCGGTGAAGGTTCCTATTCTTGTAGGTGTGAGGTTATCTGCTGAACAGTGTCCCAAGATACAAGAAGAGGAAGAGGACATGTCTCGTGTTCCATATTCAAGTGCAGTGGGTAGCCTGATGTATGCAATGGTATGTACCAGACCAGACATTGCACATGCAGTGGGAGTATTGAGCAGGTTTATGTCAAAACCTGGGAAGGAGCACTAGACAACAGTGAAGTGGGTTTTCAGGTATTTGCGTGGCACTAGTGATTATGGTTTGTGATACCAAGGAAGACTAGGATTGGACAAAGTGTTGGATATTCATGGCTTTGTTGATGTAGACTGGGCTGGAGATCTGGATCAGAGAAGATCTACAAGGGGGTATGTGTTTAACCTATTTGGAGGTGCAGTCAGTTGGATGACTAAGAAACAATCTGTAGTGGCACTATCAATTACAGAGGCAGAATACATGGCAGCCACTCATGCAAGCAAGGAAGCCGTTTGGTTGCAGAGATTGTGTTCAAGTATGGGGTTAGTACAGGGAGCTATAAGAATAGACTGTGACAGCCAAAGTGCAATTTCCTTGGCAAAGAACCCTGCTTATCATTCAAAGACAAAGCACATTGATGTTCAGTATCACTTTGTGAGAGATATGATAGAAGACAGAAAGGTGTTGCTGGTAAAGGTGGACACTTTGAAGAGTACTGCAGATGCATTTACAAAATCTGTGAGCTCTGAGAAGTTCCCTTGGTGTAGAGAAGCAATGGGAATCTCAGGGCTGAAAAAATGACTAAGCTCTCCTGTGGAAAGAAAACAACAAGTGGGAGATTGTTGGGTTGTGTTATATTCTTTCTGTGTAGTTAATAGGGGGTTTGAAGGGCACCCATAACCCCACTTTATGGGGTCCGGGGCAGCGCCCCGGAAAATTTTGGTTTTGGACCATATGTTAGGTTGGGCGGACCCACCTATGGTTTTGTGAATGATTTTCGCACATGTTCTTTGGACACGATGGTTTTCAGTCCATGGTATTGGATGCTTCGGCATGTATAAATATGTATTGTAACATTGAAAGGAATATAATGAAAAATCAAGCTGGTAGTCCCGGTTTAGGGATCCAGGGAAAAATCTCTGTGAATATGTGTTTTATGGGTTATGCTCTCACATTGTTTATTTTCTTTGTTTAAGAATTCGTATGCAAGTAATTTCTGTACAGGGTTAAAACCTACAATTAGCATTGGAGGATAAAATTCCACAAGAGCTATGGACTGGTAAGAAACTTTCTCTGTCACATCTGAGGGTACTTGGATGTGATGCATATGTACATGTTCCAAAGGAGAAACGAACATGGTTGGATAGTAAATATGAAATGTGCATCTTTATTGGGTATAAGGATGGTTTAAAGGGTTATAAGATTTGGAACCCAGTAATAAGGAAGGTTGTGTAAAGTTGAGATGTGGTGTTCAGAGAGGTGAAAGATGTTATTAAACATGAAGTCCAACCAAAGGAACCTGATAAGATGGAGTTTCAGCAAAAGGAGGAAGAATCAGACTCTACAATAGAGGAGGAATCAGAAGATGAAGAGCCACAAAATCCAGGTGTGAGTAAATTAGTTCAAGAAAGAAGGCAGCCAGAAAGGTATAGTCCATCTGCTTTCTGTTCAAATTTTGCTTTATATATTACTGATGATGATCCCAGACTTCTGAAGGAAGCAGTAGATTCAGAGGATGGAAAACTCTGGAAAGAGGCCATGGTTGATGAAATGGCATTTCTGGACAAAAATGAGGCTTGGGATCTGGTGAAGTTGTCGGTTGGAAGGAAATCCATTGGCAGCAAATGGGTGTTCAAGAAGAAGACAAATGCAGAAGGAAAGGTGGAGAAATACAAAGCTTGGTTGGTAGAAAAAGGTTATTCCCAAGTGCCGAGAATTGATTTTCGTGATATTATTTCTCCTATTGCCAAGGTAAATTGTACTAGATTACTTTTATCTGTTGCTATTGATTTGGATTTTGAGGTAGAACAGATGGATGTGAACGTTGCATTTCTTCATGGGTATCTGGAAGAGGAAATCTACATGAAGCAACCTGAAGGCTTTGCGGTGAAGGGTAAGAAAGAATGGGTATGCAAGTTAAAGAAGTCTCTATATCGGTAAAAAAAGTCACCAAGGATGTGGTATCAGAAATTTGAAACATTTATACGGGGACATGGCTTCACCAAAAGCAAATTAGATCACTGTGTATTTTAAATTAATTGGTGACCGTGTTATTTATTTGGTCTTGTATGTGGATGATATGTTGTTGGTTGGAAATGACAAAGAAATTATCCAGGATTTGAAGACCCAATTGTCCTCCAAATTCGACATGAAAGATCTTGGTGCTGCAAACTATATTTTGGGCATGGAAATTAAAAGAGATCGGGCAAAGAGGAAGCTCTGGTTAAACCAAAGGAAGTATGTCGAGACAATATTGCAAAGATTTAATATGCAGGATAGTAAACTGGTGAAGGTTCTTATTCCTGTAGGTGTAAAGTTATCTGCTAAACAGTGTCCCAAGGGACAAGAAGAGGAAGAGGACATGTCTCATGTTCCATATGCAAGTGCAGTCGGTAGCCTGATGTATGCAATGGTTTACCCTAGACCAGGCATTGCACATGCAGTGGGAGTATTGAGCAGGTTTATGTCAAAACTAGGAAAGGAGCATTGGACAACAGTGAAGCGGGTTTTCAAGTATTTGCATGGCACTAGTGATTATGGTTTGTGCCACCAAGGAAGACAAGGATTAGAGAGAGTGTTGGATATTCGTGGCTTTGTTGATGTAGACTAGGCTAGAGATCTAGATTAGAGAAGATCTACAAGTGGGTATGTGTTTAACCTATTTGGAGGTGTAGTCATTTGGATGAGTAAGAAACAATCTGTAGTGGCACTATCAACTACAGAGATAGAATACATGGGAGCCACTCATGCAAGCAAGGAAGTAGTTTGGTTGCACATATTGTGTTCAAGTATGGGGTTAGTATAGGGAGCTATAAGGATAGACTGTGACAGCCAAAGTGAAATTTTCTTAGCAAAGAACCCGACATATCATTCAAAGACAAAGCACATTTATGTTCAGTATCACTTTGTGAGGGATATGATAGAAGACAAAAAGGTGTTGCTAGTAAAGGTGGACACCAAGGATAATTTTAGGGGCGAATGTTCGCCCTTTAGCGAAATTAAGGGGTTTTAAATTTTTAGTGAGCGAATATTTTATATCATAGTACATTTTTACAAATCACCTCAAATAGCCCACCTTATTTTAAGGCAGAGGGTAAAAAAGGTAAATTTAGCCCTTGAAATTAGGACTTACAACCTTCCATTCGCCCATTTTCAAGAATAGGTTTTATTTAAGTGAATTCTATGGGTCAAATACCATATTTATAAAAGAGATATGGTAAATTAATAAAAATATAAATAAATGAGAGGTATGGTAAATAAATAAAACATTTTTTATATTTACTCCATAAGTCACCTTATATACATGTAAGGGTGTAAACAAATAAAAATAAAAGTAAATTTGAGGTATGGTAAATAAATAAAACGTCTTTTTATACTTACTCAAAAGGTATGGTAAATAAATAAAAATATAAATAAACTAGACGTATCGTAAATATATAAAACCTCTATATTTTTATTCCATAACCCTCGTTCTATTTATGAAGGCTCAAGAAAGAGGTTTTATTTAAGTGAATCCTATGGGCCAAATACCATATTTGTAAAAGAGGTATGGTAAATTAATAAAAATATAAATAAACGAGAGGTAATGTAAACAAATAATTTTTTTTTTTATATTTACTCAATAAGTCACCTTATATTTACGAACACTCAAAAAATGGGTTATATTTAGGTGAAACCTATGGCCAAAATACTATGGGACAAATACCATGGACTAGATTGTTATTAATACCATGCAAAAAACCATTATTAACCCTAATATTAGAATTAATAAAAATAAAAATGGAACATGGTATTGACCCATGGTATTCACCAAAATGGCACATGGTATTGACCCATGGTATTCACCTGGAATGTAGCTTATTTAAATGGGGGAATTAAACCAGCATGTAGTCTATGCTAAGATTCACTAGGACTCTACAAAGTTTTATTATTTAGTGAAAGGCTTGCCAAGATCTTACAAGATTTTATAATTGAGTAAAATATTCGCCATGCCCGGTGAGAGATTCGCCAAAAAATTATATATACATATTATATTATTGATAAAATCGCCTTCCATTTTTCCTATATACCATGGAGATTCACCCATTTATTATATTTATAAATTTAGGGGGGTTCTTAAAATTTTCCCTAGTGGACACTTTGAACAATATTGCAGATGTATTGACAAAATCTATGAGCTTTGAGAGGTTCTCTTGGTGTAGGGAAACAATGGGCATTGCAGGGCTAGATAAATGACTAAGCTCTCTTGTGGTCCCCTGTGGAAAGAAAAAAAAAAGTGGGAGAATGTTGGGTTGTGTTATATTCTTTCCATGACTAGCCCATGTAGTTAATGGAGGGGTTAGAAGGGGGGTGGAGCACCCCCCCTTCATTGCAATGATTGCGTAGCAGAGGGAGTCACAGGGGGTTTGAGGGGTGCAGGTAACCCCACTCTATGGGATCCAAGGTAGCGCCCCAGAAAATTTTGGTTTTGGACCCTATGTTAGGTTGGGCAGACCTGCCTATGGTTTTTGTGCGTGATTTTCGCACATGGTTTTGGACGCGATGGTTTTCAGTCCATGGTATTGGATGCTTCGGCATGTATAAATATGTATTGTAACATTGAAAGTAACATAATGAAAAATCAAGCTGGTAGTCCCAGTTTGGGGATCCGAGGGAAATCTCTATGTATATGTGGTTTATGTGTTATGCTCTCGCATTGGTTATTTTCTGTGTTTCAGAATTCATATGAAGGTAATTTCTGTATGGTGTTAAAACCTACATCCATAATTTAATTTAAAGATCTAGTAAACCTAGCTAGCTTGCCTTGTAATTACTCCTTTGAATTTTTGGTGCAACATCCAGTTTATTTGACTCCATAGCCCAATGGAAAGAAAGTAATTTGATCATATCAGCCAACCAACCAATCAACCAATTCAAACAAACAACCAAGCATAATCGTAAATAGCCTAACATCAACCGAAAAACCAAGTTAAATCATAAAGAGAGATCCCTCTTTGAAGCTGGTAGGGCTAGATTCTAGCATTCAAAAGTGGTTTGATGTTGTCCAATGTATTTACTCCCACAACCTCAAAAATACAAAACTATAACATAGTGGAGACCATACCGGGGAGGAATACATTTTAATCCAAAACATTATTATTCCTTGGTTTAAAAATCAGTATTTTAGTAAGAAATTCCTATATCAATATGAAATACATGATCTGAGGTTGCTTTCACAGATATATGTTAGATTATAGATCCTGGTTTTTATTTTTGTGTGATGAGTTTTCATGACCCTGGGTCACAAATGAATTTATAGTAGATCTCATTCTGATCCCAACCCTGTTAAAATTGTAGATGACCCTCAGAAATTGGTGAGAAAAATAAGCTTTACCAAGAGTCAAGGTAGTAACAGTCCTCTGTCTATATTCAATTCTCCTTTGGAAGATACTCCTTTGTCAAGATAAAATTCTCTTCCAGAGAAGTTTGAAACTTTACAAGACTTAGAATTTGATTTTCCTTTTCAACAAAGTTTGTTTAGATCCAAGTCTGAGACTTTCATTGATCAAACTATCATAGATAAAGCCATACTGCAACCATATATCTCCCAAGCCCAAGACCTTGAATCAGATCCTGATCTTGAACCTTTACAATAATTTTCCAAATTACAAGGGTTGGTTTCAGTATTGGACGAAGCTATAATAGAAGCTTTCATTCAACAGTCTGTTGAATTCTCTGCTTTAATTGTTGCAACAGCCTCCTTATCTAGTCAATCATCTCAGTTTGTACATTTACAGCCTCCCAGTCCTACTCATTCTGTAGTTTCAACTTCCCTACCTCTGGTTTCTCAAACTAATATACCTACTATCCCTATAGTTATCCAAACTACACCTCGAATAGGTCCATCCTTAACTAAATATGTCAGGACAATTATGGCAGGAAGGTATGCACCCTTAGTGTTACTAGGCCAGTTGAATGCTATGCCTATAGATTATCCATCCAAAATCATACCAGTGCTTACACTACCCAATAGCATGTAGATAGGATGAATCATGTGTTTGATCTCCAAGAAGTGGATGAGGCAGATGTTAAAATGAGATTGTTTTCCCAAAGCTTAGGAGGTGATGTGAATAAGTGGTTTAGGGGTTACTTACATGAAGCATAGCCAATCTTGTTGGTTTCCATCAAGCATTTTTAGCTAGATGGGAGATGAAGAAGAACCCACTTCAACTCATAAACGAATAGAAAAGGTTAAAAATAAAACCCAATGAAACTATGGAAGAGTATTGTGAAAGATTCAATATTGTTTATAATGCCATCCCACAAGACTTTAAGCCCTCCCTTGGTCTAGCCCTAATTTATTTTCCAGATGGTTTCTATGTAGATATGGAGTATGAAATTAGGGAAAGAGACCTGGAAACTTTGGAAGAAACGCAAGCAAATGCAATTAAAGTTGAATCCAACATCTTGGCCAAAAAAGCCAATTGAAGTCTAAATGCAGAGTAACCATAAAAGAGGAACCTTCTACTTTTGTTGTTAACGCAGTTGAATCCCAAAATGATATCTAATATAATGCACTGCATAAATCCCCATACTTAAATTGATAACCTAGTCAAAGTAGTGAATCAAATGATGTAAAGAGTTCAAACCTTAATGAAAAAATCAAACAAGTCAAAACATAAATGTTCAACAAACCAGAAACCAAGATTTTAGAAGAAATACTCCCCAAATTAAACAAAGAGAGCAAAAGGGACCAGACTAGTAGATTCAACCTCCTTTTCATGAGAATTACACAAATGATGAGGGGAATATTGTGGAAGACTTGGGTGATAACCAAATTAATTTTTTAGGGATAAATGATGATGAAGCAGTGTTCCTCACTCAAGAGGAACACGAGATTTTTCTTATAGCCCAGACTAAAATGGATTCTAAAGAGTCAGAGGAATACAAACAAGGATTCAAAAATGAAATAATGGAGGTACATAGGTAATACAATCTTAGAAGTAAGAAAAATCAAGATACTGCGACTAAAAAGAATGCTGAAAATTCTGTCAAAAAGGTCTCTGATTCTGATCCAAAGAAAAAAACAAAAAATGCCCCTAAGAAAACCACAGAAACTCTTGGAAAGAACACTCTATAACCTGTTACAATAAGGACCATTGGTACCACTTCTAAAAATACTCAAAATGAGCTACCTTCTAGCAGCCAACAAATTGAACTTACCACAAAACTAATTACTGATAAGTTTGATTTTTCAAATCTTCTTAAAAATCAAACGTTGTTCAGTATAGAAAATGAATTTGCAAAGTTGAAGATTTCTATCCCCTTAACTGAATTAGTCAACATGAATGTATACAAGACTCAGGTCCTGGAGGCATTAAACATAGGGGAGAAAAATGATGATGTAAATTTGAATAATGATCAACCTAAGATGCTATTTGGGCCAAGGTAGAAGGAAAACCACAAGAAGGAGGAGTCCCTCCATTTTATGTCAGTTTGAATATTCATGATAAAATAATTCATAATGATATGCTAGATTCAAGTGCATCCCACATTTTAATGCCCAAAGTAGTCATGGAGAAACTAGGACTAGACATCACTAGGCAACACAAAGATTTATATTCCTTTGACTCTAGCAAAGTCAGGTGCCTAGGTCTTATCAAAGACCTGTGTGTCACTTTAGCCAAATCTCGGCTAAGAGTCTAGTGATGGATATAGTAGTTGCGGACATGCCCCCCAAAGTATGGCATGTTGTTTTCACACTCATGGGGAGAAAAATTACAATAAACCCTGCAAATGGACATGACTTATGCCACTATACCAGTGATTGGTCAACATAGAAGACTATATAGGGAAACCGTAATGACCTGGACTCTTTTATTTTATAATGATGAGGGTATCAATGCACAGGTTACTCAAGCAGAAAATGATATTGATGAAAAGCAAGAAAATTAGACTTTAATTATGCAGCAAAACACTGATATTGGACCTTTTTGGAACATGATCTTTGATGGCTCTTGTGGCAAAGCAGGTTTAGGGGTAGGTGTTTGGGTGTCCAATTCAAGGGATAATCATGTAGAAGGTCATTCCTATAAAATCAATTTTCATTGCACCAATAATATAGCAGAATATGAGGCACTTCTCTTAGGATTACAACTATTGAAGAAGTTAGGTGCTAAAAGAATTGTTGTTCAGGGAGATTCCAAATTAATTATTAAACAGATCAAGGGAGAATATGCTGCAAATCATCCTAGGCTGAGAAACTATGGGAATATTGTCCTTGACTTTTTAATAAATTTTGAAGAATATGATCTTTATGTCATTCCAAGTGATCCAGATCTTAGGGGGGGGGCCCAAGATCTAAAATATTGAAATGGATCTTGTGGGGGAGGCCCCCAAGATCTAAAGAATTGCAATTTTAGAAAGAAAATTACAGAACAAACAGTAAATAAAACCACAAAGAAACTTTTTATTAAAAGTGATAATAACTATAAAGGCTACATTGTGCCGAACCATCTGTCCTTTTACAAAATGCGACTTGTTACTTATAATATTTTTCAATTACAATACCACGAGTCAATTCCATGAGTGAATGAGTACCATGGGTGGATGTCACAATACCACGGGTCAATTCCATGAGTGAATGAATACCATGGGTGGATGTCATAATACCGCGGGTCAACTCCATGTGTGAATGAATACCATGCGTTAATTCCATGGGCGAATGAATACCATGGGCGGATGTCACAATACCATGGGTGAATGTCACTTACAATACCATGGGTGGATAAATACCATGAGTGGATGCCACTTACAATACCATGGGTAAATTCCATGGGTGGATGAATAACATGGGTGGATGAATACCATGGGTTGATGCCATTTTCCATTCAGATCGTTCGCCCCTCCTTAAGAAGCAATGTTCCCCATTGCATGAAGTTCCCTCCTGTGAAGCTTTTGTTGAATGTGAAGAGCCACTGAAGAGAAGGATTTTATGTGGCTAATCCACAACCATGATGAACGAAGATCCGAGGATAGAGATACCCTGTAATGCTTGTGACCAACTGTGATGCTGATAGTGTGCAGCCTAGCAAATGGACTTCAATGCAGTGTGGGTTTGTTGATGACCCATAACCATGATGAAAGAAGATCCGAGGATAGAGATACTTTGTAATGCTTGTGACCAACTGTGATATTGACAGTGTGCAGCCTAAAAAATGGACATCGATGAAGTGTAGGTTTATGGATGACCAATAACCATGATAAACAAAGATCCGAGGATATAGATACCCTATAATGCTTGTGACCAACTGTGATACTAACAGTGTGCGGCCCAGCAAATGGAATTTGATGACAAGGATTTTGTGCAGTTGACCAATAACCATGATGTTGGTTGTTGATGAAGTAGCAAGTGCCTACATGGCCTGTGGTGGGAAGGCATGTCTCGAAATAATGCAAGATAAATGTTTCTATGCTGAAACTGATGAATGTGAATCAAGTTCCTACTAAAGTGGGGTGGGAGGGCACGTCTCCAATGGAAACCCGCTCTAAATGTTGCTCCAGAATTAAAATGGACATAACTTGGTTAATATAACTCATAATATTTATTATAACATATTTTTGGAAGCTGAAGGACCATTTTCCATCTTCCCATGTAATGGAAATCCTTATCTGGACATCCAAGAATCTCTGATTCACACTACAATTTTTCTATCATCACAAATGTTCTAAAAAAATAGTTGATTTTAAATTAGCGATATCTCCCACGTCCGAACTCCGATTTGACCCAATTTTTTTTGGAAATTGGGTGATTTGTCAAGAGGAAGTCAGATATACAATCCTTTTTCTGAAATTATGCAGAAAGCTTAAAAAATGATAGGAGAGTCTCCATCCACTAGTTGTTGTAAAAAAGAAATTCTATAACATAGCTGATTTTAAATCAGCGATATCTCCCTCATCCAGACTTTGATTTGGTCGCTTTCGTTTTTTGAATTTTGGTATTTTTCACAAGGAATCTAGACATGTTATTTGTTCTTGTAAATATATACCAAACGTTTCACATGTGATCTGCAAATTTTCCACCCAAAAAAAATTCGTACAAAAAATGAAAAAAGAAAAATTTTTCCTCCTTGGCCCAAGAAAGTGCTCTACGGAGGTTGTAGTGCATGCCTGAAGTTTGTTGAATATTTTTGAAAAAAATTGAAACTGAAATATTCATGTAAACCTCATTCCCATGGAATCGTAACTTGCTCTAAGACCATTGATCCAGATCTTAGGGGGAGGCCCCCAAGATCTAAAGGATTGAAATGGATCTTATGAGGGAAGCCCCCAAGATTTGAAGAATTGCAATGTTAGAAATAAAATGACAGAACACACAATAAATAAAACCACAAAGAAATTTTTTATTAAAACCCATAATAACTATAAATGCTACATTGTGGTAGACCATCTGTCCTTTTACAAAATGCGACTTGTCACTTATAGTATTTTTTAGTTATAATACCATGGGTCAATTCCATGAGTGAATGAATACCATGGGTGGATGTCACAATACCACGGTTCATTTCCATGAGTGAATGAATACCATGGGTGGATGTCACAATACCATGGGTCAATTCCATATGTGCATGAATACCATGGGTGGATGTCCCAATACCATGGGTTAATTCCATGGGTGAATGAATACCATGGGTGGATGTCACAATACCATGGGTCAATTCCATAGGCAAATGAATAACATGGGTGGATGTCACAATACCATGGAAAAATACCATGGATGAATGAATACCATGGGTGGATGTCACTTACAATACCATGGGTGGATAAATACCATGAGTGGATGCCACTTACAACACCATGGGTAAATTTCATGGGTGGATGAATAACATGGGTGGATGAATACCATGGGTTGATGCCACTTTCCATTCGGATCACCAAGGAACCATAATGTACTGGCTAATGGTCTAGCATTTTCAGCTAGCACATGCCAAATGCCCCATCCAAACAAATAATATATAGTAGAGGTTAAACACCATTCTATTGTACCTGATAATATGAGACATTGGCAGGTATTTGGAAGTGATAAGAAGATTGAAATTTTTTTGCAATCCGAGGAGTATGAAGACAATAGCATAGATTCAGACTGTGAAGAGGATGATTAGATTATTAAATTTCAAGATTTTCAAGTATAAAATTGGATTGTTGTATATGTTAGTAGATAAACAATTTGATGATTTAGATGTAAATAGTCAAGTCAATGAAGATATACATAAATTAGAATTATATGAAATTGATAAAGAAAAAAGAAGAATTTGAAGTACTTCAGCTTAAAGATAATGTCCTGCCAAGGGGTCTAACTCCATTAGAATAACTTTTTGATTTTAATGATGTAGAAAGAAAGCCAAAAATGGAACCCATAGGGGCAGACATAAAAGAATGCAGTATAGGTAGTGGACATAATCCCAAAATGATAAAACTCTCAAAATCACTTCCTATTATCACAAAAAAACAATATATAGCTCTTTTAAAAGAATTCACAGATGTCTTTGCCTAGAGCTATGAGGATCTAAAAGCATATGAAACCAATATCATACAGCACAAAATCCCAATCAAAGAATATCATAAACCGTTCAACCAAAAACTTAGTAGGATCAATCCTGTCTTAATGCCTTTGGCTGATAAAGAAGAAAAATGGATGTATGATGCCAAAATTATACTTCCTATTAGATACTCTAAATGGGTGTCTAACATCATGCCTACTAGAAATAAAACTAGAGAAATCATACACTGTATTGATTTTAGAACTCTAAATAAGGTATCCCTTAAATAAAATTACCCATTACCTAAAATGGATCATATATTGCAAAAGGTAGTAGGGTATAGTAGGATTTCCTTATTAGATAGTTTCTTAGGTTATAACCAAGTCTTAGTGCATCTTGATGACCAAGATAAAATTTCTTTCACTACACCATGGGGCACTTTCATGTATGTGAAAATACCATTTGGGTTAATGAATGTTGGAGACACTTTCCAAAGAGCAATGGATATTGCCTTTCTTAATGAAATTGGCTATTTTATTGTGATTTATCTAGATGACATTATAGTCTACTCTAGAACTGATGAGGAACATTTAGCACATCTAAGGAGAGTGTTTGAAAAATGTAGAAGGTTTGGCATCTCACTCAATCCTAGAAAGACATTGTTTGGCCTTGAGGAAGGAAAAATTCTCGATCACATTATTTCCAAGGATGGAATTAGGATTTATCCCAGTAGAATTGAAGCAATGTTAAAAATTAGTCATCCAAGACACATCAGAGAACTTCACTCTTTTATTGGTAAAATCAATTTCCTAAGGAGATTCATTCATAATCTGATAGAACTTCTTAGAAACATAACTAAAATGCTTAAAAAGATCTCTAAAATCAAGTGGAGTATTTAGGCTAAATAATCATTTGACTTAGTTAAACAAGCATTGACCAAAGGGCCAGTGTTAATCAACCCAGATTTTACCAAATATTTCATAATCTTCTCTTTTTCTTCGGAACATACCATTGTATCAGTTTTACTACAAAAAAGCAATGAAGGCTTTGAACAACCTATTGAATTGTTTAGTAAAGCCTTAAGAGATGCATCTTTGAAATACAATATTATGGAAAAACAAGCCTTTGTATTACTTAAAGCATTAAAATATTTTAGAGTATATATTTTGCATTCCCATATTATTGCTTATGTACCTAATGTAGTGTTTCAGGACATTTTGACATAGAATGGACCTGATGAGAAGTGAGGCAAATGGATTGCTGCCATTCTAGAATATGACTTAGAAATCAAGCCCACCAAGTTAATCAAAGGGCAGGGAGTAGCCAAATTGATGGATGAGTCAAATTTCCATGCATTAGACATTAAATTGATTGATTGATTTAATAATCAAGAGGAATAGGTGACTCCACAAATTGATGAGGCATTTCTGAATTCACCCTAGTATGCAGACTTACTTTATGTTTTATTTAACTAAAATTCTTCTCCTAGTTTGATAAAAAGAAAGAAAATTTTTTTGAAGCGAAAAGCGGTCAAATTTTGCATTATAGACAATGTCTTGCATTGGAAAGATGTTGGGGGTATTTTACTTACATCCTTGTTGAAGGATGACGCAGATAAAGTTATGCAGGAATTTCATGAAGGTGATTGTGGTGGACATCTTTATTGGAAAACCACTGCCAATAAAATCCTTAGAGTTGGTTTCTAGTAGCCTACCCTATTCCCTGACATTCACAAACAAGTCACTTCATGTCATAAATGCCATATTTTTTAGGGAAAGAGAGAAGTGTTTCCCCTACCCTCAAAGCCTATCTTCGTTGAAAGATGTTTCCAACAATGGGGATTCGATTTAATTGGTGAAATTCATCCCTCTTCTGCTACCCAACATAAGTGGATTCTTATAACCACTCACTACTTTACCAAGTGGATAGAGGCCACCCCTTCTAGAAATGCCACTCATGTTGTCATTATTAAATTCCTTGAGACTAATATCCTCT
Organism: Pinus tabuliformis; assembly: GCA_031772625.1. NCBI lineage: Eukaryota > Viridiplantae > Streptophyta > Pinopsida > Pinales > Pinaceae > Pinus > Pinus tabuliformis. Next base: position 1,499,204,881 of record CM062820.1, on the reverse strand, counting down.
CCAGATTTGGGTGTGATATAAAAATCATCATTGATAATGTTGTAGCCTTCAAATCTAAAAAGAAGGTTGAATGCTACCATAAATACCACATCACTTTGGGACATTCAACAACTTATTACCCTTAGGGTAATGGGTTGGATGAATCCTCAAACAAAAGTTTGGTAAACATCATCAAAAAGTTGTTAGAGGACAATCAAACGTCTTGGCACAAGAAGCTAGTCAATGCACTTTGGGCTGACAGACTTACTACTAAAAAGTCCATTGGCATGTCACCATATGAATTGATCTATGGGATGGATGTTGTTTTTCCATCCTCCATGGGAGTCCCAGTGATGAAGATCATACAAGAAGTGGAAGATGAACCCAATGATGTTTAGAGAAGGATTAATGAAACTATCCAGTTGCAATAATCTAGGGAGGAAGTATACAACAGAACCCAAGTTATTCAAGAAAAAAAAATATTTGACAGAAGAACAAAAGCTGATGACTTTAACATTGGGGACCGAATTTTGAGATGGGATTCAAGGAGAGAATACAAGGGAAAACATGGCAAGTTTGATAATATTTGGAATTGGCCATATGTTGTTCATTCTTTCAGGGGAAATAATGCATTCTACCTTAAAGACCTAGATGGAGCAAAGATACCTCGAGGTCCTGTCAATGGTAGGATGTTGAAGCACTAAATTTCTTAGTCTATAGATTTTCATTTCATCATTGTAAATATAATAGTATTTATGTTTTTTATTGGGTAACTTATTAACAAAGTTTGAAGCTTGTAGTGAAGGCCCTAAGCCTGGATTAATGAGTTTCCATAGTATCTTTAACAAAAAATAATTTAGATGAAGACATTACAAACATGGAGTACACAAGGCTACTGATCTTATGTTCTTGATACTTCACTTGCAAAAGTGCCATCCCTAGCTGAAGCCACTATTAGTGTCCTATAAATTATAGGATCTCAAGGTCATTGAGTATTTTGTATATGTAATTTTATATTGTACATAAATTTCCATATTCAAATGATTTCCAAAAATATAAAAAAGAAAATGAAAAGAGGGTATGTTAAAAAATAAATAAGAAAAAAAAGGGAAATAAGAACCCCACAAAAGAAAAAAAAAATAGAAAATAATATTGAAAGTGCTGCAAGTCCAAGTGCCACTACTGATAAGATAGTTCTTTAATGTATTTTCAAATAAGATTGTGTGCAAATTGTTTTTGAATGCCACAATGAGTAAAATCCTACTAAGTTCATATAGTTTAATCATGACTGAATACATTTAAATTTCTATGAAATAGGTTAGTGAATGGAGATTTACCAAATAGTTTAATCTTGGTAAATCAATAGCTAGGTAGAAATAAAGTTGACTCAATAGTTTAATCTGAGTCAATGGTGAAATAAGTGATAGGATAAGGTAGATTTTATAAAAGAAAAATTATTTGGGTTTGCTAGTTTAAGTGCACCCTGCAAAGCAAGAATAGAAAATGTTAGCTTAGAAAAAGAATGGAAATGAAAATGGGTAGGTAGAAGCACTATTATGGTGGTCAGAAGAAAAACATGAAGATTTTATCTTAAAGTCAAAATTTCAAATATATTTCATGTGCAAAAGAAAAAGGTGAAGGATTAAAGTTTTTCTCTAAAGTTTAATATATCAATTAATTTTTGGTATATTAATCCCCTATTCCTAAGTTTTAACACCCCAATTCACCCTTCCGCTCATATTTTCGTCCACTCCCCTATTCCTAAGTTTCATTACCCTGCCATACTCTCCAACTATTCCCCCACTATGCATTGAATTCATTTCTACTGACCCCACAAGTGCCCTGTCACGTCACATTAAAACTTTGCCATTTCTCCCCTCATCCATGCCCACCTCCCTACATCTGACGACTTACAGTGTGTTTCATCCCCCTTCGCCATCCGAGCTTTACCATCGGGGGGAGGTGGTCTAAAATGGGTGGTATTCGAAACCATACCCGCCACTACTTGTCAGCACTACATCATTTTGCACCCCCATCAGGCAAAACCATTAACCACCCCCCACCCTCCAAAAATCAGTTTCTTCAACTCCAGATACCACTCCTCTATCATTTCTCTCCCAACACTCACCTTCTACCACGTCATCTAGTCGTTGATTCTGCCAATCATATCCACTCCCTCCAAAATTAAGTTGTTACACAATTAATTCACTTAAGCATTAATTCAATGGACCCGTGCCACCATCAACGGGAAAACCAGAGTGTTATATAATCCTTCCTTTCTTTCATTCACCGGTTACTGATTTTCACACTGCATTGTCATTATTTTGTTACAGGTTTTCTAGACCAAACTCCAACATTTTCACTAGGCTGGGGACATTTCCAGCTGACCGCATTACCTATTTTTGTGTGCAAATCCCAAGTCCTCATTGCATACTCTAATCTTGTTATCTAGTTTTCACCACTATCCTCAGCTTTATCAAATCATGCCTCCAAATGATAAGGAAACACAAGAACCTGCCAGTCCTCTAATCTACCCTCCCATTGATTTTCACCACATCCCTTTGGCAGAGAGAGACTATAAGATCCATGAAACTCTCTATGAGTTTGACCTTTTCGAGATGTATTGCTAGCTCAAGGAAAAATATATAGATAAATCCGATGACATTCAACTGTGGGAATCTAATTTTCCCCACTATATTTTTCCTCGTACCCACAACACCCTAGAATTTGTTAGGAACTGTCATGTGTGTTATTTTCCAAGCCAAAGAGCTATTATTGCCCCCACTGGAGAAATTATGTTCACTATCACTCCTCAAGCCATAGACCAAATGATGTAGGCTCCTACAATAGAGAATTCCACTCCTTTTTCCCATGAAGCCCTTGTTGAATTGTATCAGAAATTGGACTTTGCTAAGAGAGCCAAAACCCTTGAGCTTTTCTTGACAGAAGATGCCCCATTACCCAAGAAGAATCCTCCCTATCCATCCTCTATTTTCCCTAAGAGAGCCAAGCAAATTATCACAATCATCTCTTACCTCCTTGGCTATTACTCAGATCAGTGGGTAGATGAGGCAATTATAGGATTCCTTTCCATTTTCTCTGTAGATTCCAAGCCTTCCATCATGTTTAACTTTAGCCAATTTCTTGCAGATTCTATCCATGAGCAGTTTATCAAATTCTAGATTGAGGAGGTATTCAAGTATGCTTCTATGTTAGTTTATATGTTCTTATATTTTCAGGGAGACAACACCAAGCTTCACTTACAAAAGCTGGATGAAGAAGGAAACCAACAGCCAATCATCTTCTGGGGTACACTGGTGATGAAGGAACAAAAAAAATAATCTTACAAAATGTTCATAGAGATGTTTATACATCCAACACTCAGTCTCCTAAGCAGTAGGACAAAGCCAAGGATCAGTGAAGAAATTAAGAAAGTTTTGCAGCTATTATATCAAGTCCAGACAGGGGATTGGTACCTCTATCAGAATTTTACATCAATAAGAATATTTAGGTGTGATATTACCCCTTACAAGCTACCAAAAGTCCTCCCAATGAGGATTTTTTCTCTAGAGTATATAAGGCAAATGCTCAATATGGATGAAATAAACTTTGTAGCTGCCAAGAAGAAGTCTCAATTCAAAACCAAAACACATATAGGGCCTTTGATTTGCAACAACGGGGTAGCAGGGGAAGAAGAAGATAAGCTGCTGAAAGAAATGCAGTTCAACCTCAGTTTCACCTGGTCATATGATCCATTAGGGGTCATCTCTAAGTTAAGAGTAGAAAACAAATCTACTACTTATTTCTACACAGCTAGACCAAAGATAGAGAAGTATAAAAACAAGCTAGAATGGACTGAGAAGACCGTACAAGAGGCCGAGGAGCAGTAGATTTCATCCTCCACAGTACAAAATCCTATCATGCAGGATAAAACAGGAAATAGAAGCATAGAAGAAGAGTCACCTTTAGGGACTGATATTTTCAGTGAAGGCTTCAAAATCATGTATAGAAAGAAGGCCAAGATTGGTTCAAAACTAAGCCTAAGCAAGCATTTAGAGAAGAAGAATATTATCACCACTAATCAGCCACTTGTTTCCTCATTAGTGGGTGATCGTACCACATTGTATTGCAGTACCTCCATGGCTTCACAAGATCAGCAACAAGTAATGGAGACCAGCACATCTACCACACGGGAGACAAAAAGAAGTATATTTGATATTTTTAGAGAGATTAAAGTGAGGAATGAGGCCTTGAAGATAAATACCTACAACCAGTTCTGGAAGCAGACTTCCAGTTCTCAAAGCAGGCTACTGTCAGCCTTTGATTCAGAGAAAGGTAAAATGCAGATGGCATTTCTCCAAGCACAGGTTCCCAAGCCCAAGGAAACACCAGACTACAAGAAGACATCATTTGAATTTGATGTGAAAGACATACATCCCATTAACTAAATGGATATGCACAAGTAGACTGGGGAAACGATTTTCTCCACTCTCACTAACACTGCTATGAGTTGATCTAAATTTTAGGTTACATTAGCCAATGTTCAATCAAAATTGAAGATGGAAAAAGTCTCTACACTTGCCAAAGACACCAGGATCAAAACTTTGGAGGACTTGGTGATCAAAGTAGGTTATGACCCTGCAAACATTAATGCTACAGAAGAGCTTGTAAGGAAAAAGAATTCAGACATAACAACATTGAGGAAGCAATTGAAGTTACTAGCTACAGAGGACCCTCTAGCTAAGGACATTAAAGAGACAAAGACATAAAAGGTAGACATGATGAAGCTCATCATGGAGTAGAGTGTGCAGTTGAAGCAATTGGAGACAGAGATGGAAAATATGATCAAAGAAAAGGAGCAAGCTACCAAAATGGTTGTTGTTCCTTTGGAAGAACTCCCTATCACAACAATTCCTATAGCTACATCTTCTACAACAAGAATAGGGGAAACTACTGAATAGTTGGAAAATGTAGTACAAAACATGTCTCTCTAGATTGAAAAAATCAAAATATTTCAAGTTCAAGTAGATATTCTACAAGATCAGAAGACAAGGACTGAGACTTTCCATGCAGTAGAGCTATAGAGAGCTCAAAACCAGATAGAAGTATGGAGGAAATCAGAAACGAAGTCCTCTATTGGTTGTACATTCACCCAATACAAATAGATTATATGGAATAATATCATTGAAGAAATATATGAAATCTGGCCAGGTATCGAGATTATATTTGAACAAAAGCAGTTGATGGAGAAAGCCAGGTAAACCATTTCCACTATCAATGCTGAATTGGGAGAAATGCCTGACACAACCAAACAAATCATAAAGCTTCTCAATTCCAAAAATAGATATGAGATGGATGATTTGGGAGTAGATGACAGAACATAAACAATCTTAGAAGTAAAGAAATTTCTAACCAAGAAGAACTTGGTTCTGCAGCTGACAGAGAAATGTCACACTTTGTAGGTAGCAGTTAACAAATTTTTCACTAGAATAGATGCATTGAGCAAGACAGGTCTGCCTTCTTTATTTATGATCAATGACAGATTAATGAACAAGGAAGATTAAAAGAAGAAGATTCAAGACATTGCAAAGGACACAACCAAATCTTCCCACATCAAATGTGCTATGACAGGGAGGGCCTTTTATGAAGCTATCAACAACATGAGTTTTATCCAACATGAGATAAAACACATTTTTGTAGTGAAACTCACTTTCGCTTGGTATACCAAAGTAGATGAGATCTACTGCAAGGTAAAAAAAATTGCCATTCTAGATGAGGAGTGGTAGGATAAGTTGTGTGAATTCTAGGATTAAAAGAACAAGTTAGCTTCATCAGTGCAACACCTGAATAGTGGCCACTCAACAACTATTCTCCGCCAAAGTAGTACCAGATGTCCAGATCACTTCACCAGATTCAACTCTTTTGATTGTATTATTTAATTTCTATTAGTTCGAAGTCAATAATATAATTCCATGTCAATGAGGCATTAATTGTAATCTTTTTTTTAAATTGTGTTTAAATACTTCATTATGTTGAAGTATTAAGGGTTGGTTCCTGAACATTGTAACTCTTTCTATCAAGCATTGTACTTTTCTGCATTGCTGGAGCACCATTAATAAAATTACTCTTCATAGGATACTTGTGTTATGAAATACTGGTGATGTTTTTCCTACTGTAATTGTGTTTTCATTGTTATTCTTCTTATGTTATGCATCTGATACCTTATTGTAAAACAGGAGATGTGAAAAATAAAACATTTTTTTGAACACCTTATTTCGAGTGCGTTTACAATATGTATGTTTTATTCTAAAGGTATTATTGATAAATTATTAAATGATTGTCAATCCATGTTGAATCACACCTTTTCTACATTCCATAATTTAATTTAAAGATCCAGTAAATCTAGCTAGTTTTCCCTGTGATTACTCCTTTGAACTTTTGATGCAGCATCCAGTTCATTTCACTCCATAGCCCAATGAAAACAAAGTAATTTGATTAGATCAACCAACCAACCAATCAACCAATTCAAACAACCAACCAATCATAATCATAACTAGCCTAACATAAACCGAAAAACCAAGTTAAATCATAAAGAGAGCGCCCTCTCTGAAGCTGCCAGGGCTAGATTCCAACATTCAAAAGTGGTTTGATGTTTTCCAATGTATTTAATCCCGCAACCTCAAAAATACAGAATGATAACAGGGACTATTTGGCATGACACTCACTTGTGTTTTGTGTGGGTTCTTGTGGAACTCACATCACTTCCCTCTGTCCTTCATCTTTTTGGTGCTATTCTTTGCTTGTGACTTTGATGGGATTTCTTGGCTCACCCCGCCTTAGATTTTCCATTTGTTTTTTCATTTGTGGGCACCTTTTCCTTGGTTGATATTCAAAAATCCATATTCTCGCTTCTTATATTTGAATTTATGTTCAATCTTGAGAACATATTGGTATGTTTCATCGATCGAGGAGATGTTCAGGAACTCCATCTTTCCTTAATACCTAACTTCGTGCGAAGGGTGTGAAAAATATTTGTAGACTTTGACATGTCTTGGTCCCTTCTCATAGTATGGTCCATTTTATGTACTTATCTTCATCGCTCCTGACAAGGTAATCTCTTCGTCCTTTTTCTCACACTAGGTTTTCCACCAATTCTTGATGTGGGGGCTGGATTTGAGGAGAGAAAAAGTAATATTTTCCATATCATAAAAATCATGAACTAGAAAACCACCCTACAATAGATTTAACCACTTATCTATAACATTTGCATCTATTTGACCTTCAAATATAGTGATTTAAAAGTTAATTGTACCTTGAAGGGGGTCGTGCCACGAAAGTGACTGTTGGATGAAAATTTGTTTTCATTTGGTATCCACGAAAGGATCTGGGAAAATTCATCCATCATCTAATTCCTTTGTTGCTTGAGGGATTCTTCGAGAAGCAGTTTGATAGGATCTCTTGCTCCCTCATGTTTATTTTCTTCCCCCATGGGTGGTCATCAGTGTTAGTTGGGATGGCCTTGCAAGGATTTGACTAATTCAAGTCCTAACTCCTTATACCTCGAACTCATTGGTGACATGCATAGAAAAAAAGAGAAAGAGTAGATTGCTCTAATAATATTGATACAAATTTATGCAAGAATGAAATGAATTACATATATCAACAAAAATAGAGAAATACAGATGAAACGAAACTTGAATTCATTAATAACAAAGTATTAAAAATTGTTTGCATGTAGAAAGGAAATAAACTAGATAAAGTGATGGTAGCTTATCTTTTAGAAGAAATGTGGTGGCTACATGCCTTATGAATTGTCTTACAATCAGGATTGAAGGCCTACTTATTATTGAGAAATAATGGAAAACCCTAAACATCCAAAAACCTGACCCTAGGAGATGAAGCGCCAAAATTCTGTGGGCCTCATTGATGTAAATTGGTAAATCAATTTTCTGGGGTTGTAACATTGGCATATGATATTTGTTTGGTGCATATGATATATTGCTAGAAATATCCATCAGAGGTCTACAAATTTTGATTAGAAACCCATGCCATAGGCTATGGGTTTAGTTATTTTTAAAAAAACATATTTTAGGGTCTCGAAAGAGCTCTGGAAGTTCAAGATGTGAAAAACTACAAGAAATAGTAAATTACGCTATGATTAAGCAAACTGAAAGAAATAATTGTAGGGGTTCAAGTGGAATAGGAGGGTTCACACCAATATCCAGCCAGATCAAAAGGCACAAAGCATGAACACACAATTTTATTCCACAAACTTGATACTCTTCAAAATTCTAGAGAGCAATTTCAACATAATTATAGAACTATTGCATATAATTGGAAAATTTAACACCAATAGAATAAGCAAGGGCACCTATAGCTAGCATGGATTCCCCATGCACTATTTCACTTCTACAAGAAAACAAGTAGAAAGAGAGATATCATCTGGTCTCTCTCTCTCTCTCTCTCTCTCTCTCTCTCTCTCTCTCTCTGTATATATATATATATATATATATATATATATATATATATATATATATATATATATATATATATATATATATATATATATATATATATATATATATATATATATATATATATATATATATATATATACATATATATATATATATATAACTTAATGAAGAGGTAAGAAAAACATGGCCAAATGAGCTTGTGGTTCCATCATTCGCACACACACACACACACACACCCACACACCCACACACACACACCCACACACCCACACACACACACACAAACACACACACATGTTAGCATTCCCATGGTCAAAGAATCATCACACTGTTGGTCAAAGAATATCCTATGTCTTGTTGTGGGCTCAACCATCCAATGGTTGAGATGCCTTCAAAAGATAATAGAAGAGATTAAAATGCGGGGGTGGGGAGGGTGGGGGGGCATGATGTTATTTTTCTATGGAAATGGGGTGTGTGGGGGGGCAGTCTGTTATTGCAGTTCCACCCTCTCCAGCATGGTTCCATGGTATACCAATGATCATTCACACACAATATGTAAACTATTCATGAAAAAATGATTAAAATTATGATATAACACTAAGTAAACATCAATAAATTGAGGTAATGATCTTGTGTATTCCTCCAGTTTCAATGTTGGATTAGATTTTATCAAACCCTCTCCCGAAAGAGAGAGAGAGTCAAGGAAGAAAGAGATTTATAACCTACAGAATAACGTTTATATGTTAGATTCTAGATATAGTGGATCTAATTCTAGGCCATTTTCTCTTTCCACTAGAATTGGTACTCCAATTTCGTATTCCAATTTGGGTGCCAAAATTTTATAAGAATTTACGATTAATCTTAAGAGACAATCCATATAAACTTTGGTTAGAAGTATGTTTGCTATAAAATAAAACTAACGTAATATCAAAGTTGTTGTACCTATAACCAGTAAATCACGATGGATCTCATCCTTGCATTTAATTTAACCTAATTTCTCATATAATTTTTTTCAATCTAACTACAGTGGTCATGCTTACCAAAGGCTTCAAAGCACTTCCAACAATAGGATTTCAAATACATAACCCTCAACACTACAAATATATCTTATGGTTGGAGTTCACGTCATTAAAAATGCATAGGGTTGAACCAAAGTTGAGTTTGTATAAAGAATATAGGCTTCAAAGTTCATATTGGAAAATGAAGAGTGGAAATTTTCTAGTATCAAGGATTTTAAACAATAGAAACCATGCAACTAACAAAATAAATTTGAAACATTGTTTCCATGCTCAAAAGGTTGAATAAATTGAAAGAATAATGATTTAGGGTTACTAATTTAGTTTTAGATTTAGGATTAATTTCCATTTCACTCTTACTTTTTCTCTTAGATGCATTATGCACTTCCTTTACTACTGCTAGTGCATGTGGTAGTATCCACTCCCATTGAGCCATTTTTGGTCATTCATGGACATTAATAGAACGTCACATTCAATTTATATTTATATTCCTTGTATCAATCTAGTATTGTGAGTCAAAAGAGGTACCTACAAATGTGATCTATTAGATGACTCCTTGACATTGGTCCATGTTGCAGATCTAGATTTTAGATACCTTTACAATTTTCTTTCTTGGATGACTTGGTCATGATTAATTCCATTATGTTCTCAACCTCAATGATACTCTTTGCATATGTTTGAATAGAAATATTGAATAGTAAGAATAAAAACATTATAATTGCATTACAAATCCATACACATTTAGCTTTTGAACAAGGATAACATTATATGAGTATAAAACATTATTTTGGAAAAATGGTCTACTAACATTTTTTATTGAGAGGTAAGTAAATCACTCAAGTTGTCAAGGGGTTATTAAATAGTTCTTGAATCATATCAGGAAAAATCCTAGGACAATTTGATGTGCCTTCCTGCAAAATTTGAGAAGAAACATATAGCTAATAGCCTAATAATATCCAAAAAGCTATTAAGAAACAATACCATCATTATACATGGCTCAATGAGAAGTCCAAAATATAAAATACCAACCATAGTAAACGTTTTTGTAGTCCCTACTTGTCCATAGGAAAAAATGCATACATTTTGAATCAGTGATCGGAGAATCCACAGTTTTAACATCTTTGTACCAACGTTTCAAATCCCAAGTGGGATCCATCATCAGGGTTGAAGAATGATGATACAAGAAGAGCAAAAGACTTTAATAAATACTAATGAGGAGGAAGAATAAGAGAGGACAAAGAGTCGGCTTGAATTTTTATTTAATTTTTATATATTTTTAATTTTAATTTTATTTTTATATTTTTAATTACATTTTTATTTTTATTTTATTGATAAATAATTAATTTTTATAATAAATAATTAATTAGTATTAATAACATTATTTGTTATACATATTATTATAAATAATTACTATTTCCTAAAGATTTTTATTAATTATAATACATAATTAATAATAATCATATTTACTTTGTTGTTTCATATTAATTATTATATTTATAATTAAGAAATTAATAAATCAAATTAAAATTAATATGAAACTACAACAAAGAAAACAATTATTATATAAATAATTAATTAATATTGAATAATAAATAATTAATTATTATTATTGAATATTAATAATTAAATATAATAATGATTAGTTAATTAATTAATATACTACTTAATATATTAATATAATTATTAAATAAAGAAAATAATTCAAATCATATTAGTAAATTTAGGAGATTAGGATTAAGGTTGACTAATATAATAATTACTAATTAATATGATTAAGTCAAATTAACTAATAAACAAATTAATAATTATTATTAATTAATTTTATAGCTAACTAATATAATAATTCCAATCTTAAAAGATGTAATAGATATTAATTAAATTAGATAATGAAATGTTATTAATTAAATATTCCACTCTAATGATGATTAAAATATTATAGAATATTAAAATAATTGATTAATTAATTGATTAATTAATGATTTAAATAAAATTGTAAATTAAATTAAAGGGGATTAGATTCTAAATATGATTTAATAAAATGTTAATAAACTAAATGATTTTTAACACATTAATTAATATATATTATTAATACAAATTAATAATAAAAAAAAATTAGGCTAACCAATATTCAAATGTTAATTAAAATAATGGTTAATAAATTAATATAATATTAATGTGAGACTAATCAAAAGTTAAATAATGATTCTTAATAACTAATTAATAATTGGTATGAAATGATAATTAAATAAATATTATAATAATTAATTAATATAATAAATTAATATATTAATTAATATAATGATTATTAAATTAATTAATTAAATAAATTAAATAAAATCAATTAAATATTATTAATATATTTAATTAAATTATATTAGTAATTATAAATAGTTAATATTTATAGTTAACTAATATAATATAATAAAATATATTAAATTAAATTATTAAAGAAGACAAATGATGAAAATAGAATAAAAAGGATAGGGGGGGGACAACATACCTGCATCACTTGCATTACCTGGGGATGGGTTGGCGACTTCTGATTTCTTTTATCACCGGGAGCCAGCTTCCGCTAATATCCATGCCATTGTCTCTGTTCAGATTATAAAATGCATTTCTCAAAGTGAAGAGACAAAAATAGATAATGAATGATGGCATGTGAACATCCAAAGACATATAGACAAATGGTTAATATGAGATAATTTTTTTCATGTAAACTGTGAGGAAATACATCACAAACATTCACAAAGACATATAGACAAATGGTTAATATGAGATAATTTTTTTCATGTAAACTGTGAGGAAATACATCACAAACATTCACCTACACGTTAACTTCATCATTTTTCAATACTCCACCAACTATCACAATCTCCATGTGGGATTCCTACTTGAATTCAAACTAATTGACTTAACTAAATGCTCGTACTTAGAGAGTGACACATTTAAGTAGTTCATAGAAAGAGTTGAATTCAAACCAACCATTGTACTAAAGGATTAGCCTTAGTGAGATGTTTGAGTATATAGCACAAATATTTTCATTTACAAATTCTTCATTGGTCATAGTTTTGACATTCCAAACAACTAGTTCACAAAATTGTGGTTAAATTATTCTCTTTATAGGCCATCCTTCCTCAATGTCAAGATACTCAATGCACTCTGTGGGGCTTTAGATCCTCCTTCAAACCACTATGGTTATCCTTGTTCCCCCAATAAATAGGGGTAAAAACGTTATCTTCCTCATCCTAGAGAGAATTAGTCTTACAACTAACCCATCTCAACCTTGTAGAAATCCTTATGTGCACCCTCCTACATAGCCAATATTTGCACCAGCTGGTTGACCGAAATGTCATAAGGTATTTTTAGATGGGTTATCATGATGGTCAAAGATTCAAAGATAGAAAAGAGTTACAATGGAAATTTTCCTTAACCAATCACTTATTCAACTTATAAACTATTTATCTCCTCAAGTTTATGTTCACTAGAAATAATTCCATGAAAATAGGTCACTCATCTTAATTTACATCCTATACAAATGAACTTGTATTCAACTAATTTGTTGGTTTGATCCTACTTGAGTCATAGTGATTTCTATAGTATAATCACATATGCTTGTTGATTATGGGGAACTCTTTAGGAAACCATGCCCATCCTATTTTCACCTTGATCTCCTTAATTTGGACTACCATTTTTTCTTCATATAGATCATCAAAATTCCTTAGCACCTAAGGTATCTATTTGATTATACATTAATATTTTCATGAATACCACATGCTTTATATCTTTTTTATGTTGATGGATGATTTACATTTAGCCTATGTTTCTATTTAGAATCTTCATCTTTCCATGGTTCCTTTTATGTCTGGATGTAGGGATGTAGGAATTCACTTCTTCTAGTACAATCTTCAAATCTTGCAAGTAATTTATGTATGCTTAACTCTTTCTAATATCTCATAGCTCAATATTTTTTTGAACATTAAAAATGGGTGGAAATATGTAACAATTTGGAAATGGTTAGAATATAATGGATATAGAACATGTCAGATCATGATAGTGTAAGTTAAGGTAATGATTGGTATACCATCCTCTCATTCAATTGTCCTAAAACATGCATCACATTGATTACTTCCCAATAGAAAATCCCCAAACCAATATAAACCGTTATGAATTTATCAGTTTTATGTGCAACTATCAAGATCCCATATAATAAATTCGAATGAGGATCATCATACATAAAGTAGAAAATACCTTGAATACTAAATGATATGTACCAACTGCACATAGTGCAATAAATATATCTTTGGAAAAATCCAATTTATAGGTGCACTATAATTTAGAATTTCATAAGGATATCTAAATAATTGAAATCCTAGATTCCATAAACATATCCACATAATTAAGGGAAACACGTCGGGTTTATAATTAATTCCTAACTACGAAAAAAAATATTCCCCAAAGAAATATGGTTATGTGGCATTCAGGGATGGAAAAAATTCAAAATACACAATGTAAACAAATTTTCCAATTGCATACCAAAAGAATAAACATAAGTAAAAATTCATGACAAAATCAACCTCAGTTTCCAATTAATACAAATAAATTACGACCCATAAGAGCATATAAAGCCAATTTTGTGGATCTATATGTTACGAATATAAATTACATAAAATAAAATGAATATAAATAATGTAAATAGTAAATAATTAAACATTGATTATGTTAAATAGTCATTAAGTTAAATGAAAAGGCATCTCTAAAAGACATGTCCAGTCATGAAAGGACACCTGCCAATGTATATATGTGGCTCCTCATTGTAACTTTCGTCATCCTTATACATATTATGTATATTAATAAATTATTATTAAAAATGTGTTTTCTGTAGTTTACATTGAAGTCAACAAGCAGTACGTTTTGTTGCGTCAATGGTATTAGAACCATGCGAGTCTTTGAACATTATCCACCACACAATATAACCATGTGATTCCTTGAACATTATCCATCGCACAATATGACATTATGTTCGCATCCTGAATTCATTGAGATGTTTAGTAAAATTCAATAAAATCTTTAGCACTTCAAAAAATTATATGCAGAAGTTACAACACGTCTAAAAGAACTCGATAATAAGGAAAATGATAGTGACAATGAAGAAATGAAACAAGGTGAAGCAAGAGAAGAATATTTTGATCAGAATGATGACAATGAAAACAAATATTTTATATATAATGATGAATATGGAAATGATATCAATCAATATTGTGAATAAGATGAAGAAATAGATGATTATAATGTTGAATATTTCGATGAAGCTGATATAGATCAAGATAAGGGTCCAGATGAAGTTGATCCCGATGTGGATGAATATTATGAAGATCAAGATGATGATCCAAATGAAGATGATGTGGATGAGGATTATCTTGAGAAACAAGAAGATGAAGCATATCATAACAATAAGGAAAATGTTGAAGAAGGCATTGATGATTCTAAAGGAGGAAAGCCTTTAAGTAATGAACTGTCTATATTTCGAAAACGCGCTATAGGAAACACATTGGCTAGAGATTAAAAAAAAATTGCAATTTGTTGCATACTAGCAAATTTAGTCAGCCTAAAGAATCAATAAAAATAGAGGTGACGAAGTTGCAGCTTGAAGCCTTAGAAAATCGTGTGAGATGAGATACAAAACATGTCTTTGATGACTCCTTTTGGAACAATGATGTTGATGTTGTATTAAATTATCTGGACAATGTCAATTTCAGGTTGTATGTTGATTCAAGGTGTGTGTACTTCTAGAAGCCAATGCTAGAGTTTGGAACTCTGGGAATCAAGTGTAACACCGAAATGGTCATTCCTCATTTGACTGATAAATATGAAGCATCACAAGATCCCCGTGAAAAGTAGGCACCCATGTGCATGCGTCACTCATTTCCACATAATATCCAGCACTTTCTCACATGAGCAAGGTCTAAATTTGATGGAAATTTAGGAAAAACTCAAACTAAAGTAAATTCTTGTCTTTCCAAACCAGGAGAATAATAGTAGTAATCAAGTCTGTAGGGGATGCTTAGGTCAGGTAAATTTTCAAGTCAGTTTTCAATTGTTTGGTTTCACAGAGATGGCTAGCATTTGAAGATTGTATCTATTGGGCTAGAGCAATGTTTTAGGATTACTTTTCAAACCATGCAAAGAATCTTATTTTCAACTTCCCTGAGAATGTAACCACAAGAACAGGTGCACCATTCTGGTCTACTCCCAAGTGTTTCCCGAAACCCTTGAGCTTTACTTCCCATGTTCCCAGACACAAGTCCCTAATTCTTGTAGCCTCAATTTCAATATATAATAAATATGTCATTCCCCTTCCTCACTTGGCTTCAAATTCAAGGAGATTGGAAGAGGTGGTAGAAAGAGTGTATATTCCAGTTTTCAAGCCAAATGAAGGGGTGAAAATTGTGACAGATGAGAAAGATAGAGATGTGAATCCTTCTACATTTGTTGATGATGCCCCTTTTCCTCCTCGCATTTCATTGACAGACCAAATGTCAATTGAAACGACCTCTGCCTAATACATTGTTAAACAATATATTGCTGCAACTAGTTGCACAAAGCTCTACACTTCATTGAAGAACTCATATATCATGAGAAAACTAAAAATGCTAGCCACAGAATATGCACCACCATCCATAGTTTCTAAAAATTTATCCAGGTCTGTTGAAATTGGGTTCTTTGTATTATGGAAATTTATGGAAAATATGTGGTCCGTGGAACTTGTTCTAGGGTGAAATAAAGTTCATGCTGGAAGCAATGGTGAAATTGACTAGAGGCAAAATCCATGGTTGGGATCTCGATCTGCAAAAGGTCCAGCATGACCTCTTCATCCTGCCATTCAGGTTTTAGATCCTCAAACAACTGGAAGGATGTTTGTTCATGATCTCTTTGTAGGGGAGAAAAGGATCAGAGAGGAAGATTGCTTTATTTTGAAGGTTGTAGCCAGTCTTGTTGCTTTAGCAGAACGTAATGATGGCTCTACAAAAGTCATCAAGCATGCTCTTTTTGGCTATTTTAGTAAAAAAAATGGTTTTTTATATTCCAGAAGAAATATGGTAATGAGGATATAAAAGTTGAAGCTTCATTCACCCGAACAATCCTGTTGTTGGTTCCTATCTCCCTCCACTCCCTTGACCAGCACCAGACAAGACGTGGATAGAGCAACACTTCTTGTCATTAATTCTGCATTTTTCATGCCACACTTTGTGACTCTGTTAGCCCAGTCTCATTGTTCCGATCTATCATCCTACTACAACCGACAACCCTGACATGCTATCTTGTATTGTGGCCCTCCACCCTTCTTCCCATGCTGCATCAGCATGGTCCAAGTCTGTCATGTTGGTTCCTTGCAACCTTAGCTCAGATGTCCATGCCCAGGTATCATACCTCCAAACTGTGTTTTATACTACCCACGTCCCCTACTATTTTTATTTCTCATTGAAAAGTGGTGATGGTCAATGGTAACCCACCTCGTGACGTTTACAATACATATTGTGTTCACTGAATTAGATATTTAATTAACTATATATCGATATATATATATATATATATATATATATATATATATAATTGATATATATATATATATATAATTGATATATATATATATATATATATATATATATATATATATTGCAATTATATAATAAATTTAACAATTAATTATTTTATTTAAAAAAGAATAAAAAAAGAAGAAGAAAAACCCTAGTTTCAAGACCACATTACCAGAGAATTCTACATGCTAAGGTACGAGTGAAGAATTACATATGCTAAGATAACAAATGCAAGGTGAAGAAAATTGTCAGAAATTAAGCTTTGAGGAAAAAGATTTTTGAAGAGGAAGGCAATGTTAATAATATAAATTACATAAAATAAAATGAATATAAACAATGTAAACAATAAATAATCAAATATTGATTATGTTGAAAAGTCATTAAGTTAAATGAAAAGGCATGTCTGAAAGACATGTCCAGTAATGAAAGGACACATGCCTAGGTATATATGTGGGTCCTCATTGTAACATTCATCATCCTTGTACATTTTATGTATATTAATAAATTATTATTACAAATACCTTTTGTGTATTTTACATTAAACTCAACAAGCTATAAGTTTTGTTGCTTCACGATATATCAGGTAGATGTGAGAAAAATGAAGTCATATGGTTTATATATAACCACATGGGAATTTTATCTTATAGAAAAAGGCTTGAGCAAGAAAATTGAGGACACCCAAGATTCACAGTTCAAGGATTTCAACCACAAAAAAAAACTTCATTTTCTTTGGGCCACAAGAAAATCTAGCGAGATGGAGATTTTATTCTAGAGAAAATTACAAATTTCCATGGAAGAAGCCCTCAATTGATAAGAATAGTACTAAAACTAGCCTATGCATCTCCAAAATCAACCCTAAAATCCCAAAAAAATTGACCCTAGAAACGAAAAGTTTGACAATACTTGAATTTAAAATAAAAACAACAAAGTCCAACATAATGTTTTAGTGACAATGGCATGTTCTCCCTTTCTCATTATTCAAGGCAACCCTAGGGTTGGTTAGATAGAAAAAAATAGACAACCTAGATAACACAACTTGAAATATGATGACAAACAATGTTGACCTCATCGATGATTAAAGGGAGACACACAGATCTTGTTTGATTTTTAGAACGCATACAGTTTTCAAGGTGAGGGTACATTTTACAACCCATAAAAAAATATTTTTTCCTTTGTAGTATTTGTTTCCATGATATAGTTACTGCATTGCATGGTAGTGGTTTGGGTGGTGCTCATGGGAAACTTGATGGAAGAAAGACTTACTAATTCTTACCATATATATATAATTCCAAAACTCCCAAAAAAATGCAATATATATATATATATATATAGAGAGAGAGAGAGAGAGAGAGAGAGAGAGAGAGAGAGAGAGAGAGAGAGAGAGAGAGATAGATATAGACATATATATGGTTTGGGTGGTGCTCATGGGAAACCTGATGGAAGAAAGACTTACTAATTCTTACCATATATATATAATTCCAAAAATCCTACAAAAAAGGAATCTCTCTCTCTCTCTCTCTCTCTCTCTCTCTCTCTCTCTCTCTCTCTCTCTCTCTATATATATATATATATATATATATATATATATATATATATAGATATATATATCATAATTGTAGTGGAAAAACACAAATTATTTCCTCAAAAATTGTTGGCATGAAATTCATTGAGGTATGATACCATTAGAGTATTAGGAGCTGCAATTTCACAGACAAATGTTTCCCTTATGAACAAATGAAAAGTGAAAAATATTGTAAGTCATATCTTATTAATGGGGAGCTAGAAACGTGAACTGTGTAATGGGGAGTACATAAAAACTTGAATGATTCATCCCTCAATTCTCACCATGAAAAAAATAGGAAGAAGAGAATGAAACTTGGTCGCAAGGTACAATTGGCATTTCCTAGTATTAAATACGTGAACCCTCTTAGAGCCCACAAATGAGGAACACTAGAAAAAGTTACACAAATTAATTCAGATAAAAAAAAATATATATATAAACCCTATCAAAATGAAAAGAATTGAAATGGCATTACCTTAAAATACCATGCATTCAACCACACCGGGAGAAAAATGTTAAACCAAAAAGAAAAAAATTGAACTCGTAATGGATAATGGCAACTCATCACAATTGTCTTGAGAAAAAAGTTTGATCTTCAAAACCTCATTCAGATCTGTGTAGAGTGAAAGCATGGTGGTGGTTAAATAAACATAAAAAGCGCAAATGAACATATGTAACATGGCCATACCATAATAGTAAGACCCTCATTTAATCACATTCATTGGATGAGCTTAGTTCATCACCACCATAGAACATGAATGATAGGTGAACAAGGAAAGGTGTCCCATCAATAAGTTGTCAAGCGGTAATAGCTACATGGGTATTAAAACAAATCAACAATCTTAAGCCCATGTGAGGATATGTATAGTTCAAAAGTTTAAATAAGGATGTGTAATATATATATATATATATATATATATATATAGATAGATAGATAGATATATATATATATATATATATATATATATATATATATATATAGATATATTGTCAGAGGATTGAAGGGAGACAACAATCATGCAACAATCATATGGTGTGGTATATGTAAAACATAAGATACATATACTATAAAGTATAATGTAGACATAATGTAAATGACACCAAGAATTATAAGTGGTATGATATTATTGTGGTGTTTTATATAGAGGTAGGAGTTGGGTGAACAAAAGGGGACAAAGTGGACTTAAAGACATTACCTATTACTTATGTCTCTTGTTATAGCATATATATAGATAAACAATGAATGCACTTAAGTAATGGAACACTAATAGTGTATATGAAGCTATGAGAGTTAACTGTAAATGTGTTATGTGTCAACACAATACTCATAAGTTTAGAGGAATAAAATTAGTATTCCAATTATATCATTAAGACATAGGTAAATATGAAGATAAATTGTTGTTAAAATGTATTTAAATGCTAGTGGGGAATTATTTTTAGTTTAGATTTCTGAAGTGAGACAAATTAAATTACTAACATAAATGACTGATTTGTGATATTGTAGTACTTGTTGGGTAGTCATATTTTCTTTAGATACTAAAGTAGTCATTCACGTTATTCATTTTTAGTTATATTTCTTATTATCTAGTCATATACTTTAACGTAGTACTAAATTAGTAATTTATGTTAGTCATTTTTATTTTTGTGCTAAAGATTGCTATTTTTTTGTAGTATTTCACTTGGAAATGTTGAAGTGACTAAATTTTTTAGTCACCCAGTCATTAGTTTCTTTACTTTCTACTAATAATACTACATTCATAGCAAATAATAGGAGAAAAAATTCTTTAATAAGAAAGAACCGAGGGGTGTCCCTATGGTTGATCTCATTGATGCAACTGATGAAATGTAGATGAAGGGGATGTTAATTATTCATGGCGGCATAAATAAATGAGAAAAATGAACTCTAAAGATCCTGATAAATGTCAAATTATTACTAAATTTAGGGATGCATTTCCCAAACAATCAATTTGGATACCCCTAAAAATGGAAATTGATTTCACCATCAACCTTAAACTAGGCACATACTTTTTTTAGAAAGGAACCATATCATATGTCAACTCCAAAATTAAATATTTGAAAGTCCAATTAAAAGAATTATTTCACTTGGGTTTTCTATGACACAACATATCTCCAGGGAAGCCATTATAACTTTTGTTAAGAATAAGGATGGGTCTTTCTGACTGTGCATTGACTATTGTTGGTTGAGCAAGGTGATGGTAAAAATAGATATCCTTAGTTGAGGATAGTTGAATCTTTCAATCAAATGAGGGGAAAAACTATGTTTTGAAATACAAATATAAGATCAAGATATTTTCAACTACTAAACAGGGAAGAAGATATTCCAAAAATAACCTTTAAGAAAATATTTGGGCATTTTGAGTTTGTAGTACTACCATTTGGACTGAGAAATGTTTTAGGTCTTTTTATGAGTTTGGTTAATGAGTTATTCCAACAATAAATTGATAACTTAATACAAGTCTTTATAAATGACATATTAATATACTCAAGGACCTTAGACTAGTATGCCACACTATTATGAAACCAGCTTAAGAAAAAGATAGAAAAGATAGATCAACGCCCTAGAATTCAGCCTCTTCGAGGGGGCAACCTCCTTTACATTACATAAATGAACAATTCTTGGATGATTCAAATGACAAAAACTCCTTTCTATATATAGGAGTCTAAGGAGTCACAATATAACCCAACCTACCTAACAATAATAATATAAAGCCACAAAAATAACAATAGAGGGATTCTATGGGGCATAGTAATAACAATATGGGGATAATAGGGGCACAACAATATTAATAAGGGGTAAAACTACAATAGTAATGTGGTAATCACTAGTATTATAGGGACCCAACATGCCCCTCTCCTTTAAAAAAGTGTTGTCCTCAACGCTTGAGAAGTTTTAGATGCTTCTGTGTAAAATTCTCATCCTACCATGTGGAATATTCAACAGATAAATTTTTCCACCTGATAAGATACTCCAAAATTGATCGATTTCGTAGCTGTCAAGTTCTTGTTTCTGTGACTGCTT
The DNA here is from genome assembly GCA_031772625.1 of Pinus tabuliformis. NCBI lineage: Eukaryota > Viridiplantae > Streptophyta > Pinopsida > Pinales > Pinaceae > Pinus > Pinus tabuliformis. The sequence continues at coordinate 1,499,183,213 of CM062820.1, read as the reverse complement.
TCGGTTCCAATATAATTTTTCCTTCGTCGTCAAGTTCTTGCAATATTGTTTGAACTGGGAACACCTATAACCTTACTTAAACATGAAACATGGAAAACTAGGTGCAATCGAGAAGCTACATGAAGCTCCAATTTTTATGCCATAGTACCAATCTTTTGCAACACCTTATATGGATCATAATACTTTGGTGATAATTTATTATCCTTCTTAGCTTGCTTGAGGGAAATTTGCTTATATGGTTGTAGCCGTAGGAATACCCAATCACCTACATCAAAACTTCTTTCGCTACGATGTTGATCTGCCTGTTGTTTCATTCTATTCTGTGCCAACACGAGGTTATCCTTTAAGAGTTGGAGGACTTGTTGTTGATGTTCAATGTGATGTTCCACTCCTTGAACCTTAGAATTTTCTCTTAAATATGATGTGATGGATGGTGGCCGATACCCATAAAGTGCCATAAATGGGGTCATTTTTGTTGCTGTATGGAAGGAAGTGTTATACCACCATTCAGCCAGAGGCAACCATTTGACCCATTGTGTCTGTTTATCAGATACAAAGCAATGAAGATATCCTTCCAAACATTTGTTTACTATCTCAGTTTGCCCATCAGATTGAGGATGATAAGATGAACTATGAGCTAACTGAGTACCAAGACAAGAAAATAATTATGTCCAAAAATTTCCAGTGAAAATGGGATCTCTGTCACTTACAATAATCTTTGGGTTTCCATGTAGCTTTTGAATTGTTTCCATAAATGCAGTAGAAACTGTATTGGCTTTAAATGGATGTGATAATGCACAAAAGTGTGCATACTTGGTAAGTTTGTCAACTACCACCATGATGACACTCTTTCCCTCAGACTTGGGTAAACCTGTGATAAAATCCATTGAAACCTCCTCCAAACGTTGGCTTGGAATGGATAAAGGTTGTAATAGACCCGGTGTCTTAATTGTTTCAACTTTATTTTGTTGGCAAACCAAACATTCCGCCACAAACTTTTGAATATCTGATTTAAGGCCATCCCAAAAAATTTCCTTCTTAACCCTGTGGTAAGTTTTAAAAAATCCCGAGTTCCCTCCTAAGGGAGAAGTGTGAAACTCCATAAGAATCTTTTGTTTTAGCTGGGAATTCTTACAGAGGTGTAAGCGATCTTTGTACCATAACGAATAATTTTGCGAGCTAAATGTATTAGACATACTGGAATCTTGTTGTAACTTTCGAATAAGTGCCCACACTTCTTCATCATTCTTCCATTCCTCCCTTGCTTCATTTATCCAATCTGGTTGGATAATAGAAATGGCGCACAACAATGCTTCCACATCCTCATCCTTTCTTGAGAGTGCATCTGCCACCACATTTTGCTTCCCTTTTTTGTAGATGATTTCAAAGTCATAACCCAACATCTTTGTGACCCACTTTTGTTGCTCTTCAAATAATAATCTTTGTTCTAAAAAGTATTTAAGGCTATCATGATCCGTTTTTACCTTGAAGTGTCTTCCCATTAGGTAGGGTCGCCATTTCTTAAGTGCATGGAGTATTGCCAACATTTCCTTCTCATAAATAGCTTTGTGTAAAAACTTTCCCTTGATTGGACGACTTTCAAAAGCAATGGGTCTTTCATCTTGCATTAGAACAACACCAATTCCATTTCCTGAAGCATCACATTCCACAATAAAGGTTTTTGTGAAGTGTGATGTAGCTAAGACCGGTGCTTGGCACATTGCCTCTTTAAGATGTTCGAATGCCTTTGTTTCTTCTGGAGTCCATGAAAATGCATCTTTCTTCAATAATGTTGTTAGAGGTGCTGCTATTCTCCCATAATTCTTAACAAACTTGCGATAATACCCTGTCAACCCGAGAAATCCTCAAAGATGCTTTATGGATGTGGAAATTTTCCATTCCTTAATGACTTTAATTTTGCTAGGGTCTACCTTAACTCCTTCATGAGATACAATATGACCTAGATATTCCACCTCTTGTACTCCAAAGAAACATTTGGATCTTTTTGCATATAATTGTTTCTCCTCCAATAGTTGTAGCACCCTGTCAACATGTTCAACATGATCCTTCCAAGACTTGCTGTAGATGAGTATATCATCAAAAAATACTAACACAAATTTTCTAAGGAATGGTTTGAAAATTGAATTCATCAAACCTTGAAATGTTGAAGGTGCATTGGTAAGGCAAAAAGGCATGACCAAAAATTCATAATGACCCTCATGAGTTCTAAATGTTGTTTTTGGAATGTCTTCAATCTTCATTCTGATTTGATGATATCCTGAACGAAGATCCAACTTGGTGAAGTAAATTGATCCATGCAATTCATCCAGTAATTCATCAATGATAGGAATGGGAAACTTATCTTTAATAGTGAGCTTTTTGAGCTCCCTATAATCCGAACACATGCGCCATGATCCATCCTTCTTGTGCACCAATACTACTGGAGCAGAGAAAGAACTTTGACTTGGTTGAATTATACCAGCCTCTAGCATTTCTGCAACCATACATTCAATTTCACTCTTTTGGGAATAGGGATATCTGTACGGCATGATGTTTGGAGGAACACTTCCTGGAATCAGATGAATAGCATGATCATGATCATGAATAGGTGGGAGACCTTTGGGAGTATCAAATACCTTGGAATGATTGTCCAAGACATTTTGGAGATCTGGAGAAATAGATGATTCCAATGTGGAAACATCTAGCGAACATAATTGTGCAATTACACCTCTTTGTTCCTTTTTTAGAAGCTTTGTCATACCGTTAGAGCTGATTATCTTTCCGGGTTTCCCTGCAATACCCCTTAATTCAACTTCCTTTCCTTCCATAGAAAATTTCATGAAACGTTCTTGAAAATTAAAAGCTATTGTACCCAAGGATTGTAGCCATTGGACTCCTAGTACAACATCAGTACCTCCCATTGGAATGGAAAGCATTGGGCTAGTCAATACATATTCTCCCATGGATAGCTTGATATTATGGCACTTTCCAGAGCAATTTATTGTTCCTCCATTTGCAACCATCACTTGACACTCTGGTGCTGGATATAAGAAGCAATTCAATTCTTTTGCTACCTTACAATGAATAAAATTGTGGGTACTTCCTGAATCAATCAACACTATTACCTTTTTCTTCTTGATTTGTCCTTCTATCTTGATGGTTTGAGGAGTGGTAATTCCCGCCAATGCATTACAAGATATGGTAGGATTCATTTATTCTTTATCTAGGCTTTTTTCCTGGAGTATATCCTCTTCTTTTGACCTTTCTTGCCCCTTTTCTTCTTCCTCTTCACAATCTATGTAGAATAATTTCTTCTCAGCACACTTATGACCTTTAGTGTATTTTCTATCACAACTGTAAAAAAGCCATTTTGCCATTTTTTCTTCCAATTGTTGTGGTGTCAACCTTATAGGTTGTGGAAGACTAGCGGCAACAACACTTCCATCTTTATAGTTGTGAGTGGTATGCTTCCTGGTTGCCATAATTTTTCTTTCCATTTTTCTTGCTAACCTGAATGCCTTCTCTAATGAATCAGGTTCCCATTGCAGAACATCATGTTGGATATTATCCTTTAAACACCCTATGAACACATCAATCCTATGCTCCTCTGGAATATATTTTACCCTTATGTTCAATTTTTGGAACTCCTCAATGTGCTCCATTATTGAACCCGTTTGTTTGAGACTTATCAATTGGCTAAAAAAAGTGTTGCTTTTTGTATCCTCATAATGTGCTATCAATTCTTCCGTAAAAATTGCCCAAGTGATAAATTGTTTATGAGAGCAAAGCCATTGATACCATACAAACTGATTTGGTTCCAAATATAAAGTTGCAATACGTACCTTTTGTGTGTTTTGCACATTATTGAGATCAAAAAATTGCTCCATCTGTAATATCCATGTTGTGGGATCCTTGCCATCAAACTTCCTCATATCGATTTTTGGAATATGTTGGGTCTTTGATCCAACATTAGAGTCTATGGAATCATTATTAACATTTCTTTTGTTCTCATCATGAGTTTCCTTTACTACCCTTTCACCATTAGTGACCCTTTCTTGTAGCAACTTATTCATATTTATCTTCAATTCTTCAATGTCTGTCTTCAAATCTATCTTCAAATCATCCATCTTAGCTTCCACGTCATTCATCTTAGCTTCTACACCTTTCTTTAAACAATCCATCTTAGCTTCTATGCCTTTATTTAAACCATCCATCTTAGATTCTGTTCCTTTTTGCGCAAGGGACAGTTGTTGCACTTGCTCTTGTAATTTTGATATATCATGTTGCATTTCTTCCTCTTCTTCATGAGTCATGCTAGAGCTTTCAGGCTCCTTACTAGGTGTTTGAATTTTCTTTCCTCTGGGCATCAGTTACCGATAATAATGCTCTACTATGCCCTTTGAATTCCTTCAAAATAAATTTTCAAACCAAGCTTAAGCAAAAATTTAAGAAAATCTACACACCTTTTTTCACTTTGTAGGAGCTCGATATTGCCTCTGATGTATCTCTGTACTTTCCAATCAACTAGATCTAAATTTGTGGCCTACAGTAGCCCTCTGTGTCCTCTTTCCAATGCCACAAGTCTGACCCAAATTGGATTCTCCAAGGAAGATTTATGTGAAATCTCCCACAATGACTTGATTATAGACTAGTTCAGTAGAGCGAACTTGTATGACATGCCACAAGTCACTGTTTCGTCCTTTGGATCTAAAAATGCATAAATGAAACTACAGTCCATACTCTTTCTGTACCTCCTTACGAAATTTCAATTTGATTCCCAGAGAGAATGTTATGATGCTTTTCCCCAGGTCACCTGTTTGGAATGTAATTCAGGAGTCTGCAAAAAGACCAACTTCCTCAGATCATATCTCTGCAAATATAGCGCGAAAAACTATGAAATTTGGACCTGAGGTTCAACGCGATTTCTTCTCAAATGGGTTTTTTTTTTCAACTTCTGAAACGTCGAAGAAAAAAGTTATAGCGAAAATGCCACGATGACCTGTTTGGAGCAGCGAAACCCTAGAATCCAAAGCTCTGATACCAAATGTTATGAAACCAGCTCAAGAAAAAGATAGAAAATATAGATCAATGCCTTAGAATTCAGCCTCTTCAAGGGTGAAACCTCCGTTACATCACATAAATGAACAATTCTTGGATGATTCAAATGACAAAACCTCCTTTCTATATATAGGAGTCTAAGGAGTTGCAATATAACCGAGCCGACCTAACAATAATAATATAAAGCCACAAAAATAACAATAGTGGGATACTATGGGGCACAGTAATAACAATATGGGGATAATAGGGGCACAACTATATTAATAAGGGGTACAACTACAATAGTAATGTGGTAATCACTAGTATTATAGGGACCCAACACACACACTTGAGACTAATTTTATAATGTTTGAGACAGAATCAACTATATTGAAAATTTTCAAAGTTTTTCTTTTACCAATTAAATATTCAATAACTTAAACATATTATCTATGTATAGGATATAACAGTAGAAAAACCAAATATAGAGAAGATCACATAATAGTCGACATTGAGTAATGTCCGTAAAATATGTAGTTTCAAGGGTATGGATGGATATTATCACTAATTGTTTTACGGGTTTTCAAAGGTAGCAACCCCCATCACTAAAATCCAAAGAAATAATAAGAATTTCATTTGGAATGAAATATGAGAATAAGAATTCTATAGGTTAAAATTATTTTTAACAACTACACTAATCTTAAAGGTGCTAGATATGGAGCGAGAATTTTTGGTTTGCATTGATGCCTCCAAGGAAGGACTTGGTTGGATATTTATGTTAGAGCGAAGATTAATAGCGTATGTGATAAGATAAAATAGAACTCATGAGGAAAAATATGTAATGAATTATGGAGAAATGATATCTATTGTGTATGCCCTAAATATTTGGAGACACTAATTAATAGGAAGGAAGTTTAAACTAAATACTCATATTGTTTACTACAACACATATTCACACAAGACCAATTAAATGTTAGAAAAATAATGTGGTTAGGCTTAATAAGTGAATATGGTTTTGATATTAATCACATAAAATAAATAGTGAAAGGGAAGTAGATTCTTTAAGTAGGAGGCTATGAATATTTTCAATGGTCCCCTTAAAGACAAATTTGAGGAGGAGTTGATTAATTTAAAATCTAAGGGTACCTGGTACCAGGAGGTTAGTAGGAGTTTAGGGGAGGATGAAATAATGATCTCAAGGCATAAGGGATACACTAAATATATTGATGGACTACTACAATTTCATGGAAGGATACATGCTTCATCGAATGGAGATATATGCCAATTGATTTCGAGTGAAGCAAATTGGCCGGTATACATGGCACACCCAAGTGTTAAATATATAAATATCAACCTTAAATTTTTATTCTTTTAAAAGGGGATGAAGAAGGACATTGTAAAATTTGTGGCAATATGTTTAGAGTGTTAGTGAGTAAAATATGAGTACAAAGATCCCACATCATTATTGCAACCCATTGAGATACCATACTCTAAATTTGAAGTTATATCTATGGATTTCATTGTTGGACTACTGATGACAACATTGAGAAATGATGTTATATTTCTAATGATATACATGCTAGCCAAAATCACCTATTTTATAGCAATTAAGACTACATAGAAGGCACCTGAGAAAACACAAATTTTCATTGATGAGATTGTGATATTACATGGAGTAATAAGGAAGGTAATACTAGATAGAGGAGCATTTTTTATATGATGGTTTTCGACTAATTTCCAAGAAGCACCAAAGATACAAATTTTCAATCCAAGATACACATAATCAAGGCTTGAAATCAACACCAAGGAGCTACTATATTATGAAAATTCATGTGACAAATTTCAAAGGTAATGATATTGTAACATGGATAATTATGATGAATCAATACTTTAATATACACCAAGTGGCATATTTACAAAAGGTGAATATTGCATCCTAGATTTTGGAACAAGACCAACAAGTATGGCATTAATGTCTTTGTGAAAGGAAAAAGGATTGTGTTATATGTTGTTCCATTTTTATAGAGCATTTCGTAACACATTATGGGGATATTAAGAGAAATTCACTATTTATTCCATTTGTGAATCTTTCAAAAAAGCTCAAATTCCATATCACAACCAACAATTCCAAAATTTGAATCTCAAAGTAAGTAATATTTCGAAGGATAATTTGTTAGACCTATTCATGGGAATTTTAAGGGAAAACATCCAACATTCGGTGCGTCACTTTGAACTTGAATCTCTAGAACATATTTTCTTTCTTGTAAGAAAAGTTGAAAGTAAAAATATGGCCACTAGAAAACTTATGGCTAATAACTTTACTGAAGATCCTGCTCCATTTTCCAAACTAAAATGGTTGATGCCTTGGCAAATGGATGAAATAAGAGAAAGGGGACTATGTTTCAACTATGATAGAAAGTATAGTAAGAGGCATAAATGAAGTGAATATAAATTACTCTACATAGATTATGAAGCGGAAGAACATTAAGAATTGTAATAGTCACAAGATCTATAGCTAGAAGAAACTAATCCAACAATGTCTTGTCATGCATGGTTAGCATCAATACTCCACAAACCCTCTTGATAGAAGGACATATCGAAAAATAAAAAGAGAAAATGTTTAATGGTTATTGGTTTAGGTGGTACACATAACTTCATCAATTAGAAATTAAAAAAATTGATCAATTGTTTCATGTATGAGGCATCAAAGTTTCAAGTAATCATTACAGATGGAGCGAACATATTTTTTTAGGGTAGTTCCATAGTATTAAGTTCAATATGGGGGAGTATTTGTTATAAAGTCCCATTACTACAATACAAATGGATGGTGTTGATGTTGTAATAGGGTTCCATTGGATATAATCACTCGAAACAATGAACTTTAATTTTGAAGGTATCTTCATAAGATTTAAATCAAAAGGGAAGGAAACTAAGCTTAGAAGAATCCAAGAGAAGCCCTCTAAATTGATAAGCTCTACAGTAATGGAAAAAACACACAAAGATGAGAACTGATGTGTAATGGAATAATTATGTACACGAAATGTTAAAACTTCAATATCATCTATTCCAAGGGATCTCCATAGGGTTTTCAAAAAATATCCTAAGGTATTTTTATTAATTTCTAAGGGTATTCCACCTAATCAAGATCATGACCATGTTATTTACTTACAAATACGAGGTCTACCATAGATAAATGAAGAAGGTAGAATCAAAAGAAGTAGAAAAAATATTTAAAACAAGGACTGAGCATCCTAGTAACCCACCAATTATGGAGTATATCATCAAATAAAAGAAACTAATGGTGGAAGATATGACATGCGAATATGACTTATTCTTTCAAAATCATAGGTAGTTAGTCATGTGTTAAGGAAAATACCTGCTTGAAGTGAAGGGGAATGTTAAACCCTATATAAGCCCCATGTTAACCTTAAAACGCATTGTTAAGCCCAATATATTAAGTTATTACAATTCAATTTTTAGATTGTTATGTAGGAAAAAAACCCCCATGGTCCCATTTTATTATAATTGTAACACTTTCCTACTATATATAAGCTAAGGAGAGATAGTCTTAGAGTCATCAAATATTATCATGCACATTCTATTGATTTGAAAATAATATATTCCCCTCAAAGAGGATAATAATTATTTGTTTCTTATCATTTTTAAGGTGTAAGGTTCATAAGAAAAATCAAAGCATTCAGGGAAAGATAACACCTAGAATCTTTGGAGTAGGGGAAGAAGATGGGAGAAACATTGAAGGATAAGAAAAAAATATCCAAGACACATTAACACAAGGATCCTAGAAACCATTGCAAACATTACAACACTATTAGTCATATTGATGACATTATTTGGTAATTAAATATGTAGATAAACCCAAAGAACTAAAAGAAGGATATAAAGAAAAAGTCTCTTCTAGCCACATGTTTGACTAGTCAAGGTGAAATAGTCTCTAATGTATTTGAGAGCATTGTCTACAAATTAGAGTATACGGAGGTGAATTTCAATATATGTTATCTCAAGAAGAGAAGGAGATCACCATTTTCTTCTATATTAAACTAAAGGTCAGGAAGGCCAATATTGATGCTTTATTCAACCCCAGTTTATAGGATAATATCATAGTAGCATATCTGGTTAATAAAATTCGATTGAAGGTTTAAGATCATCCTAAACCGGGATGGGTAAACAAGGATGCATAGATCAAATGTAACAAAGCAATGTACCATTGAATTTGTCATAAGTGTTTATTATTTTGATGAAGTATATAGTAATGTAGTACCACTCGATGCATTTGGATTCATTTTTCGGAGCCCCTACATGTATATAAGGGATGAAATATTTATGAAAAGAACTAACTAGTACCACCTTATCAAGGATGGAAAATCCTTCATCATCAATGCACATAAAGGTATTTCATTGGTAAGTGCCAACCAAGCGAAGAAACTAATTACTTCTAGTGATAAATACATTTTTTCTTTTCTTAAGGGAAAATTAGTCTGATGATGTGTTAGTGAGAGTAAGGAATCCCTAGAGGGGTATACTAAATAGTGAAGACAAAAACTAGAATATTCGTACCAACATATAGGGGAGTGTTTGAGGAGCCTAAAGGGATACATCCGTATAAGGAAGTGCAATAAAATCCAATTATTTACAAACTCTCCATTATTCAACATGGAGTATGTAGATAATCCATTCTAGAAGAAAATTAAGTGAAGAAGCAATCACAATAGTCTCTATGGAAGGGTGTTATTGGACCAACTATCTCACCATCTGTGTCACCCATCATAATTAAGACAACGAATGATGGCAAATTGTGAGCATTCATCAATTACAAAGTAGTAACAAATATTACACTCAAGAACATGTACTCTCTACCCAAGATTTATTATCTATTAAATCAATTGTAGAAAAAAACACATTTCACAAAATTGGACCTCAAATTAGGGTACCACTAGGCTTTATTCAAATAATAACATGTCTATAAGAACATGTTCAAGTCAAGGAAAGGTTTGTATGAGTGGATGGTAATTACAATTTTTTATCTAGTGAACCTACTACATTGATGAGACAAATGAATGATTTATTGCACCCTAATTTACATTCATTTATTATAGTTTATCTAGATGCTATATTCATTTATAGCATTACCTAGCTTGACCATATCTCACATAATTTCAGTGATAGAGACTTTGAAGAAGTCCCAACCGTTAGAAAATATTATGAAATGTGAGCCTTCCCAATGATATTTTTTATACTTAAGATATGTGATCTATGGATGGGAGGCTAATATAGTTCATACGAATATGGAGGTGATCATGAAGTGGTCAGGGCCTACAAATGTCTCTAAATTTAGGATTTATATTTGGACAAAATAGTACTTGTGGAGATTCATAGATTCACTTCTAATGGTAGCTACATAACTCCATCCCATAAAAATGAGTGATAAGAATTTCTAACGGGGGAAGAGTCAAAAGAATTCCTTTAAGGAGTTAAAGATAAAATTATTTCAAGCAACTATTTCCATGTTACTAAATATATAGGAACCCTTAGAAGTGCAGACATATGTAAATGGGTATTTCCATAGGAGTGGTCTTAATGCAGGGAGGAAGGATATTATGCCACTATTTTGAAGTATTTCATGGATTAGTTATGAGCTACCCTCACTATAACAAAGATTATAGAAGTTATAAGAAACTATAACAAACTGGAAACACTATCAAATAAAAAATGAGACCATCATCCACATAAATCACCAACTAATATGATACCTATAGGTCGTGAGTAAGTTACAACAGATGTTAAATTCAAATAAATGGAGTTTTTATAATAGTTTCATCAAGTATTTATGTACAAAAAGGGAAGCATAAATAGGTTTGAAGACAAGCTTTCAAACCCACCCACATCAAAATCATAGTGTTGGGAACTTTTATGCACATGGGTATTTTTAGTCATGATGCATACAAAGAGGAACATGAAGAAGATGGGGACTTCTTCAACAAATGTAGAGCTAGTGTCATGTAGATGATGGTAACATCAAAGTTAACTATCACCTTTATAAAGGTTTACTCTAAAGGATATAAAAGCCTCATGCTACCTATAGGATACATTTTTTGTCTTATTAGAGAGGTTAAAAACTCCAACGTTGTGGGAAATTTTGGTGTTGGAAATATAATTTGTAAATTACAATGGTATGTGTATTAATCTAGAATGCAAGATGATGCATTAGAGGAAATTTCAGCCTAAAAGTGACTTCCTAAGGAAAAAGAATAAAATAATAATTTGAATATAATAAAATAAGAGTTATGAATTTTGAAGGGAAAAGAAGAAAACTACTTTCCTTTTATTATATTTTTGGCTTATATCCTTATAGTTTCACAAAAATTTCATATGTAGGAACTCCTTGGATGTGAAGTTAAATTCCACATCCAACGAGTACCCTTTATGAATACTTGTGAGAAGTCCCATACTCATAAAAATTGAATATACATTAGAAAAGCAAGATGAACATATTTGTTAGTGTATCTTTAATTTTTATCAATGTGATTCTTCTCATAAGTATGCATAATGGGTGTTTGTTGGATGTGGAATATAATTGTTCATCCAATCAGTGTCTACATTTGAAATTCGAGTAAACCTATAAGGATATAAGCGAAAAATACAAGTTAAAAAAATATATTTTTCCTTGCAAAATATTTACATGTATCTCTTTTTAAATTTAAAGGATTTTGATTGGTTTACATATTTTTTACATGAAAATTTCATGGGCACATTTAGGCTGGAATTTTCAGTAACATAGGAAAGTTCATTAAAGGATGTATACTTAGTTGTACTAGTAAGCCCAAAAATAGGAATAAAGTTATATACTATCACTTCCCTATGCTCATTGATCATGGGAAAACATTTCCATGGATTTTGTTAGATGAATACAATCTACTATTAAGGGATATGACTACCAATTTGTGGTATTTTAAAATTTGAACAAGATGCACATTTCCATGACCCATAAAAAGACCATAAAATGCAATTATTAAAATTGTTCTTTAAATTAGCCTTGGTGCATTTTGGGATGCCAAAGAGGATCATTTCAGAGAGGTACAATAGATTTCATAGTGCAGTTTGGACTACATTATGGGAGAATATGGACATGAAGTTGAAGAGTTCTATAACATTCCATCCAAAGGTATATTTGCAGACATGAGTGGTTAATGAGACTTTGGTGCATCTTTTCAGCAATTATAAATAGAAAAATCTGAAGACTAAGGATGAATATCTAGTCTATATACAACACTCCTATAAAAAACCAGTCCAAAATTCGATTGGTAAGTCTCCTTTTGAAACTTGTTTGGGATAATTTACTCCTTCACCCTTTGATTTTTTATATTAATAGCAAGGAGAAGTTAGGTAAGATATCATAGGAAATGTATTAAGAGTAGAACAAATGTGGAGAAAATCAAGTATATACATTCACAAGTACAAGAGGTGAGGAAGAAGTCATAGGAAAAATATAATGCCATGAATGATCAACATAGGAGAAGGAAGTCATGTCCAAAGTAGGAGACAAAGTAGGGTTTTAGTTGAATAAGGAGAGGTTACAATGTCATAGTAAGAAGATCAAGGATCTATGATATTCTCTTTTTGACATACTTGAAAAGGTGGAAGATAATTCATATAAACTCAATCTAATTCCCTACATGCACAATTACTCCTTGATGAATTTAGATAATCTCAAATTCTATGAGTCTTCCATGTTATATCAGAAAGAGGAGAAAGTCCTACTTCCCATCCAATACCTAGAACCAACTACCTAGGAAAGTTTCATATATGACATAATTTTGTAGAAGAGGTCCATAACTACAAGACATTGAAAACATTATCTATAGTAGATTAGACTGAAATGATATCTTTTAGGTAAAGCTAAACAATACTCTAGGGAGAAGTTAGAGGAAATATTTCTTCACTTCATTTAGTAAAGATTCGAGGGACCCAAAACCTCCCAAAATGATGAGTAATGATCCATATTAAATAATTATGTCAGTTTTCACCTATCGCAATCGTTTAATGGTGGAAACAATTTTCACTAATGAGATTGTATGGTAAATTTACCAACGGGTCATAGTTTCAATAATTTGGAGATGAAATATTTAAGGGCCATTTCTAGGCATCAAATGAAATTTTCGGTGGCAAAACTTTCTCTCTTCAATTTTAGGTCCATAATATATTATTCCAAAATTTGATTCCTTTCCAACAATGAAAAAAGCATGTGAATTAGAGATCATATGCAAAAGTTGTGCTACTCAGAAGTTGACCTACTATGTTTGATGATCGGGGTATGAGTGGATGCCACATCAATATCCATTATTCATGTATATGGGGATATCCACATATATACTATGATGAAGAGTCCATAATTTTCAAATCCATATCTCTATTTTCCGATTGAATGACTCAAATTTAAACACTAGTTGGATATTAAGTTATGTTAAATACGAGACGACTAGGAAAAGAAGGGGTTCCAATTTATTCTATTGTATTTTGTTCCAGAGTTGTGTAAAAAAATTAAAAGTATATGAATAAAGAGAAAAACACATGAGGTTGAAGTTTGGTAGTATCCATGAAAGTATTTTGTAGCTCCATAGAGAGTACCTCTTCCTTTGTAGTTGCATTTTTCCTATACCATAGAAAAGAGGGAAAAGAACACCATTTAGCAGGGTTTTCATCAAAAAGGGTTTTCCAAATAAAATCTCATGTCTATTATGGATAGAATGTACATTTATTTAATGTTTCACATTTCCATATATTTCGTATTAAGGATAAGACAATAAGTGAATAACAAAAATTATAAAGCAAAATTAACCTTCATACAAAATACTTCAATAGTTTATTATATGTACTACAAGGAACTACTCTAGTGGAACATCCATGTCAATTTATAGATCATTAATTTAATATGTTAATATTTCATACCATTCTCTATTTTGGTTACAATTCAATAGTTGTATCTAAAAGCTAGGGAGATCCTCGAAATAAAATTTTAATTCACTATAGGAGTAAGAATTCAAAGAGATCGCGAGGAAGTATATTGGAGGTGCTACAACCAAAATTATAGATGTTTGGAAAACAAACAATTGATTGTCTCATTAAAATCTATTAAGGGAATGTTGTTGTTTTAGTTGATGAAATATATACAAAGATAAACAAAAATATAAAGCATATTGAGTTTGACATAAGTCATATTTTCAAGATAATATAATTATCATTTTGTGAGATGCTAATTAGGTGAGATCGAAACATTCCAAATACAAGAAATATACTTTTTTTAAGGAAAAGAGGTGAATATATATTTAAAAGTAGGGTTACTTAGCTCAAGTTAAGGAATGAAAATACTAAATATTTTTATAATTTTTCTAACCATTACAAAAACACTAATACCATCGGAGGATGAAAAATACAGAGGAGGTTGTTATTTGGAATTTGAAGGAATTTCCATATTGGGTGTGAAACATTTTAGTAATATCTAAAGAGAGATACCATGTGTTAACACTATGAATATTATTAAATTGTATTCATACATCCCTTAATGGGGACAAAAGAGGGCAACAATCATCTGTATAATGTGACATCGAAGTACAAGTTATTTCCTATGCTTTCAACATTTAAAAAGGACAAAATTATTGGTTTTAATGGTTAGACAATTGAGTTATTTTCCAACCTCCTTGTGTTATTAGGTGATTACATATGGAGGGTACTAAAATAAATTAGGACTTCTAGAAATTTTCTAGGGATTGGTATCATTCAACTCAATACCCATTACACTAATTCCATAGTTTTATACTCCTATCACTTTGATTACTATTAACCTATCTTTCTGTATAACTAGATTTAGAAGATCATATGAAAGGTGTTAGATATCAAATTAAAAACCTTCCTCTTTGATAGGATTTACTTATAACAATTTTGACTTTTGCAAGGGAGAAAAATCCATGAAACTATTGGATTTGCACAAGAAAGTGTTCACTCTATTATATCAACAAATATGTTTATTATGCCACTAAAACTACATATTTATATGGTATATAATAGGACTTGTTGGTTATACTTGAGGATTTAAGTGATATAAATTGATTTCAAATTATATGTTTAATTGGATAATGGGCTATTTTTCCATTGTTTCATTTGTTGTACTTAATAATAAGAAATCCCCTTCAATTTTCACTCTAATGACAAGACTATGGAAACGATGCCTTTTGTTTGCCTATTTATTATTGTTAGTGGTAGAGGGGCTTAGTAGGTCCATTCAAGAAGAAAACAAAATAAAGGGATTATAGTTGGATGGGAATAACATCTTACTCATATTTTGTTTTTAGATTATGTATTACTTTTTACGAAGGGTTCTCTAGTGGAAGGACATAATATTATAGTAGATTCTTCATGTGTATTACAATGCTAAGAAAATGGAAATAAGTTTACAGAGTCGTATAGTTAGTTTCAATAATATAAATCAGGAAATTCAATGCTTTTAAGGAAATCATTTCCATTCATAAGTTTGGATATGTATCTTGGTCATACATACTTTGGATTCTATCTGAAACCAAATGGATATAACAAACATTCCTAGTATTGACTTATTGGAAAATTTAAGAGACAAATGCACCTGTAGTGTAATAGGTGGTTGTCTCAAGGTAGGGTATTGACTGCAAATAAGTTTACGTTTGATTACATTGTTTTGTAACAACACTACTTAATGTATATTCCTAAGGAGTTCTTGACAATATAAGGAAAAACTAGTTTCAATTTCATCTAAGAAAGAAACATAGAATAGGGTCAGTATCATGTTATTAAATGGTGGACCCTTTCTTTTACAAAGAGTGAAGGGGTTAGGGGATCAAAAATATTAAAATATTCATAATAACTTTGGTAGGTAAAAGTATTTGTAACATTAGAGAAAATAATTAGTATTTTCTAAATATTTATAAATCCCTCATTCCACTCTTGGAATATATTGGGAGTTATAGAAATATCATTAAAATTGTATTCAGTAACTATAAATACATGTTTTAATCCCTCCTCATTATTTGTTGATTTCTACATTGGCAATTCGATCATTCCAGGCT
Organism: Pinus tabuliformis; assembly: GCA_031772625.1. NCBI lineage: Eukaryota > Viridiplantae > Streptophyta > Pinopsida > Pinales > Pinaceae > Pinus > Pinus tabuliformis. Next base: position 1,499,167,065 of record CM062820.1, on the reverse strand, counting down.
TATTTGTATAAGAATTGATGTACTATTATGCTATGGGAATGGTATTTTCTTACATAATACATGACTCAATTGTTAAATAATTAATACGTATTTACATTAAAAATGTTTTGATAAGGATTCTATATCTATGTAGAATCATAGATGGTTGTAATCTAGTACATTGCACCTTCAAGGACATTTTACAAATTTATGGAATTCATATTTGGAGGAGTTGAAGAAGGGTAATATTCACATCAATGAGCTAGTGGCATGTCTAGGTTAGTCAATGAATAAGTTTGGGGGAACTTAATCACTACATTGGGTTATATTGCATTGTCTTCTAGGGAAAGGCAAGACTCAAATTGGTGGTTTTATAACTTTGGAATATAAGATATCCCAAAAACATCTATCATAAACATGTGTCTAGCTTTAAGCAATATAGTAGTGACTTGGGAACTACTTTAGAAGTCACAAGTATAGGGCTCTAGTTACTACATTTTATATAAAAGTTGTGATGATACCATCCTACATATTGTCATATTATATCACTTTAATTGTTAGGTATGGATGAATATTGACAAAAAATATGATTTTGGAGTGTTTTGTCTAGTTACAACGGATAACATCATGTATATATCTAATTATAGAGGTAACAACAGAAATCCATACTAATAATTCAACTTTGGGTCATATGGATAGCGTATAGCACATTTTTATTTGAAAATAGAATCATCCCTTCATTTTAGGTTTCTACTCATTTCGCTACTATGTTCCAGCTTATGAGAAAATAACTACTACTTGACATCTAACACTCTTTTACATAAATAATCCATTACTCCATGGTTTCTTTGATGGGACCTATCAAGCAAATTATCTATTTTTATTTTTTTTAGGTGGGGGATAGTATGTAGGAATAGGGGGAAAGGTGTGTGCTGGGGGGTGGGGTGATTCTATTTTCAAAGAATAAGCACTAATATAAGTTTAAATCATGTTTGCAGTTGGATCTAATAAGTTATGTTGAGCTTATGCCCCCTCATATATTTAATGATGTTAGAAAGTGCAAAAGGGATCAATAGGTGGAAACATTTTGGTGTTTAAATGCTTATGCCTAAGTGAATGAATGAGGATGAAAATATTAAGATATTAATAGTGAGTCTTTATCCTTTGTCAATACAATTAAAAGAGAATAAATCACATTTTTCTCTCATAACTTTTACTCACATATACAAAGAACACAAAATTACAACTAATGCATTATGCGAGGAAGGTGTACTATACAATCCTAGTTTTATATTATTGCAATAAGTTCTTGATGGGGACTCTATGAAAATGAGAATTTATATGTGTTTTGACAAATACTTAAATAATGGTCGGTTCTAAAATGTCTTTAAATTAGTGGCTAACACATATCGATTTTTGGTAATTTTTATCCTTCCATAATTTATTAGGGATACCATACCTATGAGTAAATATTTAGATGTGATTAATTGTTTTTGAGGTGTATGATAAAAATGGTAAGATTATAGATAGTGGTAAAAAAATTTGGACTTGGGAGGCTATTGGCTAGTCTCTTTTAATTTTACTATATTCTTTCACACGTGAAGAATGTCTTCTATATTCTTTCCTTAATACTAAATGCAATTTTTTTCTTAGAAATAAAAAAAGAATGAATAAATTTTAGAATGTATAAATTATCTTTGAAATGAAACAAGTATTTCTCTCCTCATGAATGAGAAATGAACCACTTTTTCATTTTCATGAAAAAACAATTTATATGGCTGTGTGGTTAAAGGTAATTTTGAAGGTTTGGTCATTCTCAATTATTATGGTAATTCCCATAACACTATGATGTTGAAATGTGTACATGGGATGAAAATAGCAACATTGAGTGAGTCTAATAAAATTTGGTATATATAGCTACTTTTAATTTTGTATGGAACTAGTTTAACTTTTTTTTTGAGAAAATATACAAGGTAAATAAATATAGTTCTAAGAAAATAAATTGAGTGATGTGTGGTATAGATATAGAGATAAACACCATGAATCATAATTATTTTTAATACAGAAAATGAAACCGTTTGAATGTATTGGTTCTAGCTCAAACAAAATCATGGAAAAAACCTACATAGGAAGGAGAAATAATACAATTAGATAATACAAATCTAATTCCCCCTTATTAAGATTTTTTACCTTCTTAAGAACAAATTCATATATATTGAAATATTCAAGAGAATGTTGGGTGCATGATGAAAATTTTGAATAAAATTCAATATAATATTATTAGGAATGAATACATATGAATACATCAACATAGGTCTATCTTAACCTTAGAATTATCTTGTGTAGTGAATAATCAAATTTCTTCAGGTGTAAATATTTCTCCAAGTTTGGAAATATAAAAAAAGAAAAAATTCAAATGATATGATCTTTGTGGACACTTGATAGATCTCACACTAAGAAAAATCTTAATTTTTATTCTCAATTATTTATTATAGTGATCCTTTTTCAATTTTCGTTTATTATAGTCAATTATATCTCATTTTTATGGATGTCACTTTTTTGTTTTCTTGATTGAACTTATTAGAAAAACAAGATTCACAATCATTTTTGTTCAATTTATTGAGAATGAAGGAATCCATGAGAGAATATGGATCTAATTTGGTGAGCCTCTCCCCTCGCCCCTCTCTCTCTCTCTGTATTTATGGAGTAGATACAAAAGCCATGGAAAAAGTGTTAAAGGTGAATCCAAATTTAGAAGTTGTTGTTCAATCATGGATCACCTTATCATGATTAATATCTTTGCAAAGGAACTATACATTTATAAAATCAATCCCCCATGTTGTCCCTTTTTGTTTAAAAACTATTTTTGAAATAGCCTTGAAGACTAAACTTTAGAAAATTATAGAAGAGATAAATTCTCCACTAAAAGTGAATGTTATTATGATAATACTATATGAAAGTATTATTGAAAAGTTTAGGAACACTAAGGAATAGTCAGAAGAAATTAATTCTAATATAGGAATTAAAAAATCATATACCCTATACCTTTTCCTTTCTTCATATACTTTAACTAGTTAGAGAGTTGTTTAGAAGGAACAAGTCATGTCACCTTGAATCTCATAGGTATAGTGACTGCGACACAGTTGGTGTGCTTTTTCCCATATTTTTTAAATAAACTAATAATATGAATTATAAATGAATATATTTTTGTGTTATGGTCTTAAGAGTGGGACCAACCATCCATGATCTCATAGGATAGAGGAAAGGTAAATTAAGGTTGGCTTACTTAGCACCTTTGACTAATTTTATTTTGCACATAATAAGAAAAAGGGAAAGAATCCAAGAGGAACATTTAGAGACACCCTTGAGAAATTATAAAAAGGAATTGCATAACAATGTTGGGGTTATATTTTCCCCTCAGGGAAGCACTTGAGAAGTGTTGGAAAGAACTACAAAATGGAGGGAACGAAATTCCATGGGAAGCTAAATTGTGGCCTAGGGAGGCTCAAGAAATTCAAAGGAAAATGGGAATGAATGATTTCGAAGAATTGGTTGAGAAGCCAATCAGGTTGCTTACTAAAGAGCTGATAAACAACATGAATTTATAAGTAATAATTGTCTTCTTTGGGTTGAGTATGACCTCTTACTGAAATTATTACAAAAAATCCCCTTAAATCATGGATCTGGCTCACAAGTGATTTTTGCAAGTGATTCTAGCTACAATGAGTCTAACCTTGGGTGGAAAATCAAAGTCTCACCTTTAGTTTGACAATTGGATTTATTGTGTTTTTTGTATTTAGGAGATCATTGTAAAGATAAATATTTCCTTATGAAATTTAATACGTGGCTTTGAAAAATGTTTCATGGATGTAACAATGCTTTTATATCAAACTATTGGCTGAAATGCTTTAAAAATCTTATAGATTGATCGAAATGTTTTCATTCATATGTAACTTAAGTCCTTGCGTTTTTCACTATATTTCATGTGGATATCATCTTTATGTTTGTAGTGTTGTAACATGGCTAAATTAATAGCAGGGTTTTCCCTTTGCCTTGTGTTGAAATGAGAGGTTGGTTTCTCATAACCGTACTTGTCAATATCTGTTGATTTCCTATATAGTTCTTAGGTAAATGAATGAATCCTAGTATGTATTCATGATGTGGTTTTATGTTTATTATCAACCTAGGATTCTTGTAGATCTTCAAACCACTATGAGCTTGAAATTCGCCAAATGGGCTAAGATATGAATGAAGGGACATATCTCTATCATGTTTATTATGCAGTTAAATATTTGCTATCAAGCATGCTTTTATCACTACCAAGCTCACGAAATATAATTTTTGTGTGTATATAAAATTATGTATATGCAATTATATATATATATGTATATATATATCACAAAAAGGGCCAAATCTAAAGAAACCTTAACAAGAATACCTTGAATCTTGTGTATGTGTGCATACTATAAGCTCAAGAGGGATAAATATAAGGATAGTTACCACACTAAATATACACTCATATTGTTATGAGTGGAGGTTGAGCCTTGAGTCTTTAAGGGCCCAACCCTTGAGTCACAACAACCGACGTGTATAGGTGATGCAAGTAAGCACCGAGGGCAGGCTTGATCATATATGTTCATTTGCTGTAGATTGAAATCCATTTTTTTAGGGGTTAGAAGGTAAATTCCATGGTGGGCTATATGGTCAAGATCCATGACTAAGGGCACATAGGAAGGGGAGTTCTAAGCCATTGGATGTTGAGGAAGTGTTAACATCTTTCACATGGTTCAGAATAGTTACCCCATAAATTCTGAAGGGAGTCGAGGACAATGTTGGGAAACAATAAGTGCATCTTTTTGATAGTTTTTTACCTTCATTTCACTTATTTTACACTTATCCTTACATCATTACACCACTATTTTGAAATAAAAATCCATCAAAGCTCTATAAATACTCAATAAGGTAAATGTATAATATTCTCTCAATTATATACATTTTTATTTGTAAATTTGATTTAATTTGCATGAGTTACATAATTTGATACTTTCCAAAGCGAATCCAAAGTTTGTATAGATCCCATGGGATAAAATTCAAACATAGCACATACATGGATTTCCACCTATTGGTTGCAAGCTGAAGAATCCTAGTTCATCATCACGATTGAAGCCAAACTTACGACCAAATAGTGACACGATGCATTTGAATACACTAGGCATCAAAATAGAGTATCAAGTGAGGTCTTTTCCTTATCAAGCGAGCAATCTCACGAGCAATTTTAATGACAATTATGTGTTTCTCCCATAATTCACTTCCTTACTAGAAAATCATTTGACTTAGAGTCTTAATAAAACTAGAAGTTTGAGATGTCATTTTTTAGATCTAGCCTTTAGCAATTAGCTTCTCAAAGCAATTATTATAAAACTCTATGAAATGATTCACTGATAAGTGAACCAGAAGGTTGGATATGCTCAATATTCTTGCATGTTATTATTACTTTTGAATACTATTGAAGTTCATGCACTGTTCAGTTAATACAATCCTTTTATATGGTTATCCCTTCATGACAATATTTGGTGTTTGATCAATAATGTCTTTAAGTTTTTCATCTGTTGTGCACCTCAAGAGCAACCCCTGTTGTTTCATTTCCGCAAGATATGTTATTTTATTTAGTGCCCAGTTTTTGTAAGGTTTAGATGCTCTATTTTGATTTGATTTATTTATGCATTGTATTTTTCTCATTTCATTCTTGTTCTTTGTAGATATAAGAATTTAATTAAATCTCTAAAAACAACAAAACAATTTTTCTGGTTGCTTCTTGATTTTAGAATTTTACCTCAATATTCAATTAGTCTCTGATTTATACATAATGCGCAGACATGAATGAACTCAGAACTTTTTACACGCACACAAGTTTACTTCAATCTCATAGATAGATGATATTTCGATTAAATCTCTTAGTATAATAATTTTTTCATTTTTATAGAATAAGTTGTCTTTATTTTCTAGAATCATTTTTTCATTAGAAAAAGAGTTTTAATACTTTCTAGAACAATATTTTCACTTGATTTTTCATAAAATATACATGATGCCTTTCATATAATAAATCCATCTTCATGCTCATTAGAATAGAATTTAAGATTATTCTTTTTCATAGGATAGAGTTCAAAAGAAAATAGTAAAAGCTTTTGTAACATAAGTTTAGAATAAGAACTTTAAAAGATTTCGTAGAAATAGAATAAGGATTCAGCATAAGAAGTTTATTACTTTCATAATATAGGAATATAGTTATATTCCATACCAGAGGATAGATTTCATATAATATAATTGCATTTATTATTCATAGTGTAAAATTATACTTTGATTTTAAAGAGATTAAAATTTCAATGCTTTCTAGTTTTGAATTTATTTCTTTCCATAAATCAAATCTTATTTCCCTTCTAGAAAAAAATGTATTTTTTTCTTTTGTAGAATAAAAAAATCTGTGTGCTCATTTTGGATATCATTTCATGATTAAGATTTTATTTTAGTCTTGAAATTATCACCATCGTTAATTATCACATTCTTAAGAAGTTTTCAGAAGTACTTGCATGGTTTCGTGCTGGGTTGATTACATTATATACCAATGCTACAAGTTAAGTGGTGTAGTATTACACACTTGGAATAAGTGTGTATGAGATTGTTTATGTGATATGAGCGGTTGGGGAAATCCCACTATTTCTTGCACTGCATTGCATGGCTTCCATCAAACTGAATGTGTGTGTGTCTCTCTTTCTCTATATATATATATGGTAAGAACCTTGGTGGAGGATGGAGAATTGACCATTTATGTATGTTGGTTTTGGTTATTAATGGTTTCCTTTATGACTGCTTCTCATCATTAGTGGTTAATACCTTTCTAGTTTAGGGAATGGTGTGTAGCATATCGGAATGGCTAGTTGAAGCCTGTAATTGATGTCATCTCGACATGAGATAAGGTATACAGACCCAATACTTTCTTATGTCAGGCTATGGAGATTAAGGACTTATGACTATATTTGAGAGTCATGGGTTTTAATGATTGCTTGTTTTTGCAGGTGGGTGTTGGTTGTAGCACCGTAGTTGTTAGTTATATATCTATGCCTCACTTGTTTAAGTGGGTTGTATTTGTAACACTATGGTAGATAAATATGGGTTGATTTCAAACTATATCGTGGATGATAGTCTTGGTAACAAACTGATTTTAATTTGATGATGCTAGTCTTTTTAAAAATATTGATTTTTAATTTGATGATGTTAGTCTTATTAGATGGTTGATCACAAAAAATTTTAGACATGCTAACATTATTTTTTTGATTCTTGGAACATTTGACGAACATGAATCTAAGACATGTGAACAAGGAGCTTGTTGTGCATTGATAAACCACTCATAGAGTTCTTGACACAACTGATAAACCATCTGTAATCAAATGATTGTGTCGAATTACCACATGGTGCTTGAAAGGAGGCTAATAATCTAGCTTGAATGAAGTTTCTATAAGGTGCTTGCCAAGGAGGATGATAAACTGCCTAGGGCACTTGATCTTGTTTGATAAGACACTCATAGGGTTCTTAACACAATTGATAAACCCCTTGTAATGGAAATATTAAGTGGAATTTTCTAGAAGGTACTTGGTAAGGAGGCTGAGAAACCACCCAAGATGCTTGTTCTCGGATTATAAGCCATTCAGATAGTGCTTGACATAGTTGACAAACCACCTATAATGGAAATACTATGTGGAAGTTTCCACAAGGGGTTTGTCAGGGAGGTTGATAAAGCATTCTCAGAGTGCTTTCCATGACTGATAAGCCACCTATAATAAAATGAAGGTGTGGAATTACCATGTGTTGCTTGTTCAGGAGGTCGATAAACCACCCAAGGTGCTTACTGTTAGGTTGAAAAAACACTCTCAGAGTTCCTTCCATAGCTAATAAACCACTTGTGATAAAAATACCATGTCAATAGTATGAAAACAAAATTTTATTTTCCATGATTAGGTAATGCATCAAAATTATTTAATGGGTTCCAAGTTGTGTGGAACACTTTTGGGAAATAGGGCATGAATGACCCATTGTTGATATTTATTCTCATGATAATGGTGGTGAGCTTGAGTGAAGAAATGGCTAGGGTTGAAAAATTATATCATGTGAGCAACATGGATGAGGACATGCTGAGTAAAATCAAGTATTGAATATTGCAACAACATAGTGTTGATGATGGCAGTAAGGTAAAAAGGTAAGAAGAAAGAAGAAAGGAATTGGGTTCCAATTCCTTTGACTAAGTTTGGAAACTATTGTTTTCAAATTAATTCACTCTTTGAATGAATACCGGGTGATTTTAGGAACCATAAACACTATATGGCATGTGAATGTGCTAAATTTCATGAAATGTGAATAATGAAATGAATGTATATGTTATTCCATTTCGCTTGGAAAATTATCGTTGTAAATCATTCTTATGCAATAAGGATTGGTTCTTCTCATAAACATATGATGAATATATGAAATGAATGTTTGGTATAAAAGAATGAGGTTATCTAATGAGATCCGCTATCATGTAAAGGATCAATTAATCCCCTATCGATGGTTGGAATTTGTTCTTGCGGAAGAATAGGAGATGTGCTGGAAATACCTATAAAGTGGAGGGAATTAAATTTCATGGGAAGTTAAATTGTGTCATAAAAAATTCCAAGAAATTTTGAGGAAAATGGAAATGAGTGCTTTCCAAGAATTGTTGAGAAACCATTGAGGGTGCTTTCTAAAGAGCTAATAAGCCACCTAATGTTATATGTAATATTTGTCCTCTTTGAGTTAACTATGACCTCCTACCAAATCTATTGAAGAAATTCCCCTTAGATTGTTGATTTGGCCTGGGGTGACTGCTCCAAGTGATTCTGGATACTGGATACTGTGAGTCTAAGGTTGGGTGGAAAATTGAAGTCCCACCTTTAATTTGGCCATTGGATTGATTGTGTTTTCATGTGTTTAGCTGAGGTTTGTCATGTTAAATATTTCCTTGTGAAATTTAATGTATTGCTCTGAAAAATGTTGTATGGAAGTAGGAATGCTAATATCTATAACTATTCGTTGAAATGCTTTGAATATCCTATAGCTTTATATGTAATATTTGTTAGCTCTCCATTTTCATCATTTTTTATCATACTTATTCCATAATTTTACTTTTCTTTATCATTACATTTCAATCATATTTTTCACGTTTCACCACTTTTTCACACCAAGGTAAATTAATTATGTCTTTTGATTTTTAGAGTTTATAGTAAAATTTGAGCATTAAAATATTTTTTTGGAAGATACAAAATTTCCTGTAATGGATTTATTAAAGTTGTATGTGCAGGACACCTGGGGACAAAATAAAGGTAGAAACTACAAGAACCAAGGACACAAGGACTCTTATTGGCTCACTCCAAATCAATTAGAATAGGCTCATTCAATGTTGGTCAAACTTGACCAGTCACATAGGAAATCCCCTAATTTAGGGGCAATTTTAGGATTTTGTGGGATTTTTTCATATTTTGTGTAATAGTAGGATGAGCTCAACCTCATGCGATTCAATATGACTCATGTTATTTTTTACAACAATTATATCTCATATTCTTATATTCTTATCCTATTTAAGCAAAGCTACCAAGCAACTATGGATAGACATTGTCACTATTATTTTCTGAATACAAGTTGAGACTTCTCTTTTTTTTCTTGTGGATAGATTTGTGTGTGATGTGAATGGATATTTGTTGTAGTCTCTTGTCTTAAGGTGTACCAAAAAATGTGAAGGGCCGCCATTTTGAGCTAAGTATATTATTGTTAAATTATGTCCATAAATATATGTTAGCATTTTTATTTTCTGTGTTAATATTGTGAATTTTTCTTGTATAAAATAAATTGCTTGCAATGATTATTGAGATAGTGGAAATAATTTCTCTTAAATGATTAGTTTCAATAAGGAAGGAAAAAATAGGTCTCTAAGTTAGATCCTCTTCTTTGTTTACTAATATTGAATTGAAGTTAGTATTTATGCATTCATTTCTTCCTACTTTCTTGAATTAAATGCTTTGTGATTTGGTAACTTAGATGAGGGAAATTTGTTTTATTGAATGAACAGAAATGATAAGGAAGGACAACCATGACATTTGAGACAAGAGCCTCTTCCTTGTTAACTAGAATCGAATAAAATCACTATTCACTTTTTCATATGCTTCATAGATTATATTTTCTATGATTTCTTCATATTCAGGAATTCACACTTGTAGATTTGCATTTTGAGGCCCTAATATGCATTTCATTATTTTTGAGTATCTAAGCAATTTCTTTCTCAACTAGCTAGATCTAAGATCCATATACTTTGGTATGTTTCTAAGCTTACCAACGTGAATTGAGATTGAAATACATGATGTAATTTATCCCAATAAATTAGACTCACATTTTTGGCACCATTTCCCGGAAAGCACACTTAGATAGAACTAGTTAGGAAGTTGAAGAAAAACAAAAATTAACTGTGGTTATTCATGCTTAGACATAGAAATTAGGGAGGTAGATCCCAAAATCAAAACCCCCAACCAATAACAAAAATTAACTAACTATAAAATCCATTTGAAAAACAAGATATACAAAACATGATGTTAAAAAGGTCATTTAGAGAAGAATGGTATTCCACGAGAAGGATCTTCTTAAATCCTTGCCCATAATTTATAATGGTCACTAGGGATGAATCTTAATTTCGAAACATAGAAGAGAAATAAAGAATTCATGAAGATGATCCACAACAAGAGAACCTAAAAGCTTCTTCTAGTTATATTTGGAAGAAGATTAATCAGTTATGGATCACATGCGATGAAGTTCAAACAATAGAGCTAGAAATTGAATAATATCTAGCATATGTATCACAAGATCCCTTCTGCATTCATCATTTTGAACACATTACACAAGAAGAACTATGTGATGTGACAATTAAAGAGAACCAAGAAAATAAATACCATTTCAAAATTCGCTTTCAACTAGTCATTAGGCCACAACACCACTCGATTTTTCAACATTCCTTAGCATCAAATATTTCTAATCAACTAACCTTCCATCTCCAAACATTCATTAAGGTATCTTTTTCAAACTTGGATATGAGTCTACTTATGATCATGCTATGCAAATAGATGCATTGAAAATTCTCTTATAATTGAGAGAATGAATTAATTTTCTACAATAGATTAGGATATAATAGAAAAAATAAATAAATAGGTAGAATGAGTTCACAATAAGACTTGCATAGTAATTTCAGTTCAAACTCTCATGAATAATTCTTCAAATCATTGTTCAATACTCATTTGGAAGGATTCTATGGAAAAATGCTATAAGAGAAATCATATTTTCAGTAACACTAAAGGATCATTTTCCAAACATGTTTTTAAACAAATAATATCTTGAAACATAGTTTTTAACCCATTTTGAATTTTTCAATTTGGATTACAAATGAAAAAAAAAAATGGTCAAAATAAAAACTAGATCTCAAGAGAAATTTTGAAGACAGAGTTAGTACAATCTTGATTCGAGGGGTCTAATGGAAACATTTTTTCATGATATTTGTAGGGACGATAGTGCTTGGAATATAGTTTCCAAATAAAATTGAATCACCTCAATCCAATATCATATGAAAAAAGTATTCTCATAATACTAATGGCTTGTTGAAAAATATGCATGGTGACAATTTTATGTCTTGACTGTTCATTGGAACATTTCACATACCAAAATCATATTCTTTTCAAACCTATTTCTAATGGAGATATATATTAAATTATATTTTATGACACAATTTGAATCATCTCATTTGAAGGCAAGGTGAAAAGGTTACGCTACATTTAGTGGATTCATGTCTTAAAATCAACATAGTGAAACTTTGCCTCCTAGGTCTGTTCATCAGAAATTTTGTGATATGAAACCTAAGGGTTTTAAAAAATTGTTTCTATTGGATATCAAAAGATAAATCTACTCTAATCTCCAAGTAGAATCACATCAATCCGATATTTAAGGAAAACGTTACACTTCAAATAGTGACTGTTGGTCTAGTAAACGATTCACAAGCAGCTCAATCAAACATGGAATTCTTCACCATTTTTAGCATAACATTTTAAACGATTTTGAAGACCTTTTCATATTGAAAATATACATATGAATTTACTTTAACTTGGATTTTTAATTAGTCTAATTGGACATAAAAGTAATATTGTGTGAACAAAATACCGCTGGAAGGTATAGGTTGACCACCATTCCTCAACAAGTAAACAAATGCATTTCTTCGTCTATCTTTGGATTTGGTTTTCAATCACTGGTTGTAATTATTTTACAATTTCTTGAAGGAAGAGAGGCTATACACCTCTCTTCCTTCATCATTTTATATTATATTGTAGGCAAATGCTATATTTTGCAGGTCCAAGGAAGATTTAAGGAGTCAACTCTATGGACGAAGGGTTTTCAAAGTCCATTTTTAAAAATTCATATTTCAGAATATGAATACAAATATTTAAGTTAAGTCAAAGTTAAAATTCACATGATGTTGAGCTAATCCAAATAAACTAAAAACTCTTAAATTTGGCTTGTAGTTGCTAACCAATGACACCAACAACCTACTAGATGGATTGAGATAAAGGAAAAATGCATGAAGCCAATCATCAAAAGAGGAATTCAAGTTTTATAATATTCCAAGTCACATACATTACCAATGAATAATTTTACAAGATATATTGTTCATGATGTCATCCATCATCGATATTGTATGTTAAGCTTCACAATCAAGCATGTTGAAGTCTAGACCTTCCATCTACTACTAGATCATGACTTCAACCTATTTTACTTTCACAAGATTTTTGTACCTCCCTACTCCATTATACCTCACTTCCATCAAGAAAAGAAAAAATAAAAGAAAAGGGAAGAAATAATAATGAGGTTTGGTTGTGAAAATTCAGGCTCCTAGTATACATACAAACCTGAATTCATATTGGAAAACCAAGATAATTGGCTAATATGAATTACCAAAAAAATAATTTTTGTTCATTTTATTATTATGCATAGATTTTCTAGTTTGTTTTAATAAACTATGTCATCTTACTCTCTGCAAACGAAATCCTCCAATTTGAAAATTTGAGCACAAGTATTAGAATAAGCAAGGGGGAAGAAAGAGGAAAACAAGTGCATTTCTAAAATGCCTTGTCCTTTTCAAATCGAGGTTAGAAAAGTACTCATTCAACATGGAAGAAATTTCAATTGTAAAGATCTAAAGTATCAGAAGGGACCTGCATATGAGAATAGTTTACTTCACAGAGGGACCAGAAGCGCAAGTTTGAAAAGTATCACAAGGGACCTGAATACGAGAATAGTTTACCTCACTTAGGGACTTGAAGTTAAACTTTGAAAAATATCAAAAGGAACCTCAAACAAAAGAAAGAAGATTTAATCTCAAGTATCACGAGCTTAAATATCGACTACGGGAGTTGTTGGAAAACCCACTTCATTGCATGAATTGATCAAAGTAATTGTCAGAAAGTACTATAAGTAAAAAAAAAGTTTATTTTAATGCTTTATATTTTGAAGAAACTCTTGTAATTAGAAGATTAGTTAACCTTGGTGCATAGAGTGTCAAACCCTTCATTTCCAAAACCCTGCATACAATCTTTTACCTTACCATTTATCTTTTTACCCCTCATTTCCCTCCAAAATCGAAAGCGAATTTCAACATGATTGTACAAACAAAGAGGAAAATATTTTATCCAAACCTGGGCTAGTACAAAAAATAGAGTGAGTTGTAATAAGGATTGAATCAGATTATTATTTGAAGGAAGGTAGCTACAATGCACTTATCACTTGTCACTTATGAGCTAATGCACTTATGACTAAGGCAAGCTATGAATTCAAGGAAACAAAGAGGGTATAGGAAGAAAGAATGCTCTAAAATGACCTTGAAATGTTGATGTCAAAGACAATCATCAAAGAAAACATATGAAGGATGTAATCTTGATGATTGTAAAGTGAGATTTATAACATGATTGTACAGTGAGATTTAGAAGATGATTGTATAGTGAGATTTAGAAGAAGGTCAAACAAATCATGGAACCTTCAAACCTTTAAACAAGTGATATGACAAAGAAATAATATGCAAAGTCATTTGAATAAGGTCTAATCGAATATGTTCAAGGCTTGTACAAACAAATGATTCATACAAATTAAATCCTAAAAGGTTGAAATCATGGCATATAAATCCTATATCAAGTGATTGAAAACTACATGAGGGTGATAAGTGTATTCAACAAGTCGCATGGATTAATAAGTATATTCAATAAGGCTATATGGGGTAATAAGTATATTCAACATGGCCACACCTCTAGAGTACGAGAACTCAGTAAAAAGCTATTTGATATGAAAGGGCAAGAAGAGACGAAAGGTTGAAAAATAAAAGAAGAAAATATACAGTTATAGGAAATATAACAAAATCAAAAGAGTGATTTGTTATAAACAGAGAGTGAATTCTAACCAAATGCTAAAGGAACAAGGCTCAGCATTAAGGCTCAGTAACATCAAAGGAAGACACTAAGGCTCAAAATTGGAAGGGAAGCTCAGAGCTGCAGCTAGGAGGTGAGGTAAGAAGCACAAAACCCAAGATAAAATCGATTTTATAGTCGTGAAAAGGAAAAAAATCATTGAATGTATTGACTGTGGAAAAAAAATTAGGGCATATTTTTAGAAAGAGATTCTGAATAATTTAGTAAGAAACCCAAAAGACTTTGATTTTACATAAGAAAATCCTGCAAATCTCGAAGTTTCTAAGGAGATTGAGTTGAGTTGAGATTGAAATCATGTGATTAAGTGGAGTTAACAGGTCGAACAACTGGCTGGAAGCATATGTAGGTAAAAAATCCAACCTGTTAGGGTCCTATAAAATAGGTAATAAGAGCCTATGTGTTCATTTATCTATTTTGAGAATATACTTATGAAACTCAGCCCATGAGTCACTAGGTGTTATATCCTAAAGTTTCACTTGTGAAGTAAGTCATTCAGTCCTTGAAATTATGTGGTCAAATCATTCTTATGTTGGAAAGAATTTCTGATTTTCAAGATTCTATAAATTATGTAGCAGGTATTTTCATAATAAAGTACTTAGAAGCAACTTTCCAACGAGCTATAGAACTCCTCAAACTGATTTCTAGGTCAAAATTTAGATCAAGTTGAAGTTCCCCTTTCAAAACCCACAAAACAAGTGAAAATGCCTAAGCATTGAAGTACCGCATCTCGGAGGTTTTGGAGAGATCAAGCAATGGATAGTAGAGAAAAATTAGTGATTAATGATCGTTGGGATCACAATCGGTAATCAGTGGTTGCAAATCCCACATCCCGGAGGTCTATGGTCAATTAGTTGTTGGAATGGTTGGCAATCGATGATTTGCAATAGACGCAAGGTGGTCATGTTTTGAAAGTGACACGAATGGGCCCACATTGTTAAAATCCTAAGGAAGTCCAAACAACTTTTACGAAGCAATTGCTCCCAAAACTAGGCAAGGTTGGGCCTTTTCTCTCTCCTCGCAAAGGGACGCGTGTTAGCAAGAGATTGGATCCAGTAAAGGACGCATGGCGAACATCAGTTGGATTCGGTAAGGGATGCGTGGTAGTCAACAATTATTTCTAGTAAGGGCCACTTGGAGGATGACATCATCAATTATGTGGTTGTATGGTGGACACACGACAAGTGGATTCGGCATTTTTAGTGGTCATAAGGGGCCGATAAAGGGTGACATGTGTAACCACTCACAAGGTAACACATGGTAGAGGATGACATGATGGGTCAGTAATCGAAGTTCATAGGATGTATCTTGTGTGTCAAAAGTGAAACCTCCGATTTGAAAATATCACGAAAGGGGGCTCTGATAAGAGGCCTAGACTGTGGTCATGTGAGGAGCATAGTACTGAGCGCTAAGCATAAAGGGTGATCGATGTTCGGGGATCAGAGGAGTAGTGTTGTGTACCAAGTTGAAATCTCCAATTAGAAATTGTCAGGAGAGGAGCTATGAGGTGGGCCTAGCCCATGTTTATAAATAATTCAAAGAGTTAGGAACTATTGGCACAAGAATCCAAGCTCGTATACCATGGTCCCTTGCAGACAAAGGGTTTAACATATCTAAATGATTTAACCCTAAGTCTCCACCTAAGCCGCAAGGGTTGGGCACATCGTAGAGTTTCACACCCCACATAATATAAAGTGGCACACAAAGAAAACATCCAATTGAAAGCTATGATATTAAAAATGGCCTAGGAACATATATGTTGTGGTCCCATGCATTACACATGGGAACTATGATAATGGGGCAATGTTACAAAGAATTGACCCCTATTGACAACATAGAGGGCTTAACCCTCGAAGGCTAGGCTTATATATATTCTATGGTTTTGATTATTCTGATAAATGTCCAAGTAAAGCATCAAAAGGATTTTAACAATGTGGCAACTAGTTCAATATTTTTCGAGAAATATTAGTAAAATAATAAAGGGAAGACTTCTCTGATAGATGATGCATAGATGTTAATAGGTGTAGGGTCGACAGTTGTTGAATCATGGAAAAAAGGAGAATAGAATGTTTTTAATGGATAGTGCTGCAAAAATAGCTACAAACACTCAGATTTTGAGAAAGAGGATCGGTATTGAAAAACTAATTTCCCATTGTTAAGGCTCAAATTTTTCAACGGAAACAAATTAGTAAGAAGAAGCAGCTATAGAGGGACCTATTTCGATAAGCATAAATTCTTAAGTCATAGAGCAACCTCTTCTACTTTCAAGGAAGCAATTCACCAGCCTTTTGTTGCCTCAATAAAAGAATATTTTGTATAGCTATTATAGGACATACATAATCTCTTAGAGAATCTTTACATTCATGAATTTGAGAGATATTTAATTTATTTATGTTATTGTAATTAAGTCATAGTTATTATTTTGCAAAATTGTTATGTTAATCATTATTTAAAAAACTTATGAATATGTAATAAGGGTTGGAACTTGTATGAATGAAAGAGCTATATTTTGATGTAAGTTGTGCATTCTATTGAAAGGGATCAATTTGCAGTAATACAAAGAGCTTTGTTCTAGGATTCCCATGTCAAGCAATTGGTGATGTACTATATCTTGTGAAATATTTTATTCCATCAATTTTCTGTATCTTTTCTATTTTTATTGTTTGAGGAAGATTAATGGTCGAATTTTCTTAATTGTTCTCTTTTGTCGCTTTTAAACAATATCAATGTTTTCTGTTTGATGTTAAATATATAATTCGTCTTGGTATGTTGTATATTTAATTGAACCTTAGTCATATTCATCTTTTTCACTCCAAAGACACTGTATAAGATCTAAAAGCTTGCCTATCTTTCCCTGTTATAGATGTTCTGTTATTTTGTCATTGATTTCCTCAAGTTTCATGAATCCATGCCCAATGGAATTTCCCTGTGTGGAGTACTAAAGAAGGTATGTTTTTGATGATTATCTCAGTATCTTTTCATTAGAACTTACAAACCTTTTGCATCATGAACTAGGAAAATGATAAAGAATTATAATAAAACATGTGAGATTAATATGCAAGACGAAAACGATGACAATTGTCATTTCCTTATGCAGGAAGGAGGAAAAACGAGAAGTTGCTATTCCAAAGGAAAGGACAAGGATGGATTAACCACTGTCCCTTTGACGGGAGACTGTAGGCAAACAAGGCAAATCAAATCAAAGCGAATCAACCCGGGAAAGGACGTGGAGATATCAGCTCGGTGCAAGAGAGAAAAGAAACGACTGAGGACTAACGGTTCGGCGAATCCCTCAGGATCCTTGATCCTGAGGGATCATTTTTTTATCTATTTCTGCACTCAAATATCTCTGTCATTACCCTTATAAAAGGGGCAGCATTGTTAGCTCGGGGGAGAGCTAGATACTATTATGCTTTTATGTAATTTCTTTTAAGATAAAAACTTTTATCATCGAGTCTCATTAAGAACTGGTTTGTTGTAATTCTGCTCTATGCATTAATACAAACTTGGTTACTATTTCATCTCTGAGTCTGGAATAACTTCAAGTGGTGTACCCCTGGAGGCTAAGGGCCCAGCCCTGGAGGACACTTGCTCCTGTATTATTACATTTGATTTATGCGTGGTTTGCTTATCGACGTAATTTGGTAATCTGATCTATTTTATAAGTTTACATCACATGCTCTGTTATGTTTAATTTATTAAGGTTTCTATAGACAGAACTATTGTATTGACTCTACATCATATTATTGTTCTTTTAGGAGTTGATATAATACTATTAGTCTTTACAGAATACTGTTACTGTTCCATTACAGAGCCTTTGTGCTGTGCACTTGTTCATTAACATTACAGAATTCATCTTGGAAGTTATGATCTTTGCGATTGTTGGATTTATGAACAATGTTGTTCTATTTTGAAATGCAATCGTACTCTTTTTAACTGATCGATACTTGGACCAGATTACTATTTAAGTGTGTTGTGTGCGTATATGGCTTTCAAGCACTATTCCATAATTTATCAGTAATCAGTGCTGTTCCATTGGTGTGTGTTATTCAATCCGCCCTTAAGAGTGAAAGATTGCCATTTGATTCCTATAGATTATGGTTAATGCATTTGATCTGATAGAATAAGATGTTACTTCTTGTGAGACTTAGTTGCTATTCTATTTCTTAGCTGTTGTTCCATTTCGGATTTGTTATTCCATTTCAGGTTTGTTGTTCGATTTCTTAATTGTTGTTCCATTTCTTATCTGTCGTTCCATTTCTTGGTATTGGTGTGAAGAACGATCTCAGGCTGTAGTGAGCATTGGCATCTACTGTCTGGCTCCCAGATCCCTGATCTATTCTCTGATTTCCTTTTCCATCAGTTTCCAAAGGGATGGGTTATTGCTACCAAACCCTTGACTGATAAGTTGCTTAGTCTTTTGAACGTGTGATTTAATATTTTGAAGTAGTTAAGCTGTAGACAAGCATCCATTTACTCTTGCATTTCTAAACATTGTACTACCAACATTACTCTGGAAAATGATAGCCTCAGACTGAGACACCCTTTGAAATAACAAAACGTTCTCGGATTGACATATTAATGTGAGGTAATTAGAGGTGAGAGAGACCCTTTTTATAGCTCCACATTTTGGCAACGTTTCTGGGGAAAGAGTGTAGCCATTTGCTCTTTTTTTCAGAGTAGTGTATGAACCTGTTAGGAAAGAATTGGGTTTTAAAAATGGAAGGTAAGAACCTACATGTGGAGCATGTAAAAGCCCTACTCCTCTGCCCGCTTTCCTACATATTTGCTATTGTTTTGTTTGAGTAGAATTTAGTAGTTAATTTGAGTGCATGAATAAGCAGAAAAGGCTAGAAAAAAATTCCAAACCTCTACCCAAGCTAGAAAAAGCTAAGGGGCCGGTGACCCTTGGCCAACCAACCTTCATAGATGAAATCTACAAGAAAGCAGAATCTTAGCCCTCAGTAGCACCCAGGAAAGTTATTTCTAAACAACCTATTAGTTCCGTTCAGGCCACAAGATCACCATCTGTAGCCTTTGCTAAGGTGCATAGTCAAACTGAAGAGTAGGACTTTCAAGAAATTGAAAATTCTACTCCAGAACTATTGCAGGAAGGGAATTTCAGTAATATTTGCGAACTAGAAGGAGGGATAGGGGAAACCGAGGAACCGAAGTCTCCTCTCGAGACAACTTAGCCATTGAACAACCCGGAGAAGGGAAGTGCTGCAAAAATAATCTTGAAGAAACTCAATCTCCTCAAACATTAGGCACTCTCATTATCCCAGATAGAGGAAGTGCTATTAAAACTATTCCTGTTAAAGCCATTCCATCTCAACCAAGGAATACCCTTCTAGATATCCCAGAAGGTTATTTGCATATATTCGACCCAATGGCTCAAAACTAGCCAAACACTCAAACCTCTACATTACAATACCCCATAGTGGATTCTGCAGCAAATGCGCCAATGAAAGCAATCCCTCTTCAACATATCCGTACATTCCACGGTCTTACATCAGAAGACCCCGATGAATTTTTATTTGAATTTGATGTACTGTGCAGGGGATATGATTACACCACCGACCCCCAGAAACTGAAACTATTTCCCTCTACACTAAAAGGGGTTGCTTTAAGATGGTTTATGGGATTAGGTGGCGGGGTTATAAATAACTGGGATCAAATGAAAGAATCTTTTCTAAAAAAATATCAGGACTATTGCAGGTCTAGAGAACTGAAGGACGAAATATTCCAGATGATAGCTAGACCAAACAAAACATTAGAGGAGTATGTGGAACGTTTCCAGTATAATCTACAAAGATCTCCTTATGCATCACTACCTTTACCTAATAATGTGTTAAAAATAGCATTAATAAGGGGCATGAAGGGACAATGGATTGAAACATTAAACATTATGGGGAAAGGAGATATTTATCAAGAAAATTTTGCTGACATTATTGATTTATGTATCAGGAGCTTGAGAGGCAGCACAAGAGTAAAACCGGTAGAACATGATCAGTTTGTAAGAGATAATAAAACTTCGACAGAAGGAGTAACGCGTGTAGAAATTGGAAATTTATTGGAAAATTTTAAAACCAATATACTAGGGACACTAACTACATAACTTGATATTATGCAGGCTAAACAAAAACAAATGGAGGCAGAATAGAATTTGGCAATCTTCAGTCCCTGATCCAGGAAAAAGCATAGCCATAAGGAGTGTCCACTGGATGCAGTCCAAACATGTGCCATCTGCACAAAAGATCACTATATGGAAATCTGTCTGTCACTTCCTGGACTGAAAGCAGTATATAAGGAAGTAGAAGAAGAGCCAGAATCGGTATATTTTCTCAACCAGCACCATCAGTGGCAGCCGAGACAATTTGGTACGTTTCCAGACCCAACTTCTTCTTTTCATCCTCCACAGTATAATGCTCAACAATATAATATGTGGCAAAGTCAATCCCAATCCCCATTTCCAAACTGGTCACCATAGTCGTTTCCTTCCTCAAACCTGTGGCTAAATCAGGCAAGCCAATCTAGTTGGCCGAATCTTCCTTATACTCCAACATATTGGCAAATTAATGCATACCTACTGCAATGGACTCCCCCTACTTCACAAAGTTCAGCCTGGCAGGAAACCTGGTAGAGACCGATGCATCAGCCAGTAGGAACCATTCTGCTCCCTCAACCTACACTACCAGCCTTACAAAAAAATCCCCAATCTAATCTGAGACCACAACTCCAAGCCCAACCCAACCCCAATCCAAATAACAAGCCGGTCCAATCTATCCAAATCATAGAAACACCAGAGATAGGATCCAATCTGAGGCAGTGTAATGATCTTCAGCTAAGATCTGGACGTATTATTGAAACTGAGGGAGATAAGACAATTCAAGTTGAAAATCAGTTACCCAGAGAACATCTGTCACAAGAAGAGGATGTGAATAAAAAACAAACTTATAATCAAGCAACCACATCCTCTCCCCCAGTCCCAAATCGATTAATCATACCTCGACCTATACAATATCCTGGTTTTAACATTCTGGGAGAATTACAAAATTTGTACATAAAAATTCCATTCCTCCAAGCCATTCAAGACATCCCGATATATGCAAAAAGTATCAAAGAATTGTGTGTAAAGAAACCAAGGAGGAATATAACAAATAATCCAAGAGTCCAACTAGTTGGCACTCTATCTGGCTTATTATTAGGAAAAGAAGCACCCATTAAATACGAAGACCCAGGAAATCCAATAGTAACTGTGCAAATTTATGGTCAGACCCTGCCCAATGCCTTAGTTGATCTAGGAGTTGCAATCAATATCTTAACAACCGCTACTTGCCAAAAGCTAGGTATTACATTTGTAGAACCCACCTCTACCTTGCTAGAATTGGCTGACCGATCTATGGTTAGGCCAGAGGGCACACTACATGATGTCATGGTCTCTGTTGATTCCTGGTAATATCCAACTAATTTTCTGATAATAAATCCCAAAACCCGACTTGATGGACATCCATTGATTTTAGGTAGACCTTGGCTTGCCATTGCTAATGCTTATATTAGCTGCCGGCAAGGAAATATGACCATAACCAGAGGACCAAATATCAAGAACTTAGTTCTATATCCTCCAGCGTAGCCAAGTGTCACAATAATTAAAACTAATAGGCACCCTGTATCCTACCTTACTGATAACATTAGATCTCCACTAACTATACAAGAGGCACTTGATTTCAAAGACCAAACAAAAGACGATGCCATTAATAATTTTATTAGTCAAACTGAACTCACATCCCATACACAATGTCACATGATAAAGGCAGCATTTGATAACGGATTAGAAGAAGATCCTCTTAAAGACACACATGATCAAACAATACCTGTTACCTATGTTGCAAATAGTAAAATTTTGGAAATTTAACCGAGAAAAACCTTAAACATTAATGCCAACCTCACATCCGAACAAGAAATGAAGCTCATCCATTTGTTAAGGAAATATAAAGAAGCATTTGCATGGGACTACCCTGATATGAAAGGAATTGAACCCCAATTATGTACACACCACATTTATATAGAAAAAGACGCGAGACCTGTTCGTCAACCTCAAGGGAGACTTAATCCTCATCTAAAAGATGTGGTAAAAGCCGAAATTAAAAAAATTTTAGATGTTAATTTCATCTATCCTATCTCTAATAGTAAATGGTCTCTCCACTTGTGGTGGTTCCAAAAAAGAATGGGAAATGGAGACTCTGTGTGGACTACAAAGAGCTAAATAAAGGAACACAAAAAGACCACTTCCCTCTCCCATTCATTGACCAAGTATTAGACACTTTGGTAGGAAAGAAATTATTTTCTTCCCTAGATGGCTTCAGTGGATACAATCAGATTCAGATTCCCCCTGAAGACCAAGACAAAACTACTTTTACTTGTCCTTGGGGAACATTTGCCTACCGAGTTCTACCTTTTGGCTTATGCAATGCTCCTGCCACATTCCAAAGGGCTATCCTTAGCATTTTTGCAGATTTAATAAATGAAGGACTTGAAGTATACATGGATGACTTTACACCATACGGAGATGATTTCGATCCAGCATTGTATACCCCAGAAAAAGTCCTACAACGCTGCATTTCTACCAGGCTTTGTTTAAGCCACGAAAAATGCTATATGATGATGACTGAAGGACTTATACTAGGATGTTATATTTCAGCAGTTGGCATTCATGTAGAGCCAGCTAAAATCCAAATAATTTTGTTGATTCCCACTCCTACCACTCAAACGGAGGTACGCAGTTTTCTTGGATTTTCTAGTTATTATAAGAGATTTATAGAACATTATTCGCACATTGCTGCACCTCTGTATGCACTAACTGGTAATGTTGATTTTCTTTGGACAGAAAAATGTGAACATGCTTTCCAGGATCTATAGAAGCTTGTGTTCACAGCCGCAGTCCTTCGGGGACCAAATTGGGAAATGACATTTCAGATATCATCTGATGCCTTAGATACAACCATTGGAGCAGTCCTTGGGCAGGAAGAGGATAAAAATTCATATGCAATTTATTACATCAGCAAAAATTTATCCCCTGTTGAATTAAACTACACTGTTACTGAAAAAGAATTTCTAGCTGTAATACATGTTGTCAATAAGTTTAGACATTACATTACTGGATATTTCGTTATCTTGTACACAGATCATTCTACCATAAAATATTTAGCTAACAAGCCTATCAAAAATGGCAGAATAACTAGATGGCTGATTTTATTGCAGGAATTTGATATTACAATGAAGGATCGACCTGGCAAAGAAAATCTTGTAAATGATTTTATCTCAAGAATGCCAAAGCCAATCGATGCAGCAGCAGTTGAAGACCAATTTCTGGACGAGCATCTGTTTAGTGTGGCTATTCAAACACCCTGGTATGCTGATGTTTCCAATTACCTAGAAGTAGGTAAATTACTAAAGCATCTAACCCCTAATGAGCGGAAACAGATTGTTCAGCGAAGTGCTCAATTTTCTTGGATTGGGTGTCAGAGAAATAATTACAGACGGTGGACCACAGTTTGCTGGGAACAGAATAGCTGCAACACTAAAAAACTATCATATCCAGCATAAAATCACTACTCCATACCACCCACAGGAAAATGGGCAGGTAGAAAGCAGCAATAAAATAATAGAAGCAATCCTAATGAAAACCATTGCGTCACATAAACGTGATTGGGCTGCCAAAATACCTGAAGCACTGTGGGCTTACAGAAAAACATGGAGAAACACCACTTGTTACTCACCTTCTCAATTATTGTTTGGAAAACAACCCATTTTCCCCATAGAATTCGAAATCCAAACATTACGAATAGTACAGGAAGTTGGCTTAGATCTAACTGAGGCATAGATTAATTGATTACAGCAGATCAATGAGCTGGACGAAATTAGGCTCTCTGCACTTCAAAACACTACCCTGATCCAGCAACAGTGAGCTAAATGGCATGATGCTCTCATTAAAAATAAAGTCTTCCACGAAGGAGACTAGGTTCTTTTGTACGACTCCAGGTTTCAGGACTTCCCAGGGAAACTCCAGACTCGTTGGTTGGGACCATACGAAATCCAGAAGGTACATGATAATGTGACCCTTACTCTAATCACTATTAACGGTTCTGGATATGCCTTCAAGGCAAATGGCCACTGAGTATGTCTCTATCGTAAACCACTCACTCGGGAGTCCTTCTGCCAGCAGCTATGCCAAGACTCTGATATGGAGATTTTGGTGGAGGAAGAGAAGTCTTCATCACCTATAATTCATTAAGGAATTTATTTCTTTTTATAGTTTGTACATAATTTTCTTGAATCATTTTTGTACATATTTTTGAATCAGCGTTTTGCCGTTATTATTTTTGATGTTTCTTTTTTTCAAAAGAACAACATTTTCCTCTGGCTGTTCCTTTTTCAAAAAGAGAAAACCCCTTTGGATCAGCTGTCATTTTGTTGTAATTTGGTTATTTTTATTTATTTTTGTGTTCTGCTGTTCCTTTTCCAAAAGAACAACATTTTTTATTTTTGTTGTTCCTTTTCGAAAGGAATGGCATTTGTGTTTTTTTCTGTTCCTTTTCCAAAGGAACAGCATTTTCAATTTCTGCTGTTCCTTTTCCAAAGAAACGACATTTCTATGTGTTTTGCTGTTCCTTTTCCAAAGGAACAACATTTTCAATTTTTGTTGTTCCTTTTCCAAAGGAACGACATTTCTATGTGTTTTGTTGTTCCTTTTCCAAAGGAACAACATTTTCGATTTCTGTTGTTCCTTTTTCAATGGAACGAAATTGGTATGTTATGTTATTCCTTTTCCAAAGGAACAATGTTTTCGATTTCTGTTGTTCCTTTTCCAAAGGAATGGCATCTGTGTGTTCTGTTGTTCCTTTTCGAAAGGAACATTGTTTTCCATCTTTGTTGTTCAATTTTCAAAGGAATGGCATTTGCGTTTTCTGTTGTTCCTTTTCCAAAGGAATAAAATTTGTGGTCTTTTGTTGTTCCTTTTTCCAAAAGGAACACCACTTGAATGATTTTGCTCTCCCTGTGAAATAGCTTGTTCCTTTTGCTGTTCTAAATTGAGGATGCTTATTGCTCCTGTTCTTTCAAGTCTTTTAGAATACAACTATGCACTTATGCAATGGATACAAAATCACAACATACTGAAATCAGTCAATCATAAATCGCTATCTTTATAAGAAATTGCTCTGAATTGGTAAGAGGACAAAAGGAAGGACACACTTATTTATCATTTTTTGCTGTCATTGTTCTACTAATTCTGCTCTGATTGGTTATCTTTATCATGTTAATCCATTTTAATCCTCTTTGATTATTATTTAGGAATAAGAGCAAAGGGTTTATATATTCCTATTGAGATGTTAAGACTTCTTCCACCATTCCTACTCTTAAGGAGTGTTGAACCACCCATTGTGTATAAATAGGGAAAGTACTTTATGAAAAAGAAAAAAAAAGAGCAAACATGACTTATAAGTTGTCAAATGCAGGATAGGGGGTCTCATCAAGAGCCAGCCTACCATGATCATGAGGACGAAAGTGAAGTGGCATTCCCACTATGGCCACCACACCAGGGATATGGTCCAAAAGGTATATAAAATAAAGAACCCTTGGAATAGGAGGTCTCACCACGAGCCGGCCTGCCCACCTTTCGCTCCTTCCTCGTGAATGGCATTATTGCTAACTGGTCACCAAGACAGCATAATGGCCTACATTTTGACATCACACAACATTTCTTAAGCATACACAAAGGATCATGGCTCCATGGGTGAAATAAACAACTCTGTCAAGGTTATGGACACGTATCGGCAACAGAGCACTGTTAATGTTATTGAAGTCACATTATTTACACCAATAGGTAGCTATTAGCACCCTTCTGTTTCTTATACCTTAGTAATCAATCATATATTATTTCCTGAACCATATAATGCATGGACATCTACTATTACCAATCATGACAGAACAATTGACAATGACCGCATGAGATTCTGTTTCCACGACAGATGTCCTATCCCCTAGCCTCGCATCATATCACAACAGTTTATTACGTATTAAGCGATCCAACTATACGCCTCGATTTCGGTAATTCGTTGGTTTTGTAAACATGGCATATTGCCATACGTTGTTCCTTTATGACTCTACTTCAGAGCGGGCGTTGCTCCTTTATTTAACGGCTGGGATAGCCTATCACGTTGTGGGGGGGGAGGTTAACCTCATCATTCCCTGGATTATGTGTTAGCTCACTATTCAGGAAGTTGTGTATTGGGGTATAGCACGACTCAACGATATACTATTTTTTTATTTTTTTCTGCATGACTTGCTGTTCATAAGCCATTTCTATGGTATCCTCTACAGCATCTCTGTGTTTCAACAGCACAAACAGCTACCATTCCATTGAGAGTTCATAGCAAAACCATGTGAGGAAGATTGATTTGGAGAGAACCATAGGTGTTAACAGTCTCTGTTGCTGCCCGGGAAATCCTGGCAAGAGAAGGGTGGCTGACTTATCTCAACTGCTTGCAGGAGTCTAACGATATTGTGGCAATTGAATTCTTGCAGAACTTGCAAGAAGATCACTCCATAGTGGGGGGGAGACACATAACAGTCACTGACGAAATAATCGCAGAAGTCTCGGGACTGCCAGCCACTAGACCTGTATGGACATTAAAAAGGAGAGATTGCAGAAGATTATAGAAATCTTCCAGGACGAAGGCTAGAGCCTAGCAATTAGAGGAAAGGGTGTTCTGCCAGCAGCATTAGGAGAGCCGTGGGAAGAATTGGCAAAGACCATTCGAAGCTACATCACCTGTGAAGGCAGAAAAGATGTGGTAAGACCACGACATCTCAAACTCTTAGCTGTACTAAAGCAAAAATGCTATGTAAATTTACCTGCATTTTTCAATTCGTTACTTCATGACGTTGCACGGAGCATATAAAAGGCACAACATGTAGAGTCATTTGTTAGTCGTCATGGGTTGATTCGGTTAATAGTCAGCCATAGCCTCACCCAGCAGCAGAGCAACTGGGAAGAGCTAATTTCCATGATAAATGGGGGATTGACTGCACCATCCCCAAAACATAAACATGCCACCAGTACACCCGAGCGTCCAGAAAAATGTAAACATGCCAACAGTACACCCAAGCATCCAGAAAAATGTAAACATGCCACCAGTACACCCAAGCGTCCAGAAAAATGTAGGAAATCAGCAAAGCATAAACATGCCACCGATACACCTGAGCAGCCAAAAAAATGCATGAAATCGGTCCAGCTAGCACAGCTATGAGGGAGGCTGGAGAAGCCCCAAGAAAAAACCAGCCAGTCGGTAGAAATAGAAGAAGAGCAACCCCCATGGCCAGAAGGGGAGGACGATGAGAAAGGAGTGTAAGAAGAAGAAGAAAAAGAAGAAGAGGCCAAGCAATCTGAAGAGGAAGAAGAAAATGAAGAAGAAGTTGAGAAATCTGAAGAAGAAGGAGAAAAAAAAACAGAAACCGAAGAAGATAAGGAAGAAGAAGTCGAGCAATCCCAGCAGGAGGAGGAAACGGAACGGCAGGAAGGTAGCCCATTGCAAGACCTAGTGGGAGAAAATGAATTGGCTGATGTTTTGGCCAATATGGGCGAATATGGCCAACCTTCCAATCTATCAGACCTCCACGCCAAAAAGAAACCCCAAGAGGAAAATGCACCTAAAGAATCACATGCAAAGGAGGCAGAAGAAGAGAATCTTCCTGTTCATGATGAAAAGATGACAGGAGATGCTGAAGAGGAACAATCTGTTCGTAACCAGAAGACATCAGAAGAAATTCCACAGGAAACATGGGCAGAAAGAGAGGTCGCCCAAGAAATAAAAGAACCAGTTAGGGTTCTTGCCCTGGAACAGTCAGAGAAGAACAGTGAAGAAACACCCTAGAGAGAAAATTCAGGAATTAGTCACAGTCCAGGCCGCAGTGAACAGCCTGCTGTTCCTTCTAAGGAAATTGCAGAAATTAGGGAATTGCGAAAGGAACAACAGAGATTACTGAATATAATAGTCCAGCTCCACCAGCAGATTAGGATTCTAAAAGCAAGGCAAAGGGTAAAAAGGACTTCAGGAAGGAAAAATGTGACCACTCCAGCAAAACCCCTCAAGGCAAAGGGGCGGAGGACCAGAATCCATCCTGTTGTTCAAAACACTGTCGAAAACTGGGCTTTTGTTCCAATTGAAAAGGAATAGCAATGGACTGATGTCCACGTTAAGATAGAAATGGATGAGATGTTGACCTGTGATAAGAAAATTTAGATGGAGGCACCACTTTTGGGAGTGATAAGGGTTATGAAATCAAAGCAATGCAATAGGAAAGTTTAGGTAAAACTCCCGGCCTCCACTACCGCATGGAGAAGAGATCCAAAAATGGTAACCCTACGAAAGGGTTTGAAACAAGCTCAGCAAGAAGTAGAAAAGCTTAGAGAGCGAACGTTCCCTCGAGAAAAGTATGAAGAGATACAACAACAGCTTAGGAACGTCAATCTATCTGAAAGCTAGGCCTTTGAAGGGTGGTGAAGGGAACAAGAGAAAGTCGCGAAGGTAACTCGTAAGTTAGATATAGTTATCAAGTAGATGGATACCTTGTGTTCTTTATACAATGAAGTCCTATCATGTAGAGCCCCTGCTAAGAATTATGCCTTGTTTTTACTGGAACGATATTTGCAATTGAAAATAAAGGCTGTTAAAGCAGGTGCTCCTATACAAATTAACACCGTCAATGATTTTATAGACTGCTGTAAGCACTACGGGGTAAAAGTCCAGAGACTACTATGTGAGTTCTATTTACATAACCTTGTATTAGACCAGGAGACCGAGTTGAACCCTGGCCCTTTTGTTGGGGATATCCAATTGCAGGCATTTATTTCATTTGGGGTTAATCAAATTAAATGGCTTAAAGCCTATAATACTTTCCAAAGGCAAGAAAATAGATAAGATTTGTGGGTAAGGGTTGAGCCTAGGGACCCAGTACAGTTGTGGAGAGCACATAGAAACCTCATGAAGACTCCTGGTGTAATTGGAGCATTAGGACCCATGCACGAGGCACTCATTCGACAAGGATTAGAATACTTTTTCTCTATCAAATACCCTGTCATTGACGCAACTAAATTTCAGTATCAAATCTCTAATCCGAATATCCAGCTCAGGGAACCATTTAAGCATGAGAATTTTAAATTAGCTGCCAACCGCTTGCACGTCTATGGCGAAATCATTTTGAGGGCAGGGCCATCCTGGTTAGGATATAGGTTCCGGAGTCCAATTATTTGGCACCCTGCACCCGGATACCAAGCCCTGTATGAGATGCCTGAGGGTGAGACAGGCCATTTCTTTGAATACCTAGTTACGTATCATGGCTGTAGGCCTCCACATGAGATTCCATCTCCAGCCTATTCTCTCACTGCGTTACATGTCAACTACAATGCTTTCATGAGGGCATGAAACAGGGTAAGTAGGTGGGTGTGTGGAGTACTAAAGAAGGTATGTTTTCGATGATTATTTCAGTATCTTTTTATTAGAACATACAAACCTTTTGCATCATGAACTAGGAAAATGATAAAGAATTATAATAAAACATGTGAGATTAATATGCCAGATGAAAACACTGACAATTTTCATTTCCTTATGCAGGAAGGAGGAAAAATGAGAAGTTGTCGTTCTAAAGGACAGGACAAGGACGAGTTAACCGCTGTCCCTTTGATGAGAGACCGTATGAAAAAAAGGCAAAGCAAATCAAAGTGAACCAGCCTAGGAAAGGAAGTGGAGATATCAGCCCGGCGCAGGAGAGAAAAGAAATGACTGAGGACTAACGGTTTAGTGAATCCCTCAGGATCCTTGATCTTGAGGGATTGTTGTTTTATCTATTTCTGCACTCAGATATCTCCACCGTTACCATTATAAAAGGGGAAGCATTATTAGCCCAGGGGAGAGTTAGATACTATTATGCTTTTATGTAATTTCTTTTAAGATCAAAACTTTGATCATCAAGTCTCGTTAAGAACTTGTTTATTGTAATTCTGCTCTATGCATTAATACAAACTTGGTTACTATTTCATCTCTGAGTCTGGAATAACATCAAGCGGTGTACCCTTGGAGGCTAAGGACCAGGCCCTAGAGGACACTTGCTCCTGTATTATTACGTTTGTTTTATGCGTGGTTTTCTTATCGACGTCATTTGGTAATCTGATGTGTTTTATATGTTTACATCACATGCTCTCTTATGTTTAATTTATTAAGGTTTCTACAGACAGAACTATTGTATTGACTCTGCATCATATCACTATTCTTTTTGGAGTTGATATAATACTGCTAGTCTTTACAGAATACTATTACTGTTGCATTATAGTGCCCTTGTGTTGTGCACTTGTTCATTAACATTACGGAATTCATCTTGGAAGTTATGTTCTTTGCGATTGTTGGATTTATGAACAATGCTGTTCTATTTTGGAATGCAGTCGTATTCTTTCTAACTGAGATCGATACTTGGATCAGATTACTATTTAGGTGTGTTGTGTGCATATATGGTTTTCAAGTGATGTTCCATAATTTATCAGTAACCAGTGTTGTTCCATTGGTGTGTGTTATTCAATCCACCCTTAAGAGTGAAAGATTGTCGTTTTATTACTGTAGATTACGGTTAATGCATTTGATCTGATAGACTAATATGTTACTGCTTCTGAGACTTAGTTGTTGTTCTATTTGTTAGCTGTTGTTCCATTTCGGATTTGTTGTTCCATTTCAGATTTGCTGTTCCATTTCTTAATTGTTGTTCCATTTCTTATCTGTCGTTCCATTTCTTGGTATTGGCGTGAAGAACGATCTCAGGCTGTAGTGAGCATTGACATCTACTCTCCAGCTCCCAAATTCACGATCTGTTCTCTGATTTCCTTTTCCATCAGTTTTCAAAGGGATGGGTTATTGCTACCAAACCCTTGACTGATAGGTTTCTTAGTTTTTTGAACGTGTGATTTAATCTTTTGAAGTAGTTAAGCTATAGACAAGCATCCGTTTACTCTTGCATTTCTAAACACTATACTACCAGCATTACTCTGGCAAATGGTAGCCTCAGATTGAGACACTCTTTGAAATAACAAAATGTTCCCAGATTGACATATTAATGTGAGGTAATTAGAGGTAAAGAGATGCTTTTTATAGCTCCACACCCTGCATATTTCAACCAAACCTTTGAAAAATCCCACCTCAAGCTTTCAAAACTAGCCTAATATCTAGAACATAAATTCAAATCAGATAGAGAGATCCCTCTCTGAAGTTGGAAGGGCTAAATCCCAGCTTTAAAATTTCATTTGTGGTTACCTCTGGGTTTCTCTCCTCAGCCAAGGGAAATTATAGAGTGATAAAATTCTGGCAACCATACTGGGGAACGATCTTAAGAAACAAAAAATTTCCCTGGTAATATCAATTTTGAAGCTTGAAAGATATTTCTTGTGGGTGATAGAGAAATAGAAACTGTTTAGGTTGAATTTCCACCGAAAATATGTATACATTTTTTTTTTTTTGTAAACATTTTGAATATTTTCAACCTAAGGGAATTCACACCAGATCTCTTCTAGATCCTAACCCACCCAAAACTGTAGATAACCCCAAGAAGTTGATTAAAAAGAAGAGTTTCACAGAAATTGAAGCTAGCAATAGTCCTCTACCAAGAGTTAATTCCCTTCCAGAAAGGTTGATAACAACTGAAGATATTGAGTTTGACCTACATTTTGAGTAGACCATTTTTAGAAACAAATTAGAAAGCTTTGTCCCTGAAATAGTTGTTGATAAGTCTAAATTGAGACCTTTCATCTTAGTACAAAACCTGTTCTTTCAAAATCTGATAGAGACCTTCTATAATAGTTTGAAAAGCTTGAAGGCCTGGTGACTAAACTAAATAAAGCTGCTAAAGAAACTTTAGAGAATCAACCTTCTGTTGTTTTATCTTCTACTTCACCTTTGACCTCTTCTGTAGTCTCTCCTTCCACCACTATTCCTATTTCATCTACCATCCAGGTTCCATCTATACCAACTTAGCAAGTCATAGTTTCATTTTTGTTACCACCTCTAACATCCACATCAACTACAGTTTCATCTTCTTCCCATTTACTAGTCATGCAAGATCTCTATGCCCCTCTTGTTTTACTAGGATAGATCCAAGACATGCCATAGGATTATTAGAGCCGTATACCTCAATTTGATAGCATTGGGCCAATCACAACACAATCACATAGAGAAATGATGAATGACTATTCAAATTTACAAGAAGTTGAAAAAGATGATGTGAAAATGAGTCTCTTTACACAATGCTTGAAAGGAGAAGTTAAGAAATGGTTTAGGGAATTTCCAGCAACTAGTATTTCAAATCTCCCACAATTTCATCGAAGGTTTCTCACAATGTGGGAAGTAAAGAAGAATCCTCTTCAAATCTTGGTCAAATATGAGAGTATAATGAGATCTCCTAGTGAAGGAGTTCAAGATTATTTCACTAGATTCAATAATGTTTACAATTATATTCCATCAACAATACAACCTCCACCAGGGCTAACCCTGATCAAATATCGAGATGGTTTCGATGCAGATATGACTTAACAAATGAGGGAGAGAAATCCCACTACCTATTGTACCAGATGCAACACCCTCAAAAATTTATCTTGCATCCAAATTTGAGAGCCCTTGTCAATTCTTCCCCTTGATGGTTGCAAAAACTCGGTCCTATCACATTAGCTCTTGATGGGTCTTCACACCCTCTTCCTTGATTGACCACTAGTCGTATTTTGGCATGTTAGTTGATATGTCTTACTTGCAAGTTTCTTCTGGCAATTTTAAAGGTTTCTCTTTGTGTGCATGAGTTTTTTTCACTTTCTCAATAGTGGTCATACTCACACACAAAGTTTCATACACTTTCACACAAGTATCATCATAGTTGTTCGAAGACATATCTCAAATGTTGAACTTCTCGCTCTTAACCCTTCAGACAGTCTCACTGAGCACATGTTTGTCTTACTGGTTTGAGGTGTCTTGTCGTCAAGTTGTGCTAAGTGTGTGACCACAATGTCATGTATGCACAAGTTCAATTACTTTCACACTTAGTCATTTTTCCTGAAAAATTTTCGACCAGACAACCCTCCTTCTACCGGACCCCAATCTCAGTTACCTTGAACTGTTGCCCAGAACTGTTTAGAGCTTGAGGCTATCCTCCATGAAACATTCACTACATAATTCCATAAATCAAGTAGTTGACTGCATCCCAGAACTACATTGAAGTTGTCCCATAACCCGATCCACTCTATGCTTCCCACAAGGTCTCCCATCAAGCATCCAGTTGGCCAACAAGAAAAAATGACTTGAGTTGTGACCTAGGGGTGCATTGATCCCCAAAATTGTGTAGAACTTGTCCATCATGACTGCCTTGCACTACCTGCAGAAACTGCACAGACATGTTGGACAAGCCTCTGTGATGACATGTTACACCAAGAGCATACCATCACTCAGTAGCACAATAGCTCGACATGGAAATCATAGTTAGTGAGTACATGTCAGTGGTGTCATGTCGAGTTGTGTCACGAGTTGTCTCAGCCACATCACTACTATGGGATACACTTGTTGTAATCAATGTAATGTAAAGTGGAAGTCCAAGAGACCCACATATGAAGTTGAAGAGTCATGTAAAGTAAAACATTCATAGGAAGTCAAATAGTCATGAGGGAAGCCGAAGAGTCACAAGGGTTATTTATCCCCCCTTGGCTATATATACCCCCTCATTGTATGAGCAAAGGAATTTTCAACTTGGCTCTCCCTACATAACCTTGAGAGTTTGTAGTTTGTTCTTTGAGGAACGAGCAATGGCTCCATTGTCCCACTACTGGGGCCAGTGATGTATAATGTACATATGTGTCTTGGATATTTTTCTTAATTCAGAAGCATGTCTCAAGCCATCACATTTTCACGCATTTTTTGTATCCATTTGTAAGACTATTCATTAAACATTTATAATGCATGTTTGCTTAACCTATACTAAGATAGTTGAACTACTTCAGTTATTTTATTGCTCATATTGTTGAAGATGTTTTGTATTATTTATCACTATTGTCTCATTTGTGTGGACTACTCTAACAAACATTAGATAGACCATATTTGTGTTTTCTCAGTTTTAAGGAACCTAACCTCCATGTGGACTACTCCACTATACGATGCATGTATTTTCCCTTGAACTTTGGTTTTCACGACTACTGCATCTACTGTGGGCTATTCCGCTAGATGCTGGACAGACCCTTATTGTTGCTCGAGCATTTTTCTTCCTGGTTTGGGACTGTTTCCTCTCATCAAGAGGCTCACTTTACTCTCCCCTTTATAGTAAGAGAACCTAGACACGAGTTACATTACGCACTCAAAAGGAACATGTACCTTGTTGCTTAAAGGTAACAATGTAACACTTTCTTGTTCCGGAAGCTAGAGCCAAGGTAGATCTTTAAGATAATTGTAGCAGGGAAATCTTACTGGATGGGACTCCTACACCAAATGGTGTGAGGTCTATTTGGGACTTCATACTAGGGAGATCCCCTTTGTGGGTGGGTCCAACATCGTCAACAAAATGGAACTAGAATGAGGGCTAGATGACAAGCTCAGTGCATTATGTCTGGTTTGATTCTCTAATATGAAATATCTCATACATCAGTCATGATCCCGAAGAGTTTCTCCAATTTTTCTCTTGATCAAATTTCACTCCCCAATAAGCTTCTCAATCACTTGTCCTAGTTAAATTTTGATGGTGAGAACATAATGTCCACATCCAAGCACATTTCTGATTTTCGTCAAATTTTCCAACCTTATGAAATCGATTACGAAGAGTCTTCTTGTGTGCTTTTCTTCCTCACCCTTGAAGGTCGTGCTAATCGATGGTGTCATACCTTGCCACCTGCTTCTGCCCATTCCCTTCTCCCTTTCCTCAAGGAGCTCCATCAAGCCTTCATTAAGTATAACTACTGAGATTTTTGTGGAAGAATCGTCCTATTAAGAATGGATCCTAATGAAGCAGTTGAGAAATTATCTTATCGATTTCTTCACCTTTGCTATGAAATTTTGGAAGAAGATTTGAAATTGGATTTCTTGAAACAAGAGTTCAAGTGCTTCTCTCATGTCTCTTCATATGGTGAACCTGACCCTCTCGATTTTATTTCTTCCCTAACTCTTGTAGATAATGAGGCACCTCACATTGTAGAGGAGGAGCCCAACACCCCATTTGTTCCTTATCCTCTTCCTTTTCCAGTCCCAATGTGGGTGCCCCCTTAGAGTGATTGTGAAGTTGAGGAACCTGCATAGCATGTCCCTAGATCATCTTCTCATCTATCTCTCACTTCCATGGTGGAAGTTCCATAATGGCTCAGAGAGCCTATAACCAAGACTCACTCCTGCATTCCACAAGAGGACATCACCATTCACAACTCAAGTGTCGAAGTTGATATGTATGTCTACCATCCTCCATCATTCACAAGCCATCACTCCTTGTACCATGACTCACCCGATCAATTTGTTTCACCAGCTAGTTGTGCACACTCTCTTTATTCTCAAGTTGTTGGCTCAAATTGTGATCACGTGCAATGTAGTCACATTAGAACAGCAGAGGACCAAAAAGGTGAGGACACTATCAATTCCCCCTCTGTGATTTAAAAATTTCCACATCAAAACAATGAGCTTCCATTCTGTCGAAATTCTCAATCTACTAATATTGGTGAAATATCTTGTACAATTAATCTTTCGATCAACCCCCCATCTTGCAAAGTCATCACTCCCATGCTTCCATATGTCATGATCAAAAACCAAGCACATCATGTGATCTTTTGTTTTATCATAAATACTCTAACTCAAATCTAGAATTTTCTCTGATCAAAGAAGAAGTTCATATCGAAACTTCCTCTTCACCTCACTAACCCATGTGTCCTACCATTAACAATGCACCCACATGCGTCGGAGATACTCCATGTTCTCTTACTTCTTCATTCGATGAGTTATCTCATCAATTGACAAAAGGAAGTGAGGTTGTCCATGATGAAGTTCAAAATAGTTTAATCACAGGTTGTACTTCCCATTCCACGTTATCTCTTCTCTTGCATGAAGACAACTCTTCGAGTCATCTTGCTAAAGTGGAAAAATCTAGTTCAACCTGTGATAGAGATGGATGCCATCACGAGAGATATTTTGAAATCAGTAATAACAACCATCTTCAAGCAATGCATGATCTAGTTCAAACTTAAAAATATGATTATGCAGTTCTGGAAAGTTCTGGGATGTGCCAGGGAGTCGAGGTACTTCAACGTCTGTTGATGGTTAGGTCAAGACCTTGCGACTCTGGTAAGACTTCAAAACCCAATCAGATCTGGTTTCTCACACACAATCCGTCAATATACATGGTTGCACTCAATGTGAATTGGCGTGTAAAAAAATTTTGGTATTCCGGATGTGATATCTCAAAATTTTCAAAATTTCACTTATGGCTAAATTCACAAATCTGTCATAGCACCATCTTCATGCACATCTCTTACATCAAAGTCAGGGTGGGAATGTTCGTCCCTCATGAAATCATGGAATTATGAAGTTGATCATCTAATATACTATCTTTACTTGCGATCGTACTTATCATATTTTTCATCTCATGATCATCTCCTTAGTCTCCTTTCCAACCTTGTACTTCAAATTTGATTGCTCATCATACCAATAGTTCCCTTGTGTGATGATGAGCACATAAGATATCACGTTAGTTAATTTCCTTTCATTTCATGTGCCCCAACTGGTTTCGCACATTCACAGTTCTACCATGCCTTTTAAATTCCATTGATGACCATGAAATCTGGGCGATTTTTCACCAGTTGGAGGGGGGTGGTCTGGCATGTCTAGCTCACGTCGAGCTTGGTTCCATTAATCAGAGTGTTCACAAGATTGTTTAAATGAATTTGTCTTTGTTCATTTCAAACTGGGAATCTGGTATTTTAACAAACTCATATGATCATTTCCCCATCTCGGGTGACTGTCATGCAGCTTATAATTTTCCCAATTGTACATTCAATGACAGTTACTTCATGCTCTCGGATCTGCACTGTTTAGCATCTTTATCCTCATATTTCTATCAAGAGGGTGAGGCACTTCAACCTGCACTGATGGTTATGGAAGGTCCTCACTATCTTGGCATGATTAATGAGAATGATCAGATTTATTTTTCTCTACAAGATTCCCATCGTCATCCCGTCTCTCCAATCATAAATGATTTTTTTGACAGGTCACAAGACCTTCCAAATAGCCATTATCAATTTCATGATCCAATCGCTCCATCACTGGAACGATCTTGCTTGGCAAGCCACATTGGAAGCAAAAAGATTCAATCCTTCCTTACACTCACTAAGAAACTCGTTGCAGATGAACACACACTTCCAGGAGCCTTCTGAGGTTTGTTGAATAATAGTATCCATCAAAAAGGTAAGCATGTGTATTGGGTGGCCGTCACACATTTTTCTTCCCACAGGTAAGACCTTCCTTTCCATGTGTAAGATTTTCAAGATTTTTTATTTTTTATTGCACACTGTGTGTTATCTATTTTAATTGCTCCTATCTTTGTGGTTCTAGGTTAGGAACTACTATGGTGGCTTCACTTGAAATTTCATGTCACGTAATCTTGATTGTTTGGATGTTAGGATAGGAGTAGGATTAGCTGCATCTGATTTTTCCATCCTTGCACTCATCTTTCACTTGTAGTT
Organism: Pinus tabuliformis; assembly: GCA_031772625.1. Taxonomy (NCBI): domain Eukaryota; kingdom Viridiplantae; phylum Streptophyta; class Pinopsida; order Pinales; family Pinaceae; genus Pinus; species Pinus tabuliformis. The sequence goes on along the minus strand of CM062820.1, from coordinate 1,499,128,731 downwards.
CATCATGGTTTTCTTAATTTCATTATGTTTCCTTCAATCATTTTTCTTTCTTATCTTCTGGTTTTATTTACTAGTTGTGTTCTCTTTTCCTTGTCTTGTTTTTTCCTTTCGTGTTGAGTTTTCCTTTTTTCTCCTTACACACATAAGTGTTGTGCCTATAATGTGTTTTGGATTTTGAATAAGTATGTGACTAAAGTACATGAGCCTTGTGACATGATAGTGCTTTGCCATTCCTGTTTCCATCTTCTCTGTGCTTGGTTGTAACTTTTGGCCAATGAAGTCTTGACAAAAAATATGATTCGTGTGTAAGGGAAGCTCTGGTCAAACCATGAACCTATGTCCAAACCGGGAGACCCCATTCCTGTACTCAATCTCATGCTCTCTTTGTCCAAGATTATCCAACTTGTAGAAATGGAGAAGAGGAAAAATCTAAACAAGAAAACCTAAATCAGAGGTCTTACACGCTTCTCTGAAGGAAAAACCTCTTATGCTCTTAATGAGTCAGGATCCCTCTTCCACCCGAAAAATAAATAAGTTCCTATGCATAATCCTCTTTCAAAAACTAAAAAGGTGAAAGAAGAGAAAGGCTTCCTATGCAGAGAGGTGAACTAGGAAACTCAACTGGGGTACTAACCAATCTTGCTGGCAGTGGAGCAATGCTTGCGTTCCTGCGTGACTTCGTCAGGGTACTGTTCAGGCCTGCTAGAATTGGAGCAACACCAGAGATGAAAACTTATACTCTGTACATATTAAGATCATGAACCAAACTACCTTCTCAATTTTGAAACACTACGATCTAGACGAAAATTTTGTTGTGTTTGAGTGAGTTGGTACAAGATGAACCATGTTTTTCCATGGGGAAGTGGGGAAACCAAATTAACTTGCACAACAAATCAGTACTCCCTGAAAGGTCAAGGCCCTATGCTGAAAATGAATTGAAACAGAGAAGATGGTATTCAACCAGTGCGTTTCCAAGTCTTGTAGTCGCTACAACACCCTCCAAAATTTTGGCCTGCATCCAAATTTTGGAGCCTTGGTCTTTTCCCTTAATGATCGCAAACACTTAGGCTCATCACGTGAGCTCTTTTCGAGTCTTCACACCTTCTTTCTTGATTGACCACTGGTCATGTTTCGGGACGTTGACTGTTATGTCTTTCTTGAAAGTTTGTTTTCGTGATTTTGAAGGTTTTTCTTTAGGTGCATGAGTTGTTTTCACTTTGTCTACATCGGTCGCACTCACACACAAAGTTACATACACTGTCGCACAATTTGCGCCACAGTTCTTTGAAGACATATCTAAACTTTTGCACTTATCGCTATTAACCCTTGAGTCAATCTCACTTAGCACATGTTTGTCTTGTCGGCTTGAGGTCTCTTGTCATTGAGTCATGCTAAGTGGGTGATCACAATGGCATGTATGCACAAGTCCACTTGCTTTCACACTTAGTCATTTTTCTTGAAATTTTTTCAACCGGACAACCCTCCTTCAACTAGACCTCGATATCAATGACCATGCAGTACTACCCAGAACTACGCAAAGCTTGACTCTCTCCTCCCGATAGCCTCCACTATGCAATTTCAGAAAGGAGCCAACTGACTGCCTCCCAGAATTGCGCAGAAGTTTTCCCAAAGCCCGATCGAGTGTGCACTTCTCGTTTAATCACCCTTCAAGCATCTCACTAGTCAATAGGAAAAAATGACTTGAGTTGTTACCCAGGGTTGCAATGATCCCCAAAAATACATAGAACTTGTCTAGCCTCGCTGATCTAGATTTAAACAAGAATGCAAAAAATTACAGATATAACCATACATACAGAGATGCAGCAGAAATAATACTTCATTTCATTACTGTAAAATAATGAAATATACTTACAAATAGAAATGGAAATAAACTAGTTAGGGCGGTGGTAGCTTATCTTTGAGAAGATATGTTGCAACTACATGCCTCTGAACTTTGTTAAAAAGAGGCTCGAAGGCCTATTTATTGTTTAGAAACAATGGAAAACCCTAAACATCCAAAACCCTAACCCTAGGAGATGAAGCACCAAACTATGGGCCCCATTTTGGGTAAGTTGATACACCAACTTCTTGGGGTTGTAACATTGGCATACGATCTTTGTTTGACGCGCAGAATACATCATTAGAAAGATATATTTGACGAACACAACTTTGTGAAGAAAGGCATCAGTCCATGGGCCCATGTTGTTCCTAGATTTCCCAAAAAACGTCGTTTAGGGCCCCAAAATGGCTCTGGAAGTTCAAGACCCAAAAAACTACTAAAAATAGTAAATTGTGCTACAATTAAGGAAACTGAAAAACTGGAAGAAACAATGGTGTGGGTCCAAGTGGAATTGGTGGATCGCCACCAATATCCACCTGGATCATTCCTCCCCACTTAGGAAGTAATGGTCCCCATTTTTTTGAGTTCCTCCATGAGATGAGGAAACTTCTACTGAACTTGGTCCCTAGTGAACCACTTTCCCTGGTGAAGGAGTTGGCCTGCTTTGACAACTCGATACAGTTGGATATTCTGCTGGTGAGTGTGCTTGATTTGTGTGTCCATGATCCGATCAGTTGCATCTTGTTCCATGCAATCTAGATTTAACTCTGTGGGTGTGAGTTGTTCTACAATGTCAGATGTGTCTAGTAATGGTAGAAAGTATGGCCGAAGGTTGTCCACATTGAACACAGGGTGCAGGCCAAGGAATGGGGAAATGCTGAGCTCAAATGCATTGTCTCCCACAACCTTGATAATAGTGTAAGGACCATATCGGAGTGGTCTGAGTTTCCGATAGGTTGCAGTAAGGTGTTCCTTTTGCAAATGTAATTAGACTTTGTTGCCCACCTGGAACTTGTGTGGCACCCGATGTTGATCATGTCGCTGCTTGTACTTGGAATTTGATTTCTCCAGAATGTTGTGGACTTGCTAGCAGATATGTTGGATGTGCTCAATGAAGTTGTTTGCCTTATCTGTTTCAAACTAGACATGAGCCGAATCAACCTGAGTAGTTACAAATGACGTGACCACATCAATGGGACATAGTGGTTGGAATCCCAGGCCCACGTGAAAAGGGTTGTGGCCAGTCGAGTTGTGGAGAGACCGATTATAGATGTGCTGAACATAGAGGAGGCTCTCATCCCATGTGTGTGGATTCTTTGAGTTGTACATGCGCAGAATGTGTACGATCATAATGTTGGCATCCTCTATCTGGCCATCTGTTTGGGGATGGAAGGCTGTGGAGTTAGTGAGTTTAGTGTCCAACAACGACCAGAGACTGGACCAAAATGTACTAAGAAACCTACTATCCTGATCTAAGATGATAGATTGTGGGATCCCAAAGTGTACCCACACTTGTTAAAAGAAGAGTTTAGCAGTGGATTTTGTTGTGATATTCTTCTTCCAAGCCCCCATAATAGCCATCTTCGAGAACCTATCGACGATCACAAAAACACAGTCATTTCCATGCTTAGTAGAAGGAAGGCCTGACATGTAATCCATGGAGATGGATTCCCAAGGTCGACTAGGGGTTGGCAGTGGGGTATAGAGGCCTTTCTTCTTGATGGTTGGTTTGATAATGGCGCAGGTAGTGCAGGATCTGATGTACTTCTCGACATCCTGTCGATGATTCAGCCAATAGAAATGCTTCTACAATACTGCCACCATTTTCTCAACCCTGAAATGCCTAGTAACGCGACTGTAGTGTTGTTAGAGACATTTTTGGGCACTCCCACCCCAATCAAACATGTCCATAAACCAAGGGCTCCTAAGTCCCTAAAAGTGTTGTCCCATACCCTAAAAGAACAAGGTCAGCTGTTTACATCATCTCCGAGAAGTTCTCCATGAAAAATTGCTTAGAACTGGTCAAAACTGGACCATCTCACCTGCTCCATGGTCAAAGTGTGATGCATCCCACCTAATGCACACAGGAGGTGCGATGCATACTGAAAATCCCTTCTATGGGGTGCGATCGGTGAGCGTGTACAAATGGTAGAGGCAGTTTGTGAGGTGGATGATCATGGAATCTTCCTGAAACTTCTCCTGTGACACTGGCCTCTCTAAATTCACCCAGGGATGAGTAAGAGATCATCAATCTCCAAGTGGAATCAAGAACTATTAGGGAGAGGACACTAATCAGAATCCCAGAAGTTGACTCACCCCGCTGCAATCATGTATATATGGATCCCTCATGCCAGAGATCCAGAGGCTAGAATTTTGTATCTTGTAAGGAAGTGTTGTTGGTTTCTTGTTGGAATATCATAGTTTTGGGTGATCTAAGCTTTTCATGAGGTGAAAGAAGGGCTTTCATGCTGGAGGGTGACGCTAGGTCAGAAAAATTGGTTGTAATCCTCTTTGCTATTCTTGATATAATAAAGCTATTCAAGTTTTCCTCCACATTCTTGTATGTTTGATGATATATGCATTTGTGTGGTCAATATATATCTGGTCCTATATTTTTCATGATTGTAGATCTCTGTTCTTCAATAGTATTATGCTTCTTTGATTCCACAGGTGCTCTTTGAAGCTAGGTAGACAAAGGAGAAGAGGCAAGGATCTGTCAGAAAGGAGAGGAATCAAGCAAGGAACCAAGCCCAAGATTGAGGTTGGTGTCCTTCATTCCACCCTTATCTAATTTTCATAAAGAAAAACGAAAGTGGTTTTAGTTTGTTCGTTTCTAAGATAGCTACTAGTCTTAGTGGGACTAGTAGATCGAAGTGGACACTAGATTTCCCGATAACAAAATGGCGACTCCACTGGGGAATGAATAGATTGTTTGTTTGTCTATATTTGTTTGTTTTATAAACTTACAAATGGAGCTTGAAGTCAAGCCAGCAAGCCTTCGAACTGCATTTGCTATGAAAGTGCAAAGTAGATCAGTGTTGCTTCAGTCTATCTCCGAGTTTTGTTTATAAATTGATCAATTGATTTACAAACATTCTAATTGCCCTAGTGGTGGCTCTAGTAACCTCATTAGATCAGCCCCTGTGATTTCTATTTACTGTACATCATTTGCTCGGCCTAAATCCCTGAACTGAGCTGCAAACTGTGACCAAGAGCCAAGTAAAGTCTCGTCCTGGTACCATCGCACCCACTCTTCAAGCAAATCTGGATGCATCGCACTTCCCGTGTGTTGTAGGTGGGGTGCATCCCTGTTTCACTGTGTTATAGGTGTGATGATAAGAAAATGCTAAGTTTGCCTCCAGGTTTTGGTTTTTCTTCACTCTTTTTAGCTCTATTCTGGAGGTTTACTATCTGTGATCAGTATACCACTATGGAAACCCCCTTCCTTTCCATCATTCCGCCTCCATTGTGCAAAGAACTGTAAATGTTTTTGTGTATTTTCCGCCATTTTCAATTCTCTTTTACAAAGTAGTAGAATAGTCGAACTGTCGTCTTTTGATTTGAAAGTGTCGCAAGTGTCGTTTTCAGTCAAAGAAAAGGATTCTATTGTTCTTGATAGTCGATTATACAATGACTCTTGTATTTGATTTAAATTAGTAGTTTTTCAATTGTCGAAAGCAATTTTCAATTCAAAATAGTAAAGTGTCGTCATTATCTTCCTTTCGTTTTGAAGAGAAATTTGTTAGTACTGTCGCTTTGAAAAGATAATTCAGATTTGTACTTAGCATTCTTCTTGTCATTCACACATTAAGAAAGCTGAAAAAAATACATGCATGTGCATTTGCGTTTAGACTGCTTGTTGGTTTGATTTAGGACAGTACATCTAGTGTGTGCTCTCTGCTCTATGTTGAAAGAATACCATCTCTCTTTCTTTAGTAGCTAGGATTTTCATTGCAAAAAGAAGATTAAACGATTGTTTATCATCTCAGATTGCATTTTAGGAATTGTACATCTACATCATCCAGTGAACCTGAAAGGAAAATTTCTTAAGAAAGATCAACTGCAAAATAAATTTAATGAGCCTAAAAATGCTTTGGAACCTAATGCACAACATCTAGAAGTCTAGGATAGATATGTATTCCGGCATCGTAAAGCCTGGTAACTGTCACTTTCACTGTTGGTTGGGTGATTCCTCCTCTTTGAGACGACAAGTGCCAGTATAAACATGTGCTCCCACGTACCGTCGAGTATATATTGGGAGACCACAATAGGCTATATCCTTTATCCATAGGAAGTTGTGTCTACTGCCCTATTGATCGTAATGCACTGAACACAGCATTCGGGAAGATTGACTACTGTACCGTAAAAAGTATTCTGCAATTTTGCGATTTGTTTGGTAATCTCTCTGTCTAGATTTCTAGAGTAGTCTCTTTCATTCCTTTTCAGACTCCTTAAAGGAAAAGTTCCATCTAAGCACTTGTCACTTCAAGCTCATTAAAAATCGAAGGCGACTAGAGTCATATTTTGTTTTTTCTCGACTCTTAAAAATTGAAAAAACAAGTTGTGTCAAAGCGTCTAAAAATTATTTTAATCGGAATAATATCACCATTGCTGTGTTGGTCTTAGGTTGAGGAAAATGGAGTCCACCAACCAAGGAATTCCCCTTAGAGGAAATCCTAGTCCTTTCTCCTCTTGGGGAGATGTTGGTGCACCTGATATGGCCACATTGTCACTTCCAGGATTGACGATTGGCTTGCCAATATGGCTCTTCTCGACCTCCGTCGTCTAGAAAACCATAATTCCTAAACAATCAAGTTAGCAACTAGATGATACAAAAGTTACCCCCCAACCTTATACTTCATCTGATTCTCCCTCTCCTCCTTCATCTTCGCTTCATAAAGTGGGTAAGGCCCAAAACTAAGTAACTAAGAAGAAGAAGGAGAAGAAGAAAGAGAAGAAGAAGAAGGAGCCAAAGACGAAAGGAGGCAACCATGCATCAACTAGCGAAAATCCACACACTGCACCATCCAGGCCTAAATCTCCATGTGTCATTTGCAAAGGAGACCACTACCACCGAGATTGTCCCTTCATCCCTCAGATCTTAAGGCACTGGTCTCCTCGTCTGCACAACCCGGTGTCATCAACCTCTGAGGACCATGTTGAAAGTACACCATCAACTAGTGAAAGCGAAGCACCTAGACAAAAAGGAAAATGTAGATTTCTTTGTAGATTGTGTGAAGGCAATCATGCCCTCCACCGTTGTCCCTTCCTGAACGAAGATAAAATGGTTTTGTATGACCGTCCGGTTTCATCATTACAGCTTCCTACTATATATAAGAAACTCTTGCCAAGTCCATCACTAGTTGAAAATCTGACTGACATGCCATTGTGTTCGATCAAAGCATCTGTCATTGAAGATAAACCCACCGAACCCATACAAGATGAAAGTCAAAAGGTTGAGGCGGCAATCAACCCGGTCTTACCTTCAGAAGGTCCATCTTCAGATGACACAATCACCGAAGAGAATGAGAATGACACCGTTCAAATTCTTTTCATAAACACCAACTCTGATGAACATGGGGGCAATCCACCCATTCCTTTACCGTAGGAAGGAAGTTCGTCAGAGTCATATCCAGTCGTCTATTCGGTCCCACCTCCAAGCAACCTAGTTGTTTCCTTCAATTGGAACCTACTAGGCAGACCCCGTTTACTGGCTAGTGTACCATTCCGAATCATTGCAAAAGTATACAGAATGGTCATGGCCGTTACCATCATAGATGAAGGGGCTTCTGTGAGTATCCTTTCCTCAACTGATTGGAAAGCGCTTGGTTCGCCATCGCTTCTGCCTGAGATGAGAAATCTGACAGGCTTTGACAAAGGAACCAGTTGACTGTTAGGGATCCTTCCCAATTTTCCGATAGCATTAAGAAGGAAAACCATTCACATGAACATAATGGTAGTCCAAGGACCTCTGGATTATAACCTACTCCTTGGGCGTGACTATATTTATTTCATGGGAGCCATTGTCTCCTCACTCTTTAGAGTAATGTGTTTTCCGCATGAAGTACGAGTGGTCAAGATCGTAGACCAGCTTTTGTTCCCCGGCTCACATATAGAAAATAGTCAAATACCATCCCTAAATGGTCTTTTCATGCAAGGAATGTCTCATCAATCTCTAGTCCGTCCACCTGATGAGTGCGAGTGATTCGGGAGGACATGACTGAAACCCAGGGGGCATGTACCCTGGTCTGTTTCGGCAGGAAAACCTTGGGTATAGGGTAGGTTTCCGCAGAGGATATATGACTACTCTAACACACCTGTTCATTTAGGAAAATGGGATTAGACTGGAATAAGATTCCCTCGTCAAAGTTATGCGAGTGGAGGTGACTGCGCCACTCACGTTTGTCTATTTCGATAGACATCACCAAGGAAGCATTTTGTCTACAACATGGATGGAGAGCTTTCATATGGTAACCTGGGAACTTTTACTATACCTGGGGACATGCAAACCTTTGGCAAGCAAGTGAAGAGCGACCATTTATTTTCTTAGTTTGTAGTTTCTCAACCCTTTAAACTTGTAGGATTAGTCGTTCCTAACTTGCATAAAGAAAGGATCCGGGGCAAAGCTTTGAAAGGTGCAAGCTCCATAAAAAATGGTATCTTACATGAGACATCCTTATTATACGACTGGCATGAGTAGTTTTTATGTGGAGTTCAAGCTCGTTAAAAATTAAACATAAGCAATGAGCAAACATTCCCCCAGAGTTTAAGCTCATTAAAAAATGAACCAATTTTCGATAAATAACCATTATAAATTCATTATCATCAGCTTTTGAGCCTTGTTCATGTTCCCATCATCACCTCCACTCTGTTTTAGCTGATCATTCACCTCCAATTGATTGTTTACCCCTTTTGAGGAATAGCTGCAAAGAGTGATCCTGTTAGCCATCCTTGTGACACTGACATGATTAGAAAATTCCAAACCTTACCTGGAATTAGTTGCTACCTGAAATTATCACTCGTTCCTCAAAAGCGAGTCTCCTTTAAGCTCTTTTCACCTAACTCATAAAATATGAAAAGATTGTCGATCGATTGGCCTCTCTAGCTCATTAAAGTGACTAAAAGTGCTATCCCTCCACTAGATTTTAATCTTTTTGGACCTGAAGGATTATTACACAAAAAGATCGAGCACTTGTCTTGTTTAGCTCGTTAGAATTATCGAAAATTCATCTCTTTCATATTATTTTAAACTTTTTCAGACTTAAGGGATTACATGACGAAAAGGATTATTAGATTTTCCTTTACATCCCTTTTCAGACTCTCTAAAATTGAAAAGGACTGAGTTATCTTTGTCTGTAAACTCGCTAAAGCCAAATAGCGACAAACTTGTCCATACATACATGAACGAGTTTTACTGTCGCTAGGCTTGTTAAGATATAGAGACGGGTTTACCCAAATGGAAAATTATAGAACAAGCATATGTTATCCTCCTCAATATTGACAAAACTAAAGAGGCACTGGTCAACAATGACTGGGGAAAAATTGGAAAGAAAGCTTGAAGAAACTTTATTGGTAGCAAGTCGCTCTTGAACATGACACTTTCACTCCGCATCTGAGTCACGTTGGGTTGTTCCGTTCATTGGTCATATCACCATTGGTCCATCACACCATCCACATTTGGGGTTAACACTACCAATCCATCATGTCAGTGTCACCAGTATGTTCAAGAGAAGTTGCTCAAAGATTTCACTTGTGTCTCATCCGCTACAATACATTCACGCTCCATTCTTTCATGACCACCACCCTAAACCTTGTATAATCATAATGTTTTCACCTCCAAAATCATTTACTCTGTTCCATGTCGTAGATGTGTGATACATTAAGGCCCTCCCACGGTGGGTTGCTTCTTGTCGACATCAGCTCATTATCCAAGAAGTCGACTTAGGGACAACCCTTTCAGTAATTTGAAGCTTGCATGCCTCAATGGCAAGTTTCTCACTTTCAGTGACAGGTTTACATCAATGGCCTTTAACCGAAATATTTTGCGTGGTGTTCGATGCCAAGTCCCTTATTCACACAACGTGAATTGTACCGTAGTACCTTGAGGGTCATCATCATTATCGGTGATTCCTCTCGCGCCTGTTAACAACTTACATCATTGGCTGGTAATCAGGTGATGTCTTTCCATGTTCTACCCCAAAACATCTTTCCCATGGATCGACTTGTACTCCAAGTGAAGATTGAATGAGTTTGAAGACCCTAGATCTAGTTTCATCCATCCAGGTTGTGATATATTCAAGAAAAATAAAAACATCAAATGTACATTGTTGCTGCACAGATGATCATCCGAATCAAAGGATGATGACTCTATTAGAATCATCGGTCTCCTGCACAAACGGTTGTTTGTATTATGTACATGGAAATGAATTTATAAAGCTGAGCATGGGAATGCCCGCCTTAACTAGATCATGAAAATATTATGAAGATAATGTATTGTATTGTATCTTATTACAAGTCACCTTCCAGCTCGAAAAAACTTCGCATTTCACCCGACATCAAAGATTAACGACCTCATGCTTTAGGGGGAAACTGTTATAGACATTTTTGGGCACTTCAACCCTAATCAAACATCTTCATAAACCAATGGCTCCTAATTCCCTAAAAGTGTTGCTCCATACCCTAAAAGAACAAGGTCAGCTGATTACATCATCTCCCAGAAGTTCTCCATGAAAAACTACTCAGAACTGGTCAAAACTAGACCATCTCACTTGCTCCATGGTCAAAGTGCGATGCATCCCACCTAATGCAAATGGGAGGTGTGATGCATACTGAAAGTCCCTTCTATGGGGTGAGATGGGCGAGAGTGGACAAATGGAAGAGGGAGTTTGCGAGTTGGATGATCATGGAATCTTCCAGAAACTTCTCCTGTGACACTTGCCTCTCTGAATTCTCCTAGGGATGAGTAAGAGATCATCAATCTCCAAGTGGAATCAAGAACTATCAGAGAGAGGACACTAATCAGAATCCTAGAAGCTGACTCACCCCCCTACAATCATCTATATATGGATCCCTCATCCCAAAGACCGAGAGGCTGGAATTTTGTATCTTGTAAGGAAGTGATGTTGGTTTCTTGTTCGAATATCATAGTGTTGGGTGATCTAAGCTTTTCATGAGGTGAAAGAAGGGCTTTCATGCTGGAGGGTGATGTTGGGTCAGAACAATTGGTTGTAATCCTCTTTGCTATTCTTGATTATTAATAAAGCTATTCAAGTTTTCCTCCACATTCTTGTATGTTTTATGATATATGCATTTGTGTGGTCAATATATATCTGGTCCTATATTGTTTATGATTGTAGGTCTCTATTCTTCGATAGTGTTATGATGCTTTGATTGCACAGGTGCTCTTTGAAGCTAGGTAGACGAAGGAGAAGTAGCAAGGATCTGTCAGAAAGGAGAGGAATCAAGCAAGGAACCAAGCGCAAGACTGATGTTGGTGTCCTTCATTCCACTCTTATCTACTTTTCATAAAGGAAAATGAAAGTGGTTTTAGTTTGTCTGTTTCTAAGATAGCTACCGGTCTTAGTGGGACTAGAAGATCCGAGTGGACACTAGATTTCCCGATAACAAGTGTGCTTGCCAAATCATCTTGCCATGCTTGCTTGAAGGAACACAAAGGTGACCCAGGTGGCATAACAGGGCATCCTGGAGGTGAAAATATGGAACATGCTGACCCTCAAAGAGTGTTTGGTATGTGTGGTCGAATTTTGCATCACTTTTGTAGAGAAGTGGTCGATCATAATTCTCATGCCCATAAGAGTTGAGCACGATGGTTAACGCCATGATTGGTGGTCGATTGAGCCAATCTGCAACACTATTGGTGTTTTCCTTCTTATACTTGATATTCAAGTGGAACTGTTTTAGTTGTGTGGACAACTTCTGATGGTGATCATTCTGAAATTTACCTTGGGTCTGTATAAACTGCAGGGGTCAATGGTCTGTGTGGATAACCGTTTCCTTCCCCAAAATGTAATGCTTCCATTGTCAGTAGACCTACACAATGGAATACATCTCTTTGGCATAAGTGGGGTACTTTCGGACTATTTCTGGAAGTGTCCCGCTGTGATATGCCACTGGATGCCCATGTTGAGTAAGGACTACCCCAATAGCATAGTCAAAGGCATCTGTCTCGACCTAAATGGTTGTTGCAAGACTGGTAATGCGAGCACAGGTCATGTTTCAACTATGTGAATGCCTTCTGTTGAGATTCAAACCAAAATAATTTTGCTTTCACTCCTCCCTTCGTGACTTGACTCAAGGGAAAAGTGATATGATAAAATCCCAACACGAACCTGCGGTAGAAGTTGGCAAGACACAAAAAGCTTCGGAGCTCTTTCAGAGTGGTTGGAGATGGCTAATCTTGAATGACTTGGATCTTGGCTAGATCCACATGCACCCCCCATTCATCAATAATGTATCCTAGATATTGAACCTGGGTCATGCCAAAAGTGCATTTCTCCAAATTGGCACATAACTTGTGTTGCCACAGTGTTTGGAGAACCTGTGGGATGTGGTGGGGGTGCTCCTCCCAACTCTCGATGAAGATCGAGATGTCATCCAAGTATACCACTACAACTGAGTTGGTGAATGGCCACAATATGTCATCCATTAGCCTCATGTAGGTTGCAGGAGCATTTGTCAACCTGAAAGGAATAACCAAACATTCGAAAAGGCCCTCCTTGCTTTGAAGGCAATCTTCCACACATTAGAGGGTTCGATTGGTACCTAGTGATATCCTGACTTCACATCGATCTTGCTGAAATATTTTTCCCCTTCAATTGGTCCAGGTGGTCATCAATTTGTGGGATCAGGTACCTATTCCGGACAGTGATCTTGTTTAGCACCCGATAGTCAATACAGAGTCTCCGAGTCCCATCCATCTTCTATACCAGCATGATCAGGTTCCCACAGGGTGATGAACTTGAACGTATGTGACCTTTCTATAGCAGCTCTTGAATTTTCCTCTTGATTTCATCGTTCTGCAGAATGGAGTGCTGATAAATTGGTCCATTGGGAAGCAAAGCACCTGGGGTTAGATCGATGGAATGCTTGACTTGACAGTGCAGTGGAAACCTTGCGAGGGAGGTGAAGATGTCCTCATACTCATCCACGACCTTGTCCATCTGTAGTTGTCGTGCGGAGGGTCCCTGTCTAGAGGTCGTGACCACCATATTCTTCTTACCTTGGGGGTGTATCATCAGGAAAACAAATTTCCCAGTTTTGGAAATGAGCTTACTACATTGTTTTGCAGTAACCAAAGAGATGGCAGTAGGCGGTGCTACCTCTGGTATCTTGTACAACTTATTTCCCAAAGTAACAATAATAGCACGAGGCCTTGATTCATACACAGCATGTCGCTTCCACAAGTATGGTTGGCCTAATAATACATCACAAACATCAAGGGGGGAAACGCCACACAATACCTCATCCATGAAGGGCTTGATGTTGTATGGAAGGCGACACTACTGGCTCACGCGAAGATCTCGTCCTTCATGAAGACACCCGATGGTGTACAGTTGTGGATGTGTTGTGGTCAGTAAGCCTAGCTGCTTCACGACCTCTATCGAAATGAGGTTATTTTGGCTCCTGCTGTCAACAATGAACTGTACAGGGGAGCCCTTTACCCACATCTGGGAGTGGAAGAGGTGCTCCTCCTCCTCTGGATCTTTAGGTTCCTCCTTCTGGATCTTCGTGGTGGCAATGGTGGCATTATGCTCTACATTGATAACCTGTTTCCCTTTGTCATTCCCCTTGTTGGGTTCTTACAAAAAGTTGAAACATGCGTCTGATTCTTAAACCTTTAGCTCAGACACTAGTGACTACTTGGCCCAACACTCACTTGTGTTGTGAGTGGAGCTCTTATGGAACTCACACCACTTTCTCGTGTACTTTTTCAGTTTTGCGCCACTATTCTTTGCTTGCAGCTTTGGTGGGTTGTCTTGGGCCACCCCACCTTGGACTTATCCTTTGTTTTATGGTTTGGAGGCACCTTTCCCTTGCTTCAGATTTGCAGATCCAAAGTCTCACTTCTTTTGTTTAAACTTTTGCTCAATCTTAATGGCATATCGGTATGTCATGCCGAGCGAGGAGATGTTCACGAATTCTATTTCATCCTAGATGTAACTATGTAGGTAACCGTAGTATTTGAGTACCAAATGCTGCCTTGAATCCTTGATACCCAACTTTGTGTGAAGTGTATGGAAAATATTGGTAACCTTCGACACGACTTGGTCCCTTCCCTGTCGCAACATGGTACAATTTATGTATTGATCCTCATAGCTTCCGATAAGTTAGTACTGCTCCTTGATGGTAGCCTGGAATTAATTCCAAGTGGGTGCGGCTAAAAATAATGAGGTCGTAATTTCATCCTTCTGCTCTCATTAGGTTTCCCACTAGTCCTTGACGTGCGGGGTGGCTTTGAGAAGAGAAAAAGTAATCTTTTCCCGGCCGAAAAAATCCTGAATAGAAAAATACCCTTCTAGTAGATTTAACCATTTATTTATGACATTTGCATCTATCTGACCCTCAAATATGGGAATGACAAAGTTAATTTGTACCTTAAAGGGTGTGGTGCTTCCAGAGTAGCTGTTGGAAGTAGATGTGTCGCCCCTGGGTAGCTGCTTAAGGATCTAGGAAAAGTTGTCCATCATCACGTTCCGTTGTCACTTGAGGGCCTCTTCGAGCAAGATTTTGATAGGATCTACTGCTCCCTCATATTTCTTTTCATCTGCCATGGGAGGCCATTGGGATTTGCGAGGCTAGTCTTGCAAAGGTTCGACCAGTTCAAGCCCTAACTCCTTATATCCCGACCTTGTTGGGGACATGCAAAGAAAGATAGAGAAATATCAGACCGCTTTGATACCACTGATCCGGATTTAAACAAGAATGCAACAAATTATAGATATAACCATACACACAGAGATGCAATAGAAATAATTCTTTATTTCATTATTGTAAAATACTGAAATATGCTTACGAACAGAAATGGAAATAAACTAGCTAGGGCGATGGTAGCTTATCTCTGAGAAGATATGTGGTGGATACATGCCTCTAAACTATGTCATAATGAGGCTTGAATGCTGATTTATTGTTGAGAAATAATGAAAAACCCTAAACATCCAAAACCCTAACCCTAGGAGATGAAGTGCCAAACTATGGGCCCAGTTTTGGGTAAATTGGCACACCAACTTCTCGGGGTCATAACTTTGGCATACGATCTCTATTTCACACATAAAATACCTTGTTAGAAAGATATATATGAGGAATACAACTTTGGGAAGATAAATGGGCCCATGTTGCTCCCAGGTTTCCCAAAAAATGACGTTTAGGGCCTCAAAACGGCTCCAGAAGTTCAGGACCCGAAAAATGGCTAAAAATAGTAAATTGTGCTACAATTAGGGAAACTAAAAACTAAAAGAAATAATGGTAGGGGCCTAAGTGGAATTGGTGGGTGGCCACTAATATCCACCTGGATCACTCACTGGCTTGCAATACCTACAGAAATTGCACAGACATGTGGGGCAAACCTTTGATGCCTATCACTACACTGTCTCGGGAAATTGCGCAGATCTGAGAGGCAGGCTTCTCTACTGTCCTGCTTTGTTCTCCCTCAAAATATTGTGCAGATTTATTTGCCACCTACCCTTCTACCTCACTCTAAAATCAACCCATAAATTGAACAGTTATATCTAGGAGCCCCTGTCGCCTGATCATGTTCTCCTCTGGAAAACTTTGCATATTTTCCTATCAATGCCTCCTGCTTCCTTCTCTATCTTCCTCAGAGAAAATGTGCAGATCCCAACTTGATGACCTGCCAAATGATCCCCTTGCAAATTGCGCATATTGACCTAGTTGTTCACAGGCATCCTACCTAGTCTTCATCGCGAAAAATGTGCAATTCTTCCTCCCAGTTGGGAAATTCTCTGCAGCTGCCACTGTTGTACCGGATGTCACAAATCTACCTCCTAGTGACATCTTCATATTTTTTCATGATAGTGTTTTGGTGCCTCGTGTCCTAGCCTGAGTTGTGCTTTACACAATTTTGGTATCTTGTCCCTCTCCCTGTCACTTGCACTGAAATGGAAAACATTGCATCATGTTAGACTAGGATATTTTTGGATTTGGTGTCATCTCGTCATGCGTGATTGTAGAAACAAGTACATGGATGAAACATGGCACGATGATGAATGGGATGGAGAAGGACTGCATGCTAGAAGACTTTCTCATAGTTGAATGAATGTACAAAGCATGTCAAGCAGCGAGTGAAAGGGACACATACACATGCACCATCAAGAAAAGAGCAATACCATTGAAGACCCCATGCACTTTGCAATGCGAAGGTGAAGACATGCTACACCAAGATCATACCATCATTTAGTAGCACAACAACTCAACATAGAAACCACAGTCATCTAGTACATGTCAGTAGTGTCATGTCAAGTTGTGTCATGAGTTGTCTCGACCACATCACTACTATGGGCCATACTTGTTGTAATCAATGTAATTTAAAGTGGAAGCCTAAGAGATGCACATATGAAGTTGAAGAGTCATGTAAATTTGAAAACTAATAGGAAGTCAAATAGTCATAAGGGAAGTCAAAGAGTAGCAAGGGTCAGTTATCCTCCCTTTGCTATATATACCCCCTTATTGTATGAGCAAAGGAATTTTCACCTTGGCTCCTCGTGCATAGCCTTGAGAGTTTCTAGTCTGTTCTTTGAGGAGAGAGTAGTGGCTCCAACGTCCCGCTACTAGGACTAGTGATGTATGGTGTATATATGTGTCTTGGATATTTTTCTTAATGCAGAAGCCTATCCTAGGCTAGCACATTTTCACACATGTTTTGTATCCGTTTGTAAGACTATTCTTTAAACATTTGTAATCCATCTTTTCTTAACATGTATGAAGATATTTGAACTACTTTACTTATTTTAGTACTCATATTGTTGAATATGTGTTGTATTGTTTATCATTATTATCCCATCCATGTGGACTAATCCACCCAACATTAGACATAGCAGCATTTTGTTTTCTCGGTTTTAACAACTATCACCCTCGTGTGGACTACTCTGTTGGATGGTGCACGTACTTTCCCTTGAACTTTGGTTTTCATAACTCTCACATCTGCTATGGACTATTTTGTTGGATGTTGGAAAAACCCTTATTGTTGTTCACATGTGTTTATTCCTGGGTTAGGACTATTTCCTCTCATCAAAAGGCTCACTTTACTCTCCACTTTTATAGTAAGAGAACCTAGACATGAGTTACATTACGCACTCACTAGCAACATGTACCTTGTTGTTTGAAGATACCAACATAACACTCTTATGTGGTGAGGGCTAGAGACAAGGCATATCTTTAAGATAATGGCAATTGGGCCATCATACCAGATGGTACTCCTACACCAAATGGTGTGAGGTCTAGTTGGCACTTCATACCGGGGAGATCCCCTTTCTTGGCAGGTCCAACGTCATCAACACTACCTAGAGGAAATGCAAAGTAATGTTGTTAGTGTGGAATAAAATTTATTGACAAAAAGAACAAGGTTAAAGGCTGAGAGAAGAGTCATGATCAAAGAATAACCTTCTTCTTATTCATCAGATGAAAAGTTAGAAACCTTATTCAAAACCATGGGAAGAATGATGGAAATGATATGTTTAACTGACAGGGATCCACCAAGAGAAACTCAAGGGAGTCCTCAAAGCAAAAATCCAAATTTTAGGAGAAATCCACCCCAAATTCAACAAAGAGAGGAAAGAGGCCCAATTGATCAACAACAGATTAGACCTCCATTCTAGGAGAATTATGTAGACGAAGAAGGTGACATAAAAGAGGATCCTGAAGAGAATCAAATAAAATTATTTAGGGGAGGAGAAATAGACAATATTTTCTTAACTAAGGAGGAACAAGATCTATTCTGGTGGTCACGACCAAAAGTCATCCCTGTAGAAACTGATGATTATTAAAAGGGATACCAAAATTCTATCATGGAGGTAGACAAATAATATAATTTGAGGAGCAATAATATCACAACAAACCCTCCTAAGAAGATTCAGAGTGATGCACCTTCCACTAGTCAGATAAAGTATGATTCTCAAAAAGAGACTTCACAAAAACAAGATGCAAGTGCTAAAGAGGTAGATAATTCTCCAACTTCTTTTAGTATTGAAAATGAACTAGCTAAGGTCAATATTTCTATTCCTTTGATAGAATTGATAAACAAGAATGTGTATAGAACTCAAGTCATGAAGGCACTAAAAATAGGGGAGGGAACAAACATAGTCAACTTAACTAATGATCAACCTAAATTATTATTTGGACTTGAATTTGAAGGGAAGTCTCAAAATGGAAATGTGCCTCCCTTCTATGTTAGTTTGAATATCCATGACTATATTCTACATAATTCCATTCTTCATTCTGGTGCTTCTCACAATCTTATGCCTAGAGTCATCAATGGAAAGGCTATGATTAGATATAACAAGACCCTCCAAAGATTAATATTATTTTGATTCTACCAAAGTAATATGCTTAGGTTTGATCAAGGATTTATGTGTGACTCTCGAATCCTAACAAATACTGTGGTAATGGACATTGTAGTGGCATACATACCTTGCAAATATGGAATCTTATTATCGAGATCATGGGGAGAAAAAATATAGGTTACATTGGAGTTGGACATGGCATATGCTATTATTCGTGTTTTTGGTCAACAGAGAAGGTTGTATAGCGAAGAATTAATGAAATATATGGTAAGAAGCCAAGACAAACCAAATAACTACCCCCTATATTTTTTGCATTCAGATATGGACTCCTTCATTCTATATAATGAAGCATGTGCAGAAGAGGAAGTGTGAGACTTGAAAACTAAATTGACCAAAATAGAGGAGATGAAATTAGATGTTGCGAACAAATATGAAGAGGTTGAATCCCTATGGAATATGAATTTTTATGGCTAAGTGATCAAGGAAGGAGTAGGGGTGTGCTTTGGGTCTCAAACTCACAAACATGTAGAGAAAAGGGATATTTTTACAAGCTCAATTTCCAATGCATAAACAATATAGTTGAGTATGAAGCAATGATTTTAGGATTGTAGCTTTTGAAGAGGTCATGAGCTAAAAGTATTTATGTACATGGTGATTTGGAACTCATCATTAATCAAATCAAAGGTGAGTACTCAAGTAAACACCCTAGACTAAGGGCCTACAGAAATGTTGTCTAATATTTTCTGCAGTGTTTCCCAGAGTACCAGTTACCTCTAATTCCTAGGGGTCAAAATATATTAGTTGTTGCATTGGCTACATTAGCTACTACTTGTAAGATTCCTTTTCATCCCAATAGAAAATTTGAGGTTGAAGTGAAACATAGGCCAGTTGTCCCTGATAATGTTAGATATTGGTAGTTATTTGGTAGTGATAAGCAGGTAGAAAAGTTTTTGCAGATAAAATAAGAATTTAAGAATGTACATATTGATACAGAAAATGATGTAGATAATGATATGAATGAGATCGTATTGAACGATATTGATGAAAATATATAAGAGCTTGAGGTCCTACAATTGAAAGACAATTTGTTTCCAAGGGGTTTGGTGCAATTAGAAGAGCTATTTGACTTTAATGATGTAGCTAAAAATCCAAAGGTAGAACCTGTAGGAGCTGAAGTGGAAGATTGTAATATAGGTAGTGAGAGTAAAGAAAAGATTATAAAGTTGTCCAAGTCTTTACCTCCTAAAGAAAAGTAGAAGTATCTTGATTTTCTAAAATAATATTCTGATGTGTTTTCTTGGGTATATGAAGATCTAAGGGCATAAGATACCAACATTATACAACATACCATTCCCATCAAAGAGGATCAAAATCCGTTTAACCAGAAATTAAGAAGCGTGAATCCAATTTGGTTAGCACTGACAGAGAAGGAGGTCATAAAGCTTCTTGATGCCAAAATCATTGTGCCTTTGAGGTTTTCAAAGTGGTTATCAAATTTTGTACTAGTAAGGAAAAAGACAGGGGAAATCTATTTCTATGTGGATTTCAGGAATCTAAACAAATTTTCCCTCAAAGAAAATTTCACTTTACCAAAGATGGATCATGTTTTACAAAGGGTAGTTGGTTCCAACAAAATTTATTTACTTGATGGATTTTTAGGATATAATCAAATTCTAGTACATCAAGGTGAGTAACATAAAACAACTTTCTTGATGCCATGGGGAACCTTTATGTATGTGAAGATACCCCTTGGCCTTATGAGCGCAGGAGCCACTTTACATAGAGAAATGGATATTTCTTTCAAAGATGAGAAATGTTATGAAGAATTTTCTATCTACAGATAAATACTAATTCCCTAGACAATAGTTGTATCTAGAACAACAGTTTAAAGAACTTTAACCTTTCTCTATAAATAATAGATAAGAAAAAGAGAATGAGAGGACCTACTTGCACTTTCGATTTCCTCTTGTCTCCTTTTTATCGATACTGTTGCTCCTTCCAGTGCTTAAAACACTTGAGAAGTACCTGTAAACATCAAAAAAAGACAAAGAAACGATCAAAGAAAAAGATCTATTGATTACAAGTAAATGGAATCATATACATTCACACACATAAGCATCACATATCAAGATAAGCATAGGGAAAAAGGTGAAAATACTTTATTGAATAGAAGGAAGAATTACAACCATGAACCCTAATTCAAAGTCACTCCTCCAGCTTTGTTTCCATCCACATCACATCATAAGCATGAAAATCCAGAAGCATAGCGGCACTTACAATAGTCTCAATTCTCAAACTAACATTATCCCCTTACAATCATCAATGTCTAGCCCCCTTGATCACTTAGATGAGTGCTAAATTTATAAGAAGATGGAGGAGGTTTTGTCATCAATAAAGGTATTACATGGCCTTCCATACTTAGAATTAGTTCCATGGAGGAAGGGATAAGAGGATAGTGTGTATCTTAACTCATTCCTTATCCATTTTCAAGCTCATAGGAGATGATAAGTGTGGGAATCATCTAGAGCTCTAGAAGATAAGAATATTCCCCAAACCCTATGTGAATTTCACTCAAACTCATCCATTGTAGGTCAAATAGGGCCTAAGTTCTCTGTAGAGAACCCTGGCATGGACTCAACTGCTTTGTAGCGCACCCTTGCATGGGCCTAACTGTGTTGGTGCCTCTAGAGGTCATTTCAGGATGTCTTCAGGCCATGAAACTATCTGGGAAGGAGACATTCAAAAGGTTGACTTGCTTAGGGCATGTAGCAATGGAAATTACGGTTTGATGAGCCCTAAAACACTGATATGGATGATGTGTGTGATGTGACCAAACGGATTTGTAATAGTTGCCCCCTAAAGCATGAAGTCGAAAATGTAATGTTGAGTGAAATTCTTTACGATGTGATGAGGAGGTTCCAAAGTGGTTGGTGACCTGCATCGATTACAATATAATATCATGATATTTTGATTTTGTCTCATGAATCGCTAAGGGAAGGCTTACCCATGCTCAGCATATAAACTTTCTTTATAAGTACATAGACAGTCGTCTACACATATAGACCCACGATTGGAATCACCATTAATGTAAAGCCATTGTACAGATGATTTGGTACATTTCTTGAAATCACAGCCTGGATGGATGAAACTAGATCCGGGGTCTTCTATCTCGTTCAATTGTTTGCTCAGGTATGAGTCTAACCATGTGAATATGTGATCTGAAGTCGAACATGGGAAGACACTATCTGACTACCAGCTAATGATGTAAATCGTTAACAGATGTGAGAGAAATCATGAATAATGATAATGATCCTCAAGGTACTGCAGTACATTCTGCATGTTGTTAATATATTTTTTGATTTCAAACAACATAAAAAGTCTTTCTGTCAAAAGCCAGTGATGTCAACCTATCGCCGGAAGCGAGAAACCTGCCATTGATGTATGCAAACCTCAAGCTACTAGAAGGGTGTTTCTAAGTCAACTTCTTGGATAATGTGTTGATGTCCACAAGAAATGACTCATTGCAGGAGGGCCTTAATGTATCCCACATCAACAACACGAAACGAGTGTAATGATTTTATAGACGAAATTTGACTGATGACACAAGGTTCAGGAATGGCGATCATGAAAATAAAGGTTTATGGTATTTCAAAAGGATGAATTTTGACTAAATGACTTCTCTTGAACATGTCGGCGACACCGAAATGAATTGGTAGAATTGACCCTAAAGAAAGTGATGGATGGTATGATAGACCAACGGTAGGATAACCATCAAGTTGATAACCCAACCCAAACAATCACACTGATGATGTGAAAGTGTCATGATCAAGAGCAACCTACTACTAAAAGTGGTTTACCCGTTTTTCCATTTTCCCCAATCATTGCTGACTAGTACCTCTTTATTTTTATCAAGCTTGAGGAGGATAACATATGCTTGTTGTATAATTCCACCCTTTAGGTGAATCCATCTCTATGTGATGTTTTAACAAGACTAGCGAAGACGAAACTCGGTGTTGTCATGATCGACAAGTTTGTCACTATTTTATGTTTTAACGAGTTTAACGACAAAGATAACTTGGTCCTTTTCATGTTTAGAGAGTTTGAAAAGGGACGAAAAGAAAACTCCACGAGTTCTTTTTTTGTAGATCTGTCTCTCAAGCCCGAAAAAGTGTAAAACAGTACAAGGGAGTACCTATTGACCATGTTCAATTAACGTATTCCTTTTTCATAAGTAATCTATCTCAGTCTGGAAAAGGGTTAAACTTATACTGAGTAGATGTCATTTCCAATCCATTAACAAGCTAAAAGGGACAAGCGCTCCACAATATTTTCATATTTCGCGAGTCTGAAAAGAGCTTAAAGAGGATTTCACTTTGAGGAATGAGTGGTGTCAAGGATAGCAACTGGTTTTGGTGATGTTGGAACTTCTCAAAACATGTTGATTGATGTGAATAGGCTGGGTAATAAGACCACTCTGTAAATATTCCTCAAAAAAGGATAAAACAACCAAGTGAAAGTGTATGATCGACCAGGTAGATAGTGACGATGGAAAGAGAAAAACCAAGGCTCATCTGATGGAAAAGGCTGATAGAATGGAAATCACGAGCGTTAAAATGGAAATGGGTTCATTTTTACACAAGATTGAACCATAGGGAACTATGCTTGGATTTCGTTTCATGTTTACACAAGCTTGAAATGAAAAAGTATGCTCCGATTCAGTTTCATTTTTAGACAAGCTTGAAATGAAGAACTATGCTTGAGATTGATTTACATGCCCCCAGCATAATGAAAGGGAGAGTCTCTTGTAACGAGATGGAAGTCACTACGGTGAAGCAGGATGGTTATCCAAAACCTTTTTGGCTTCATCCAGATAGGGACAAAGGTGCATGGGATGATTCCCTTCACATAACCTACAGGGAAACTTTACTTTACCACTAGGTGCATGCCCTTGAAGCTTCATTACATTCACCTAAGTAGACTACTTGTGGCTATCAAGTGGATGGAATGAAGGTTCATTTACGAGATCAAGTGAAATATTCAACTGGGATTTACGAGGTCTACTCAAAGACTTGAATTGGAACTTTTCTCCAGGGGACCTTGTTTCATTTCTTAATGAGCTTGACACAAGGTAAGGAACTCTTCTCATATTCCTTGTTTCAATTTTTTTTAACGAGATTGACACAATACTAGGAACTATCCTCATAGCCTTGGTTTCATTTTTAGCGAGGTTGACACAAGACAAGGAACTATCCTCATGGTAGCTGTTTCATTCTTTTAATGAGGTTGATACAGTAAAATAACTATTCTCATATTCCTTGCTTCATTTTTGAACAAGCTTGAAACAAGACAAGGAACTTTGCTCATGCCCTTTGTTTCAATTTTTAATGAGGTTGATACAAGACCAAGAACTATCCTCACCTTTTTTCATGAACCATAAGAGGTCATGACCTCCAAGAGATTCTCATAAGATGGGAGAACAATACTCTGGAAGGAGAGATCTAGTTCCAATGCCCCTAGTGTATAATGTACAACATCACTGAATTGATAGTCAGTTGATGTAGGCATGGAACAGGTTGCCACATAATTAACCCGTGGTACCGTTGGTACAAAAGGACCATTAAGGGAAGATGGTTGACTGGAAGCCATATTTGAACCAGGAAATGAAAGCTAGTTAATGGTGATAATTCTTCCTTCATGTGGGAAACAAATCACTTGAAAGAGTGTGGAAACAATAGCTCCCATGCCATTAACATAGTCACGCACAAGAAATAAATTGTAATCTAAAGGGCCTAAGACTACCATTACAATGAGATAAAAAAAAATTCCTCTCAATGTAATAGGCAACTGATGAAGGATCCCTAATGGCCGATTGGTTCCTCTGTTAAAATCCAATAGACTTTGGGTAACAAGCACAAGTGGTGACAAACTGAGCACTTGCCAAGCAATGGAGGAAAGGATACTCACTGATGCACCTTCATCTATAATAGTTCCAGGTACAATCATATTACAAACCTGTACTATGATTTGGAAAGGCACATAAGAAGGAAGATGACATCTTGCCAATCGATTCCAATCAGAGGAAGTGACCAGACTACTTGGAGGAGGTACCGTAAGAACGAAATAATTACCCCCTTATTTTAGGAGAACGGGAGGATTTTCCTCGTGTCTTGACGGAGCAGGAGGGTTTTCTCCAAGCTCATTACAATCTAAAGAAATAAAAATAACTTAAGTGGTATCATAATCACTCTCTTTAGGAAAGGTACGATTAATTGAAGTTGAAATCGGGACAATTGTTTCCTCGACCTATTGATTTGGGTCGAGTATAAACTCATAGGATTCACTTTCAGAGAGAGTGGGTTTGATCGATGGTTGATTTGAGTCAGTCAATTTACCAACTAGTTAAGGATTAAGGGAGAGTCTTGTGTAACCATATGGAAGTCGTTGCAGTGAAGCAGGACAGTTATCCAACACCTTTTTGGCTTCATCCAGATAGGGACAAAGGTGAATGGGGTGATTCCCTTCACGTAACATACAGGGAAACTTAACTTTATCCTTCTTTCCATGAAATTTACTACCACTAGTTGATGGTGTATCACTAACATGATCTCCAGAAGTTGATGACATAGGATGATGTGAACAAGAAGACCATTCTTCTAAGATCTGAGGAATATCAAGACAATTTCGAAGAAGATGGTCTCCCGTACAAAGTTTGCATGGATATTGAACTTTGTGAGGCTTATCAGATGGTTTCTCATTAGAAGTTGCATTCAAAGTAATGGTTGCCCAGTTTCCCCCCTGCTAATTTTTGTTTTCTTCTTCTTCTTAGCCACCTGGTTACTAGTACCAATACTTTTACTAGGCAAAGAGGAAGAAGGGGAGGAAGAAGAAAGTGAGGAAGAAGGCAAAGGGTCCACTTTAGGATCAACTGGAGGTTGATTTTGTCCAGTTGGAGGAGTACTCGATTGCAGAGAAATCACGACATTTTGAGCAAGGACGTTGAAAACAACCATACTAGCAAGCCAATGGTAAGTCCCGGAAGGGACAATGTAGCCATATAAGGAGCACCAATATTTCTGAAAGGAGGAAAAGGACTAGGGTTCCCATCAAAAGGAATTCCTTGATTGGTGGACACTGGATTTGTCACATATATCTCAACCTAAGATCAACTAAGGAGCGAGTGTGGAGGATATTATCTGCGATCAATTAAATTTATTTTAATCAAAATAACAAAACAAAAGAAAAGAGGGATGATCTAGGCAAAAGGATTACCAAGTAACTGTGAACTGTAGAATACCTCCTCGAAAACCGAGAAGTATTGGCAGACAATCTCCCTGAATGTTGTGTTCAGTGTATCATAGTGTACAAGGTAGCCAACTCGGTTATATAAGGATGGATAGCAACCAAGTGTTGTCCTCCCATATATACCCGAAAGTATGTGGAGGCCAAATCCGTATTAGCGCTATCTAATGTGAAACCGCATAGTGAGAGCATTCCCATATACTTTACGTATTGTAACATCGCCCTATATACCCGAAGGTACATGGACAAGATACGGTATACTGACATACGTGGAATGAGGTATCACACTCTGGATGTATCGCAGACTAGCTAGCGAAAGCTTCTATGTTTTACGACGCTAGAACACGTCTCTAGCCTAGGACCTATAAATGTTATGCGTTAAGTTACAATGCTCCATTAGGTTAATTCAGATAAATTTTAAGTTGATATTCTTTAAAATTTTCCTTTCAAGGTTCACCGTGTGATGTATGTTTGAAATTCCTAGAATGAAACTTTTATGATAACATTTTTTTCATTCAATTGAAAAATGAAAACCTTAGCTAAGAGGGATAGAGCAATCAGATTCTTTTAATCAAAGAACAAAGAACACAATCTAATGCAATCTCCCTAAACTATTCCTATGAGCACACACAAACTTTTTCAATGCACAATGCAAGTTTTTCTTTTCAATTGCCTTAATGTTGAAATGAACAAAAGGAAACTAATGCACATACAATCAATCAATCCTTTTGCAAGAACGAAGACTTTACGAAAATTCTTTTTCGAAAGAAATTAAGACTTTTACGACACTTTCTTTTGAACAAATATTAATCGATTATAAAGTAACTTTGACAATGAATTGATAGTGATAAAGAAATCATTTAAGAAACACTAAACAATCAATGACAAAGTAGGGCTAGCAAAGGAGACACAGTGTTGATTTCAAAGACATGACATTCATTGATCATTCAATAAGCAGTCAAATAGAAGAAATTTGGTGAAAAAGCCTATCCAAATGTGGAAAATTGACCTAGGGAGGATCAACGTAGACTTGAATGGGAGACAGTGTGCTTCAGAGCATTGTCCCTAAGCCAAGGGTTATTTGCAGTGCACTGTGTCCCTCACAAGCCTACGTTGGTGACAGTAAGCCATTTCACGAGGTAACTACACAAAATTTTTGACTAAAATTCACTTCAACAAGACTGGAATACAATCAATGAAAGGGAGTAAGGTCTATTGGAGTGTCCTAGGATGTGATAAGCTACCTGGAATGAGGATCGTTCCCTAGTATGGTCGCCAATTTGTTATGAAGAATTTGGTATCTATAGATAAATACTAATTTCTTAGACAATAGCTATATCTAGAACAACAGTTTAAAGCACTTTAACCTTTCTTTATAAACAATAGATAAGACAAAGAGAATGAGAGGATCTACTTGTACTTTCCCTTTCGTCTTGTCTCGTTTGTATCGATACTATCGCTTCTTCCTATACTTAACACACTTCAAAAGTAATTGTAAACATCAACGGAAGACAAAGAACCGATCAAAGAAAAAGATCTATTGATTACAAGTAAATGGAATTAGATACATTCACACATATAAGCATCACATATCAAGATACGAATATGGAAAAGGGTGCAAATACGTTATTGAATAGAAGGAAGAATTACAACCATGAAGCCTTATTCAAGGTCAGTCCTCCATCTTTGGTTCCATCCACGTCACATAATAAGCATGACAATCCAGTAGCATAATGACACTTACAATAGTCTCAATTCTTAAACTAAAATTATCTCCTTACAATCAGCAAAGTCCAACACCCTTTATCACTTATATGAGTGCTCAATTTATAGGAAGATGGAGGAGGTTTTGTCATCAATGAAGATATTGAATGGCCTTCCATACTTAGAATTAGTTCCATGGAGGAAGGGATGAGACGAGAGGGTGTATCTTAACTCATTCCTCATCCATTTTCGAGCTCATAGAAGATGATGAGTGTGGGAATCATCTAGAAGGCTCCAAAAGATAAGAATATTCTCCAAACCCTATGTGAATTTCACTCATACTCACCCCGCGTAGGTCAAAGAGGGCCTAAGTGCTCTGTAGATCACCTTGGCATGGACTCAACTGCTCTGCAACGCACCCTTGCATGGGCCTAACTGCGCTAGTCCCTTTAGAGGTCAGTTCAAGATGTCTTCAAGCCATGAAACTAATTGGGAAGGAGGGATTCAAAAGGTTGACTTGTTTAGGGAATGTAGCAACTAAAATTAGGGTTTGATAAGGCCTAAAAAACTGATCTAGATGATGGGAGTGATGTTCCCATATGAATCTATAACATACAGGTTTATTGAAATTTATCTAAATGATATCACTGTATTCTCTAAGACAGACGAAGATCACTTGTTTCACTTGAAGATAGTTTTTGAGAAGTGCAGGAAGTTTGGTATTTCCCTGAACCCCAAAAAGTGTTTGTTTGGATTGGAGGAAGGTAAGCTACTTGGTCACATTATTTCAAAGGATGGTATCAAAGTAGACCCCAATAGAGTTGAAGCAATAATGAATATTGATCCCCTTAGGAAGAAAAATGAAGTTCATTCTTTCATTGGTAGGATATGTTTTCTGAGAAGATTCATCCCAAACCTGGCTAAAATATTAAGGGCAATCAAAAACATGCTGAAAAAGGACAATGAGATAAAATGGAATAGTGAGGCTAAAAAATATTTCAATGAGGTGAAAGAAACTTTGGCATATGCTCCTATTTTGATTAGTGTTGATTTTACTAAAGATTTCATGATTTTCTCCTTTGCATCAAAACACACTATTGCAGCAGTATTGTTACAGAAAGACAAAGAGGGATGTGAACAATCTATAACATTCAGCAACAGAGCTTTAAGATATTTCTCCTTGAAGTATAATATCATGGAAAAACGAGCTTTTTATTTAGTAAAGGTTTGAAAAAATTCTGAGTGTATATTCTACATTCTCACATAATTCCTTTTATTCTGAGTGTAGTGGTAAAAGATATCCTCACTCAGGCTAATATAGATTGGAAAGGAGGCAAATAGATAGTAGTGCTTTTATAATATGTGATTTGTTACTGAATTTTAGTTTTTCTATGCTAATTCCAATTATAGATTTATAAACACATGCTTGTTCATTGCTTCTTGTGCAAATGTTTCCTTAGGTTGTTTGGTGGTTGTAAACAAGTAAATTTTGTCAAGTTTAATGTGAAATTCATGAGACGATTAGCATAAAATAACAATGCTAAACATCAACAATAAAAAGCACAACAAACCATCAATTGAACACTTTAACACGATGTTTTGATGAAGGCATACACCACTCCTGAGCTACATCTCCTTGGTCTGGTTTCCATGGCTTGGCCTCTGTATTAGCTCAATATGGAAAAAAATGATATTTACAAATCTCTACTACTCCTTATACCTACACCAACATGTTTAGAATGTTGAAATTAGCTAGGAATACCTTTTCCTAAGCTCAATTTGGTCCAAAAATGCTCCAGTTATGGCTCAAACAAATTTTCCCTACAAATTCTCTTCCAAATCTGGAAGAACTCCAGTTAGGGCCACTAAATTTTAGGGCAGGCTAGAAAATAGAGGGATCCACCAAAATGTCGCCATTTTAAATTTGAGTTTAATTAATTTTAAATGAGTTTAATAAAATATTAATCCATAATTAGCATTGTGACTGTGGAGTTAATGCTAACTGTAACCCTGGTGGTTTGGAGGAGTGGACACATGGCATTAACTATCGTGATTTGTTAGTGTTTTCCATCTAGTCAACTGACCTCCACTGTAACCATTCGAGTATGTGTTCACAGAGCGTGTATTGACAGTCGGGTTAAGGTTTGTGGAGTACCAGATTTAACTATTTACGGTAACAATTGTTGTGATCACATGGGGAGGGCTAGCCTGCGGGCTGCACCCCCCCCCCCCCCCCCCCCCCAACCGCCAACCTTCAATGTAATACACATTAAATATATGTGTGGGACTATAGTGGTTAAGAAACAAATGTAGCAGAGCTGGTTGAAGACTTTGGTCTGTGGATGTGAGGTCGCGGGGTCAAACCCCAATGCCTCCATACAATTTTGTTCCACTGTGCTAAGTCTCCCTAAGTCATTGGGAGGTCCTAGCATTAGGATCGTTCATCGATATAGACACGGTCATTTAGGTTTCGATTCATTCTAAGAACCTTGATTTTTGAGCTAATTACTGAGCACCTAATCATTCCTCCCCACTAGAAGCCTTTTAGACCACAAACGATACTATCAATTGTTCAGCAGGTGAGGGTACAATTCCCTCACCTTTTCGATCTGCAACCATTTGTATTTAGAAGGATTTTGTTCCTTGAGTCCCACTCTAAGGTATTCAACATCCCATCTTTTTGAAATCATGGTTATTCTATCAAGTATGAGATCCTACTGAAGTTCATCAAGATATTATGGTGAGAAATCATCTATTGCAGGTAGCTGAACATGCTCTCCTTGATCATCAATGAAAGGAGGCTCAAACAATCTCAAATTCTCAACATTAACAACAGAGTATATTTGCATATAAGGAGGAAAATCAAGCTTAAATGTATTGTTACCAATCTTTTCCATAATTTTAAAAGGACCATAATGGATTGGCTTAAGCCTTTGACCTTCCCCTTGAAGTATCTCTTTGCTAATATATAACAAAACTTCGTCTCCAACTTGAAATTTGTGATCAACCCAGTGTTTTCCATGTCTTTCCTTGTAGCTTCTTTGACTTTTTTCAAGTTGTTCCTACACTGTATGATGTATCAACTAAATTTTCTCTATGAACTTCCTTACCTTATCGATGTCACTGTGACCATCGATGGCGACATCTTTCTCAAAGATGAAGTCCAATGGCGATCTTCGAAAGTACCCATAACATGCCTCAAAGGCGATGTGTTTGTGGAAGAATGTTTCTCCCTATTATATGCATGTTGTATGTAATGCAACTGTTCATCCCTCAACTTGGGATCTTTGCTGCAATATCCTCTAAGAAGATGAATGATTGTTCTATTGACCACCTCAGTTTTTCCATCTATTTGTGGATGAAAGGCTGCACTCTTCTTCAACTTTGTGTCCATCATTTCCCACAAATTTTACCAAAAATTCCCAACAAATCGAGAATCTCAATCACTTACATTGGAAGTAGGAAGACCAAAATGAACCCAAATGTTTTGGAAGAAAAGGTGAGTTGTTTTTTTAGCTGTAATTTTCTCTTTACATGGTGTTAGTATACACATTTTCTTGAACCCATCTAGAGATACATATAAGTAATCATTACCTTTCCTTGACAATGGAAGACGTCCTACAAAATACATTGAGATACTCTCCCATGATCATGAAGGTACCATAAGTGGAGTGTACAATCTTAGTTTCTTATTACTAGGCTTACTAGTTGCACACAAAGAACATCCTCTTATGAAATGAGATACACTATGAAACATGCATGGAAAATAACAATACCTTAGGATGTTGGGTGTGGAGTACGATTATCTTCTTTATTCAGAGGTATTGCCACATTGGACCCTATTTTGTAATGTGGTGCAACACTGCCCATTTATGGGCACCGCCAGGGGGGTCCAGATGATGATTATTTAGAGCCCCCTGTTACATAGTATTTTTTCACTCCTCCCGCACTTCCTTGTGACATAGCCTAAAGTGCCTAAAACATGATCATTATACAGTATAATCATCCATGTATACAGCTCGGACTCCTCCTTTATCTTTATTAGGAAAATATCTGGAGCTTTCCATGAAGAAATGTCTCTTGAAACCCTAAAATGAGAGTCATCGCCTTTATGAAGCTCAAAACCATGATGATCGCATGTTGCACCTTGTTAAGCCAGCGATGGAATCACTTTGTTCTCTCTCATACTCATGATCATCTCAGAAAAGAAGCTTTCCCAAATGGGATGAGAAGCTTCGTGATCTAGAAGCTTCCAGAGTGGTGAGATGAAGGTTGTTTCACATAGATGAGGCCAAATCCTCCTAATTTGACCTCTTGATCTCATCCCTATGAGCTACCTTTGTGAGATTTGAGCCTAATACTGTCTTTGGAGGAGGCCTAAGTCCCTCTCCTAGCCTATAAATTCCCCCTCTACCGTTCCCAAATGGTTGGTCTATGTCCGTTTGCACCCCTATGTTGAGCTTGTGCTTAGAGGCTATTCATTAGACTTGTAGGAGTGTTGGAGAGTTTCTTGGCTTGGACTTCGATTACCAATCAAGGAGATCCTTTCAACATCAAGGATATGGTTGTAAGATTCCTTTTATTCTTTAAATAATAATACAACTACTGGTTCATCTTCCCAAAATATATATGTTCATGTATGTATTGGCTTGGCATTCCTTGATCAGCTAAGTAGGTTATTATTGGATTTTCTATTTGTTTTAGCATGATTTGTTGTCTCTTGGTCACTTGTGCAGGTACGTAAGCATTGAAAGAAGTAGGAATAATTCCGTGAAGCAAGCAGTTTAGGGATCTCAACTGATCCAAAATCTTTTTCTTATAGATGTGTTAAAGAATTACATGCATAAATTGTAGCTTAACATAGAAAACTTAATCTGCACATGAGAGAAGAGGAGAAACACATAAAGCATGAAAGAAGACAACAAGACTTGATAACGGAGTTCATCCGAATTGGACTATGTCTCTAGGCCCTGTTCGATCAATGCGGAGGCCTTCATTCATTAAGTGGCATGAGAAAGAAGAGTACAAGCACCAATTACGAAAAATGAGTTTTATACCTCCATACTGAAAAATGGCCAAAAAATTCAGAACTCTGATGGAGAAATAGACAACACCATTGTGTTCGTGGCATCGAAAAGTGCTGAAACCATATAAAATTTGTCAAAATCTGACAAAGTGAAAATTTGGCCCTCCTGCAAAATTCTGCCTCAAACTGTGTGCAATGCCTCCTCTCTTCCTGGGCACACTGAAAAATTATGTTTAAATAATAAAATAATGGCAATGGATTTTCCCAATTTGGTGGTTGGCTGAGTTGGTTAGGGATCCGGTTAATATGGAGGAGGTCTAGCGGTCAAACCTGCCTCCTTTTTTTATACATCAAATCTTTTTTTTTTTTAATTTTAACCAAACTCCTTTTTTTACATTATGGTTGGACTGGGCCGCCTTGGGTGGCCCACCCCCTATACCTACCTCCGCAGGCCTCTTGTAATAAATGGTGGTGGTTGGCTTGTTTTGGGTTGGGTCCGTGCCCCAAGGGCTGGCCCACCCAACTCCGCATTGTTTGTTTTATGTGCCCCGTGGTTTCGTTGTGGGGTGGCAGGGTCATGGCTGCTCACCCCGTTTTCGTTGTTGGTTCCATGGGAGGGGCCGAAGGTCATGGCCTGCACCTCCACCTACATACATTTGTTACATGGTACGGGTTGGTGTGGCAGGGTTGGTTGCCCACCACCCCCTTTTTTATAATTTTTTTGTTTTAATAAAAGCAATATGCCATTTTTGAAAAATTAGATTTTTGACTGAAGGAGTCATTTTAACCAGGCGACAATTTTGCCTAGAATCTAGCCAGAGTTGGCCGGATTCCATCTGCTAGAAATATTCAAATTGTGTCCTTGTTAATCCTGCCCAGTGAGCAGAAAGACAACCCACCTTTTACTACCTCTATCTTCGTCATCTGGACTCGGATTGGAGTGTCATTGACACCATTAGAATCAGGGCGACGAGCACTTCAATCCAATGTCAAGTTCATCGTCTTCCTACCATTTTGAATTTTGAGCCTTTTCCATGCCACTGGTGTTTGGAGATCCACCTGGATCAATCCTCCGCATTGAGAAGATTTTGGACTGCCAAAAGCTTTATTAGTCAATTGGAAAGTGGGGGAATTGTTCCCTCACTCTTTGTTTTTGTAGCGATTTAGCCTTGCTAGGGTGCATCCCCTTGAAACCAACTTGAAGGTATTCCACATCTCCCCCTTGTGATGTCCTGGTTCTTTTGTCAAGGATGATGTCTTCAGGTAACTCATTGAGATACTCTTGTGTAAAGTCATCAACTGTAGGAACTGTGCCCACCTCTTCAGTGTCCATAATCAATGGTGGCTCATACAGCTTTAAGTACTTCACATTCACTATGGAGTACATTTCCATATGTATGGGCAAATCGAGATGAAAAGCATTGTTTCCAATCTTCTCCAAGATAGCGAATGGACCATACTATATTGGTGGCAACTTCTTCCCTTCTCCTTTCATCCTGTCCTTGCTGATATGGAACCACACTTTTTCACCAACTTGAAATTGATGGTCAACTCAGTGTTTGTAATGTCGAGCATTGTACCGAGATTGACTTTTCTCCAAATGCTCCTCTACTACTTGGTGAATCAACTGGATCTGCTGAATGAACCACTACGCTTCATCCCTATCATCACGTCCACTAGAGTCATATTCCCTTCCAAAGAAAATACCAAAAGGGCCTTTTGGTAGGTAGCCAAAACATGTCTCAAATGGTAAACGATGCGTAGATGAGTGCATTGCTCGGTTGTAGGAATGCTACACATATGGAAGATTCTCATCCCACAACTTGGGATGTTTCCCACAATAGCCTCACAACAAGTGTACCACGGTGTGGTTGACAACCTCTATCTGTCCATTAGTCTATGGATGGAATTTCGTACTTCTTTTCAACTTGGTGTCCATCATCTTCCACAAGCTGGTCCGAAACTCTTTGAGAAAGAGAGAGTCCCAATCTAACACAATCGATGTGGGCAACCAAAAATGGAGCCAAACATGCTGAAAGAAAAGATAAGCAGTCTGCTCTGTAGTGATGTGATTTTAACAAGGCATTAAAATACACATCTTGCTAAAAAGATCAAGGATGACAAGCAAATAGTCGTGACTTTTTCTAGACAAAGGCAAACCTCCTACAAAATCCATCGACACACTTTCCCATGGATGACTCGGAATAGGGAGTGGTGTGTAGAACCCAAGTTTTCTATTAGAGGGCTTTGAAACAGAACACATCACACAACCCTTTACATAGTGAGTCATAATGTTCATAATATGAGGCCAAAAAAAAAATCTTTGTACATGACAGAAAGTTTTTACAACACCAAAATGACCAGGCACAAGGGAGGTGTGGGCCAACTGGATTACATGTACCCTTTCTCCTGTGGGTATGAATATTTTTCCAAGGTGATACAATAGTTTCCCCCGCAAGTGATAGTTGTCCACCTTTGAACCATGGATTATGTTTGCATAGATCTCCTTAAAGTCATCATCATTAGCATACTGTTCAACATAAATTTCAAAAGATAATGAAGCATTATGCAAAATAACATAAGCAGAAATAGGAGGGCGAGATAGCATATTAGCCACTTTGTTGCTAGTGACCATATACTTTATTACCAGATGAAATTTCTGAAGGAAACCTATCCACCTAAAATGACGAGATTGTTGTAACTTGGTTTCTGACTGAAGATACTGTAAAGGCTGATGATCCGTATGGATGATGGTCTCCTTGTCTATCAAATAGTGCTTCCATTTTTCACACTCTAGACCAAGGTATATAACTCCTTGTCATAAGTGGGATAGATTATCACAGCCTCAGAGAAATTCTCGGAATGGTAACATATCGGATTATTTTGTTGCATCAGTATAGCTCCCATGGCATATCCACTGGCGTCTATCTCGATCTCGAATGGTTGTTGTATATCTAGTAAGGCCAAGACCGGTGTTGTGCTGATCTTTTCTTTCAATGTTTCGAAGGACTTCTGCTGCTTTAATCCCCATTGAAAGACTTGCTTTACACTTGTCAATGCATGTAAAGGTGCTGCAATAATAGAGAAATTGGCAATAAATCTCCTCCAATACTATACTGCACCCAAAAAGCTACAAACCTCGGTTACAGTAGTATGTTTATGCCAATTTACAATTGCTTCCACTTTAGAAGGATCAATTTTTAGCTAACCATGACCAACAATATGACCTAGGTAAACCAAAGAGGTTTTCCCAAACTCACACTTTGACAATTTTAGATAGAGTTTTTCATTTTTCAATACATCAAGCACTTTCTTCACATGACATACATGTTCATTCCAACTTTTACCAAAGATAAGAATATCATCTAGATGGACAAGAAAAAATTCATCAATGAAAGACCTAAAGAGTTCATTTATGACCCTCATGAAAGTGGTTGGACCATTGCAAAGTCCGAATGGCATCACCATCCATTCGAAGAACCCCTGTTTGGTCTTGAAGGCAGTTTTCCTCACATCCTCCTCTGCGATTTAGACCTGGCGATAACAACTATGCAAATCCAATTTGGTGAAATAGATAGAATTCTTTAACCGATCTAATAATTCATCAATTCGGGGAAGAGGGTAACAATTTTTCACCGTGATTTTGTTTAATGCTTTATAATCCACGCACATCCTCCATGTGCCATCTTTCTTTGGCACTAAGACAATCGGTGAACTACATGGAGAAGTGCTCGATCTAATGACCCCTTGGTTCAATAATTCCTGCACTTGTTTTTTGATCTCCTCCATCTTAATGGTCGACATCCTGTACATGCCAATATTCGCTAAAGGAGCGTCATGCTGCAAATGGATCTCATGTTGGATTTCCCTCTTCGAAGGTAATCCCCTTGGTCCTTGAAACATCTCATCATAGTTAGAAATTAATTCACATAATTTCTTTTTATGCACATGATCACAACCCTCTAAAGCATCAGACAATCCTGCATCCTTCCCCCTTACAACCATAAGCATGTAACCCTTACTAGAATTCACCAGCCTCTTCATTTGTACTGCACTTACAAGGCTGGCATTGATTTTAGTTTGATGAGCCCTTACAATATATTCTACCCCACCTCTTTTGATTTGGTATTTGTTTTCATGACGGAAGAAGATTGCCTTTCTATCATATAGATATGGACTCCCTAACACCATGCCACAGATATCCAATGGTATCACATCAAGTTTTACCACATCCACTATCTTAGAAGCGATTGC
Organism: Pinus tabuliformis; assembly: GCA_031772625.1. Taxonomy (NCBI): domain Eukaryota; kingdom Viridiplantae; phylum Streptophyta; class Pinopsida; order Pinales; family Pinaceae; genus Pinus; species Pinus tabuliformis. Next base: position 1,499,092,073 of record CM062820.1, on the reverse strand, counting down.
AAATTTAACCTTGCACTACTTAGTTACATTCGTTTTTGCTTTATCATGTATCCATCCATGCGGGTAAGGTTTTGGATGTGGTTTGGTTTCTAAGCCTAGCTTCTTTACCAAGGAATCTAAAATTAAGTTTGCTTTGGATCTGGTGTCAAATAGAGTTTCCACTTTTGTATGATTTATAATAATTTTAATATGAAATAGCTCAATTCTCTTTCGTTCATTAGGAAGAGACCCATCTATTGAACTAGTGCCTTTATGTGATTCAGAATTAACATGAGGTGTAAGAGTACCTTTTGTTCCTACTGTTGTGTCCAAAGCTTCATCTCTAGAATCAGATCCAAGGTCTTGCTACAGAGTTGCCACTGTCTTCTGCTTGCCTTTTCCTCCATACTTATTTGGTCTCTTTTCAAGGTACAATTTCCAAAAATGATCATCATTATGACCTTCCTTTTTGCAGTGAGTGCAATAAGGTCTTTCTCCTTCATCTTTCTTGGTTGGTGTCATCCTCTTCTCCTTTCCTTTTCCTTTCAGTTTGGGTTTGCCATTTGGAGGTTTAAAATGTAGTTCCTTGAAATGATCATCACTTTCATTTTTTCCCATGTTCTCAAGATGGATGGCCTTTACACTCGCTGAGTCAATAGTAATTGGTTCAAACAATAATAATGAATGTCTAAGGTAACTATGTTATGATCCAATATACTTAGTTACTACTTTAGGTGAGTCAAGTGCAATGCCAAAATTAAGTGCTTGTTTGTTGTTGGGAAAAGTATCCAATTCGGAATGCCCCTATCCCACTCTAAGGTGTGATAGTGCCTTAGCAACAAACAAGGAAAAACTATCTGAGTATTCTTCTTTATGAGATGTAAATAGAGAAAGAAGGATGTAACTAACTGGTGTCTTCCGCTAGTTTGTCGATCCAATCACTCTCTCTTTTGTTCGCTTCCCGCTGCCTGCTCTTTCACTGGTCCAGCTTCACCCAGTTCCTGCAAGATCACAAGAGAGGAAAACTACACAAAAGATATAGATTCACATTCATAACTAGTTTAGGATCAGATATAAACTAAATATGCAAATATAACAAAACATCATTGATATACAAGCATATAGGAGAAACTCAAATAGCTTTATTGATATGATAATAAAGTTCAAGAGGAGATACAACCAAGTGAGTCCCGATCCAGCATCTACCTCCCAGCAAAGGAATCCCTTCCTCTCCTCCAACAAAGCATAAATCACCCAATGTACTAATCTCAATCTCAAACCAACAACAATTCTCTGCAAAGTACAAAATTCCAGCCTCCTGAACCTCTGGGTGAGAGATCCATATATAGATGTAAGCAGAGAGGATGAGTCAGCTTATGTTTTGACTTGTGGCTTCTCTCTATCAGTTCTTGCTTCCACTTGGAGGTTGAGAGCCTCTTACTCATCACTAGTCGAATTCATTGAGGCAAGTGTCATTGAGGAAGATTCTAGAAGCTTCCAGGGTCTTTCCACCTCGTTGAATGAGCTTGCCATTTGTCATTTCCCACTCAACGCACCCTGGTAGTGCTTCTACCTGCGTTGCAGTGCACCTAACCAGTGTAACCTCTGCATTTCAACGCAGGCAGCTAGTGGAGCCTCTGAATTGATCCTGAATTGACTGTCTCTGAGTGGTTTTTGGTGGAGAACTTCTGGGAGAAGTTGTCATTGGTTGACCTTGTTCCTTTAGGGGTAGGAACAACTCTTTTAGGGACTTTGGATCCCTTGGATTACAAACATTTCATGCTCAATGCTGTGAGGCACAAAAATGTCTATAACATTGTTTTCTAAATTCCTCTTTAAAGCTTTGAACATCCTGACCTTTGCCTTGCCTTAAGTATTGCCAATCCATTAAGGCTTTTTGTTTATAACCCAAGGGATAGAATTGCTCCCTTAATGTAGAAATGAAATTAGGCCATGAGGAAAGAAGACTACCCACACTCTTACTGCTTCGCAATTTTCTCTCCCAGCAGACAAGAGCGGTGCTACTTAGGCGAAGAGAGGCCAATTGTATCTTTGCCTCGTCCTCTTCAATCTATTGAATCCTGCAGTAGATTTCAATCTGCGTAATTCAGTTATTAAGCTTTTCTGCATTACTTTCACCGTTAAACATGGGAAGATCAAATTTGACATCTAATTTAAAGAAATGTTTCTTAGATGCATCCCTTGAATTTCTATGATGATGGTGATGAGACGAAGAAGAACTTTCACTCGTGGAAGGAGAAGGAGGGGGTTCTTCTCCACCATTTCCATGCATCGGACCTTATTCTTCTAGATTTCTCTCTTCTGTTGCCTCTAGCCTTGAAAGCAACTGACTGACATTCTCTACCATTGTATAGAAGGTTTTGCGGAAATTGCGCTCCTCTTCATGACGAGCCTCTTCATCTACCATGTTTCTCCTTTGATGTGCAACCCTACTTTGGGATCAAAAGACATTAGCTTTCATTCGCCTCTTTAGAGTCTGTTTCTTGTTAGCATACAAACATGCAATTCACATCTAAAAAGACCTACTCTTATACCACTTGATCCAAAATCTTTTGCTTATAGATGTGTTAAAGAATTATATGCATAAATTGTACCTAAACATAGAAAACTTAATGTGCACATGAGACAAGAGAAGAAACACATAAAGAATGAAAGAAGACAATAATACTTGATAACGGAGTTTGTTTGACTTGGAGTACATTTTCGGGCTTGGACTACGTTTTTGGGCCTTGCTAGATCAATGGGGAGACCTTCATTCATTAAGTGGCATGAGAAAGAGGAGTACAAGCATCAATTACAAAAAAGGAGTTTTATACCTCGATATTGAAAAATCACCAAAAAATGCATAAATATGATGGAGAAACAGACAGCCCCATTGTGTTTGTGGCATCGAGAAGTGCTAAAACCATATAAAATTTTTCAACATCTAACAAAGTGAAAATTTGGCCCTCCTGCAAAAATTCTGCCTCAAACTGCGTGCACTGCCTCCTCTCTGCCTGGGCGCACTAACAAACTGTGTTTAAATAAAATAATGGTGATGAATTTTTCCAAGTTGCAGTTGGCTAAGTTGGTTGGGGATCTAGTTAATACGGAGGAGGTCAGGTGGTGAAAACGTCGCCTCCTCCTTTTTTTATACATTGAATCTTTTTTTTTAATTTTAACCAAACTCCTTTATTTACGTTATGGTTGGGCTAGGACCGGCCCCTGTACCTACCTCCGCAGGCCTCTTGTAATAAATGGTGGTGGATGACTTGCTTCCGGTTGGGTCCATGCCCCAAGGCTAACCCACCCAACTTCGTATTGTTTGTTTTATGTGCCCCATGGTTTCATTGTGGGGTGGCGGGGTCATGGCCGCCCACCTCGTTTTCGTTGTTGGTTTTGTTGGAGGGGCTAAGGGTTATGGCCCACCCCTCCACCTATATACATTTGTTACATGGTACGGGTTGGGGTGGCGGGGTTGGTGGCCCGCTACCCCATTTTTTTATATATATATTTTGTTTTAATAAAAACAATTTGCCATTTTAGAAAAATCGGATTTTTGACTTAAGGAGTCATTTTAACCAGGTGACAATTTTGCCCGGAATCTGGCCAGAGTTGGCTAGATTCTATCCACCGGAAAAGTTCAAAATGTGTCCTTGTTAATCTTGCCCAGTCAACAAAAAGTCAACCCGACTTTGACTGCCTCTATATCCTTTATCCAAACTCGGATTGGAGTGTCGCTCACACCATTAGAATCAGGGTAACGAAAAATTCGATCTGATGTCAAGTTCATCGTCTTCCCGCCACTTTGAATTTTGAGCCTTTTCCATGCCACTAGTGTCTGGAGATCCACCTGGGTCATCAACAAAGGAAATAGGATTTTCATCAGAGCAAGGTAGGCCATCTCTCTTGTTCTACTTTTCAATTATAATCTAGGAAGATGTCTAGTTGATTGTCACTTCAGTTGCTAGACCGACTCATTGGGCTAAAGGTATTGTCTCTATCCACAGAGAGGTTTAGCCTTGTCAACAAAATGGTGACTCCACTAGAGATCTTATGACCCTTTCGATCCAACCTTTCACCTTGATATTTTGACTAGTTTTACCAACCATCGATTTCTTGGCTTGTCTGCATCAGTCTGGGTTTACACCATCACTGATTATTGTCTTAGAGTGCTAAGTCTAGATTTTTTTCTTTATAATCTTTTTAGTTTTTTCTCATATTCTTTCTCGATCGCGGATCTACCATTTACAGTCGTGATGATGTCATGGTTTTTACCTTTACAGTCGTGATGATCACGTTTTTTACGTTTACAGTCATGCTGCAAAAAAATTTCTTTATTTTTTGGTCACGCTAAAATCATCACTACTTTTTCTATACAAAGTAGTGATGCCATCACAAGTTTTCCTATGAAAAGTAGCGATATTTGTAGGTTTGGGTATATAAAGAAGTGAAGATCCTTGAATGTGAGAATTTTTGAGGTTTCTTCCTAAGGATCCAGTGTGTCTTGGCCCCAAAGGTCTTTTCCCATCTTGTGTACTTGGATTTGTCAATGTTTTGATTGACTACCTTGATTAATTTGTAAAATTTGTCTCGTTGGCTTCAAAGTCAAATCTGATTAAATTCTACGGTTTCTATTCATTGGTCATTGCTTTTTGCTTGTTGATGTTATTGAGATGCTAGTTTTACTGATTGGCTGAGTCCTTTTTTCTGTGGAAATCATTGAAAACATCATTTTGCATTTGTTTTAGCTTGTACTTCGAAATTTACTTTTCATGAAAATGCATTAGATTAGTTGCATTGAAAAGTTATTTTTTGAGATTCATCATTGAGAATAGATTACATTTTTTCAGTGATTGAAAGCTAAAAATTGTATTAGGTGCATCAAATCATTCAAAATGAAAAGAAAAGCATAATTCATATAAATGCATCTTAGTAAAGTAAAACCATTTTTCTTTCGAAAAAGTTGCATTTAGGATAGTGAAAACTGACAAAATTTTTACTTTTAGCATTGTGTTTGGAAGATGAAAGTGAAAGTTAGTGGAAGGCATTTTGCATGATGCATTTTGTTTGATGCATTATTAGTTGAAATTTCTTCCCTTGATTAGTCTAGCTTTCATTGAAACAATTTTTTTTTCCTTTTCTCATATAGTTGCATCATAGGTGTTCATGTGACATTATTAAGGTCTTGAAATTGATACATAATTTCAAGATCAACTTTAAAATATATCAATTAATCTAAGGAGAATTTGAAACATTAATGTTCATAATTAGTGGTCTAGGCTAGAGACATATTTCGACATCTATAAAACTTAGCAATTGTCATTTTCTTTGGAATTAGATAGTGCTAGGACGGACTTGTGATCCCTGTACCATTGTGTATATAAAGGGAGATCCTCATAGGTTGCAAACCTTTATCCATAGAAATACAAGTCTTCTACCCTATAAACATGATACACCAAACACAACATTCAGGGAGATTTCTTGCACGTACGTCACGTCCTTGGTAAATTTATTTACTGAGGTGTGTATTGTAGTTCACGATTACTTGGTACTCCTTTCACCTATAATTACCTGAGTAGTCATTTCGATCTTTTATGACTCTTTAAATTTTAAAATATCATTGAGCACTTGTCCTTTCAAGCTCGTTAAATTTACAAAAGCGGCTAGAGTCACCTTTTCATCTTTTTATCGACTCTTAAAAAATGAAAAGGCCAAGTTTTTGTTTAAAATTCTAAAATTAATTGACAATAGAACAAGATCCTTCATGTGGAAATACTCCTTAGTAGATCTTTGGTTGATACCAATGGCAACCTTTGCTAAGTCTACCAGTCAAGGAAACCCTTTTGACGAGAATCCTAGTCCTTTTCCTTCTTTCGGAAATACTGGTTCTCCCTATATGGTGATGCTTTCCCTTCCTAGATTGATCATTGGTCTTCGTGTTTGGTTATTTTTGACCTAGGTGGTTCCGAGTTTCCAAGCTGATTTTCAACCAAGTTCTCCTCCACCTAAACAACATCAACCTCATGTTGATCCTAAAGTTGAGCACTCTCCTTCTTCGCCTGTTTCTTCATCCAGTTCTTCCTCTTTTCCAGGTGGAATTTTGGATTCTAGTAACTAGGAAGCTAAGAAGAACAAGAATATGATGAATAAGAAGAAGGAAAAGAGGAAAGGGGGTAACCAACCAGCCATTTCTATGGATGAAATTGATGTAGAAAAATATTCTAATCAGCCATAGAAAGTAAAATTCCCTTGCATGTTATGTAATGGTGACCACCTTCTTCAGAATTTTCCTAGTATTCCCAAGGTCTTAGAAGTTGGGTCCATAGGTTCACATCAACCTTTTTCATCAGCTTCTGGCGATCATGCTAGTGATAAAGCTTCAACTAGTAAAGCCTATGGGAAAAAGGGAAAAGTCAAATTTCCCTGTAAGTTGTGTGAAGGTAATCATCCCATTCAGCTTTGTCCTCCTATGGATGAAGCTTCCAAAGAGTTGGAAAACCTTACAGCTTCTCAACCTCGTCTTCTGACCGGGTATCAAAATCTTTCCCCTCGTCCTCCACTAGTTGATCGATTGATATATCAAAAGTCATCTTTCGTTAGGCCCGCTCTCACTGAAAGTGAGTCTCATGAGTTCATTCTCGACCAATCATTAGTTGAGAAACTGGTATACTTGGTTCCACCTTTAGTTAACCGTACCTTTCCGGTAGAGACTGAACCTCATATGGCTCAGGTTCTTCTGGTTTCTCTAGTTTCGAATGAATTGAAGGAAAATCTTCTTGTTCCTAAGGTGCATGATAAAATTTCTAATGTTCCCATATAGCAAGAGGGAAGATATCATGTTCCTACAACACCCCCCCTGAGTAGTTTAGTCACTTCTTTTGATTGGAGTCGACTGGAAGGATATCACCTTCTGTCTTATGTGCCTTTCCAGATTACAATACAGGCTTACCATATGGCCGTACCTAGCACAGTTGTAGACGAGGGTGCATCTGTTAGTATTTTGTCCTCAACTTCTTGGAAAGCTTTAGGTTCTCCTCAGCTTGTCCCCGTCACCTAGAATTTGTTAGCTTAATAGAAGAACCAGTCAACCGTTAGGGATCCCTCCTACGTTACCTATTACTTTGGGAGGAAAGATTGTCTATATAGACATGATGGTTTTCCAAGGTCCGTTGTATTTTAATCTACTCCTTAGACGTGATTATGTTTATGTCATGGGAGCTCTTGTTTCTTCCCTCTTTCGAGTGATGTGTTTCTTACATGAAGGAAGAATTGTGAACATTGATCCTCTTACATTCATTGGTCCTTAATAAACTCTGCATTAACCATCATCCCTAAATGGTTCTTATATGCAAGAGTATCACCCTCATCACAGGTTAATTATGTGGCCACGTATTCCATGCCCACATCTACTAATGATCTCATAGGTGATGTAGTACATCATGTGCTAGGGGCATTGGAACCCGATTTTTCATTTGGATCCATGGACATGTATCCCTTCCATAGCATTTTTCTCCCATCTGATGAGAACCACTTGGATGTCATGGCCTCTTTTGCTCCGTGAATGGACCACAGAGAAAATTTCCTTGTCTTGTGTCAAGCTCATTAAAAAATGGAACAAGGGATATGAAGATAGTTATTTTACTATGTCAGCCTCATTAAAAAATGAAGTAGGTTCCCATGAGGATAGTTCTTTTACTATGTCAACATCATTCAAAAATGAAATAGGTATCCATGAGTAGAGTTCCTTATCTTGTGTCAAGCTTCTTTTAAAATGAAACAAGGGATCTAGAGAAAAGTTTTTTTCTTATGTCAAGCTCATTAAAAAATTAAACAAATCCCTTTCCAATTCGAGTCTTTGATTAGATCACGTAAAATCCTAATCGAGTATTTCACTTGATCTTGTAAGTGAACCTTCCTTCCATCCACTTAGGTGAATGAAATGAAGCTTGGGGGAATGTACCTCGAATTGAGTCATTATGCTGGGGGCATGTAAACTTATCTAAAGCATAGTTTATCTTTGTTTCAAGCTTGTGTAAAAATGAAACCAAATTCAAGCACAATTTGTTTTCGTTTCAATATTGTGTAAAAATGAAACCATTCTCACTTTAAATCTAGTGATTGCCATTTTTATCCGCTGATTTTTTCCAGATGAGCCTTTGTTTTTTCATTTCATCATCACCATCTCTTTGGCTGATCATATCATTTCACTTGGTTGTTTTACCCTTGCCTGGGGAACATCTGCAATGAGTGATCTTATTAGCTAGCCCATTGACCATTACATGTTTTGAGCAGTTCCATCATCACTGAAACCAATTTCTATCCTTTTATACCACTCCTTCCTCCAGGTGGAGTCCCCTTTCAGCTCTTTTCAGACTCCAAAAATATCAAAATATTTCCGAGTACTTGTCATTTTGAACTCGTAAAAGTAGATGAATTGATGTCTACTCAGTATAATTTTAACCCTTTTCTAGATTGAGATAGACTATTGCACGAAAAAGGAACACCTTAGTTGAACATGGCTAGGAGATTTTCTCGAATATTATTTTCTACCTTTCTAGGTTTGAGGGACAAATTATGAAAAGGGACATGATGGAGTTTTCTTTTTTATTTCTTTTTCAAACTCTCTAAACATGAAAAAGGCACCGAGTTATTCTTATGTCGAACTCATTAAATCTTTACCAAAAAAACTTATCACCATGACGAGATTGAGTTTCTCCTTCCTAGTACTCATAAAGTTTACTAGGATGGATTCATCTGTCGGATGATCTTATATGACAAGAATATGGTTTTCCTCTTTAATCTTGTGTAAAAATAAAGATGTACTCACTAGAAATAGTGGGGGAAAAATGAAGATGAAACATTGTTTGTATAGGCAGCATGTCGGTCTTGATAATGACACTCTTCTGCTTTCGTGTCGGGTTTGGGATATCCTCGCTTAGTCACTTCTCTTCCCAGGTTTGGGTGATCCATTTTTCCTCTCATCTGACTATTCCACTTCGTCATTATGACCCTTAGTCCTATGTTGAGTTAAATGTTGCCACACTCCAAAGTCATGTTGCTAATATGTTCAAGAGAATTCCTATCTACAGTTTACTACTTATACATTGTATGATATTTTGCTACAATCCTGGATTCTACTCATTTCATTCCACTTTATTCCTTGTTTTGTGTCAATGATGAGGGAATCATTATGACCCTCCTTCGATGGGTCACTTCTTGTCAACTGCAGCTCATTATCCTGGAAGATGAGTTAGAAATTCCCTTTCAGTACCTTAGAGCTTGCATTCCTTAATGACAAGTTCTTCGCATCTGACGACAGGTTTTGGTCATTGGCCTTCAATCAGATGATTCCACTACTGTTTGACTTCAGCTTCATCATCACATTCATGGATTTTATTGTCATACCTTGAGAGCCATTGTCATTATTGGTGGTTTCTATCGTACCTATTAACAGTCCACACCATTGGTCGGTAATCAGGTGGTTTAGCATGTTCGACTTCAACATGTTTATTCGTATGTTAGGATTTGTACATTGATCAAGCTAGGACAGAGTGTAAGACCTTGAGTATTTTTTTTTATGACTCAGGCTACATGAAATTTTGTGTTATTGATGATTGTACACATGTTTCTACTATATGGATGGTTGTGACCATACCGTGAAACTTTATATTTATGTTGATCCTTGTTATCTGGATGGTTGCGCCCATACCATGGATCTTTATCTAGTCTTCATCATTTGGATGGACGTGTCCATGTCGCAGATTCATGTATTGATATCAAATATTTATAGGTATATGTGTCCTTGATTTGCAGGTCTCCTGATAGTGTGTTTACTCGTCCTTTCCAAAAGCTCATAAAGCATCTCAGCCATCACTCCTCGTTCTGCCTTCATGCTTTAGGGGGCATCTGTTCCACAATATTTTTTCATGCCTCCTGCACTTCGCTATGACATACCCTGAAGTGCCCAAAATATGATCATTATACAATATACTCATCCATGTATACAAATCAGATTCCTACGTTATCTTTGCTGGGAAAATATCTAGAGCTTTCCATGAAGAAATGGCTCTTAAAACCCTAAAATGAGAGTCATTGTCATTATGAAGCTCAAAACCATGATGATTTAATGTTGCACCTTGTTAGGCTAATGATGACATCATTCTATTCCCTCTCATAGTCGCGATGGTCTCAAAAAGGAAGTTTTCCCAAAAAGGATGAGAAGCTTCGTGATCTAGAAGCTTCCAGAGCGGCAAGCTAGATGTGGTTTCACATAAATGAGGTCGAATCCTCCTAATTTGACCTCTTGGTCTCATCGTTATGAGCTACCACCTTGAGATGTGGGCTAATCCTATCTTTGGAGGAGGCCTAACTCCCTCTCCTAGCCTATAAATGCCCCCTCTACTATTTCCAAATGGTTGGTTTATGTCCATTTTCAACCCTATGTTGAGCTTGTGCTTAGAGGATATTCATTAGACTTGGAGAAGGAATGTTGGAGATTTTCTTAGCTTGGACTTGTATTAATACTCAAGGAGAGCCTTTCAACATTAAGTCTATGGTTGTAAGTTTCCCTTTATTCTTTTAATAATAATACAACCTCTGGCTCATCTTCCCAAAATATATATCTCCATGTATGTATTAGCTTGGCATTCCTTGATCAGCTAAGTAGGTTATGATTGGATTTTCTATTGGTTTTGGCATGCTTTGTTGGCTCTTGGTCACTTGTGCAGGAACATAAGCACTGAAAGAAGGAAGAACAAGTTCGTGACACAAGCAGTTTGAGGATCTCAACAAAGAAAATCGGATTAGCATCAGAGCAAGGTAGACCATCTTTGTTGTTCTACTTTTCAATTATAATCTTGGAAGATGTCTAGTTGATTTTCACTTCAGTTGCTAGACCCACTCATTGGGCTGGAGGGATCGTCTCTGTTCGCGGAGAGGATTAACCTTTTCAACGCCCCCAAAGCTAAAAATAGATTTTAGATTTCCTTGTAAGATGTTGTAATTTCATAGTCAATCTGGGTTGTTCATTAGGCGGAAATCTGACAGTAGAAGTTATGTTTAATTCATGATATTTTTTGCCCTAGAAGGCAACTCCTTACTATATATGAGAGAATTGTATTGCGACTATGTAGATCTATATTCTGAGTGAGAAATAGAAAGGAGATTGTGTGAAAAGGAAGAGGGAATTACAACGGATCTATTGTAGGTTGTATCTCTTTATTTTGATGGATAATATAAAAGGAAGGACTGGCTATTTCTCTATGGACATAGCCCAAATTGGGTGAACCACGTATATCTGTGTCTCTCTTGTTTTATGTGTTTTCTGTGTTTATATTTCTACGATATTCTATTTGTTCCATTTCTTTGTAATATATAATTTTATAACAAGGGGTATCAGAGTTGAAGCTCTATTTGGATAATAAACTCATAGGAGAGAAAGGTTCCTAGTTCGAGTGGGAGCAATGGTAGAAGATGGTAGGTTTAGGATCGATAAATTTAACAGCCAAAACTACAAGTTGTGCAAGAAGCAGATGGAATATTACTTGTATCAGAAAGATCTGTACCTTCCATTGAGTGGAAAGACAAAGAAGCCAACGAGTATGATAGACATAGAATGGGACATTCTCGATAGAAAGGCACTTGGAACAATACGGTTGTGACTAGCAGTGTCGATAGCCTTTAATATTTGAAAGGAAATGACAACAGAGGGTTTAATGTTGGGATTGGCCAAACTATATGAAAAACCCTTATCCTCAAATAAGGTATTTCTTGTGAAGCATTAATTTAATATGAATATATTAGAAGGTGGATATGTTGCTGATCATTTAAATGAATTTAATACAGTTACCAGTTAGTTACATTCTGTAGGGATAAATTTTGATGATGAAGTTAGGGCGTTGTTATTTCTGTGCTCATTGCAAGAAAGTTGGAATGGTTTAGTTATGGCCGTTAGTAACTATGTCTTTGGATCTAGTACCTTAATTTTTGATGATGTTGTTGGTGCAATCCTTAGCGGGGAAATGTGAAGAAAAAGCTTTGGTGAGACATCAGGAAATGCTTTGGCTACAAAGACTAGGGTTAGAAAAATGGAAAGAGGAAAGAGCCCAGGATATCGCAGTAAGTCAAGGAAAGGAATATGCAAGTCCAGATCGAGGATAGTGTGCTGAAAATGTGGGAAGAAATGACACCTAAAGAAGGAGTGCAAGTCTCAGAAGGGAAAAGAAGGAGACACGCAATGAGAAAGCAATCATGAAGCAAATGTGACTAGTGATGTGTTGCAAGATGCTTTGATTCTTTCATTAAAATATATTATTGATGCCTGGGTGGTAGATTCAGGGGCCTCATTCCATGCCACACGTGATAGGAAACATTTTCATGATTATGTTCAAGGAGATTTTCGACAGGTTTGATTGGGTGATGATAAACCCTATAAAATCATTGAAATGGGTACAATTTTCAAACAAGAGTAGAATGGAAATCGATGGTTATTGAAGGAGGTAAGGCATGTTCCAGATCTGAAGAAAAATATAATTTCAACATGGAAGTTGGGAGGTGAAGGCTATGTAATGAATTTTATAGATAAAACCTGCAAGGTCACTAAAGGAGCACTGGAAATAGAAAAAGGATAAAAGTTTGGTACATTGTATTTATGTAATGTTATTTCTAATTCTGTTAATGCTTTAACCTCTACACGAACAGATATGGCATTGTGGAATTATAGGCTCAGGCACATGAGTGAGAAGGGGATGTAGATTCTTCACTCAAGAAATTTTTTGCCAGGTTTGAAGCATGTTGATTTGGAATTCTATGAGAATTGTGTTAATGAAAAACAAAAGAGAGTCAGATTCCTCAGAGTTAGGAAAAAAAAGAAGAGCGGAAAAATAGAGCTTGTGCATACATATGTATGGGGACCTGCTCAGGTATCATCTCTCAATGACTCTCGTCATTATGTTACTTTTATTGATGATGCAACAAGAAAAACCAGGATTTATTATATTCGAAATAAATCTGATGTATTTGATACTTTCATGAAATGGAAATATTTGTTTGAAAATAAGGCAGGAAAAAGATTGAAGTGTCTTAGATCAAACAATGCAGGTGAATATTTTAGCAAAGATTTTGATACGTACTGCTCAGAGAATGGAATTCGCATAGAGATGACAGTTCTAGGAACACCACAAGAAAATAGTGTGTCAGAAAGGATGAACAGGACAATCATGGAGTGTGCAAGGTGCATGAGATTGCATGTAGGATTGACTTTATAATTTTGGGAAGATGTTGTAGATACTGTTGTTTATCTAATAAATAGATTTCCTTCAAGTTCCATGGATGGTGGTATTCTATAGGAGGCATAGATAGGTAAGAAGGTAAACTACTCATTTTTGAAGACTTTTGGTTGTGAAGCCTTTGTTCACATTAATAAAGAAAATAGAACAAAGATTGAGGTAAAATCAAAGAAATGTACCTTTATTGGATATGGTGTTAATGATTTTGGTTATCGATTTTATGATTATGAAAAGCACAAAATCATTAGGAGAGTAGATGTCATATTCAATTAAAAGGCTTTGTATAAGGATCAGATGCAAGAAAAGAAACAAGAAAAAGAAAACATAGAATTCACAATGCTTGATGAGATCAAAGAAAAAGTGAAGGTGCCTGAAAATCATAATGATCAACAACCTAAACAACAATAACCACCACAATGGCAAAAAGAACCTCAAACACCTAAAAGTGGTGTTAGAATATTTACTAGGATAAGTAGACCCCCTGAACGATACTCTCCTTAATTATATTATCTATTGTTGACTAATTGTGGTGAACCATAGTGTTATGAAGAAGCAGTGTAGGTAGAATCCAGGAAGAAGTGGGAGCAAGCCATGAAAGAAGAGATGGATTCCTTAATACATAACTAGACATGGGACGTAGTCTGGTTTCCTGCAAGTAAAACAACATTGCAGAATAAATGGGTTTATAGGTTTAAGGGAGAAAGTGGAGGTAGAAAAAGGTGTAAATCTAGACTTGTGGTGAAGGGGTTTGCACAGAAAAAGGGTATAGACTTTCATGATATATTTTCTCCTGTTGTTAAAATGACTTTAGTCAAAACTATTTTAAGTCGAGTAGAAGTTGAAGGCTTGCATCTTAAGCAGATATTTGTAAAGACAACATTTCTCAATGGGGATTTGGAGAAAGAGATATATATGCAGCAGCCACAAGGATATGATGCAAAAGGGAAGGAGAAACTAGTGTTTAGGTTGAAGAAGAGCATGTATGTCTTAAAATAGGCTCCAAGGCAATGGTACCTAAAATTTGAAAAGTTTATGTCTGAACAAGGTTATTCTAGATGTCACTCTGATCATTGTGTTTATCTCAAAAGAAAAAATGATGGCATCTATATTATATTGTTATGTTATGTAGATGACATGCTTGTTGCAGGTTCTAACATCTAGGAAATAAATGTTTTCAAAAGAAAATTTGAAAACTCATTTGCATTGAAGGATTTCGGTGCTAGAAAACAAACCCTTGGTATGAGAATAACTAGAGACAAGAAGAATCACAAATTAACATTGTCTCAGAGTGAGTACATACAAAAGGTGTTGAAAAAAATTAATATGCAGAATGAAAAACTAGTTAGTATACCTTTGGCTAGCCATTTCAAACTAAGGAGGTGTGTCCCAAGACTCAAGAAGAAATGGATTATATGTCTAAAGTTCCATATGCATCAGTAGCTGGAAGCTTAATATATGAAATGGTTTGCACAAGGCCTAATATTGCACAAGTAGTGGGAGTTGTAAGTAGGTACATGAAAAATCTAGGAAAGGAACATTGGATGGTAGAGAAGTGGATTTTCAGGTATTTGAGAGGTACCACAAATCAAGAATTACGCTTTGGTGGTTCAAGCATTGCTCTACAGGGATATGTTGATGCAGATATGGAGGGTGATAGAGATAAAATGCAGAGCACCACAGGGTATGTGTTTATTGTAGGTGGAACAATTGTCAGTTGTTTTTAAAAACTACAAAGTGTTGTTGCACTCTCAACGACGGAAGTAGAGTATGTTGCTGCTACAGAAGCTAGTAGAGAAATGATTTGGTTACAAAGGTTTCTGGATGAATTTGGTAAGAAGTTGGAGTTGGGTAGGTTATATAGTGATAGCCAGAGGGCCATACATCTTGCAACAAACTCTGCATTGCATTCCAAGACTAAGCATATATAGCTCAAGTACCATTTCATATGATCAGTGTTGGAAGATGGACAGTTGAAGCTGGAAAAGTACACACTAGCTAGAATCCTGTAGATATGTTAACAAAAGTTGTAACCAGGGATAAATTGAGGTTCTGCTAAGTTTCAATTGGTCTTCAAGTATGATGATGAAGATGAGAAACAATCAGGTCCAAAATGGAGTCATTTTCCAACAAATGAAGCAGCGGTGGAGTTGCTATAATCAGTCTCCAAGTGGGAAATTTTTGGGTGTGGAGCGTGATTATGTTCCTTATCCAGACGTATTGTCACATTGGACCCCATTTAGTAATGTGGTACCAATTCCTCTGGTTTATGTGCGCCGCCAGAGGGGGTCCATTTATGTAGTGCCCTCGAAGCTAAAAATAGATGTCAAATTGCCTTGTAAAATGTTGTAATTTCATAATCAATCTGGGTTGTTCATTAGGTGGAAATATTATGGTAGAAGTTATGTTTAATTTAGGGGTTTTCTTTCCCCTAGAAGGCAACCCCTCACTATATATGGGGGAATTGTATTGCATCTACATAGATCTATATTTTCAGTGAGAAAGAGAGAGGAGATTGTGTGAGAATGAAGATGGAATTACAACTACTCTGTTGTAGGTTGTATCTCTTCATTTTGTTGGATAATATAAAAGGAAGGACCAATTTTTCTTCAAGGATGTAGCCCAAATTGGGTCAACCACGTATATATGCGTCTCTCTTGTTTTATGCAGTTTCTATGTTTATATTTCTGCAATATTTTATGTGTTCCATTGCTCTGTATTATATAATTTTCTAACATTGGAGATTCAATATTGTCTTGCCTTCACCAAAGTGTTCAACAATCAATGAAGTGTGTGCCTCCTTTATGATATTGTTTCTTTCTCCCTTTGGAACACATAACTTCCCCAAATGATACAACACATTGTTCTATACATGATAATCCAACTGTTCTATTTGGTTTCCTTGACTCAAGCTTTCATACACATATTGAAAGTCACTATCATTTGCATATTTTTCAATGTAACTTTCATGTAAAACATAATTTTGCTTGAGTATAATAGATGAATTTACAATAGGCCTTGAAAGCATATCATCTACCTTATTATACATTCCCTTTTTATACCTGATAACCAAATGAAATTGTTGTAGAAAACCCATCCATTTGAAATGCCGTGATTGTTGTAACTTTGAATGCGACTGTAAGTATTGTAATGGTTGATGATTGGTATGGATAATGGTGTCTTTTCCCATCAAGTAGTGTTTCCATTTTTTGAAACTTTGTACCAATGTGTAAATTTCTTTGTCCTAAGTAGGATAGTTAGTTACAACTCCATTAAAAATTTCACAATGAAATGAAATGGGCTTACCATGTTGCATAAGAACTTCTCCCATGGCATAATCACTAGCATTTGTCTAAATATCAAATGTTTCTCTAAGATATGGAAGAGCCAATACCAGTGTTGAAATGATCTTTTTCTTTAAAGCATCAAATGCTTTCTGTTGCACATCTCCCCAATTGAAGACTTGCTTGACACTTATCAATGCATGTATGGAGCTGCAATGGAAGAAAAATTATCAATAAATTTCCTGCAATATTGTGCTGCCCCTAAAAAGCTTCTTACCTCTGTAACTGTATTGGGTTTGGGACAATTTGGAATGACATCAACTTTAGAGGGGTCGATCTTCAGCTCACCGCCTCCAAAAATGTGTCCCAAATACACTAAAGAGGTCTTGCCAAATTCACACTTTGACATCTTTAAAAACAACTGTTTTTTTCTCAAGACATCAAGTACTTTATTTACATGCATGACATGTTCATCTATGGATTCCCTGAATATAAGTATATCATCTAAGTACACAATAAAAAATTCATCTAGAAATGGTCTCAATACATCATTCATAACTCTCGTGAAAGTATCTGGAGCATTTGTAAGACCGAAAGGCATAACAAGCCACTCAAACAATCCTTGTTTAGTTTTAAATGTGGTTTTCCAAATGTCCTCTTCAGATATCCTAACTGGATGATAACGACTTCGTAGATCTTAGTGAAATACTTTGCATACCTCAATTGATAAAGAAAATCATCAATTCGTGGGAGTGGATAATGATTCTTTACTGTGATTTTGTTTAGTGTATGAAAATCCACACACATGCACCGTGTCCTATCCTTATTTGGCACCAAGACAATGGATGAACCACATGGTGAAGTAGATGGGCGTATGATACCTTCGTTCAACAATTTTTTAATTTTCTTCTTGATTTCCATGCTCTCCATAATCGACATGTGATACATGCCAATATTTGGAAGTGGAACATCCTGATGTTGTTGTATCTCATGTTGAATTCCCCTCTTGGGAGGTAACCCATTTGGGTCCTAAAACATCTCTCCATGCTTTGTTACCATATCAAACAAATCAGATTTCAATTTTTCATCACAACCTTAAAAAGATTCATAATCAATATCATTATTTTTATTGATCATGAGAAGCATAAAATTTTTTACTTGCATTTACTAGTCTCTTCATCTGCCTTGCATTAACCAAAGAAATGTTCATCTTTTTGTGTTGGGCTCTCACAATGTACTCCACCCGATTCCTGAGCAATAAGTATTTTTTTTCATGGCAATAAAATACTTCTTTCCTATCATACAAATATGGACTACCCAAAATGATTCTTGAGATGTCAAGTGGAACTACATCTAACTACACTTCATCAATGAACTTTTCAGTAATGGCGAACTTGAACAAATACTTCCTTGTAACCTGTAAGTTTGCATTGTTAACTATCAAACCCAATGGATATGGATTATGATGAGGTACAGTTTCAAGGTTTGTTTTCTTAACCAAGTCTTCTGAAATTAAGTTTGATTATGACCCACTATCAAATAATGCATTAATCACTGTATGATTTTAAATTACCCTTACAAGAAACAAATCTATTCTTGATTCTTCATTTGGAGTGTTGTTTTCGCTATGCGAGGAACTAGTTCTTGCAACAAATTCTTTCCCTTTTGTGACCATGGCAGAAATCTTGGTCTCATCACCAGAATCTGGACCAAGGTCATGTTGTTTTGTAGTGGTCATCTTTTGTTTTCCCTTATTGTTTTGCTTCTCGAGCCTTAGTTTGGGATTTAATTTTTAACAATGGGCTTCATCATGCCCATCTTTGGAACAATGTTGGCATATGGTTTTCTCCTCTTCTTTCTTCACACTTCAGTTTTTCTTCCCCTTCCATTTTCCACCCTTGTCTTTCTCCTTACCCTTGAAAGGATTCTTCTTACTACCCTCTTCCCGAACGTTCTTCCCCCTTGCTCCAAGGTGTGTGGCTTGCAAACAAAACTCATCCAAATTTCTTGGATTCAATATAAGGATAGTATGTTTCAAATAGGAATGTAAACCTCCAATATATTTCAACAATGTATCTTGGGAATTCAAGTTTACTCCTAACAACAAAGCCCTCTTTATAAACTCCTGGGTATAGTCTTGCACTGTTTTTCCTTTAAGATGCCTACAATTCTACCAACTCATAATGGATTTTTGAATATAGGATAAAGGGTAAAACTATCTTTTAATTGCATAAAAAAATTCAACCCAAGAAATAGATATTTTTACCATGAATTCACATTTCCTCTTGAGTCTTTGCTTCCCACTAGACTAATGCTACTCCTTCTAGCCTCAATGAAGCCAACTGGATCTTTATGTCATCTTCTTGAAGGTTCTGCATTCACTTCACCATTGTGCATGGGAAGTTCAAACACAATGTCCAATTTGAGTAAGGGATTTTTTCCTTTTGGGGTTTGCAAATGAGTATGGACAGTTTTGGTGGTGAAAGTGGAAGATGTTTGAGATGTTGAGGATGGTGAAGATGATGAGGAAAATGGTGTAAATGGAGGTGGATTTCCTCCATTACCCTTGGAATCCTTCTTATCATATTTTTTGTCTCCTGAGCTTCCTTCTCCATGTGGATGTTTAGAACTCTCTCCAACCACTCTAGTGTTCCTCTCTTCATAGAGGACTCTAACCATCTTAGTTAAAGTGTAGAAATATTTCTTGAATTGTTCCTCTTCTAAAGAAGGAACTTCAGGCTCTCCTTCTCCAGACATAATGGCTTTGGATTTAGGCTTAGAAACTGGTACTTATTTTACCTCTTCAATCTTAGTTGAAGGCAAAACTTGAGGAGTTTCAAGTGCCGCTGAAATTGTAACTTTGGGTGGTGGAGATTGTGGTTGTATGGCTCTCCTTCTTCTGGGCATTACCTCAAGAGTTGGAACCAATAGTTTCCCTTCTCCTCTCTACAACTTTAACGTTGTAAGCATCACAATTTTGCAACCATTAAAAACCTACTTGCACAAAACTTAGGCAATCAAGAAAATAAACTTGTCCTTGATACCAACTTGATCTGTTATTGAATGTTAGTTTTGTTTTTATAATTCCAATTACAGATTTATAAACACCTATTTGTTCATTTCTTCCTATGCAAAGGTTTCCTTAGGTTGTTTGGTGATTGTAAATAGGTAAATTTCATCAAGTTTAATGTGACATTCATGATAAAAATAGCTTAAAAGAATAATGCTAAAAAACAACAATAAAAAGTACAACAAACCATCAATTGAACACTTTAACACAGTGTTTTAATGAAGGAGTTGACCACACTTGTGCTAATCGCCTTGGTCCAACATCCATGGCTCGGGCCTCTATATTAGCTCAATATGGAAAAAAATGTTGTTTACAAAGCTATACTACAATTTATACCTGCACCAATGTGTTCAGAATGTTGAAATTAGCTAGGAACATCTTTTCCTGAGCTCAATTTGGTCCAAAAATGCTCTAGATATGGCTCAAATAGTTTTTCCCTACAAATTCTCCTCCAAATCGGGAAGAACTCCAGTTAGGGATGCTAAATTTGCGGCCAGGCCCAAAAATAGAAAAATCCACCAAAATTCTGTCGTTTTAAACTCGATCTTAATTAATTATTAAATGGGTTTAATTAAATATTAATCTGTAATTAGCACTGTGACTGTGCAGTTAATGCTAAATGTAATCCTGGTGGTCTGGAGGAGTGGACACATGGCATTAACTGTCATGATTTGTTAGTGTTTTCCACGGAGACAAATGACCTCCACCGTAACTGTCAGAGTATGCGTTCACATGGCGTGAATTAACTATCAAGTTAAGCTTTGTGGAGCTGCTTGCTTTACCTATTTACGATAACCATTGTTGTGATCACACGGGGAGGGCTAGCCTGCGGCTGCCCCCTGAACCGCCAATCTTGAACGTAATACACGTTAAATGTATGTGTGGCACTATATTGGTTAAACAAAAAACATAGCAGAGTTGGTTGAAGGCTTTGGTCTATGGATATGATGTCACATGGTCGAACCGTGATGCCTCCATACAATTTTGTTAAACTGTGCCAAGTCTCCTTAGGCCATTGGGAGGTGCCAATGTTCGGATCATTTTTCTGAGACAAACCGATCATTCAAGTTTCAAGCCATTTTGAGAACTTTGATTTTTGATCTAAATATTGAGCGCATGCTCAATATGACATTGAGATAAAACCTACAAAGCTCATTAGAGGTCAAGGAGTAGTCAAAGTTTTGGCTGAGTCAAACTTTCATGCATTAGATATAAAATTTGGAGCTACTCTTGATGAACAAGAAGATATGGTGACTCCATATATATCAAATCATTTTTGTACTTATCCGTGGTATGTAGACATTTTGTATGTTTTACAAAATTTATAAGCTCCCCCTGGCTTGACAAAAACCAAGGCAAGGTTTCTAAAATTGAAGGTTGTTAATTTCTGCATTTTAGATCAAGCCTTGTATTGGAAGGATGTTGGAGGTATTTTGTTGAATTGTTTATTGAAGGATGAAGCAAATAAAATCATCGAATAATTTCATCAAGGTGACTACAGAGAACATCAGTACTAGAAAGCCACAACAAACAAAATCTGGAGAGCTAGTTTTTATTGCCCTGCCTTGTTTGCAAACATTCATAAAAAGGTTTCAACTTGTCATCAATGTGAGATTTTTGAATGTAAGAGAAAAATTTTACCTCTACCTTTGAAACCTATCTCAGTGGAGGTGTCTTTCCAATAATGGGGTTTAGATTTCATTGGAGAAATTCATCCAAGTTCATCAGCTCAACACAAGTGGATCCTGACAACAACAGACTACTTCACCAAATGGATTGAATCCATTCCAACCAGACAAGCTACAAATTTTGTAATCATGCAATTCCTTGGAGGTCATATTCTCTCTAGGTTTGGTTGTCCCCATAAAATTATTACAGATAGTGTTGTTACCTTTAAATAAAAAATCAAGTTCAATTCTTTTAAGAAGTGTCACATTGTGTTAGGACATTATATTGCCTATTATCCTCAAGGAAATGGGTTAGCAAAGTCTTCTCACAAATCATTCGTAAACATCATAAAGAAAAACAAGAAATTACTACAAGAAAACAAGAAATCCTGGCATAAGAAATTAATAAATGCTTTATGGGCTGATAGGATAAGTACACAAAATTTGATTGGAATATCACCTTTCAAATTGGTTTATGGAATAGATTCAATTTTCCTTGTTTCCCTAGGAATTCCAGTACTTCCATTATTGGAGGACAAGGAATTAGAACCAAATGATGTCAAGAGAAGGATCAATCAATTAATAAATTTGCACCAGATAAAGGAAGGACTTTATAAAAATGCGTAGGTGATATAGGACAAAATCATGAGAATTCATGATAGAAGGGTAAAGGAAGATGGTTTACATCTAGATGACGTTGTTCTAAAGTGGGATGCCAAGAATGAAGAGAAAGGGAAGCATTGGAAGTTTTACAGTTTGTGGAAATTCCCTTAGAGGATTGTTTTTGTTCTTGGAACTCATGCATTTTTGTTAGAAGATTTGACTGGAGAAACACCACCAAGAGGACAAGTTAATGACAGGTTACTCAAGCTATATTTTTGTCAGGCGGATAAATCGTTCCTGTGGACAATACTGATCTCCCTAGTATCCACTGATATCTAGTGACAAGCAAAACAAACAAATTCTATCTTTCTCTAAATATTGCGATTTATAAATAAAAGCCAAGAGATGTTTTAGACCCTACCTCGAGTCCAATGCCAGTTTGTGGAAGCCATGCTCCGTTCATCCAAATGAGCTCCCTTTTAAAGAACCTGCAAACACAAATAGGCACACATCAAATAACATAGAGGATGATTTATTGAGAAAAATGAATCTGATTGTATTAACTTTAAACAAAGAAGAACTTTACAACCTTGGTGCCTTGATGTTGTACAAGATCCTCCCAGGGTCCAGCAATAATCTCCTCTATATTGGAAAGCTTCAGTCTTTTCCCAAAGAGATCAAAAGGTATGTAATCTCTCCTCTCAAGCTCAATTAGGAAGTGTAAATTCCAACAGAATTTACCCTCAAAAATATTCATCTTTCAACCTCCCTAGCAACCAGCCCAATGCCTCATTTTATAGTGCAGAGGAAGGAAGTTACCAGGTCCACCTTCAAAGGGATAAGCTCCTCTCATCAAGGGGTTAGCTCCTTTAGTTATGGGATGCATGAACCACCTAGGAGCGAACTTGCCACCTCAAGATTCCTTCTAGAAGCATCCAGAATTAATCCAAAGTGAGTTTTTAATAATAAACTTGCGCCTTTTTGACTTTTACAGGGGTCCACACCCTTTCCTTTAGAGACAGAGTGGGCAAGTCTGCAAGGGACATGACCAAGGGGTGTGGGACCGTAGGCAATGGTAAGAGAAAGTGCAGAACTAGAGTTTTAGAGATTTTCAAATACTTTCTCTCATTTTTAAGGCTTGACATGAAGAGCTGAGGTTTAAGACTTGCATAGGAGGACAGTATGAGTGGTGATAGACTCACACTGACTGCAGAAAGTCATGGTGACAATATTTTGTGTAACAGATTGCCCCCTAAAGTGCGAAGTCTATAATAGATGGTATTTGTCATCAAAGAAGAGTGAAGTACTTTATCATTTCGAGGATCATCTTGTGGAGAGCCTGGTTGGAACCTATAAAAACATTCAATACAAAACATATATATGAGATCATATCATTGCTGAGGTAGGAATTCCTATACTCATATCAAAACTAACTAGAAAACTAACTAAACTGCTTTGATATAGGAATGATCTTGTAATACATCACAAGTATAGACACATGTAGACATAGTATGGGCACAACCATCTATTTATAAATAGTCCACTGTATAATGAATAACAAAATTCCTTGCAACCTAGATGGTGGAGACTAGATCCAGGGTCTTGATTTCTACTTCCTCAAATAGTACAATTCTATCCATGTGAATGAATGTGTCGAAGTCGAACATGGTAGAAACCACTTGATTAACAGTCAATGATGTAAATTGTTAACAAGTGTGAGAGAAACCACCAGTAATGTCAATGGCTCTCAAAGTACTCAGTACAATGCATGAAATGTGAATAGATGTGTTGATGTCGAACATGTCACAGAATCCTTTGAACGAAGGTCAATGATGCAACCTATCGTCGAAGGCGAGAAACCTGCCATTGAGGCATGCATATCCCAAGGTATTGACGGTTTCTAGATCATCTTTCTAGATAATGAGCTGAAGTCGATAGAAATCAATCCGTCGTAGGCAAGCCCACAACACGAAATCATAGATCAAGTTTGAAGAAATATGGTTGCAAGGATTGACTCAAGGATGGTCAAAATGGATGAAAAATATTTTGCACATGAATGGTTTATTTGCACTGACCTCTTGAACACATAATGACACTGCAGATGTTTTGGTGACAATTGACCCAAAGCTAATACCCAGAAACCAGCTGAAGACTTTCAATATGGTTTTATTAACTTTTAGGCAAAGGATTTCCCAACCCAAGTGAACAAAAAGTTTCGTGTTCAAGACTGGTTAAATGTTTTTCGGAGACACAAAGTATGACAAACAAGTTCATTTCTCTCTCTTTTCCCCCACTAGTTCTGCCAAGTACCTCTTTACTTTTGACAAGCTTGAGGAGGATAACATTTGCTTGATTATAATCTCATCCTTCGAATGAGTCCAACTTAGTTTAAATTTGAACCCTAAAGGGCGTGGTTCATTCCTATTTGTAATTGAATAGGTCCTTTACTGTTAAATTTTAACGAGTCATGTATAGGAGAAACTCAATGTTTTTCAATTTTAGGGATTCTGAAAAAACTTAAGAAAACTCCATGGTTGTCCTTTTTCGTAAATTTGTGTCTCCCAAGCCCGAAAAAGTATAAAATAATACTTGAGAGAACCACTTGACCATTACGATCAAGGATTAGTTTTCATTATTAGTGTCTCTGATTTGAAAAAGTAAAAAATCAATCAATGACACGTCGTTTTATAACCAATATCAAATTTGAAATGACAAAAATCTAGCAATCTTTTCGTGTTTATACGGTCAAAAAAGAGTTGTAAGTGGACTGTCTTTTTAATTCCATTTTAATGAGCTTAAAAAGAAAAACTCGACATTCTTTTCATATTTTAGGAGTCAGAAAAGAGCTTAAAGATGACTCAAATGTTTTTGTCAAAAATGATCAATTTTGCCTGAAAAATCCGATATCTTGCACAAAAACTCAAACATAACTCATATCTATTTAAAATAAATAAAAATGCTTCAAAAGTTACCTCTTTAATGTGACAAATAAATAAATTAAAAATTCATTTATTCAAAAAATCTTACAAAAAGGGCTTTTGTAAATTCATTTTCACTGTTTGAATTCAGAGTGAGAAAGAGAGCTTTTGGGTAAGAAACTTCCCGTGAAGATTGCGGAAAATCCGTCTGCTGGAATCGAACACCGTCACCTGCAGGTAATCCAAATAACTTCACTCTTGCATTTCAACCGTTTGAATTTTGTTTTTAGGTTTATATTTTGATTTTTAGGAAGAATTTTTTTTTAAAAGTCTGTGCGCGGGGGTCCACAGGCATAGCAAGCTAAACCTGCGGACCCCGACTTTTTCCCACGGAGGAAAAAGCTAGGGGCCCGCACCTGTTTTTCAGGCAGAGTGTGGACCTAGGCACTGTATCTAACTAGAGAGTGTGATCCCTGTTATCACTTAGGTTGTCCTTAAGCTCCGGAAAAGGATACGGCCGAGGTAACCAAAGACCAACTTTGGACTGCAGGTTCTAGCCCACCTGTAACCAGAGAGGGCTCTCTCTTTCAGATTTAGGTTTGTTGAAAAAGATTTTAGGCTATTTATTGAGTTCAAGGGTTTTTGTTCTGATTTTGGTTGGAAAATTGATGTTCTCAGGTAGAGAGGTGGAGCATAGTCTGAAATTTCAAACCATTGGGCGTGGTGTCGAAAAGGAGGACCGTTGGTGCGTTTTCTTGGTCCCAACAGAGAAAATGGAGCAAGGTAGCTGCAAATGAAACAATGTTTTAGGTTTAAAGGATGGGATGAATGCTAAGTAATGAGGGGCAGTTAAGAATCCCTCAATCAGCTTAACAGGGGAAGATAACAGAGCTCTACCTAGGGCCAGTAAAGAATCCCTAGATAATCGGCACACACAGGTGAATCGGGGTAAATATGAGCTAGAAGGAATTCATATTCATTACCAATTCATTCAGAGGAAAACATAAAGAAACAATAGAAATTGAGCATAGAGTGTATTTAAACAAATTCTAAGTTAATCTTTCTTTCTGCTATTTAGATAATGGTAAACAGTAAACAGAGGTAAGAAGCACTTATTGTATCAGGTTGCAGCACAAGAATTCCATCTTCAGTCTCCAGAAAAAACATTAACAGCACATCAAACAGTATCTTCTAAGAACTTTTGGCAATCTTTGATTACAGAAACAACTTCAGGTATACAGTGCGAGTCTCTAGTGAAAAATACCAATTTACCAACCCTTGAAACAATGCTGAGGGCGGTATATATAGGGAAAACTATATATAATTTGTTTATTACATCTTGACCTAAACAGGTCCTAAAGAATAATTAATCTGACCTAGTCCTATCTGAAATAAATGCATGAAAATATCTTTGGCTGCACTGGGGGCTACCGTATCAAAATGAAGTGAATGTGCTTGTCCTCGGTGACTTGGTGTAGTTGCCTCTGCAATAACTATGCATGGGTTTCTGTTCTTTGTTGTTCGGCCGCCTTAAATGTTTTAGCTGTGATTTGAAGGTAGGGATGGGCTTACACTTATTTATTTGACTTTGCTGAGGGGGCTCATCAATGTTTAGTTGTTTCGAGCCCCTAAAAATCTTGACTGGTACTCTTTGACGTCTTTTTCTTCCTCTGATACTCTTTGGCAATAAACCAGGTTGCTGCTCTGATGTGCTGTTGTTAAATCAGAATTTAATGGCCACTGTTTAGCGTCTGTTTCCTCTAGAATTGTCTTCTACTCCTTTCCGCATGCTTCGCGAAGAAAAACGGGTCATTCGGCGCCTTTCGGGCTTGCTCAGGTCTGCGCAATGAGAAGATTCCCCATTTTGACTCATTTTATCCAGCGATGCACGATTTGCGCTAGGCGCAAATTGCGCAACAAAACTGCCTCAAAAACTGATTTCAGGGCTCCAAAGTGCGATTTTTGCCCTTCGCGCCAAAATTACTGATGACGTCAGCATGAAGGACCTCGTACGGCGGATGACATGGCAGGATGACGTCAACATGATGATGTCAGTATGTACGGAGGTGACGTGGTAGTACGACGGGTCTGATGATGTGGCTGGACACGTGGCAGGGACGTGGCAGGGTGACTCGGTGGTACGGTGGCAGGAGGCCACATAGGCAGATGACGTGGGGCTTATGTCATAGGGGGGAGGGCGGTAAGTGGTTTCTGGGCACACCGCCTTTGGGCATGGGTGGTTTTGTCAGAGGGGGCTCCGCCACAGCCCAAAAGGTGATGCGTGGCAGGTGTATGGCGGGAATACTGCCCATCTCCCGGATGCTAACCTTCGGGCGGCTTGGGAGATGGGAACACCCGCCCATCGTTGATTTGTGGGGCGGGTGATCGGATGGTTGGCGGCGAATGTGAAGTGGCGGCGGTATAAGGGTGGGGATCCGGGGGATATTCCCATTTTAATGTGGCACGGCGGGGGTAAAAAACAATGGTTTATGTGGGTTTTTTGGGGTTAAAATGAGTGCGGGTTAATGTTTTATAAATGGATTTTTAGAATAAGGGAAAAAGTGGGTTTTTTTAGGGTTTTAGGGCTAGGGGAGAGGTTGTTAGCATGACCAGGTGTCATTTAACTCCTGCTATGACACAGATGGGCTAAAAACAACCCCAGATAGACTGCTTTTTCCCTGACTTAGAAGAAATATGGCTATAATGCCAGGGAGGGGATATTTACATAGGGGAGTATTATATACATAGTTTTAGCAGGGGAAGGGAAAACTGATAGGGAGTTATGTACTAGAGTTAGTAGTTAATATGGAGATGATAAGAAAGCGCTAAGGTAAGGGACCTTAGGCTGTTTTTGGGGAAAAGAACTTGAAAAGAAATGAAATCCTTGAGCGAAGTAGATCTTCACCAAGGCAGCTGATATGGAGAATGATGGAACTAAGAGGAATCAAGCAGATCTTGACCTCTTTGTGGAAGTTAGTAAATGACTTGGGAAATGAGAAGAAGGGGAAGTTAGTTATGTCTAGCGCGAGCTCCCCCAGATGAAAACTGTCTGATAACTGTGATCTAAAAAAGATAAAACGCTTTGTAACACAAAATTGATCATAAATTATCATTCTGCAACCACAGAAGCTACCTACCCAATGTACCTTCCTAACATTTTTTCTTCTTTTTGGGTGGGTGCACTTAGACTTGCAGTCCCTGATTTACAATTTTTCTTTTGAATGCTTTCCTATCTAAATCTACACTTATTTCTGCCAAGGGCCCAGATTAAGCAGTTGGGTCCCTTTGATTCTCTACCTATCTACAAATCTGCCAAGATTAAACTGTCTAGACAGATACATTCTCTATATTCTAAACATGAAATTGAAAGCTAGGGAGACCAAGATTAGACTGTTTGGATCTCCCTTAAATGAAAACTCTTCAAAACTGGAACAACTCATCGAAATTGGAATATAGCAGTGCATTTGGACTAAGCACACTTCATGGCATCTTGTGGAAATATGGAACACTGTAGCCTGCAAAGTATGACATATTTGGCATGTAAAAATGTCAATCATGAAAGATGAAACCCTGTTGCAACAGGAGGCTAACAGTGGCTCCACATGGGGATGGCTTCTCCTTGTGAAAAGCCAAGAACAACAGGTCAGACTGCCTTGATTCTTCTATTTGTTGTTGTAGACTGGAAACACTTCTTTGTTCTGGCTGCTAAAAATGTGAAACTTTGAAATCTGAAACATTCTCTGCTCAACTAAGTTACTGTGAACTGTATAGCATGGCCTGCTTTCTTCTGCGTGCTTGATAACTATGTACAATGCTGCTGGAAGACTACAAATAGTTCTTTTCTACCATGAATTGCTTGTAATGTGGCAGCTTTCCTCTTGTTGTTTTGTTGAAATTGGTGTAGAGACAGAGCCTTTAAAACTGGAATACTTGCATTGGCTGTGTCTTCATAAAATTTACTGTTGTTCCTTAAGCAATCGGCCTGCTTGTAAAAAATAAAAACAGAATGCTAATATATACAAATATTACTGTACAAAGATATATACAAAGCTGCATTATGTCCCTTAAAAGGGGTCATGGTAATGCTTCAGCATACGACCATTAACAGGGCCTTATTCAATAGTGTTGTCCTCTATAGACCTGAGAAAATAAGTGTTATTTCCCTGAACAACAGAGACAACAAATGATCCTTTCCATAAAAAATCAAACTTAGCATGTTTACCCTTGTCTTCTCTTCTTGAATCCCACCTTAGAACTTTGTCACCAATACTGAAATCCTCAGCCTTAACTCTCTTATCAAACATCTTTTTGAGCTTTTCTTGCAAAATTTGAGCTCTGTCGTAAACTTGTTCTCTGGTTTGCTGAAGATGAATGGTCTGATTTATTCTTCTTTGAATGTCATTTGGTTCAGCCTGAATCTCTTGTAACAGCTTGATAGTAGGAATGCCCAAGGATGAAGGAAATCTGGCCTCAATGCCGTATACCAGCTCATAAGGGCTCATCCCAATTGATATTTTGCTTGAAAGTCTGTCTGCCCATAGGGCATTTATCTGTTTTTTGTGCCAGTTCTTCTTGTTTTCTTCTAGCACTTTCTTTATGATGTTGATGAGACTTTTGTTTGAAGATTCTGCCAGGCCATTACCTTGAGGGTAATAGGCTATAGAGTGGCCCAGGGTGATATGAAACTTATGGCAGAAACTAATCATATTTTTGGACTTAAAGGCAGCGGCATTATCAGTGACGATTTTCTCAGGGAAGCCAAATCTAGAAAGGATATTACACTCAAGGAATTGGATAATGATAGTGTCATTAGCTTTTCTACAGGGAATGGCTTCAACCCACTTAGTGAAATAGTCGGTGGTTGTGAGGATCCATTTCTGCTGGCCTGAGGAATAGGGATGGATTTCTCCAATGAAGTCAAGACCCCATTGTTGAAAAGGTTGTTCGGTTGAGATGGGTTTAAGGGGTAGGGGTAACAACTTTCTCTTGCCCTCAAAAATTTGGCATTTGTGACATGACATGGAAAACTTCTTTACATCTGCAAAAAGAGTGGGCCAATAGAAACTAGCCCTTAAAATTTTATCAGCAGTGGACTTCCAATATAGATGTCCTCCACAGTCACCTGCATGGAATTCTTTCATGACATTGTTAGTTTCATTCATGGTTAAACAATTAAGCAATATACCTTCATTACTTCTCCAAAACAATGCACTATCTATGACACAAAACTTTAAAGCCTTCATTTTCAAGAATATTTTCTTGGTCCTGGACAATCCTGGGGGAGCACACAGGTTTAACAATACAAAGCATATATCAGCGTACCAGGGGCATTGCAGAAATATTTCAGTGATCTGTGGAGTCGCCAGCTCCTGTTCATTGTCTAGCTGGTTAATGCCTAAGGCTTGAAAGTTTGTTTCGGACATCAGTTTAGCTAAACCTTGTCCCTTTATCAGCTTGTTTGGTTTTATTTCTATGTCATACTCAAGGATGCTTGCAATCCACTTGCCTCTTTTGCCTTCGAATCCTTGTTGTGTCAATATGTCTTTTACAGCAGCGTGTGGAACATAGGCAATCACGTGTGAATATAGTATGTACACTCTAAAATCCTTGATGACATTAACAAGTGCGTAGGCCTGCTTTTCCATTATTGGGTACTTCAAAGGGGCGTCTCTTAAGGCTTGGCTGAAAAAGGCAATTGGCTTTTCAGCTCCCTGTTCATCCTTTTGCAAAAGGACAACAGCTATTGTGTGATCAGATGCAAACGAAAATATGATAAAATCTCTGTCAAACTGTGAGCTAGTGAGGACAGGGGTTTGGGTTAATGCAGTTTTGATACTTTCAAATGCTTGCTTGGTTTCTAGGGAACATCTTACCTTGGCATCCTTTTTTAACATGTTGCTTACCAGTGGTATTAGTTCAACTAGATTTGGAATAAATCTTCTTAGGAAGTTGATTTTCCCAAGGAATGCTTGTAGCTCTTTAATTTTTCTTGGAAATGGAATATGGAGGATGGCTTGGATTCTTTCAGGATCAATTCTAATCCCATCTTTTGATATAATGTGGCCAAGTAACTTGCTTTCTTCTAGGCCAAATAGGGACTTCTTGGGATTCAAGGAAATGCCATATTTCCTACATGTCATGAAAATTTGCCTAAGATGCTTGAGGTGTTCTTCATCCGATTTGGAAAATGGGGTAAAGTCATCCAGGTAGACAACTAGGAAATCATGTATTTCCTTGGCAAAAGCAATATCCATTACTCTTTGAAAGGTAGCACCGGCATTTTTAAGACCAAATGGCATCTTTACATACTTAAATGTTCCCCGCGGTGTGGTAAAGGCCGTCTTGTCTTGGTCATCCGGGTGAACAAGTATTTGGTTGAAACCTTAAAAGCCATCTAGCAAAGAGATTCTAGATGATCCCACTACCCTTTGTAGGATGTGGTCC
The DNA here is from genome assembly GCA_031772625.1 of Pinus tabuliformis. Classification (NCBI taxonomy): domain Eukaryota; kingdom Viridiplantae; phylum Streptophyta; class Pinopsida; order Pinales; family Pinaceae; genus Pinus; species Pinus tabuliformis. The sequence continues at coordinate 1,499,060,822 of CM062820.1, read as the reverse complement.
ATTTTGGGCAAAGGATAGTGGTCTTTTAGGGAGACTTGGTTTAAATTTCTGAGATCTACACAAAGTCTGATTTCACTTGTCTTTTTTCTTGTAGGAACAAGATTGGACACCCACTCAGAAAATCTGATGGGTGCTATTATGCCTGCTTCAAACATCCTCTTTACTTCCTTCTCAATCGGGGGAAGAAGCATAGGGTTAATTCTTCTAAGTTTCTGTTTGAAGGGTTTCTGGTTTGGTTTTAAGGGAATTGTGTGTTGGATCACCGAGGTGTCATAGGATTTCAAATCCTCATAACTCCAAGCAAATACATCTTGGAACTCTTTGAACAAATCAATGTACTTGGGCTTTTGATCTGGTGGCAGATTTTTGGACAGTTTGATCATTTTTAGATTTTCTGCCGTCCCAATGTTGTGTTCTTCTATATCAGTGTTTATTGGCTGCAATTTTGGCTTTCTGGGCACATCATTAGCGTCAAACATGTCTTCTAGTGGGGTCAGGCTAGCAGGCAGAAAATTATCCTTTAAGTCAATGATCTTTGCCTATGTTTTGTCTATTTCTTCCAAGTGCATTTGTTTCAGCTATTTTATGTTTGTTTTGTCGAAAACAGTAGGGTTTAGGATTTGTTTGGCTATTGCAGTTGTTACAGCCTGCTAATTTTCAGTTGCTTGCTGTTGGGAGTCGTTCATAGCATCCAAGTCAATGTTAATATTTGAAAATTCATGCTCAAGGGTAAGGAAATTATTAATCTGGGCATCATTTTCGAACACTTGCCAATCTTTAATGTTATTTGGGACAGCGGGCCTATGTTTTATTTCGGGTGTGAACTGATGGTTTGGGTCAAAGGGAAGCTTACATGTACTTGCAAAAGTGGCTAGGCTGTGAGCGTGAATGTTGTTATTTCTTGAAATCTTATCAAGCTTGAATTCAGTGAATGCATTGAGTATATTAGTGGCAACAGTCCTATAGGCTCTCATTCTATTATCATTTGTAACAAAATTACCTTTCATCTGTTGTATGATTAAATTAGAGTCACCTAAAATAGACACCTTTTTAGCTCCTAGAGCTTTGAGGAGTTTAAGGCCTAATAGCAGAGCCTCATACTGTGCCATGTTGTTGGTGCATTTGAAATTCAGTCTGTAGGCATGGCCTTGTGCATGGTTGTTATGTGTGTTGTGAGTCCAGACACCTGCCCCTACCCCTAACTTGTTGACAGAGCCATCAAACTCTAAATACCATGTGATTTCTTGCTCACGGTTAGCACTAAGAGTTTGAGTCATTATAGGATTGGGCAGATTTAAAGTTTCTGTTTGGGGAAGTTCTTCTAGCATGCTGGTTGCATTAACCATTGTGACAGTCTTATCAGTGTGTGCAACCGATTCTTCATTAATGTGTGTTTGTTGTTCTAGAGCCAAAGGCTCATCCTCAGTTGGAGAATTTGTGTCATCATTAAACAAAATAAAGGAATCCATGTCAGAATGTATTGAGTAAATGGGAAAATTTTCAGGCTTGCTCTCACTACTCACCACATATTTCATCAACGTTTCTCTGTACAGTCTCTTTGGTTGCCCAAAGACAGAAATGGTGGCATAGGAGAGGTCCAGTTGAAGGGATCCTTGCAACTTTGCTCCCCATGATATTGATAGGAGCATACCGTACTTTGGTGGGATGTCAGCCACCACCACATCCATGAGGATGGTCTTGTTGGGATATTGGAGTAAGGAGACACACAAGTCTTTGATGAGGCCTAAAAATTTGACTTGACTTGAGTCAAATGAGTATAAATCTTTGTAAGGTCTTTTGATATCAAGGTTTAGTTTATCCATGACTGCCTTGGGCATAAGATTGTGTGATGCCCCTGAATCAAACATAGCGTTGTGAAAAACTTTGTCATGTATATGCAAACTGACATAAAAGGGTGGAATAGGTCCATGTGTTGATTTTCCATTGACTTCTGGGCCAAGCAACAGTTCTGGGGTATCATCTAAAACATTTACATCGTCCTTAACCTCTGGCATTTGAAGTGATCTCTAAATTTGTTCCCTATATACATTGTGTTTGGCAAGTTCTGAAAGAGGAACAAGTATTTTCAATTTACCTATTTCTGCCTCTAAATTAAATGGTTTTTCCAATGGAGTCTTGGTGTTGATAATGGCAGTTTTTTCTATTTCATTTGAATTATCAACGATTCGCTCTTGTTTATCAGCGTTGTGGGGATTGACTACTTGCGGTTTTACAGTTTTAGGAGGGATTTTTGGAACGTTGTTTGAATTTTCTTTTGAGGAAGGAGGTGATAGAGGCTGCTCAACAGAAGGCTGCATGTCTGTTATGTCTTCTACAGTCACTTGTTGTGGATTTGGGACAGTTGTGTCAGCTGGCTCTGTCATGAGAGCTTTGTTTTTAATCTTGTTGGGTTGTTTGCCTTCCTTTGTTTTACCAGGTTCAGAGATGTCAATGGTCCTAGTTCTTAGCTTATATTGTTTGTGTACTTCATACACAGTAGTATCATATCCTTGTTTAAAATCAAAAGACTCACCAGCCTTAGTCTGAAACTGATTGTAATCAAGTTCATTTTGGTCTTCTTAGCTCAGAAAAGTCTGATGCTCACCCTTAGATCCATCAAATTCATGTGAGTGTCTTCTGTGGGTTGACTAGAAGTGGATCCTTCAACATAGTTATCTTGAAAAGGAGGTCTTATGTTATGGTCTTGGCTAGACCTACCAACATTTGTGTTCTGCATTTTCCTGAAATTTGGGTTCCTCATGGTATTGGACTGTTGTCCTTCCCATGATGCTTTTCTTTCAACGTTTTCTACTCTTTCTCCCAATCTTTGTAGGCCATTGATAATAGCATCAAGCTTCTGGTCAAAGGCTGAGGGTTATTCCTTAAAGGTGGTTCTTCTCTCCATCCTAGCCCTGTTTCTTTTGGCAATTAAGTTGGCCTCAACGCTGACAGCAACATTTTGCATGTTTGCAAGGGTCTGAGGAGCTATTTCTTTTAATTGGTATGCCATATCCGGGTCAAAACCATCCGGAAATTTGTACAAGGCAAGGTCAGGGGGAGGCCTCAGATTCTATGGTATTGCATTGTAAACATTATTGAATCTTGCATAGTACTCCAAAACAGTTTCTTGAGGACCTCTTTTAATTGTATCGTATTCAGCTAGTATGTGCAAGGGGTCTTTCTTTTTCTCCCATCTGTTGGTAAAGGATTGGTAAAGCTCATCTGGGGTGGTTATGGAATTTGCAGCAAGTGATCTGAACCAAGTTCTTACATCACCTGTTAGACTTTGAACAAAAATTTTCATTCTCACACTATCATCATCTATTTCATAGTTTTCAAAATAGTCTTACATCTTTTTGGTATGCTGAATGGCTGTGAAAGGACCAATGGAATAAAAATACGTGATTTTTGATTGGTAATCTTGAGGTAAAGCCCCAACATTAGCAAGTAATTGTAGGGGTGCATATCTATTGGCCATATTGGCAGGGCTAAGTGGAACAACGGGGACAAATGGAACAACGGGGACAAATGGAACAACTGGGACGACAGGGATAACTGGGATAATAGGAATAGAAGTTGTGGTAGCTGTAGTATGTGCAGTGAATGGAGGTGTGGAAGGAGTGCTATGAGATGTGGATGATGAACCAGGGGAAGCAGGAGTTGAACGGAATAAAACTTTGACAGGAGTTGGAACACAGCTTGGGTAAGCTGTTTCAGGAGTTTTATCAGCGAAATTTTCCTGTCTTTCTTGCTTCCTAAGGATCTTCGGGATTAGGTTCAGATTTTCAAAAACAGCTGGGGGATTAGGGTCTGGATTTGACCTTGTATATCGTGGATTTTTCTTGGGAGCCAGCTTCCAAATTTGTTTTTGGTATTTTTCTGGGAATGTTTTTAGAAATAGCAAAGAACTAATCAAAATTTGGGACAGCTATTCGTAACTTAAAACTAGCATGAAGATTGACTGAAGCAGCATTTATTTACTCCTGTTAATGCAAAGAAAAGAACAGTTTCAAAGGCTTCCTGGCTAACATTCAGGCTTCATCTGTAGTTTTAAGAGGTAAACAACAATTGAAAAGATTGATTTATGGTCTCAGCGAGGCTTTCTTACCTTCTTCATGAAACTATCTGAGGAAAGTCCCCAGTGGAGTCGCCATTATGTTATCTTCGTGAAACTATCTGAGGAAAGTCCCCAGTATGGTCGCCATTATGTTATCTTCATGAAACTATCTAAGGAAAGTCCCCAGTGGAGTCGCCATTATGTTATCTTCGTGAAACTATCTGAGGAAAGTCCCCAGTGGAGTCGCCATTAAGTTATCTTCGGGTTTTCCTTAAGCTCTGAAAAAGTATACGACTGAGGTAACCACAGACCAACTTTGGACTGCAGGTTCTAGCCCACCTGCAATCAGAGAGGGCTCTCTCTTTTAGATTTAGCTTTGTTGAAAAGGATTTTAGGCTAGTTATTGAGTTCAGGGGTTTTTGTTCTGATTTTGGTGGGAAAATTGATGTTCTCAGGTAGAGAGGCAGAGCATAGTCTGAAATTTCAAACCATTGGGAGTGGAGTCGAAAAGGACGACTGCTGGTGCGTTTTCTTGGTCCCAACAGAGAAAGTGGAGCAAGGTAGCTGCAAATGAAACAATGTTTCAGGTTTAAAGGATGGGATGAATGATAAGTAATGAGGGGCATTTAAGAATCCCTCAATCAGCTTAACAGGGGAAGATAACAGAGCTCTACCTAGGGGCAGTAAAGAATCCCTAGATAATCGACACACACAGGTGAATAGGGGTAAATATGAGCCAGAAGGAATTCATATTCATTACCAATTTATTCAGAGGAAAACATAAAGAAACAACAAAAATTGAGCATAGAGTGTATTTAAACAAATTCTAAGCTAATCTTTCTTTTTGCTATTTAGATAATGGTAAACAGTAAACAGAGGTAAGAAGCACTTATTGTATTAGGTTGCAGCACAAGAATTCCATCTTCAGTCTCCAGAAAAGACATTAACAACACATCAAACAGTCTCTTCTTAGAACTTTCGGCAATCATTGATTACAGAAACAACTTCAGGTATACAATGCGAGTCTCTAGTGAAAAATACCAATTTACCAACCCTTGAAACAATGTCGAGGGCGGTATATATAGGGAAAACTATCTATAATTTGTTTATTACATCTTGACCTAAACAGGTCCTAAAGAATAATTAATTTGACCTAATCCTATCTGAAATAAATGCATGAAAATATCTTTGGCTGCGCTCGGGGCTGCCGTATCAAAATGAAGTGAATGTGCTTGTCCTCGGTGGCTTGGTGTAGTTGCCTCTGCAATAACTATGCATGGGTTTCTGTTCTTTGTTGTTCGGCCGCCTTAAATGTTTTAGCTGTAATTTGAAGGCAGGGATGGGCTTACACTTATTGATTTGACTTTGCTGAGGGGGCTCATCAATGTTTAGCTGTTTTGAGCCACTAAAATTCTTGACTGGTACTCTTTGATGTCTTTTTCTTCCTCTGATACTCTTTGGCAATAAACCGAGCTGCTGCTCTGACGTGCTGTTGTTAAATCAGAATTTAATGGTCATTGTTCGGCCTCTGTTTCCTCTAGAATTGTCTTCTGCTCCTTTATGCATGCTTCGCGAAGAAAAACGGGCCATTCAGCGCCTTTGGGCTTGCTGGGGGCTGCGCGATGAGAAGATTCCCCATTTTGGCTCATTTTATCTAGCGATGGCAGAAATCGCACATCAAAAACTGCCTTAGAAACTGATTCCGGGGCTCCACAGTGTGATTTTCGCGCTTCGCGCCAAAATTGCTAATGACTTCAGCATGACGTTAGCATGACGGACCTCGTACGACGGATGACGTGGCAAGATGATGTCAGCATGATGACGTCAGCATGTACGGAGGTGACGTGGCAATACGACGAGTCTGATGAAGTGGCAGGACACGTGGCAGGGTGACTCGGCGGTACGGTGGCAGGAGGCCATGCAGGCAGATGACATGGGGCTTACGTCACAGGGGGGAGGGCGGTAAGTGGTTTTTGGGTGCACCGCCTTTGGGCATGGGTGGTTTTGTCAGAGGGGGCTCCGCCACAGCCCAGAAGGCAATGCGTGGTGGGAGTATGTTGTGAATACCGCCCATCTCCTGGATGCTAACCTTTGGGCGGCTTGGGAGATGGGAACGCCCGCCCACCGTTGATCTGTGGGGCGGGTGATCGGACGGTTGGCGGCGAATGTGAAGCGACGGAAGTATAAGGGCGGGGATCCGGGGGATATTCCCATTTTAATGTGGCATGGCGGGGGTTAAAAACAATGGTTTATGTGGGTTTTTTGGGGTTAAAATGAGTGCGGGTTAATGTTTTATAAATGGATTTTTAGAATAAGGGCAAAAAGTGGGTTTTTTTTAGGGTTTTAGGGCTAGGGGAGAGGTTGTTAGCATGACCAGGTGTCATCTAACTCCTGCTATGACACGGATGGGATAAAAACAGCCCCAGATAGACTACTTTTTCCCTGACTTAGAAGAAATATGGCTATAATGCCAGGGAGGGGATATTTACATAGGGGAGTATTATATGCATAATTTTAGTAGGGGAAGGGGAAAACTGATAGGGAGTTATGTACTAGAGTTAGTAGTTAATATGGAGATGATAAGAAAGTGCTAAGATAAGGGACCTTAGGCTGTTTTTGGGGAAAAGAACTTGAAAAGAAATGAAATCCTTGAGCGAAGCAGATCTTCAACAAGGCAGCTGATATGGAGAATGATGGAACTAAGAGGAATCAAGCAGATCTTGACCTATTTGGGGAAGTTAGTAAATGACTTGGGAAATGAGAAGAAGGGGAAGTTAGTTATGTCTAGCTCGAGCTCCCCCAGATGAAAACTCCCTGATAACTGTGATCTAAAAAAGATAAAACGCTTTGTAACACAAAATTGATCATAAATTATCATTCTGCAACAACACAAGCTACCTACCCAGCGTACCTTCCTAACATTTTTTCTTCTTTTTGGGTGGATGCAGTTAGACTTGCAGACCCTGATTTACAATTTTTGTTTTGAATGCTTTCCTATCTAAATCTACACTTATTTCTGCCAAGGGCCCAGATTTAAGCAGTTGAGTCCCTTTGATTCTCTACCTATCTACAAATTTGCCAAGATTAAATTGTTTGGACAGATACATTCTCTATATTCTAAACAGGAAATTGAAACCTAGGGAGACCAAGATTAGACTGTTTGGATCTCCCTTAAATGAAAACTCTTCAAAACTGGAACAACTCATAGAAATTGGAATATAGCAGTGCATTTGGACTAAGCACACTTCATGGCATCTTGTGGAAATATGGAACACTGCGGCCTGCAAAGTATGACATATTTGGCATGTAAAAATGTCAATCATGAAAGATGAAACCCTGTTGCAACAGGAGGCTAACAATCCCCACGACATAGGTTTATAATTTCAAATTCTTCAAATTCCGCCTAAAAACTTCGATTTAAAATGTTCCAATCCGCCTTTTCTTTTAATGTAGGGTATACACCATGCTTAGCTGGCGGGAACGGGAGCATGAGGATGTGGACCTCACTACAATTAATCATCAACCTTCGATAGATGCATTGAAGGCATGCAAGTTATTTAAATTCTGGGCCATACCTGGCATGAGGGCCCAAGTAGACTTTCTGCAGTGGCTAGTGGACAGGTGGAATGTATAGGACCAGTGTTTCATTATTGGTGGCCACCAGCTCGAAATGGAGCTACAGGACATTTACTTTTTGACTGGCTTTCCTAAGAGAGTGGAACAATTGACTCTATTTGGGACTAGGCCAGGTGGCCAGTCTGTTGATAGTCTCCGGCTAGAGTTTTGTAACGACCAAACTAAGTACAAAGAGATTGATATTAAAACCATCTCTCGTCCTAAACTCAAAGTGATTGCATTTACTGTCACTAGACTCTGCGGAAGCGTAGCACTACATATGGCGACCAGATCCCAAATGCGGATGGCAGTAGACTTTTTTTGAGGCACTGTCTTCAACTGGTGCGAAGCTGTGTTGGCTAATGTAAAAGGCCAACTGACTAGAGCCAAGAACAGACAACTAAAATCCTTTGGATATGGTTTCTTACTTGTGAGATTTGGACTAGAGAGGGTTCCAATGTTGGTCCCACAACATATTTCCATTGAAGTTGGACTTCCCTAGAGCCCAAGCTGATGCGTTGGGTTGTAGTTATGGCCCATCATCCTGAGGAGGGTTCAGAGGTTGTTCGATTTATTCTTGAGTATTTTCATTGGTTGGAGAACCAAGTTTTTGCGATTCAGGATTTTCCTTATGCTGAGATGGATTATTGTGGTGACCCAGACATGGCTCTTCCACCGGGAGAGCAATGGGATGACTCAGGTAGAATCATTTTCAACATTTTCTAATTTTTTTTTTTTTTGTTTTTAAATCGTCTCAAAACTGATAGTAAAAAGTTTCAAATGCAAATGTAGGTCCACGATGACTAGCCACTCTCCAGCCCTATGAGAGGAAGCAGCTAGCTGTAGCAGTACCAGCCCCAAAGGATGAATCTACAGAGACCTTGGCCGGATTGGAAAACCATCTAGAGCATTTGACAACAGACATTCCAGAGAGTAGCATAGATGACATTCCTCTTAGGCTACAGCGCTATGTGATTGGGGTCCCAGGACCTTTCAGGAGGTTCCTTTGTAGGGTGGCCCGTGCAGTGGTTTCTTATTGTGATCATCACCATTGATTAGATGATCGACTGTTGTAGACTCATATGACATTTTTTCTTTTTGTACTATCATTTTTTCCAATCATAAGGTATTTTTCAACCTATGATCGAAGACGATGTATATTTGACATACCTCTATACTATTCTATATCACTATTACTGTCTATCTTGTAAAACATGTTATGGAATGTTTTTAAGTTTTCTGTTTGATTATTGCAAATGTCTACTTAACATTTAAGAAGCAATTGCATATGCTAATGTATTTAAATATATTGGAATATGCTGATATTCAATATAGTCAAATTCACGTTCCAAGAGACGAACTCTCAAAAATAATCTTAATAACACTGGATTTCTAATGGCATAAACTCTATTAAGCTGCAACACAACGAGTTTAGAATCTAACTTCACAATAAAACTCCGAATCCCAAATGAGATGGATGCAGATAATAACTCAATCACTGCACTATACTCTACAATGTTGTTCGTTGTTTGACCAAGGCTTACACCATGCATATATACCAACTCATCAAAGGGTGAATAGATAACCCAAGCTGTGGAAGAAAGGTTCCGTGTATTACGACAATCACCATCAGCAAAACCAATGTATGTTTGAAGAGACATCGACATCTGCAATATCAAGAGTAAAATCAAGATAAGCAGGAATAATGATGAAAACACTCTCTAAACTAAGCACACTTTTCTAATCTAAAACACACCATCTAGAAGGAAAACTAATATATCTAAAATCTCCACACCCAGATTTAAGCATAATATCTTTTCAGGTAAAGACCATTTCTGGGTTTACCTAAAGAGACACCGTCAAAATCTACCAATTCATAGGCCCCTTTTGCCAGCTTTCGCTTAACAACATAACGACCATGCCACATGGGTACGAATTTTCCAATGCCTAACTTATCATTTGCTTGATCGTATAGTAAGACTAGGTCTCCTTTCAAAAAATTACGAGGTGTAACATTTCGATCATACTGAGCTTTAATGCATTTAGCATGAGCTTCGATTGCTAGTGCAGCATCACATTGATTCTCATCTAGCTGAGCCAAGTACAACAAACATTTCTCTTCTTTGAAAGTGGCTGGAAGTAATTCTATGGCTATTTTCAATGACGGGATTTCACATTCAATGGTTAACACAGCTTCTAAACTGTAAACTAGTTAGAAAGGAGTGAAACCAGTTGATGTTTTTACTGAGGTTCGATACGCCCAAAGCGCTGAAAATAAAATGTTATGCCAATTCAACCTATGAATCCCAATGATTCGTCAGATCATAATGACTAGAACTTTGTTGATGGCTTCAACCAAACCATTAGCCTGTGGGTAATATGGAGTACAACTATCGTGATGCAGGCCAAGTTGATCTGTTAGTTCAGTCATCATGATGTTTCGAAAATGACACCCATGATCAGTGATATTCGCTTATGGAACATCGAATCTAGTAATTAGATGATTGAAAATGAAAATCGCAGCAGTTTTACCATCTGCCGAAAATGTAGGCATCGCCTCGACCCAGTTGGTAAAACAGTCTATCGCAAGGATGATATACGCATGCCCCCTGGCTGAGTGAGGGTTACATGTAATAAAATTGATACCCCATTTCGTAAAAGGACCGACGAAGATTATAGGGTGGAGAGGAGTAGGTGGAGTGCGCATCTTTCGATCAAAAGTTTGGCAGTTGTGGCATTTTCGAACCTCATCAATACAATCTTTAAACAACAACGGGCAGAAATAGACAACGCGCAATATCTTTTGGGTTGTGGCAAACCCAAACATATGACCGCCACACGCTCCAGAGTGACAGTAATTTAGAACTGTTTCAGCTTCATCATGAGTTAAATAGCGTTGGGAAACAGAGTCCGCCCCACGACGATTAAGTGTATCTCCAATAATTTTGTATTTTTGGGATTGGAATCGAATTTTCTAACGCTGAGATCTTGAAATTTCAGGTTGAAAGGATTGGGTTCGGAGATAAACTATGATATCTCCATACCATGGATCAAGGGTGTTGATAAGAAACAAGGATTCGTCCGCAATGGGCTCTTCTGCCATAGTTTTAGTATCAGCACGCGGGAAGTTGCACATCAACTCCGCAAAAACTAAAGATTTCTTTGAATTAGATTTTTCAAAATCCAAGTCAAATTCCTGTAGGATAACAATCCATTTGGAATACTTGCTCCCTAGCAATTGTTTGGTCAAAATATATATCATAGGGTTACAGTCGGAAATTACAGTAGTTTTGCGTAGTAAAATGTAATGACGAAAACATTGGACAGCTTGAACAGCTGCCAAGGCCAATTTCTCCACATGTGAATATTTTAGCTCAATCAGATTCAAGGTTCGACTAAGGTAGTAAATCACATGTTCACTACCAAATTCATCTTCCTGAACTAACACCATCCCAATGGTGGAATGAGAGGCGGCGAGATATAAGAAGTAGTCCTGGTTGTAGTTGGGAGGATGAAAAAATGGTGCATGGGTCAACGCATGTTTAAGTGCATCAAAAGATTTGTCAGCTATCTCATCCCAAAAGAATGGAGTATTCTATTTCAACAATCTGGTAAAACCCTTTGTTATCTCGGCGTAGTTAGGAATGAATCGACGTAAAAAGTTTGCTTTCCCTTGCAAACATTGGATTTGGCGAAGAGTCGAAGGAGGAGGCAATTTGACAATAGCTTCAACCTTCGAGGGATCGACACCAATGCTAGCTTTCGAAACAACAAATCCCAGTAAAAGACCCGTTTCTATACATAAAACACATTTGTGTGGATTCAACCTAATTCGATAATGCCTACATCTCGTAAAGATTGCTCGTAAATGAATTAGATCATCGGCTATACGTAATGAATGGGTAGGTAAATCATCGAGATAAGGTTGAACAATGTGCTTGATGTCATGAAACGCATAAGACATAGGTTTTTGAAAAGTTGCTCCGACATTCTTTAGCCCAAAAGGTAATTTGCAATAAGCAAATGTCCCCCATGGACAAATGAAAGCCGTTTTTGGTTGATCAACAGGTAGAATCTTGATTTGATTGTAACTAGAAAAACCATCCATAAAGGAGAATATTTCGTTGCTGGCACAATCATCAATGATTTGATCGATATAGGGAGTCGGATAATTGTCTTTGGGACAGGCTCGGTTAATATCCCTATAATCAATACATATTCTTATTGTTCCTTGCTTTTTGTTAACAGGAACAATACTCGATACCAAATCTGTTAAGGGAACTAGATAAATGAAACCTGCTTTAAGTAATTTTTCAACTTCTGCTTTAATAGCAGCAACTTTTCACGGGTGAATGTGACACAAACATTGCCAGACAGGTTTAGCATCCGGGTAAGTTTTGATTTCATGAACAACAATTGCTGGATCAATTCCTGGCATTTCTTCATATGACCAGGCAAACACGTCGCAGAATTCTTGAAATAGGGTCTTGTATGTTTGAAATTCATCTTCCGTACAGGAGGCACCTATATGAATGTTTTCAACAATTGCAGGTTTAACTGAAATGTCAATAGGAACTGTTCGAGAAATATTTCCCAAATTTAACTCAGAATCAGGATTTCGCAATGGATTTTGAGGTTCTTTGACATAATCAGTCATAAAAATAGACAAAAAAATATTTTCAAAATGATCAATCTCAGGTAAAACGAAGATCTATGATGAAGATTTTCCCATGGTAAATCATCAACTGACAAAATTTCACGAATCTGCTCATCAGTGTGAACAAGTTCGGAAAAAGTTGTTGAATTTGAGTTTGATGTTGAAAGTGATTCTTCATGGACCACATTCATTAAGTCACTTTCAGTTGAAGAAGAGTCGGAAAATGACTATACGGCCTGATACACAATCTCATAGGGACTCAAAGGCATAGCATCACCAAATGAATTCATCTCAGATTTGGAAGGTACGATGCAAGGATCATCATAAACAATAGTGTCTGATGAAATCATATGAATGGTTGCATTAGAAGGCGATGCATTAGGAGGAGGTAAGGAAAAAGTTCCTAGTAAACCAGAATCTTTAACTAGTCCTACTCCAACATCCTTGTAAGGGATAGTTGTTTTGCCGACATGCTGGATACTTTTTGAAGAGGCTGGGTCAGATGAAAAGTAAGTTAGCTAGTCTATAGTTACGATATTTCCATTATGAGGAAAATTTATAAGCTGAAAGACTAATGAAACAACAACAGTCATAGCGTAAGACCAACTACGACCCAAGAGAAGGTTGTAATCTAGAGGGGCATCAACCACATCCACATCTAGATTAACAGTTTTGCCTTCAACCCCTATAGGTAAATCCTGTAGAATGCCAAAAGGATGGAATCCACGGCCATCAAAAGCCTTTAGAATCATCGGGGATTGATTAAGTGTAGGGGAACCAAGCGATCTCCAACCCTGGATCGACATAATACATGTTGAAGCTCCCTCTTCAATTACAGTCCTATATCAAGGTCTGTTTTTGACTAACATTGGAATCTGGAAAGCCATTTGTTGAAGTAAACGAGGTGTACTATTTTCTAAATCAAATATTATAAGGTTTGAGTCCTAAATATCAACCACTCCTATAGCCGACAATAGCAATTTACGCTGTGCTGGACATGATTGCTGCACCTCCAAAGCCTACATTGCTGAAGGTGATATAGCTAAATCTTCAACAATGTTATAGTTCTGAGCAGCTCTCGCATGTGGATTGAAAGTTGACTTTCGAAGTATACCCTTGGCAGGCAGTTTGATTACTAAGTCTGGGTTAGGTTTCTCGATCTCTAGCGGATCAGAACTAGGAGTTGAAGTCGATGGGTTTGAATTAGAAGATTCTACTTCGTTACCACCAACAAGACTTTTACTTCCATAATCTTGCGATCGTGTCGCAATCCTAACATGGGACATCATCATTATGGGTTCTTCTGACGCATTTGAAGAAGAACCTATCATTTTACTATCTTGACTAGGAAAAGGATCCTTCAAGACAACAGGTGTTTGAGAACCTTTAATGATTTTTGCAACCTCAGCGCGATGATGGAAGTCTCTTGTAAAATGCTCTTCATCACAAATGAGACAAGGATAACGAGGTTTACGTTTCTCATCAGTAGATTCCATTTTATCTGATTTCTCTTTCGAATTTTTATCTGATTTATTTTTCTTCTTCCCCTTCTTCTTACCGCCGGATTTTGATTTGGCCGTAGATGACTCTACGACATGAATATCGGCAGAAATTTCAGCAGAAGAGTCTCATGTCGGGGAATCTGGTAAAGTTACAATAGGAGAAGAATTCTTGGAAGATTTCTTCTTAATTTTGGTGTTAACTGAACCAATCATACCGTCAGCGGCATGAGACCTTGAAGGAGCTGCAGTTATTTGATTTTGTTTAGGGAGGTCGAGGATTTTCTCATGTAAAGTACCTGACTGCATATAAACGAGGTAAAGGTAATGAGCTTGAGCAATTACTTGCTTTTCAGTAACAACTCCTACCTTAGCTACATCCTCAGTGATTTTAGGTAATAATGATTTGACAAACCATTCTGCTAAGATCTAATTCGGAATAAAAACTTTCGCTAAACGCCATCAGCATCTCCATTCATGAATGTGATCTAAAATATAAGTGGATGTTGACTGTTTTAATGAAGTTAATAATTCCGTGCCATTGTCATATCTGGCAGGCAACTAAAAATGAGTTAAGAATGAAGTAGCTAGCTGACTACAATTATAAACAGTGGCTCGTGGTAACTCAATGTACCACTTGGCCACAAGACCAATTAGAGTGCGTTGAAAAAGACGTAAACGAATTGAATCATCCGAAATGGAGTTAGATGCACACCAGAGGTGATAAGTCATCACATGGTTTGACGGATCCTCTCCTGATTTACCTTCAAACTTTGGGATATCATTGGAAACTTATTTAGCATTGGCGGCCAAAACGGAGCATAATTAATCGGATCATTCGTAAGGCGCGACAAATCAGGCAAGTCCAAATTTGCAATGAATGGTAACTGATGATTAGGGTCTCGAAAACCCTGGGTCATAAGACCATCTCCAGGAGGATGATATCCAGGATAACTTGGAATTAGAATGGCATTTGGGATATTATATCCTCCTGGAAAACCAGGATTAACCGAACCATACTGGGGTTGTTGAGGTTGCTGATAAGTATATCTAGGGTACGGTTGATACTGATAGACTGGGTTCTACACAACAGGACCGAACTGGTACTGTCCCTGGTACGGTTGATAAGTAAATTGAGGTTGACTTGTGACAACCGTACTTGGACCAGGTTGTTCTACAATCATTTCAACCGAAGTCTGAATTGTAGGTCTAGGCTGAGGTAAATATGCTTGAGGAATTGATGCAGGAACAATAGAAACCGGAGCTGTCGATACTCCAGAAGTAGGTGGGGTAGATTGAACAGATGTTGCAGCAGTTGTAGCAGTCATTTGAGGTGGAGTTCGAGGCGAACTAGGCTAAGGCTGAGAAACTACACCAGGTGGAGAAGTTTGAATAGTAGGTTGGATAGGTTGTTGGGTTGAACCAGAAACCAAGGGTTGTCCAGATTGAGATGACAATTGCACATTCGGTTGCAAGATATGTTGAGATTGAGATGGATCCCACACTACGTTCATTCTGGGGTATGTACCAATAGAAGGTTGAGCATATTGAGGACGATAACCAGGTTGAGGGTAGGGTTGATAATTCAAAGGTACATTTCCAGCTCCTTGGACAAGTGATTGACCTAGAGGTGGTTGGAAACCTTGGGTTGGGTACTGACCTTGAGGTTGATAGCCTTGAGGCACTTACTGAAACTGGGGTTGACCTTGAGGCATATATTGATACTGCGGTTGACCTTGAGGTACGTACTGAGTCTGGGGTTGACCTTGAGGAATGTATTGTACTGAAGGAATGTACTCTCCTTGAGGTTGCCCCCCAGGTGGTAACTAGGTACCTTGAGGTTGGCTCCCAGGCGATAATTGAGGACCTTGAGGTTGCCCCCCAGGCGGTAACTGACTACCTTGAGGCTGTGGATTTGGAATGGTACCTGATATCATAAGAATGTCTTCTACACTCAGCAGTTTAGTTCCATTATTCAATAGGTTGAGGAGATGCTCTCGAAAAAGTACCAGTAAGTGACTGATACCCAAAGGGAATAGAAGGACCGCCATATAAAAATGTTTCTGGAGATTGAGAAAACATGGATGACTGTCTCGACATATTCAAAGGAGGATAAGAACCTCTAGGTGTTGGATGAAAAGGAATGTGAGGTGGTGAAAAACTTAGTCCCGGGTTTTCTAGAAGATTGGTCAATGAAAGATACCAAGCGTCCCTCCTAGGTGGAGTGTGAAAGATCGATTCACGCTCCCTAAGTTCTATAGTTGGTTGATTTTCATGGATAGATATACCTTCTTTTGGAGTATCAAGTTCTTCAATAGCAATAAGTCTAGAAGGAACATTTTGGGTAATTATTCTTCCTACCCTGGGTGAACCAGGACCACTGGAAGTTGGAGAAGTAAATCCTGATGACGGAGTAGCAGCAGGTTTAGTTTCAGGTTCAGAAATTTCAGGTTCCTCGACTAACTCACTAGTAGAAGAAAAACTACCAGTAACTTTGGAAAATGAAATAGGTTCAATAATATACTATGGTGCTTGAACTTGGTAATCAAGATGCACAACTAAAGAAGATTCTCCTTCTTTGGGTGACCCAACTCTACTGTCACTAGGAGTTACAAGAGCTTGTAGCCCTTCAAGCTGGCTTAGTGAAAACACAGGAGGTTGGCCCCGAAGTCTATGGGGCCATCTCGGTAATTTAGCCGCGATTAAATATTTTAATTAATTCAAACGCAAATAAAGAAAAATCTCAATGAAAACCACCTAAAGTCTCTAAAGAACCAAACAATTTAAAGCACACGCCTAAAGAATCTAGGAGTTCAAACCACACACAAACAGTAACTTTCCGTATCGAAAACACTAGTTGGTGATGAAATCCAACATTGCAGAATTCAATATAGAAATGGTGGTTGGAACAGTTACCCTGAAAACCTGTTTAATGAAACAGACTGGCACAAGTTTCTCCACTAAACCGTCTCGAGTGAAGAGAACCCCCCCAGAGAGTCCAAGTGAGTCTAGTCGACGTCTGCTCTAGGCATAGTGGGATCTTCCCTCCACCGTCACCTTAGGAAAGAATCCTATAGATTATGGTCACTATGGTTACCAACGGAAACAAATATACCTCGGGAAACAATATGTGATCCGACACACACACAAGGGCAGAGTAAGAAAGCTCAATCCCCTTGAAGGCTCCTTGACATAATCCAAGGTTTACGAACAAGTGACCCCAGGCTCCTCGACAATGGTTAATCTGAGATCTACCATTTTTAATACGTGTGTTAGTTTCAATCCTTCCAGCCTTCCTCCTATGATCAAAAATGCTCTTACAGAGTCATTTAGGTGTCAAGGTCAAATTTTGTCATTTTAGTGAGTCTTCAAGCAAAATTTGATCACTAGGTATTAGATCTAGGGTTTACCTTTACTTCGTTCCAAGTTGTCCAAATTTCGGTCCATGTCACTATTTAGCTGAGTCTACCATCATTTAGAGGGTTTTCATCATCATGTCAGGTTCCAATGGGTCATTTTTCACCTTGTTCATGCTTCAATTTTGCCTGGGTAAGGTCCATTTCCCTCTCCTAGGGTTTTTGAGGTAATGTTTCTTGGACGGTCAAATAAACAACAAAACTTGTATCCTGATGTTCATACACCTTCCCCTATCCTTAATGTACCTTATTAAACACTTCCCATCACTGAGATTCCCAAAATTCCTCATTTTCGCACAAACCCTAGTTTCTTGCTACAACTTGGCAATTTTCAAGGCTAGGCCTGTGTTTTCCCATTTTGCACCCCTTCCCCTTACTCAATTTCTGAGATTACACTTTCCCCTACTTCCTGACATCCTTCCCTACTTCCCAAAATTTCCAGAAGCTCCCTATCCCCTTCATTTCGCTTCATTTCGACAAATCCCCTCTTCCACACATTGGGGTAGGTTTTATTCAAATGATCGTTTTGAGCAGTAAAGGATGAATTTTGGAAAAATGAAAGAGTTTTTTTTCCAAAACATGCCAAGGAAGAAAAAAATAATTCCCTTTTTATACATGTGTCATGGTTTTAGAGAAATGTCAGAAATACAGGTTCCTTGGGAGAATTGATGCACCTCTGAAGTGACCTTGGGAAAATCATGTTTTCTCCTAGCTTGGTTGGCCAAATGACTTGATTGATGAGTCAAAGGATAACTAGACGTAAATATATTTCTAATGAACTATCATGAGCTCAATTTGGAGTTGACAAAGGCATTCAAAAGTTGACTGCAACAGCACTCTGCCTTTAGGCAGCCTCATTTGGAACATTTTGGCCAGTATTGGGAGATTTGATTTTTATAGCGAAAATGAAATCTAAATTGAAAAATTATAGATTGGTTAAAAATTAGACTCAAATACCTTTCCAAAGAGCTATCCTGCACCCAATTTGGACACCAGGAAAACCTCCAAACATCATATACAAAAAGGCGCGGCGCACTTGGGTAGTGGTGCGGCGCACTCAGGGGTCCGCACTTGTCACAAACAAGAGGTGCGGTCGGGTCCGCAGAATACGTGAAAATTATGTGCAGGACAGCAATAAATATGAAGAAAAAGTGTGGGCCTCGAAAGTTTTGAGCAAAAACAGGCTTTTCTGCCCAATGCATCAGGCCACTTGGCGCGCGCTTATGATTGGGACATCTTCTGGAGGAAAACTTAATATTTTTGGATTTGTCATGAAAATTTATGCATGCTAACGAATGGCTGAGAGATTTCATCAAGTTCTAGGTTTCCTAAAGGGTCAAAAACACCATAAAAATGACCTCACCGCCCCTATTTTGACACATAGGAAGCAGTGTTGGAGAACTGACTTTGGGGGGGCAAATGGAGGCCAAATTCAAAAATTCCACTTGAGTTGGAAAGTAGACAGGTAGAAGTTTCCAACAAGCTATCTTGGGCTCAATTTGGACTTCAGGAAGTGCCTCAAAATTAACCTCAAAGTGCCAATATGCATAGAGGATTTGGCGCGGCGCATAGAGGATTTTTGATCAATTTTTCACCTTCCAGCTCAGAAATTCGGCCAGTTTGACTAGTTTTTCTTTGTGATGTAATTTTTGATCTATATTGATGTAATTGGATAAACCTGATATAATTTTGGCACTTATTTACCTGTTCTAGAGGATTCATGCACTAAAAAGTGAAAATTTAATGAATGAATCAGTTTCCTACCTTATAGAGGCAAGTTTTTTGTATTTTCTAGATTTTAGAGCTTTGTTTAGAATTGGTTAAAACAACTCCTAGAATGATGAGCTCGAACCTTAGAGGCAAGGGAATAGGTTTGGCTTGTCTATATTATGTAATTCCTAAGTCATTTTCATGGTTGGACACTAGGGATTGCTTTGGCATATCATTGTACATTCTATCTCTACATTTTTAGCTAAGGAAAGACCAGGGTTTTGCAGCACTGTTTGGGATCCTTGTGGCTTTATGTTTTGATGGTGTGCTTCTCTAAGTAATTGTAAGTTCATTAGTGTTATGTGTATCATTTTCCTGTCTTTTCTTCTAAATTTGAACAAATGAGTGATTAAGGCGGAATCCATTAATTGCTATGCTCTACCTTGGAATTTGTTTAAATTTCCATGTTTCAATATGTTTAAGGAGAATTCCTGAGACTCTCTTGCTCTCCTTAGCTCCTCACTAGTCTGATCTATCCATTCAATAAATTTAAAACATCAAAACGATTTCCTTCCTTGCCCCAATCAGAACTCTGCAGAAACTGTGCCTCATCCTCGAGCCCAATTTTCCTTTCCCTATTTCCATCACAAAACCTCCAAAATTTAAATCAAATACTTTGCACTTCATATCTAGCCTAAAATTAGTTTGTTTTTTAGTCATCTCGAGCTCCATCAATTGTCTTTTGCTGATATTGACTTGGAGAGAGCCCTTTCTTGTCCTCCTTGGGCTAGCTACGAGGCTGAGCGTGGTTTGATGAGGACCTAGAACCTTGTCTTTTTCAGCCTGAGGCAAATCTAGGCCCTAACATAGTGGCGACCATACTGGCGAAGAAAATGGTTTTCTTGTTGATGTCATTTGTTTTATAGCTACAGATGGAGCCTGAACTTATGCCAGGTAGCCTTTGAAACGCTTTTTCTTTGCATTAGCGCAAGTAGATAAATGCTACTTCAGTCAATCTCCGGTTCAGATCTTATTGTTGATGGTGGATAATGATTAGACACTGGAAAGGCTAAAATCATTCACCTGGTGATTTCAAATCATTTTCGAGATCAGATCCAAAGACTCGACTAGATGATGAACCTAGCGAGTAGAAACATGAAAGGACAATATGGACAGATGAGGTATTCAAGTTGGAGTTTCATCCAAGACATTTTGTTCTTTATTCTAAACTATTTCTTCTCTTTTCCCGAGAATGTTAACAAGGCTTTGCAAAGTATACTATGCTTGAGGAAAGATCACAGGCCTGTATTTGATCCCTTCCCTTTGAATATGGTAAATACCAAAGATTTGCATGCCTTTGAGGTTGATCAAGACCCTTCTTCTGAATCTTGTGATGACCCTCTTCAGAGTGATGAAACTAAAGAAAACAAAACTAATCATGTAGCTCTTGTATATACTCCTACACCTTTTATAGTCCCAGATAGGTATAAACCTCTTGTGTTACCTTCTGTTCTTCATGGTTTCCCAAAAAGCTATGATCTATACTTGCCGAGGTTTGATGGTGAATGTAAGAATGTCAATGTTGAGCAACATGTGCAGAATGTTGAGACTTATCTAGACCTGTTTGAGGTTGATGACGAAGATGTCAGTATTAGGCTTTTTGCTCTTTCTTTGCAAGGCAAAGTCAAAAGTTGGTTCAAAGCCCTGCCTGATGCGAGCATCTCAGATTTCCAGTAGTTCGTCAAAGTTTTTCTTGACAGGTGGATGATCGGGTAGAACGTTTTCATGTTTATAGAAGAGTATAACCAACTGAAAAAAATGCTAGGGGAGACAGTACAACAGTTTTAAGCCAGATTTAATCAAGTTTATTATTCAATGCCGGTTGATATAAGACCTCCTCCTAGATCTGCTCTCTTGCACTATCCGAGTGCCTTTGATCTAGAAATGGAGTTCCAACTGAGATAAAGGAATCTTGCAACACTTGAAGAGATGCAGAATAGGGCAGTAAATGTAGAGGCTCATCTGTTGATCTGAAGGGCAAGGTTGAAGGGAGAAGAGATGGGAAACATAGATCCAGAGGAATCGAAATCTCTAGAGGTAAAGCTTGACATTTTGGTAAGTGTAGTGGAAGAGATGACGCAGAGGATCACCACAAGGAATGAGAAGAATGTTCAAGCACATGGCTCGCTAATTGAAGAAGAACAAGTTGTTGATCCAAAACATCTTCTTTCTTATCCCAGTTGTCATAGATCTGATAATGACTATTTTATAGATCATCTTGGAGAAGACAAATATGTTGATATGACATGTATGCTTGATGATGTCCTTTACACTGATGATTTGCGTCAGTTTGATCAATATGATGATAATTATGTTCTCCAAACAGAAGCTAATATTGCAGAAAAATCAACAGCTAGTTTGTGGGAGGAAGAGTTCCACTTTCAACAACTCGAATACAGTGATCAACCGATGCATATCAGCTATGACAATGACGAGGAAAGTGCAGAAAATTTTGAAGTGAAGGATATTTGCCTTTTTGTTTTGATTCATGTCAGTTCATCAGAGACAACTTCCATGGAATTAGAAATCAGTTGTCAACAAGTCTTGATTTGGACCATCTTGAGGGCAATGAAAACCTTGTTTAAGACTTTTCATATCCAAATTTGCCGCCCCCGAATGGCTTTGATTGTCAAGTTGAAAATAGAGACTTGGAAGCTGGAACATATGCTCAGATGATGCAAGATTATTCCATACCATTTTGTTTCGAATCATTTCAGTTTTTTAAGGGAAAATTGCATAGTACATCTTCAGTGAAGAATGAGAAGCATGTAGGAAATCATGTAATCACAATGGAATCAATAGAAAATGGGTTGTAGTAGTCTTTTCAAGTTTCTCATGATCCAATAGCCGATGTTTTGGATGAGGCTTGCAGTCAAAGTCCTTCTCCATTGACTACATGTGAGCCTGAAACATGTACTGATATAAACTTGACCCGACAGCTGGTTTCTTTGTCATTTTTAGTAGGAGTCTTGTCAGAAAGCTCAGATAAAAGTTTGCATTAATGGTATGAAGAGAAGAGAAGTAATCCATTGGATGAGCTAAGTCCCAGTGTGCTTGAACTTCAAGATCCTTATGCAATGTTTTTGGAGGCAGATAGAGAATCCATATCATTCAATAGATTAGTTTCTAAGTTGTCATGGGAGTTGCCTTTCAGTAGTTCTCTCTTTTTGTTCATAAGCAAGCACTTGTAGAGAATTCAAACAACAATTAGAATACTTACTTGGTTACATTCATTGTTACATTTCACTTGATCAGGTGATGAATGAAACTGTTAGAGTAGGTTTTGATGAATAAGCTCTATATTGAGCATATTTTCCAGTTTGTCGGTCGTGTTTAAGTATCGAGTTAGTGTTTAGTTGAGTGAGAGTTAGTTTTTTGTCGTCAAGTGGTCAGTTTTCAGTCATGCATTTCAGCTTGAGTTTTTGACTTCATTGGCCAATGGATAAGGCATTGGTCTACTCTCCCAAAGATCTGTCGTTCTTGGCACCTCCAAGGAGCTACCATCCCCATTGGAGCCAATGTTAGTGTCAGTCTTTCCAGCCTTCCTCCAATGATCAAACATGCTCTTACAAAGTCATTTTAAGGAGTCAAGGTCAAATTTTGTCATTTCAGTGAGTCTTCAAGCAAAATTTGATCACTAGGTATTAGGTCTAGGGTTTGCCTTTACTCCTTTCCAAGTTTTCCAAATTTTAGTCCATTTCACTATTTAGCTGAGTCTACCGTCATTCATAAGGTTTTCATCATCATGTCAGGTTCCAATGGGTCATTTCGCACCTTGTTCATGCTTCAGTTTTGCCTGGGTAAGGTCCATTTCCCTCTCCTAGGATTTTGGAGGTAATTTCTCTTGGACGATAAAATCATCAACAAAACTTGTGTCCTGATGTTCATACACCTTCCCCTATCCTTAGTGTACCTCACTAAACACTTCCCATCACTGAGATTCCCCAAATTCCTCATTTTCGCACAAACCCTAGTTTCTTCCTACAACTTGACCATTTTCAAGGCTAGGGTTGTGTTTTTCCCTTTTTCACCCATTCCCCTCACTCAAATTCTGAGATTACACTTTTCGATACTTCCTGACATCCCTCCCTACTTCCCAAATTTTCCTCAATAATTTAGAAGCTCCCTATCCCCTTCATTTCGCTTCATTTCGACAAATCCCCTGTTCCATACATTACGGTAGGTTTCACTCAAATGATCATTTTCAGCAATAAAGGATGAATTTTTGAAAAATGAGAGACAGTTTTGTCCAAAACAAGCCAGGGAAGAAAAACCTTCTTCACTTTTTACATAGATGTCATGGTTTTAGAGAAATGTCAAAAATACAGTTGCCTTGGGAGAATTGATGCACCTCTAAAATGACCTTGGGAAAATCAAATTTTCTCCTAGCTTGGTTGGCCAAATGACTTGATTGATGAGTCAAAGCATAACTAGACACAAATATATTTCCAATGAGCTATCATGAGCTCAATTTGGAGTTGAGGAAGCATTCAAATCTTGACTGCAACAACACTCTACCTTTAGGCAGCCTCATTTAGCACATTTTGACCAGTCTTGGGAGATTTTACTTTTGACAAGGAAACTGAACTCTAAATTGAAAATTTCTAATATTTATGGAAGGTAGACTCAAATACGATTCCAATGAGATATCCTGCACCTAATTTGGACACCAGGAAGGCATCCGAAGGTCATCTTCAAAAAGGCGTGGCTCACCTGGGTAGTGGCACGACACACTCAGGGTTCCGCACCTGTCACAAAGAAAAGGTGCGGTCAGGTCCGCAAGATACATGGACATTAGGTGCAGGACCACAGGAAATGTGAAGAAAAAGTGTGGACCTAGATATTTTTAAGCAAAAACAGGCTTTCCTTCCCAATGCGCCACGCCACTTGGCACGCGCTTATGATTGGGACATCTTCTAGAGGAAAACTTGATATTTTTGGATTTGTCATGAAAAGCTATGCATGCTCAGGAATGGCCGAGAGATTTCATCAAGTTCTGGGTTTCCTAAAGGGTCAAAAACACCCTAAAAATGACCTCACTGTCCCCTATTTTGACACACATGAAGCAGTGTTGGGAGAACTGACCTTTGGAGGGGCAAATGGAGGCCAAATTGAAAAATTCCACTTGGGTTGTAAAGTAGACAGGCAGAAATTTCCAACAAGATATCTTGGGCTCAATTTGGACTTCATGAAGTGCCTCAAACTTAGCCTCAAAGTGGCACGATGCATAGATGATTTGGCGCAGCGCATAGAGGATTTTTGCTCAATTTTTCACCTTCCAGCTCAGAAATTCAGCCAGTTTGACTAGTTTTGCTTTGTGATGTAATTTTTGATCTATCTTGACGTAATTGGATAAACATGATGTATTTTAGCACTTATTTACTTGTTCTAGAGTATTCATTCACTAAAAAGTGAAAATTTAATGAATGAATCAGTTTCCTACCTTATAGAGGCAAGTTGTTTTGATTGCCTAGATTTTAGTGCTTTTTTTAGAATTGGTTGAAACAATGCCTAGAATGATGAGCTCGACCCCTAGAGGCAAGGGAATAGGCTTGGATTGTCTATATTATATAATTTCTAGGTCATTTTCATGGTTGGACACTAGGGATTGCTTTGGCATATCATTGTCCATTCTATCTCTACATTTTTGGCTAAGGAATGACCAGGGTTTTGCAGCATTATTTGCGATCCATGTGGCTTTATGTTCTGATGGTGTTCTTCTCTAAGTAATTGTAAGTTAATTAGTGTTATCTGTATCATTTTCCTATATTTTCTTCTGAATTTGGACAAATGAGTGATTAAGGTGGAATCCATTAACTGCTATGCTCTACCTTTGAATTTGTTTAGATTTCCATGTTTTCACCTGTTTGAGGAGAATTCTTGAGACTCTCTTGCTCTCCTTAGCTCCTCACCAGTCTGATCTATCCATTCACTCAATTTAAAACATCAAAACTATTTCCCTCCTTGCCCCAATCAAAACTCTGCAAAAACTATGCCTCATCCCTGAGCCCAATTTGCCTTTCCCTGTTTCCAGTACAAAACCACCAAAAATTTAAGTCAAATCCTTTGCACTTCATACCTAGCCTAAAATTAGTTTGTTTTTTAGTCATCTCAAGCTCCATCGCTTGTCTTTTTCTGAGATCAACTCGGAGAGAGCCCTCTCCTATCCTCGTAGGGCTACGAGGCTGAGCGTGGTTTGATGTGGACCTAGAACCTTGTCCTTTCAGCCTGAGGCAAATCTAGGCCCTAACACAGTGGCGACCATACTGGGGAAGAAAATGGTTTTCTTGTTGATGTCATCTGTTTTATAGCTACAGACGGAGCCTGAAGTTATGCCAGGTAGCCTTCGAAACACTTTTGCATTGCATTAGTGCAAGTAGATAAATGTTGCTTCAGTGAATCTCCGGTCTAGCTTGAAAACGTGACATATAACTTGTTAATTTCCCCAGTACATGTATAAAGTTCAGATCTGATTGTGGATGGTGGACAACGATTAGACACTGGAAAGGCTGAAATAATTCACCTGGTGATTCCAAATCATTTTCGAGATCAGATCCAAAGACTCGACTGGATGATGAACCTGGCGAGTAGAAACATGAAAGGACAATATGGACAGATGAGGTATTCAAGTTGGAGTTTCATCCAAGACATTTTGTTCTTTGTTCTAAATTATTTCTTCTCTTTTCCCGAGAATGTTAATAAGGCTTTGCAAAGTATACTATGCTTGAGAAAAGATCCCAGGCCTACATTTGATCCCTTCCCTTTGAATATGGTAAATACCAAAGGTTTGCATGCCTTTGAGCTTGATCAAGATCCTTCTTATGAATCTTGTGATGACCCTCTTCAGAGTGATAAACCTAAAGAAAAAGAAACTGATCCTATAGCTCTTGTATATACTCCTACACCTTTTATAGTCTCGGATAGGTATAAACCTCTTGTGTTACCTTCTATTCTTCATGCTTTCCCCAAAAAATATGATCTATACTTGCCGAGGTTTGATGGTGAATGTAAGAATGTAAATTCTGAGAAACATGTGCAGAATGTTGAGACTTTTCTAGACCTATTTGAGGTTGATGACGAAGATGTCAGTATTAGGTATTTTTCTCTTTCTTTGCAAGGCAAAGTCAAAAGTTGGTTCAAAGCCCTGCCTAATGTGAGCATCTCAGACTTCCAGCGGTTCGTCAAAGTTTTTCTCGACAGGTGGATGATCGGGCAGAACCTTTTCTTGTTTATATAAGAGTATAACCAGCTGAAGAGAATGCTAGGGGAGACAGTACAACAGTTTTCAGCCAGATTTAATCAAGTTTATTATTCAATGCTGGTTGATATAAGACAACCTCCTAGATCTGCTCTCTTGCACTATCCGAGTGCCTTTGATCCAGAAATGGAGTTTCAGCTGAGAGAAACGAATCTCGCAACACTTTAAGAGATGCAGAACAGAGCAGTAAATTTAGAGGCTCATCTGCAGATCTAAAGGGCAAGGTTGAAGGAAGAAGAAATGGGAAACATAGAACCAAAGGAATCGAAATCTCTAGACGTAAAGCTTGACATTTTGGTAAGTGTAGTGGAAGAGATGATGCAAAGGATCACCACAGGGAATGAGAACAATGTTCAAGCCCATGGCTCATTGATTGAAGAAGAACAAGTTACTGATCCAAAACATCTTCTTTCTTATCCTAGTTGTCATAGATCTAATAATGACTATTATATAGATCATCTTGGAGAAGAGAAATCTGTTGATATGACATGTATGCTTGATGATGTCTTTTATACTGATGATTTGCCTCAGTTTGATCAGTATGATGATAATTATGTTCTCCAAACAAAAGATAATATTGCAGACAAATCAGCAGCTAGTTTGTGGGAGGAAGAGGTCCACTTTCAGTAGCTCGAATACAATGACCAATCGATGCATATCAGCTATGACAATGACGAGGAAAGTGCAACAAATTTTGAAGTGAAGGATCTTTGCCTTTTTGTTTTGATTCATGTCAGGTCATCAGAGATAACTTCCATGCAATTAGAAATCAACTATCAACAAGTCTTGATTTGGACCATATTGAGGGCAATGAAAACCTTGTTCAAGACTTTTCATATCCAAATTTGTAGCCCCCGATTGCCTTTGATTGTCAAGTTGAAAATAAAGACTTGGAAGCTAGAACATATGCTCAGATGATGCAAGATGATTCCATGCCATTTTGTTTCGAATCATTTCAGTTTTTGAAGGGAAAATTGCATAGTACATCTTCAGTGAAGAATGAGCAGCACATAGGCAATCATGTAATCACAACGGAACCAATAGAAAATGGGTTGCAACAGTATTTTCAAGTTTTTCATGATCCAATAGCTGATGTTTTGGATGAGGTTTGTAGTAAAAGTCCTTCTCCATTGACTACATGTGAACCTGAAACGTGTACTGATATAAACTTGACCCGGAAGC
The DNA here is from genome assembly GCA_031772625.1 of Pinus tabuliformis. NCBI lineage: Eukaryota > Viridiplantae > Streptophyta > Pinopsida > Pinales > Pinaceae > Pinus > Pinus tabuliformis. The sequence continues at coordinate 1,499,033,368 of CM062820.1, read as the reverse complement.
TAATTTCTTTATCATTTTCAGTAGGATTCTCGTCACAAAGCTCAGATAAAAGTTTGAATTCATGGTATGAAGAGAAGAGAAGTAATCCATTGGATGAGCTAATTCCCAGTGTGCTTGAACTTTAAGATCCTTATATAGTGCTTTTGGAGGCGGATAGAGAATCCATATCATTCAATGGATCAGTTTCTAAGTTGTCATGGGAGTTTCCTTTTAGTAGTTCTCTCTTGTTGTTCATAAGCAAGCACTTGCAGAGAATTCAAACAACAGTCAGAATACTTACTTGGTTACATTGGTTGTTTCATTTCACTTGATCAGGTGATGAATGAAACTATTAGAGTAGGTTTTGATGAATAAGCTCTAGATTGAGCATATTTTCCAGTTTGTTGGTCGTGTTTAATTATCGAGTCAGTGTTTAGTTGAGTGAGAGCTAGTTTGTTGTCGTCAAGTTGTCAGTTTTTAGTCATGCATTTCAGCTTGAGTTTTTGACTTCATTGCCCAATGGATAAGGCACTGGTCTGCTCTCCCAAAGATCTCCCATTCTTGGCACCTCCAAGGAGCTACCATCCCCATTGGAGCCAATGTTAGTGTCAGTCTTTGCAGCCTTCCTCTAGTGATCAAACATGCTCTTCCAAGTTCATTTTAAGGTGTCAAGGTCAAATTTTGTCATTTCAGTGAGTCTTCAAGCAAAATGTGATCACTAGGTATTAGGTCTAGGATTTTCCTTTACTCCTTTCCAAGTTGTCCAAATTTCAGTCCATGTCACTATTTAGCTGAGTCTACCATCATTCAGAGGGTTGTCATCATCATGTCAGGTTCCAATGGGTCATTTTGCACCTTGTTCATGCTTCAGTTTTGCCTGGGTAAGGTCCATTTCCCTCTCCTAGGGTTTTGGAGGTAATTTCTCTTGGACGATAAAATCATCAACAAAACTTGTGTCCTAATGTTCTTACACCTTCCCCTATCCTTAGTGTACCTCATTAAACACTTCCCATCATTGAGATTCCCCAAATTCCTCATTTTCGCACAAACCCTAGTTTCTTGCTACAACTTGACAATTTTCAAGGCTAGGGCTATGCTTTTCCCTTTTTCACCCTTTCCCCTAACTCAATTTCTGAGATTAGACTTTCCCCTACTTCCTGACATCCCTCCCTACTTCCCAAAATTTCCTCAAGAATTTAGAAGCTCCCTATCCCCTTCATTTCGCTTCATTTTGACAAATCCCCTGTTCCACACATTGGCGTAGGTTTTACTAAAATGATATTTTTGAGCAATAAAGGATGAATTTTGAAAAAATGAGAGATTTTTTTGTGCAAAAAAGGCCAAGGAACAAAAATTTCCTTCAATTTTTACACAGGTGTCATGGTTTTAGAGAAAAGTCCAAAATACATTTGCTTTGGGAGAATTGATGCACCTCTGCAATGACTTTAGGAAAATCAAGTTTTCTCCTAGCCTGGTTAGCCAAATGACATGATTGATGAGTCAAAAGATAACTAGACACAAATTATTTCCAATGATTTATCATGTGCTCAATTTGGAGTTGAGGAAGGCATTCAAAAGTTGACTGCAACAGCACTCTGCCTTTAGGCAGTCTCATTTGGCACATTTTGACCAGTCTTGCGAGATTCGATTTTTGATAGGGAAAGTGAACCCTAATTAGAAACATTATAGCTCAGTTGGAAGGTAGACTCAAGGACCTTTCCAACGAGCTATCCTGTGCCCAATTTGGACACTGGGAAGGCTTCCAAAAGTCATATGCAGAAAGGCGCAGTGCACCTGGGTAGTGGCGTGACACACTCAGGGGTCTGCACCTGTTACAAAGAAAATGTTTGGTCAGGCCCATACGATACATGAACATTAGGTGCGGGACCGCAGGAAATGTGAAGAAAATGTGTGGACTTAGACATTTTTTGAGCAAAAACAAGCTTTTCTGCCCAATGCGCCGTGACACTTGGCGCACGCTAATGATTGGGACATCTTCTCGAGGAAAACTTGATATTTTTTTATTTTTCATGAAAAGCTATGCATGCTCAGGAATGGCCGAGAGATTTCATCAAGTTCTGGGTTGCCTAAAGGGTCAAAAAAACCCTAAAAATAACCCCACTACCCATATTTTGAGACACAGAAAGAAGTGTTGGGAGAACTGACTTTTGTAGGGGCAAATGGAGGCCAAATTGAAAAATTCCACTTGGGCTGGAAAGTAGACAGGAAGACCTTTCCAACAAGCTATCTTGGGCTCAATTTTGAGTTTATAAAGTGCCTCAAATTTAGCCTCAAATTGGTGCGACACATAGAGGATTTGACACGATGCATAGAGGATTTTTGCTCATTTTTTCACCTTCCAGCTCAGAAATTTTGCCAATTTGACTAGTTTTGCTTTGTGATGTAATTTTTATCTATCTTGATGTAATTGGATAAACATGATGTAATTTTTGCACTTATTTACTTGTTCTATAGGATTCATTCATTAAAAAGTGAAAATTTGATGAATGAATCAGTTTCCTACCTTATAGAGGCAAGTTGTTTTGATTGCCTAGATTTTAGTGCTTTGTTTAGAATTCGTTGAAACAACTCCAAGAATGATGAGCTTAACCCATAGAGGCAAGCGAATAGGTTTGGCTTGTGTATATTATGTAATTTCTAAGTCATTTTCGTGGTTGGACACTAGGGATTGCTTTGCATATCATTGTACATTCTATCTCTACATTTTTGGCTAAGGAAAGACCAGGGTTTTGCAGCACTATTTGGGATCCATGTGGCACTATGTTTTTATGGTATTCTTCTCTAAGTAATTGTAATTTCATTAGTGTTATGTGTATCATTTTCCTGTCTTTTCTTCTGAATTTTAACAAATGAGTGATTAAGGTGGAATCCATTAGCTGCTATGCTATGCCTTTTAATTTGTTTAAATTTTCATGTTTTCATCTGTTTAAGGAGAATTCTTGAGACTATCTTGCTCTCCTTAGCTCCTGACCAGTCTGATCTATCCATTCACTCAATTTAAAGCATCAAAATGATTTCATTCCTTTCCCCAATCAGAACTCCACAAAAATTGTGCCTCATCCCTGAGCCCAATTTTCCTTTCCCTGTTTCCAGCAAAAAACCCCCGAAAATTTAAATCAAATCCTTTGCACTTCATACCTAGCCTAAAATTAGTTTGTTTTTTAGTCATCTCAAGCTCCATCGCTTGTCTTTTTCCAAGATCGACCCGGAGAGAGCCCTCTCCTGTCCTCGTAGGGTTAGCTACAAGGCTGAGTGTGGTTTGATGTGGACCTAGAACCTTGTCCTTTCAGCTTGAGGAAAATCTAGGCGCTATAAACGTGTATATCTGCTATCGTTCCCAATGAGGGATGATTGATTATCCCACTAGTTCGGATATGACCTCGTGCTTGACTCCTTTAAGAGGAGCTTCGTAGAGCATAGATGTAACAATTGGAATTTATCTCCTACCGCAAGATACAACTACTTGTTTGTTTTTACTATCTTGGAGAGTTAATTACTCCCTACTCCAAGATACTAGCCTAAACTATGTTGGTGCTAAAGAGCCCTAAAAAGAAAAAGATTGTTAAATAAATTTTACTTTAAGCATTATTTTTATGGTTGTTTCTTAAGTCAAAAGGTGTGGAGCTGAAACTTTATGGTGTGAAGACTTGACTCCAAAACACTAAAAATGCACCTAAAGATGATAAACAATCCTTTTTCTTCAATGAATTTCTAGCTAAAGAAAGAGTTGAGAATGCAATTGCTTGAAAAACAAATCTTTCCTTAACAAACAAATGAAAAGAAAAACTTTTTGTCTTTTTTCAATAAACTCAAAAACGAGACTATTAATTATGCTCACGAAAAAATATCCCTTTCTTTTCAACACTCAAATACTACAAAAACAAACCTTTTCAAAATAGATTTTTTTTTTTTTTTTAATTTCTAAAACACACTCAAAACTATTAAAAATGTAATCTTGAGATCTATAACTTCTAAAAATCTAATTGAAGTAAAAGGTTACAAAATTTCTTTTTGAGGATGTTTTACTTAGTTATGAGCAAACTAAGGACTAATTTGTTTAGAATAACAAATTAATAAAAAAACAACCAGCTTATGTTTTCTTTTTAAAAATGAAATCCAAAACTTTCAAAACAAGTTCTTTCAAAGCTTTGCAAAGAGAAAAATGAGATGTATTCCTCACCAAAGGCAAATTTTACAAATTGGTCAGACTCATAAAGAAGACCAGAGAAAACCAGGGTGATATGAGGTTTCTACCGCTTCTAAGCTCTGAGTTACTACAAAGACCAAACGAAAATCAAGCCAGGCACACAAAACTTCTAGAAATTCATCGAAAACCTAAATGCCAATGGAATTCACCTAGAAAAAGTTTTTGATAAGACACGTGCAGATCTGGGCAGAGGCTAAAACACATAAACAAATCCTAAGCTTAACTGAATGAAAAGATTTTAAGTTTTTCAAAATTTTGACAGGGTCCGTAGGCTCCCAGTATAACCAGGTGCGGTACCGCTCTGTGTAGTAAAGCAACAATGCGGGGATGTCCGCATTGTGTTACAACCAAAACGTGTGGTCCTCTCTCTAAAGTGTGAAAAACAAAAAAAGTTTAAAATCTAAAGAAGCTACCCAATCCCACACACATCAAGAAAAAACGAGAAACAGAGAAAATGTTTCTCAAGTCAAAGTAAAAGCAAAGGCAAAAACCAAAAATTCAAGTCCCCAGTGGAGTCACCATTTTGTTGGGCGGATAAATCATTCTTGAGGACAAGACCAATCTCCCTAGTATCTACTGATATCTAGCGACAAGAAAAACAAACAAATTCTATCTTTCTCTAAATATTGCGATTTATAAATAAAAGCCAAGAGATGTTTTAAACCCTACCTCGAGTCCAATGCCAGTTTTTGCAAGCCATGCTTCGTTCATCCAAATGAGCTCCCTTTTAAAGAACCTGCAAACACAAACAGGAACACATCAAATAACACCTACATAGCCAATATAATAAACCATATTTATCATGATGATAAAGGAATTCATGAAATAAACCATAGAAGATGATTTATTGAGAAAAATGAATTTGATTGTATTAACTTTAAACAAAGAAGAACTTTACAACCTTGGTGCCTTGATGTTGTACAAGCTCCTCCCAGGCTCTAGCAAGAATCTCCTCTACTTTGACAAGTTTCACTGTCTTCCCAAAGAGATCAAAAGGTATGTAATCTCTCCTCTCAATCTCAATTAGGAAGTCTAAATTCCAACAGCATTTACCCTAAAAAATATTCAGCTTTCAACCTCCCTAGCAACCAGCCCAATGCCTCATTTTATAGTGCAGAGGAAGGAAGTTACCAGGTCCACCTTTAAAGAGATAGAGTCCTCCTTCAAAGGGATAACCTCCTCTCATCAAGGGGTTAGCTCCTTTATTTATGGCATGCATGATCCACCTAGCAACGAACTTTCCACCTCAAGATTCCTTCTAGAAGTGTCCAGAATTAATCCAAAGTGACTTTTTAATAATAAACTTTTGCCTTTTTGAATTTTACAGGGGTCCGCACCCTTTCCTTTAGAGACAGAGCGGGCAGGTCCGCTGGGGACATGACCAGGGGGTGCGGGACCACAGGTAATGGTAAGAGAAAGTGCAAAACCAGAGTTTTAAAGATTTTCAAATACTTTCTCTCATTTTTAAGGCTTGACATGAAGAGCTGAGGTTTAAGACTTGCATAGGAGTACAGTACGAGTGGTGATAGACTCACACTAATTGCAGAAAGTCATGGTGACAATATTTTGTGTAACAATTTCACTTAAGGTCAGATGGTAACAAACACCATCATTGTATATATAATTTTATTGTTTCAAATAGTGCAAGTGTGGTTGGTTGTCATCAAGAATTGAAGCTTGTAGTGAAGGCCCTAAGTTTTCGACGAGTGGATGATATAACTATGATTTATTTTGTTGTTTTCAGAGTTAGTTTTAGTATTGATAATGAAATATTTTGCTTTTCGTTCTTGACACATATCATAGGGAGTATGTTGTCCACATTCGAGCCAATGTTAGGGTATTATAAACTAGGTAATGAGATTTTGTTTGTTTATCTATTTATTTTGAGATTTCTCTTGTGAAACTCAGCTTATGAGTCGCTAGGTCTTATAGCCTAAAGTTTCACTTGTCAAAGAAGTCATCCAGTTCTTGAAATTATGTGGTTAAATCAGTCTTAGGTTGCAAAGATATTTTTCTTTCCAAGCATATGTAAATTATCTAGCATGTATTTTTCGAATAAAGTACTTAGAAGCATATTTCCAATGAGCTATAGAAATCCCCAAACTGATTTCCAAGTCAAAAGTTAGAGCAAGTTAAAGTCCCCCTTTCAAAACCCACAAAACAAGTGAAAATTTCTAAGTATTGAAATCCCACATCTTAAGATCCAAAATATTTCCTATCCTGCCCTATTACAACTGCTCTGTCATTTTGTGATTGATTGCCTCAAGTTTCATGACTCCATGCCCAATGGAATTTCCCTGCATATTTCAACCAAACCTTTGAAAAATCCCACCCAAAGCTTTCATAACTAGCCTAATATCTAGAGCATAAATTAAAATTAGATTGAGAGATCCCTTTATAAAGCTAGAAGGGCTATATCCTAGCTTTAAAACTAGTTTTGTGGTTAGCTCTGGGTTTCTCTCCTTATCCTAGGGAAATTACGGAACGATAACACAACCAAAAATATATATTTCATGTGCATTATTTAACACTTTGTATGAGGTTAGATGGGTGAATTGTGACTTCTAGAGTCTGTTTCAAGGGCATAAAGGAAAGAATTAATATGTAGTAGTGTAATATGTTTTTTATCAACATATGCAGCGTCTGTAGGGGTGTAAGGCAAGGCATAAAAAAAGAGTGATACAGAAAAGTGATATAGATAGCGGAGGCATAAAAAAAAATTCGTACCTCTCCAAAACCTTAGTAGTGCTATGATATGGAGGGCATAAAGAAAAAAAAAATAGAGTGATCAAAACTCAGAGATGGAATGCATATTGGAACCAAAATGGTTTCACCCTGAAAAATGGACAAAGGAAACTGTGGAAAAGCTTCAGCAAACCAATTTACTCAAATTTTTGAGAAAAATTGATGGTTATAATACAATGGTGACAGAAGCATTTGTATCAAATTATCATGAGGAAGAGAGAACCGTAGAGGATGTAACTATTCCAATTATAGAAGAATACCTTGCTAATGCTATATGTTTACCATTAACAAGAGAGAAATACCACAAAGGGAAACATTTTAAAGAAAACGGTTGGATTTATTTCCTGGAAAGGTTAATAAGAGGAACATTTGATAGGTCAAAAGGAATTAATAGAGAATGGCTCAAGGAACCATGGGCTGAATTAACCCTTATTATTAAAAAAAATTCACTCGTGATGGTAGATATAGTGTAGTACATTTATATCACATAAGGCTTCTCCAACACATAAAATGGGATAGTAATATCAATCTTCCTTATTTCTTTCCAAAGAGTTTACTGAACATGATTTATGGAGTGAAGAACAAGAATGAAAAGAAAGAGGTTAGCTAATATCATCATTGTTTGATCAAGGTTCTTATTGAACTTCAGTTAAGAAATAAAGAGGAGACTTGAAAAAGTTTTCTTGAGAGAAACAATCTTGTGGAATTTAAGGAAGAGGAAGAGCTACTCAAAGACGTGGGAGCCATTGAATAGTTACAACTTTCCAAAGAAATCATGCAGCCTCCATCTTATCCAATGACAAGATCAAAGAAGAAACAGGAAGGGATAAGTATTGAAAGAGAGAAGTCCTTCACATCCTTTCCTAGAAAGTCAAGGAAAAGAGTGTCAGAAGAACCTTCTAAAGAGGACCAAAACATTATTGAAGAAGAAATTCTAGAAGAAATACCTCTTGATAGGGCTCAGTAGTTACATCATGATCTTATTGAGAAATTGGAAAACAAGCACAGGAAAAACTCAAAGAAATGAAAAGAGATCCTTGGTATGAAGAAAGTGAAAAAGAGGAATCATCCTCTTATTCAACATATGCAAAGATAACTAAGAAAATCAAAAATATCTCTGAGGAGACTTGTGGAGAAACATCAAAGAGTCATAAGGAGGAAGATACCAAGGCAAAGGAGTTAGAAGAGTTAAAGACAAAGCTTCAAGTCACTGAAATAATGGAAAGGCATTTGAAAAAGGAGAATGAGATGTATAGGAAACAAAATAAAAAAATTATTGAGGAGAACAAGAAGCTCGATAAGAAAACAGATAAGTTGAAAAACAAAGCTTCTTATTTCTAAGCAAGCATTATTATGGATGAAGGAAAAGAAACATTGGCAATACAACTATGTAAAGCAAAACATAAAAAGTGAAATTTATAAAAGAAAAAAAGGATCAAGAGGGAATTGACACTCCTGCAAGCAACACAAACTTAAGCATCTACATTAGTAGGAAGATCAAAAAGAAGATCAACAGGTATGTCAATAGGTGGGGGAAGAAGGTCCAAGAGGTCTAGACAGGCATGAGGACATGCTTTCAAATCACCAAGGGGGAGTGTTAGCTCTTGCTTTTGACTGCTTTTTACCATACGTATTTCATCATTTTACCATCATTTATCATTATATTTCAATCATATTTTCCAAATTTCACCTCTTTTTTCACACCAAGGTAAATTAATTTTCTTTTCATTTTTAGAGGTTTTGTTATGAAACCAGCTCAAGACAAGATAGAAAAGATAGATCAACGCCTTAGAATTCAGCCTCTTTGAGGGGGCAACCTCCTTTACATTACATAAATGAACCATTCTTGGATGATACAAATGAAAAAACCTCCTTTCTATATATAGGAGTCTAAGGAGTCACAATATAATCCAGCCGACCTAACAATAATAATATAAAGCCACAAAAATAACAATAGAGGGATTCTATGGGGCATAGAAATAACAACATGGGGGTAATAGCGGCACAATAATATAAATAAGGGGTATAACTACAATAGTAATGGGGTAATCACTAGTATTATAGGGATCCAACATGCCCCTCTCCTTCAAAAAAGTGTTGTCCTCAATGCTTGAGTAGTTCTGGATACTTCTGCATAAAATTCTCATCCTCCCATGTGGAATCTTCAGCGGATAAGTTCTTCCACTTGATAAGATACTCTGAAGTTGCTCGATTTCATAGTTCTCGAGTTCTTGTTTCTCTGACTGCTTCCGGTTCCAATATAATTTTTCCTTCCTCATCAAGTTCTGGCAATATTGTTTGCACTGGGAGCTTGTCGCCTATAACCTTCTTTAAACATGAAACATGGAAAACTGGGTGCAATCGACAAGCTGCAGGAAGCTCCAATTTGTATGCCATAGTACCAATCTTTTGCAATACCTTGTATGGACCATAATACTTTAGTGATAATTTATTATTCTTCTTAGCTTGCTTTAGGGACATTTTCTTATATGTTTGTAGCCGTAGGAATACCCAATCACCTACATCAACTTCTTTCACTGTGATGTTGATCTGCCTGTTGTTTCATTCTATTTTGTGCCAACACGAGGTTATCCTTTAAGAGTTGGAGGACTTGTTGTTGATGTTCGATGTGATGTTCCACTGCCTGAACCTTAGAATTTTCTCTTAAATATAATGTGATGGATGGTGGTTGATACCCACAAAGTGCCATAAATGGGGTCATTTTTGTTGCTGTATGGAAGGAAGAGTTATACCACCATTCAGCCAGAGGTAACCATTTGACCCATTGTGTCTGTTTATCAGATACAAAGCAACGAAGATATCCTTCCACACATTTGTTTACTATCTCAGTTTGCCCATCAGATTGAGGGTGATAAGATGAGCTATGAGCTAACTGAGTACCAAGACAAGAAAATAATTCTATCCAAAAGTTTCCAGTGAAAATGGGATCTCTGTCACTTACAATAATCTTTGGGTTTCCATGTAGCTTTTGAATTGTTTCCATAAATGCAGTAGAAACTGTACTGGCTTTAAATGGATGTGATAATGCACAAAAATCTGCATACTTGGTAAGTCTGTCAACTACCACCATGATGACACTCTTTCCCTCAGACTTGGGTAAACCTGTGATAAAATCCATTGAAACCTCCTCCCACTGTTGGCTTGGAATGGATAAAGGTTGTAATGGACCCGGTGTCTTAATTGTTTCAACTTTATTTTGTTGGCAAACAAAACATTCCACCACAAACTTTTGAATATCTGATTTAAGGCCATCCCAAAAAAATTCCTTCTTAACCCTGTGGTAAGTTTTTAAAAATCCTGAGTGCCCTCCTAAGGGAGAAGTGTGCAATTCCATCAGAATGTTTTGTTTTAGCTGGGAATTCTTACATGGATCGACTTGTACTTAGAGTGAAGATCGGACGAGATTGAAGACCCCGGATCTAGTTTCATCCATCTGGGCTGCGATATATATTCAGGAAAAATAAATACATTGAAATGTACAACCTTGCAGCACAGATAATCATCCTACCAAAAGGATGATGATTTCACGAGAATCATCAGTCTACCATCAGACGATTGTCTGTCCTATGTACATAAAAATGAATTTATAAAGCAGAGCATGGGAATGCCCGCCTTAGCTAGATCATGAAAACAATATGAAAATAATGTATTGTATTGTATCTTATTACAGGTCTCCTCCCAGCATTGAAAGAACTTCGGATCCTCCTAATAAAGCATTTCACCCGATAAACGACCTCATACTTTAGGGGGCAACTGTTATAGACATTTTTGTGCCTTACAGCTATAAGCATGAAATGTCCATAAACCAAGGGATCCTAAGTCCCTAAAGATGTTGTTCCATCTCCTAAAGAAACAAGGTCAACAAATTACAGCTTCTCCCAGAAGTTCTCCACCATAAACTGCTCAAAACTAGTCAAATCAGGATCAATTCAGATGCTCCACTAGTTGCCTGCATTGCAAAGCACCCAAATACACTGGCTAGGTGCGTTGCAATGCAGGTGAATGCACTACCAGCGTGCGTTGAGCAGGAAATGACAAATGGCAAAGTCATTCAATGAGGTGGAAAGACAATGGAAGCTTCCAGAATCTTCTCCAATGACACTTGCCTCACTGAATTCGACCAGTGATGAGTAAGAGGCTCTCAGTCTCCAAGTGGAAGTAAGAACTGACAGAGAGAAGCCACAAGTCAAAACATAAGCTGACTCATCCTCTCTGCTTACATCTATATATGGATCCCTCATCCCAGAGATCCAGAGGGCTGGAATTTTGTACTTTGCAGAGAATTGTTGTTAGTTTTGAGATTGAGATTAGTGCATTGGGTGATTTATGCTTTGTTGGAGGTGAGGAAGGGATTCCTTTGCTAGGAGGTAGATGCTGGATCGGGACTCACTTGGTTTTATCTCCTCTTGGACTTTCTTATTATATCAATAAAACTATTTGAGTTTCTCCTACATGCTGTGTATCAATGATGCTTTGTTATATTTGCATGTTTAATTTAAATCGGATCCTAAGCTATTTATGAATGTAAATCTATGTCTTTGTGTAGTTTTCCCCTTCTGTGATCTTGCAGGAACTTGGTGAAGCTGGGCAAGTAAGGGAGTAGGCAGCGGGAAGCAAACAAAGAGGAGAGTGATTGGGTCAACAAACTAGCACAAGACACAGGTTAGTTCATCCTTCCTCTTCGTTTACATTTCATAAAGAAGAATACAAAAATAGTTTTCCTTGTTTATTGCTAAGGCACTGTCACACCTTAGAGTGGGATATGGGCGTTCTGAATAGATACTTTTCCCAACAACAAAATGGCGACTCCACTGGGGAAAAGTTCACCCGATAAATGCATTAAAAGAGATAAAAGAGCACACATAGCCCATCCTTAAAGATAACTCGGTCCTTTTCATTTTTAGAGAGTCTGAAAAGGTACGTAAAGATAACTCCGAAATTCCTTTTTCGTCATCTAATCCCTTAAGTCCGAAAAAGTATAAAACAATACAGAAGGGATGAATTTTCGATAGTTTTAACGAGCCGAACAAAACAAGTGCTCGATCTTTTTGTGCAATAATCCCTCAGGTCCAAAAAGATTAAAATCTAGAGGAGGGATAGCACTTCCGCTCGCTTTAACGAGCTGGAAGGCCAAAACCCGGCATTCTTTTCATATTTTATGAGTTAGATGAAAAGAGCTTAAAGAAGACTCGTCTTTTGAGGAACGAGTGATAAAATGGGTAGCAGTTGATTCCAGGTAAGGGTTGGAATTTTCCAAGCACGGCAGTGTCACAAGGATGGCTAGTGAAATCACTCTTTGCAGCTGTTCCTCAAAATGGGTAAACAATCAAATGGGGGTGAATGATCGGGCAATGAAAAGTGGAGGTGACGGTGCAAACATGACCAAGGCTTTAATGGCTGATAATGTTACATTCACGGTGGTTATTTACCGGCGGATAGTTCATTTTTTAACAAGCTTAAACGTGGATTGAAACACTTGCTCGGTCTTATGTTTATTTTTTAACGAGCATGAACTATGTCCTAAAACTGCTCAATTAATCCATTCATATAATAAGAATGTCTCATATAAAAATGGCAACTTTTAGATTTTTGCCCCACATCCTTTCTTTATACAAGTTTGGTGACGACTAATCCTACGAGTTTAAAGGGTTAGCCTACAGGTTTAAAGGGACGACCTAAAAATTTAAAAAATAAATAGCCGCCCCTTGCTTGCACTCCAAAAGGTTTGCATGCCCCCAGATATAAAGCAGAGTTTCGAGTTCTCCCTCTATTGAGCTGACAAAACTTTCATTTTATCAGGAAGGGCCACCCTTTATTCGAGCTGACAAAACATTTGTTTTATCAGGAAGGGTACTACCTCTTACAGGTTACCCAAAGATTGTTCTATTTGTGGTGCAAACAAAACACTTCCTCGGCGATGCCTACCGAAGCAGACAAAGGTGAGTGACAACGAGCGCCACACACATAACTTTGACAAATGAATCTTATTCTAGAACAACCCCTGTTCCAATCACGGACGGGGTACGGACTAGTCATATTCTCCCGTGGAAACCTACTCTATACCCGAAGTTTTCCTGCCGAAGTAGACTAGGACGCATGCCCCCTGGGTTTCAGTCATATCTTCCCGGATTACTTGCGCTCATCGGGAGGACGGACTGGGACTTGAGACATTTCTTACGTGAAGAGACCATTTATGGATGGTATATGACTATTTGCGATGCGTGATCCGAGAAATGAAAGCTGGTCCACGAGCTTGACCACTCTTCCTTTGTGCGAAAAACACATTACTCTAAAGAGTGAGGAGACGATGGCTCCCATGCAATAAATATAGTCTCGTCCAAGGAGTAGGTTATAATCCAAGGGTCCTTGAACGACCATCACGTTCATTTGAACGGTCTTCCCTTTCAATGTTATGGGCATATTAGGGAGGATCCCTAAAGGTCGACTGGTTCCTTTATCAAAGCCTGTCAGATTTCTCATTTCAGGCAATAGCGATGGCGAACCAAGCGCTTTCCAAGCAATAGAGGAAAGGATACTAACAGACGCCCCCTCATCTATGATGGTGCCAGCCATGACCATTCCGTATATTTGAACGATAATTCGAAATGGTATGCTTGCTGGCAAACGGGGTCTGCCTAGTTGGTTCCAGTCGAAGGAGTTCTGTTTACAGGTCTCCTCCCAGCATTGAAAGAACTTCGGATCCTCCTAATAAAGCATTTCACCCGATAAACGGCCTCATACTTTAGGGGGCAACTGTTATAGACATTTTTGCGCCTTACAACTATAAGCATGAAATTTCTATAAACCAAGGGATCCTAAGTCCCTAAAGATGTTGTTCCAGCTCCTAAAGAAACAAGGTCAACAAATTACAGCTTCTCGCAGAAGTTCTCCACCAGAAACTGCTCAAAACTAGTCAAATTAGGATCAATTCAGATGCTCCACTAGCTGCCTGCGTTGTAAAGCACCCAAATACACTGGCTAGGTGCGTTGCAACGCAGGTGAATGCACTACCAGGGTGCGTTGAGTGGTAAATGACAAATGGCAAAGTCATTCAACGAGGTGGAAAGAGAATGGAAGCTTCCAGAATCTTCTCCAATGACACTTGCCTCACTGAATTTGACCAGTGATGAGTAAGAGGCTCTCAGTCTCCAAGTGGAAGCAAGAACTGACAAAGAGAAGCCACAAGTCAAAACATAAGCTGACTCATCCTCTTTGCATACATCTATATATGGATCCCTCATCCCAGAGATTCGGAGGCTGGAATTGTGTACTTTGCAAAGAATTGCTGTTGGTTTTGAGATTGAGATTAGTGCATTGGGTGATTTATGCTTTGTTGGAGGTGAGGAAGGGATTCCTTTGCTGGGAGGTAGATGCTGGATCAGGAATCACTTGGTTGTATCTCCTCTTGGACTTTCTTATTATATCAATAAAACTATTTGAGTTTCTTCTACATGCTGTGTATCAACGATGCTTTGTTATATTTGCATGTTTAGCTTAAATCTGATCCTAAGCTTTTTATGAATGTAAATCTATGTCTTTGTGTAGCTTTCCTCTTCTGTGATCTTGCAGGAACTTGGTGAAGCTGGGCAAGTAAGGGAGCAGGCAGCGGGAAGCAAACAAAGAGGAGAGCGATTGGATCAACAAACTAGCACAAGACACGGGTTAGTTCATCCTTCCTCTTCGTTTACATTTCATAAAGAAGAATACGAAAATTCCTTGTTTGTTGCTAAGGCACTGTCACACCTTAGAGTGGGATAGGGTCATTCTGAATAGATACTTTTCCCAACAACAAAATGGTGACTCCGCTGGGGAGCGTGTCTAGTTAGTTTATTTGTGTTTCTATTGTTGTTCATCTCATAAACTTAGGAGTAGCGAATCGAACTGCATTTCCCATTTACAAATGCAAAGTAGACATCTGCTACTCTAGTCCATTCACTGGGCCTATTTATGATCTGAACAGTTGACTCACAAATGATCTGATTACCCTTTGTGATAGCTCTTAAAGCTCTTGTAAATCAACCCTCTGATTGTACACATTTGATTGCTTTTATCTGGCCAAAAACCATAGATTAAACTGCAAACCGTGACCCAGAACCCAGAGAAAATTCTCGTTTCTGCTTCAGTGCAGGCTCTGTGAAGAGACTTTGCATTTCAGCGCAGTTCCCGAGAGGGCTACCTGCGTTGCAATTCAGTTTCTCTGTGTAGTAGGTGCGTTGATCAGCCTAGCCCTGCCTATCTGAGGTTCTTTGCTCACTTTTTCCAGTTTTGCCTCTGATTTTTGTAGCCTGTGATCAGTGAGTTTGTCTGTTTAAAAGCCCCTTTTCTTTGCCTTAATTCTGCCTCAGTTGTATAAAAGAAACTGTATTTGTTTTTGTGTATTTGTTACGTCATTTACAGTTTCCCATTGCAAAAGTAAACTGGTCATACTGTCGCCCTTAGATCTAGATCTGTCGTAAGTGTCGTTTTGATCTTAGGAGAAAGTTTGTTTGTTGTTGACAGTTGATTACGCTTTTACTTTTGTCTTTGGCTTCAATTTGTGAATTTCTAGTGTCGAAGCAAGTGTTTACTTCAAAATCATAAAGTGTCGTAATCGTCTCTACTTTTTGATTTCAAAAAGAAGCTTGTTTGTGTTTTTCACTTGAAATCGAGTTCAAATTTGTACAACAACTTTCTTTTTAGGCATCAATATTAAGAAAGTGAAAAACAAATACATGCAAAAGTGCATTTGCATATTGACAGTTTGTATGGCTTGATTTAGGAAAAGTGCATTTACAGTGTGCTCTTTGCTCTTTGAGAAAAGATTGTGTCTTTCTTTTCCCTTTGTAGCTAGGACTTTCATTGCTGAAAAGAGATAAAAGCTTGCTTATCATCTTTAGATTACATTTTAGGAATTACATCTACATCTCGTGGTGAACCCAAAAGGAAAACTTCATAAGAAAGATCAACCTAAAATAAATTCAATGAACTTAACAACGCTTTGTAACTTAACGCACAACATCTAGAGGTCTAGGCTAGAGACATATTCCGACGTCGTAAAGCCTGGTAACTGTTGTCCTCACTGTTGGTTGGGTGATTCCTCCACTTTGAGACGATAAGTGCCAGTACAGACTTGTGCTCCCACGTACCGTTGAGTATATATTGGGAGACCCCTATAGGCATAAAACCTTTATCCATAGGAAGCCGTGTCGGCCGCCCTACTGATCGCAATGCACCGAACACAACATTCGGGAAGATTGACGCCATACCCTAAAAAGTATTCTGTAGTTTTGCGATTGGTTTAGTACTCCCTCTACCTACACCTCCAAAGCAGTCCCTTTCGTTCCTTTTCAGACTCCTTAACGGAAAAGGTCCATCTGAGCACTTGTCACTTCAGGCTCATTAAAAATCGAAGGAGACTAGAGTCATCTTTTGTTTTTTCTCGACTCTTTAAAATTGAAAAAACAAGTTGTGTAAAAGCGTGTTAAAATTTATTTTAAACGGAATATTCATACCCCTTTCCCTTGTTGAACTTCGAAGTTAGTCTCCCTTCATCACAAGTTCTTGTAGAATCGCTAGGAAATCTTTTGGATAGACTAGATATGTCTGAACAACCATCAACATCCAGGACTGTGTCATCCGATGCAGCAGTGGCAGAGCCTCCTGCTGCTACTCCAACGATGTTCGATGGTATACCAACTGTCCCGGCAAGTTATCAACAACAAGCCGGAGTCCAATCGGGGACTGTTTCGACGACATGGTCAGTTCCTATTTCTTCATCCGAATTATCATCTGGTATTTCTTATGTTGAAACTCAACAAGTTGATCCAATGTGTCTTCAAAGGCCAATCTACCCTTTAAGTACTGGATTTCCACCATATGGAGGGCAGTATGCCTTTTCATTGTTCCCTCCCGGAGAACAACCATATGGGAGTTTACAACAAAGTTCAGGTCAAACTGGAATTACATCCAGTGGTTGGGTACCAATACTGCCTCAGCAACCAAGGGTTGTATATTCAATGCAACCAGTCCACCCTGTGTCGAATATTCCCACTATACCTGCTATGGTGACTTCATCGCAAGTACAAGCGTTACCTGTTGTATGTCAACCCCAAGTTTCTCAGGTTACAATACGACAGCCTCTTGTCTCAACGACTCAATCACAACCTCAAGTTAGTGCCTCCTTATCTGGAGTGACTCAGGCTCAAACAAGTACTATGAATCCTCATCTTGGTCAATCATCCAGTATTGGACAACAACAAATGGTCCAACAACCAGGGCTCATTCAATCTCAACAACCGCCATTCCAGTAATCATATCAAGGACCTGAGCAACAAGTCTTTGTAAGTAATGGGCAACCACATTTCCAAAGCGGTTATCAACAACCATAGTTCGCTAATGAGTCGGTTAATGTGTTTAAGTTTCTGGAAATATGCTGGTATTGAATAAGATCAAATTGTCTTTCCGAAATCTTAACCCTTAGGAACATGTGATAAATAGCTGGGTTTCGGACGGAATATATACCATTGAGTTGTAGTATTATGAGTTGTGAGTCTAGCCCGACGATTAGTCGGCGTATACCATGGGTGATGGCATCAGAGAGAAGTTCTATCAACGCGCTATATTCAGCGATATTGTTTGTTGATTGACCAATACATACGCCTCTGAAACTTACTAACTCGCCGCTTGGATAAAAAATGGCCCATGCTGTGGAGGACAGGTTCCGCGAACTACGACTCGCTCCGTCGGCATATCCAACACATGGTTCCAATGGGTTTGACATCTGCAACATTTATAAAAAGAGACACATCATCAATGTTCTACATGTGGATCACATAACTCAATCAGAATAAAACTCCGAAAATCAAAAATACATATATAGTTGTTTATGGTTTACATATAATGTTCTGTAACCAAGACAAGATCGGTCACATGACCCAAAAACTCAAAATGCTAGGGGGCACCCTAGTCTAGTGATGCTCGTGATAGCAAGTCACAGCCTGTGCGATCATGCGTAAGAGACGAGTCCATCGTCTAGGAACACCAGTAGTATGCCGCTGTAACTGCAAAGGTAGCTCGTCGATCCTCAAATCTGGGATACCGAGAGTAAGGCTCTCAACCTGCTCTTGCACAGCTGTGAGAGTCTCGGCCACATCAAGGTCACGAAGGATAACCCTCCCGGTGCCCTCTCCTGCTGGGGCAATGGCTGGCACTGTCAGGCGAACTACTGGACGAACAAGACCAACATCTGCATGCACACATGAGTTTGATTAAAAGTCTTGATAGAATAAAGCACAAGGACATTATAAATAAAAACAGTAAACAGTGATATGGTCAAAGATTTTACCAATAGTGCCCCACTGCTTGCCATCCGGCAGTACTAAATCCGGATCACCCCGGAAGTCCATGCCAACATATGGATACTCGCAATAGACCATCTCCTGACGATCAAACAACCTGAAGAAGGTATCAGAAAAAGAAATCTGAGATTGACCAGCATGCCTAGACATATGGTCAACCCATCTCTGCATGCGTGGTTCAGTAGGAGAAGGTAACTCAAGTGCAATGTACTGCGGCTGCATCAGTGGTATCTTCTCCAAGGCAAAGGGGGTCAAAATAGAACCGAACCCAAAGTTCTTCAACCTACCTTCCTTTATCTTGGTCAACTGACTTTTCATCACAAGGAGTACTGCATCACACCAGTTGAATTTTTTTGGTTGGAAGCATTCCAAGGCATGCTGCATATAGGATCTGTTGGCTACATGAAGAGACGCACTACCGGCCATCCTACCAAAAGTAAACAGGATAGACCTAAGGGACCTATCAGTGACATCACGGATAATGATCTTGCTATCTTTACTCGGCTGAGATCCTTCCCTGCAATACTGGCGGACATAATCTCTCACAGAGTCACTCCCTCGGGCCGAACCTGACAAAGAGATGGGGGCACCCCGCCTCGACAAGCCAGTCAAGAAGTAAATGTCTACTATGGTCAAGGGGATAGATTTGCCCCTAATCTGGAAAACTTGATTGATAGGATCCCATGCATCGAGCAAATACTGCAGTAGGATGATTTGCTGTCTCATGCTAGAGATGCGGAAGAACTTCAGCAAACCACAGTTCCGCAGCGCGTTCACTGTAACCGGATCATGTAGGGAAATCATGTCCTCTTCTTCATGTTCTCGTTCTCGCCATGTAAGGGTCATTTTGCTCCAAGATCTCTAAAAAACAAACAAGAGGGGAGTTAGATCCTGATTTTGATGAGAAACAGGCAAAAATTTTCATCAAAAACTGTGCAACAAATTCCTTTTCTGCGCCCAACGCACCTGCACAGTGTTCCACCTGCGTTGAATGTCAAACTACCTTCATAATGGTCAACATTCAGCGCAGGTTTCGAATGCCCAGGGTGCGTTGATGGCAGAACGAACCCATCAAACCCCAGGGGCTCAGAAAAGCAGAGAATGAAGTACAGAATGCAGAAAGGAAACCATGAAATGAAAGAGCTCAGGTTTAGCTCCTACCTGGCCCAGACGGCGTCGAGAACTTTCCACAGAATCTCCCGAAATCAGCTGATGAAAATCAAAGGGGGAAGAGGCACCTGCAAAGCTCCAACAAACCAAGTTCAAATGAAATGGTAAAATGAGAGGTAAAAACACTTTTTAATTGCTTTTTACGTAGTTCAAAGTAAAATGTTAGTGTTTTAATCTCATTTTCAAGCAAATGTTGTTCATTTCTAACTAGTTTGATGAAGCAATTGAAAGTGCAGTACTATCTTTGAAAAGGCGAAGCTATTTATGGTAAAAAATCAAAACTAGACCATGTTATCGAGCAGTTTTAGCACATAGTTCATGGTCGTTAAAAAATAAACATAAGACCGAGCAAGTGTTTCAATCCGCGTTTAAGCTCGTTAAAAAATGAACTATCTCCGGTAAATAACCACCGTGAATGTAACATTATCAGCCATTAAAGCCTTGGTCGTGTTTGCACCGTCACCTCCACTTTTCATTGGCCGATCATTCACCCCCATTTGATTTTTTACCCATTTTGAGGAACAGCTGCGAAGAGTGATTTCACTAGCCATCCTTGTGACACTGCCGTGCTTGGAAAATTCCAACCCTTACCTGGAATCAGCTGCTACCCATTTTATCACTCGTTCCTCAAAAGACGAGTCTTCTTTAAGCTCTTTTCATCTGACTCGTAAAATATGAAAAGATTGCCGAGTTTTGGCCTTCCAGCTCGTTAAAGCGACTAGAAGTGCTATCCCTCCTCTAGATTTCAGTCTTTTTGGACCTGAGGGATTATTGCACAAAAAGATCGAGCGCTTGGTTTGTTCGGCTCGTTAAAACTATCGAAAATTCATCCCTTCTGTATTGTTTTATATTTTTTTGGACTTAAGGGATTAGATGACGAAAAAGGAATTCCGG
Organism: Pinus tabuliformis; assembly: GCA_031772625.1. NCBI lineage: Eukaryota > Viridiplantae > Streptophyta > Pinopsida > Pinales > Pinaceae > Pinus > Pinus tabuliformis. The sequence continues at coordinate 1,499,012,995 of CM062820.1, read as the reverse complement.
AGTTATCTTTACGTAACTTTTCAGATTCTCTAAAAATGAAAAGGACCGAGTTATCTTTGTCGTTAGACTCGTTAAAAATATTAATAGTGACAAACTTGTCTTTAGACGAGAACGAATTTCACTATCGCTAGGCTCGTTAAAACATAGCGATGGGTTTGCCCGAAGGGAAAATTATAGAACAAGCATATGTTATCCTACTCAAGCTTGACAAAAATAAAGAGGTACTGGTCAGCAATGACTGGGGAAAAATTGGGAAGAAACTCAAAGAATCTTTATTGGTAGCAAGTCGCTCTTGAACATGACACTTCCACTCTGTGCCTGAGTCGGGTTGGGTTGTTTCATTCACCAGTCACATCACCATGGTCTCGCCATACTATCCACCTTTGGGGTAAATGCTACCAATCCATCATATAAGTGTCGCCGAGATGTTCAAGAGAAGTCATCCAGAGAAGTCACCCATGTCCCATCCGCTACCATACATTATACTTCATTCTTTCATGACCGCCACCCTGAACCATATATCATCAGATCGTTTTCACCTCCATCAAAATCATTTGCTCCGTTCCATGTCATTGATGTGGGATACATCAAGGCCCTCCTTTGACGGATCGCTTCTTGTCGACATCAGCTCATTATCCAAGAAGTTGATCTAGGAACACTCCTTCAGTACTTTGAAGCTTGCATGCCTCAATGGCAAGTTTCACACTTCCGGCGACAGGTATACATCAATGACCTTCGACCGAAAGATTTTGCGTGGTGTTCGATGCCAAGTCCTTTATTCACACCACGTGAATTGTGCTGCAGTACCTTGAGGATCATCATCCTTATCGATGATTCCTCTCGCGCTTGTTAACAGTTTACATCATTGACTGGTAATCAAGCGATGTCTTTCCATGTTCGACTTCAAAAAATTTCTCACATGGATCGACTTGTACTTAGAGTGAAGATCGGACGAGATTGAAGACCTCGGATCTAGTTTCATCCATCCGGGCTGCGATATATATTCAGGAAAAATAAAGACATTGAAATGTACAGACTTGCAGCACAGATAATCATCCTACCAAAAGGATGATGATTTCACCATAATCATTAGTCTACCATCAGACGATTGTCTGTCCTATGTACATAAAAATGAATTTATAAAGCTGAGCATGGGAATGCCCGCCTCAGCTAGATCATGAAAACAGTATGAAAATAATGTATTGTATTGTATCTTATTAAAGGTCTCCTCCCAGCATTGAAAGAACTTCGGATCCTCCTAATAAAGCATTTCACCCTATAAACGGCCTCATACTTTAGGGGGCAACTGTTATAGACATTTTTGTGCCTTACAGCTATAAGCATGAAATGTCTATAAACCAAGGGATCCTAAGTCCCTAAAGATGTTGTTCCAGCTCCTAAAGAATCAAGGTTAACAAATTACAGCTTCTCCCAGAAGTTCTCCACCAGAAACTACTCAAAACTAGTCAAATCAGGATCAATTCAGATGCTCCACTAGCTGCCTGCATTACAAAGCACCCAAATACACTGGCTAGGTGCGTTCCAACGCAGGTGAATGCACTACCAGGGTGCGTTGGGCGGGAAATGACAAATGGCAAAGTCATTCAACGAGGTGGAAAGACAATGGAAGCTTCCAGAATCTTCTCCAATGACACTTGCCTCACTGAATTCGACCAGTGATGAGTAAGAGGCTCTCAGTCTCCAAGTGGAAGCAAGAACTGACAGAGAGAAGCCACAAGTCAAAACATAAGCTGACTCATCCTCTCTGCTTACATCTATATATGGATCCCTCATCCCAGAGATCCAGAGGGCTGGAATTTTGTACTTTGCAGAGAATTGCTGTTAGTTTTGAGATTGAGATTAGTGCATTGGGTGATTTATGCTTTGTTGGAGGTGAGGAAGGGATTCCTTTGTTGGGAGGTAGATGCTGGATCGGGACTCACTTGGTTGTATCTCCTCTTGGACTTTCTTATTATATCAATCAAACTATTTGAGTTTCTCCTACATGCTGTGTATCAATGATGCTTTGTTATATTAGCATGTTTAGTTTAAATCTGATCCTAAGCTATTTATGAATGTAAATCTATGTCTTTGTGTATTTTTCCTCTTCTGTGATCTTGGAGGAACTTGGTGAAGCTGGGCAAGTAAGGGAGCAGGCAACGGGAAGCAAACAAAGAGGAGAGCGATTGTATCAACAAACTAGCGCAAGACACAGGTTAGTTCATCCTTCCTCTTCATTTACATTTCATAAAGAAGAATACGAAAATAGTTTTCCTTGTTTGTTGCTAAGGCACTGTCACACCTTAGAGTAGGATAGGGGCGTTCTGAATAGATACTTTTCCCAACAACAAACTGTTACAAATCCCTTTTGCTCTTTTTTCTTCCAATTGTTGTGGTGTCAACCTTATAGGTTGTGGAAGACTAGGGGCAACAACACTTCTGTCTTTATAGTTGTGAGTGGTATGCTTCCTAGTTGCCATAATTTTGCTTTCCATTTTTCTTGCTAACCTGAATGCCTTCTCTAATGAATTAGGTTCCCAAAGGCGAACATCATGTTGGACATGATCCTTTAAAGACCCTATGAACACATCAATCCTATGCTCCTCTGGAATATCTTTTACCCTTATGTTCAATTTTTGGAACTCCTCAATGTGCTCCATTACTGAACCCTTTTGTTTGAGACTTATCAATTGGCTAAAAAAAGTGTTGCTTTTTGTATCTTCATAATGTGCTATCAATTCTTCCGTAAAAATTGCCCAAGTGATAATTTTTTTATGAGAGAAAAGCCATTAATACCATACAAACTGATTTGGTTCCAAATATACAGTTGCCATACATACCTTTTGTGTGTTTTGCACATTATTGAGATCGAAGAACTGCTCCATCTGTAATATCCATGTGGCGGGATCCTTGCCATCAAACTTCCTCATATCGATTTTTGGAATGTGGTGGGTCTTCGATCCAACATTAGCATCTATGGAATCACGATTAACATTAATTTTGTTCACATCATGAGTTTCCTTTACAACCTTTTCACCATTAGTAAGTATTTCTTGTAGAAAATTTGTCAAATCTATCTTCAAATCTTCCATGTCTGTCTTCAAATCTGTCCTCAAATCTGTCTTCAAATCATCCATCTTAGATTCCATGCCATTTATCTTAGATTCCACACCATTTATCTTAGATTCCATGCCATTTGTCTTAGATTCCACGCCACTTATCTTAGCTTCTATTAGCTTTTGTGAGTGTGACATTTGTTGCACTTGTTCTTGTAATTTTGATATATCATGGAGCATTTCTTCCTCTTCTTCATGAGTCATGCTCGAATTTTCAGGTTCCTTACTAGGTGTTTGCATTTTCTTTCCTCGGGGCATCAGTTACTGATAATAATTCTTTACTATTCCCTTTGAATTCTGTTAAACCAAGCTTACACAAAAATTAAAAAAAAAACTACACACCTTTTTTCAATTTATAGAAGCCTGATATTGAATTTGATGTATCTCTGTAATTTCAGATCATCCAGTTCTAAAATTGCAACCTGTAGTAGCCTTCTACGTTCCAATGCCACAAGTCTGACCCGAATTGGATTCTCCAAGGAAGAGTTATGTGAAATCTCCCACAGTGACCTGCTTTTAGACTAGTTCAGTAGAGCGATCTTGTACGACATGCCATGAGTCACTGTTTCAACCTTTGAATCTGAACCACACATACAAGAAACTAAAGTCTGTCCTATTTCTGTACCTTCTTACGAAATTTCAATCCGATCCCCAGAGAGAAAGTTATGACGATTTTCCCCAGGTCACCTGTTTTGAATGTAATTCAGGAGTCTGCAAAAAGACCAACTTTCTTAGATCATATCTCCACAAATATCACGCAAAAAGCTCTGAAATTTGGACCCAAGGTTCAGCGCGATTTCTTCTCAAATGGGTTTTTTTTTCGACTTCTGAAACGTCACAGAAAAAAATTTATAGCGAAAATGCCACGATGACCTGTTTGGAGCAGCGAAACCCTAGAATCCAAAGCTCTGATACCAAATGTTATGAAACCCGCTCAAGAGAAGATAGAAAAGATAGATCAACGTCTTATAATTCAGCCTCTTCGAGGGGGAAACCTCCTTTACATTACATAAATGAACAATTCTTGGATGATACAAATGACAAAACCTCCTTTCTATATATAGGAGTCTACAAAGTCACAATATAATCCAGTCGACCTAACAATAATAATATAAAGCCACAAAAATAACAATAGAGGGATTCTATGGGGCATAGAAATAACAACATGGGGGTAATAGGGGCACAACAATATAAATAAGGGGTATAACTACAATAGTAATGGGGTAATCACTAGTATTATAGGGACCCAACAGGTTTAAGTAAAAATTGACCATTAAATTTTATTTTTGGGAGAAATAGAGCTTCCCATAATAGCTTTATTAAAGTAATATGTGCAGGAAACCTGGGCATGAACTAAATGCATATTCGTAAACTACAAGAACCAAGTATGGAGGGAATCGTATTGGCTCACTCCAAATCAGTTAGAACAGGCCCGGTCAATGCTGGTCAAAATTGACCAGTCACACTGGAAATCCTCTAATTTAGGGGCATCTTTGAGATTTTCTAGGATTTTTCCATATTCTGTGTAACAAAGGGATGAGCTTGATCTTATGAGATGGAATGTGACTCTTTTTAGTTGCTACAAAAATTATAGCTCATATTGTTATACTCTTATCCTATTTAAGGAAGGCTAAACAATAGTTATGGATATACATTGTGACTATTATTTTCTAAATACAAGTTGAGACTTGCCTTCATATTTCTTGTGCATACAATTTTGTGTGATGTGGATGGATATATGTTGTAGCTTATTGTCTCAAGGTTTACCAACAAAGGTGGAGGGCCCCCATTATGAGCTAAGTACACTATTGTTAAATTATGTGCATAAATGTATGTTAGAATTTTTATTTTCTCTGTTAATATTGTGAATATTTATTGTATATACTAACTTTATTGAGATAGTGGAAATGATTTATCTCAAATGATTAGTTTTAATAAGGAAGGACAAACTAGGTCTCTAAGTTAGAGCCTCTTCTTTGTTAACTAAGATTTAATTGAAATTAATATTTATGCATTCATTTCTTCCTGCATTATTTATATGCTTTATGCTTTGGTAACTTATATGGGTGGAATTGGTTTTGTTGAATAAATAGAAATGATAAAGAAGGAAAACCAGGACCTCTGAGACAAAAGCCTCTTCCTTGTTAACTAAAATTTATTAAAATCTCTATTCACTTTATCATATGCTTCATATATTATATTTTCTATGCTTTTTTCATATTCAACAATTAAAACTTGTAGATTTTTATTTTTAGGTTGTAATATGAATTTCTTCATTTTTGAGTATCTAAGAAATTGCTTTCTAAGCTAGCTAGATGTAAGATCCATATACTTTGGTGGGTTTATAAGTTTACGAATCGAGATTGATATTAGAATACATGCTCTAATTTATTCCAACAAATTAAATTGACAATAATGTCATAAAACTGTAACTTAATGCTTGAATTTTTCCACTATATTTCATGTGGATATCATGATTATTTTTAGAGTGTTGTAATGTACCTAAATTAACAACAGTGGATGCCATTTTTTTTCATGTGTGGAAGAGATAGGTTGATTTCTTATAAGCATACCAGTAAATATTTGTTGAATTTATTTATGGTTTTTTGATAAATGAATAAATCCTATTATGCTTTCATGATTTGGTTTTATGTTTATTATCATAAAATGAGGCCTTAGATCTATGCACGATTATGAGCTTCAAATTCTTCCAATGGGCTTAAGTATGAATGGGAATATCTTTGTCATGTTTACTACGCAGTTAAATATGGGCTATCAAACCTAGTTTTACTACTACCAAGCTCAAGAAGGATAGAGTTTGTGTGTGTGTGTGTGTGTGTGTATATATATATATATATATATATATATATATATATATATATAGATATATATGCAGGTAGCACAGAAGCCACTGAAAGTCTAGAAAGGATCTCTCAAATATTGTGTATGTGCACACAGTATAAGATTAGGAGGGATATCTCTAATGATATATACCGTAATAAATGTACACTTATATTCTTATGATCAAGTGTTGAAATTTAAGGCTTTAAGGGCCTAACATTACAGTGACAATATCTGATATGTATAGGCATTAGAACAAAGTACTAAGGGCAGGGATCAAGCGTATGTGTTCATTCGATGCAGGTTGAAATTCATTTTGTTTGTGAATATAAGGTAAAATCCCTATCAGGCCATATAGATAGTATCCATGATGAAGGGCGCACATGAAGAGGAGTTGTAAGCCGCAATGATGTGTAACAATGGGGCCCATTGGTAGGGAAACTTTCCATTGAATCTATGCCATTAATTCGTAAGAGTGTTCCTTGCCATTGGATGGTCCCTGAGTTTATTTATAATGTGACATCCTATTTTTAAATGTAGCGGGAGATTGGTGGGGCCCATGGCGAGTGTGGAGATAATGTGGCTATAGGGTGACATGGCAATCTAGGAGGTGGAATACCTATCATCTGTATTGGGCTTTTTATAAGGTTAAGTGCCCAATGAAAAAGTGACATGTGATATCACTAGAGGGAGCCACATGGAGCATATGACATCACCCCAGTGATAAAAGCTACTAACACTACCCCAACACCTCTACCCCAACATTTTATTTTAGTGTTGGGTGCAATCTCTCAAGGTTTTATTCCTAAGGTGAGGTGGAAATGGTGGAGCCCATGGACATAAGTGTAAGGGAGCATGACCCTATGCGATTGACTTAGACACACCATAATAGTTGAGGTGATATTATGGCTTGGTGGATTTCCACATCATCCAAATGAATTTGAATGGAGGGCATATTCCTTGGGTGATGTGGCACTATGGGGCACACTCGTAGCTAAAATTGTGCCGAAGGAGTGGTCCACAAAGGGGGGCCTGACTCATGTAATTGGTTGAAGGTGTTGCCTAAAACTTTTATGTTACAAAATGACAAGGAAACTTCCATGTAACCTCTAATATCTTCCCCAATACTTTTAACGGGGGAATAGAAAGGAAATCGTTGAGGTTTTATTCCCAACGAGATGTGGTCACAGACAGGCTCCTACACCTCTTATATATGCATGTTAGTCCTTTGTGTGTATTCGACCACCACTAAAAGGGAATCACTTATACATGTGTCACAATCATGAATAGGTCAGAAACTAGGGTAATACTTCCATGTGGTGGTGAGGTGGATGACTAGGGACCACATGGGTACCACACGGTAGGTTAGATGATATGGAAAAATCTAATAGGCCAAATTTTGATTGGCCATATATTTTGATCTAAGAGTCAGATTGGAGAAAAATTCATATTTTTGGAAAGGCATCAACAAGATGAATGCAATGATGGCAGCCATTTTAGGTTCTACATTAGTTGAGAAATATTGAAAATTTCAGATCTCATTTCCACAACAAGACATTAGAGGGTAGGTCACCAAATTAATTGGCTCCTTTTATCCTTAGTACGGGTTGTTTTAAAACCATCATACTTCTTCCTTATGCGAATGATATTGTTCTTACAATGAAGGGTCTCTTCGATATTGACAAGGAACTAAAAATATTGAAGGATCTATGCTCTAGTATGAGTATGACTATTAAGGTTGAAAAAATGAATGTTATGATAATTAAATCCAAAAATATCACTAATGCTAAGTTTTCGTTCTAACAACAACACCTTGAAGTAAATTCATATAAATATATTAGAATTTAACTTCATCATAAAATTAAATGGAGCTATAGCATTGAGAAACTGACAAATGGGTGGTGGAAAATATAGTATGGACTTGAAAATAATTGTGATTCATTAAAGCTTTGGCTATAGCATAAACGAAACTCCTGTTTCAAACTCTCTTCACTCTTATTATCTTATATGGCTTATAAGTTTGAGTTGAGTTTGTATAGAGTGTTGTGGAGAAAAATAGAGTAAATCTATAAGTTTTCTACAACTTCTAATCTCAAATTTTAAAGCAATGCATCCATATCCTATCCTCCTTATAGAAGTGATTCCTTCCCCTATGCATAACATAACTATCATTATGTACCATTATGTGAAAGAAAAAGATAAACAACATGGAATGTAGGAGACTTCCTAATATCATTTCAAAGTCCACCCAAAACATGAGTCAAGTGGTAATGACATAAAGAAGTCAATTCTTGGGTAAATAATTAGAGAATAAAGGAACGGGTCACTTTAAAAATAAGGTTAATATTTTTTTCCTACGCTTAGATATATTATATTAATTCATAAAAAACTAAGACACGATATAGATACTCTTTAATGGTCTACCACTAGGAAAACTAGACCAATAACATAAAATTAGAAATTTTGTATTGTCTCTATTATTCCTAATATGATAATCAAATAATATAAGATAGTAAGGTAAAGCTACATAAATAACACTGCATGGAATATCAAGTATAAGTTATTTGGAAAACGAAATATGGATTGAGGCCTAAGCTCTGAGTAGATTCATTCAGTTGCATTAATGGTGTTATTACGTGGGTGTCAGTTGCCTCTAGTATCAGATGATGAAGGATTAGTTCTAATAATCATCTTGATCAACAAGTTGACTTTTCGATCTAGACTTTCAATTTTCCCCATAAGCTGAGCCATGCAGATGATGATCTCTTACCAAGTATCTCTTTACCAATAAGAACCCTCCCCATGATGGTTTTAACAAGCCAATACATATTAATTATCTACATATCATCATATGGTGTAATTGTTCACATGAGGTATATAGTCCCTAGTTTCTCAATCAATGTGCATTTGAAAAAATCATTGAGCCTATCTAACATGGATTTTGATGCCTAAATTTTCCCTTTGATAATATTTTGGTATAATTCTTGTGTACATCTCCATGGCTAGTCTAGTGGAGCCCTGAGAGTGAGTACCATCCAAGGTAAAGGGGATATGAACAAGGAGAGAGGGAGCTCCCAGATCAGCTTGGTGGCATGTTTTTGTAGTAAAAACTAAGTGGTGGTGAAGCATTATAGAAGAGGTGACCAAAACAAGGGATGCCAGAGAGACAAGGAAAGCGGAAAAGGAGGGTGAACATACCATCAAATAGGGCGAGTGGAAGAGAGAAATGTCCAAACAACATGGTAGGAAGACTTGAATCACAAGGAGGCTGACACAGTAAGTCGCCCTAAGAATTCTATGCCAAGGTGTGGAATGGACATCCATGATCGAAAGAAATATACAAGATAAAACAAAGAAAATAGATAATACTTCCAATCTTGAAAGGAGTTGCAGGAAATAAAAAATAAGAGATCGAGCTTTAGAGGGAGAGGTTCACGAGGAGGATAAATTTCCACAAATACTAAGAGCCTACGGCTACTGTAGTGAATTTCCATAATTATATCCTGTGATTGCATGTTTCTAATGAGCCTAATGTGTTGTTCCAAGACTAACACTTCTTTCAAGAAGGTGTCATGGTTGTGGTTCTACAAATAAATTCCAATTTCTTCAACCACTGCATAGCAGCTTCCCCCTTCATCTTTATATTATGGCTCCTAATTTTCCCATCCACATCCATGATTATAACTTTGCCCTCCTATATGTATGAATCTCCACATAGTTCTACCTTCTCACAAACTCACAAGTTTGCAGGAATTTCAAATATAGACTTGCCATAGTTGAGTTCTCCTTTGTGACCATGGAGTGGCCATGCATGTTTCCAGTTGGAGGCAACCTGCATCCCCTCATTAAACCATCATTGTGTCATCATTTCCCCTTCATTCAACTCATAGGCACCCACCATGGGGGGACGGGGTTGGGTTGGAGGATAATATTAAAAATATTATTAGATCTAAATTTAAGGAAAAATGTAGCTCTATAAAATATTAGAGGATAAAATAAAATTAAGATGGTATATGGAGTTGATAAACCATAATCTAGAATCTCAGAAGTATCTCTCTACTGTTATTTTCCCTGATGGAGGGCATTTTATTTTTGGTATTTTTGAGTGCTTGACAATTCATTTAAAAATAAGAAAAAACTAATTTTGTGAGTGGTCATTACATTAATGACTGCTCTGATAGTGACATTGTTGTGCTACTTATTTCCCCAATGATGTCAAACCTTACACGGTTACAGGGTCTTTACGTAGGTGTGTGTGTGGGCGGGGGGCTAAAAAAATATCTAATTAATTATAAATATTATTAGTGCACTTTTATGTCCTTTGCATACACACGGGTGATGAGAAAATCTCTAATTAATTAATATTATTAGTGTGAATATTTGATTGTGTGGTGGAAGCTTCTTCCAAACACTGAAATATCTACATAGTGTTTAGATTCATAGGTTTGATTATGGACGTGTTCACACATTCATGTGTTCATAGATTGCATGTTGAAAATGAGAGTTTGACAATTTAAACTCCAATTTCATTATTGGATTTGTAGGAGATAGGAGTTTCAATAGGCTTAAGTTTATTTCATGTTTGTTAAACTTGTGCAAAGCTTTGTATCTGGAAACTAAAACAAAATGATTTAGCCAATTGTAGAAGCACAATTCCATTGCAATTTTGCGCAAAAAGCTTTCACTATGCAGAGAGTTTTGTGTGGAAAGAATTTTTCTTTCCATGAGAAGAATTTTACTTTCACTAATTAGAAATATCTGTAAACGTAAGTAATATGCTACATTACAACTACAATTCTTCTTAATTATAAATTAATTATATATATATATATTAATTTTTTAAAAAATTCATTATAACACATTCAAAATTTTGAATATAACTAAATAAATAACTCTCTATAAATTTATAGATTTTTAGTTATTATGTAATTGGTAAACATATTGTAGTATAACATTTTACGAAATTATACTTAGTTAATATATTACACTGTGTAAGTGTTGTTAATATATTATACATAATAAGTATTATGAATTTAATAGTATCAAACTTTGTAGCGTGACTATTTTATATTTATAATATTTTTTACTGTAAAATCGTCAAATCCAATTTTTAATTTTTGTTTATTTTATAAAAAATTTATATAATAGAATCAATAATTGTTGAATTTAGGCTTCTATGATCCATATCAAGTTTTCGAAAAGAGATTTTAGTGAAAATCACATCGTTGAATTTAGGCTTTTGTGATCCATATCAAGTTTATTGAGAAGAGTTTTCCACACAAATCACATTATAATTCATTTGTTGATCTGTTTCAAACCAACAAGTGTAGTTCATCGTCAGGACAAGTTGAAGAACCAGATCATGGCTGCAGTGTAAATAGAGAGAGCACGTTATCTAACGACTATAGTTGACAAGGAACGACTACATTTGACCAGGCAGTGGCTACATTAGACTGGTTAACCAGATAGGACCAAGAGATATGGAGAGGGACATATAGTTAATTAAACCATTAGATAGTTAGATTTATTCCTATTTGCGAGTAAATGTAAATTGCTTGCATTTAACTAAATTTAGAGTAAACTAAGAATTAACTAATAGACTCTTTTATTATTTAAATTATCAAAGACCAGAAGAAGACTTATATTAATATTATTATATGAAATAATAAGAAGTAATAAATGAGTAATAACTAAATAACCTAATTAGTTAGTTCGTTCTTTGTCTTAATTATTAATTTAATAAAAAAATTAAGAATATTAAAAAATAGCAATTTCTATTAGAATATAAATGGAAGTCAATGGAAAAATATATTTATTTTCAATTAGTTAGTTAATTCGATTTATATTTTTATTTATTCATATTTATTTTACTAAAGGTATAATATGATTAATTGGTTTAATCATTATAATCCTATTATCTATGTTTTCGGTATAATGATTTCTTATTCATTTATATAATATGCTAAATAATTAATGTGTAAAAATTAATACATATATTACTTAATGAAAAAACCAAAGACAAGAAAAAGAAAATAGGAAAAACAACGAGAGGACGAGGGGGAAAGATAACACAAGGGTCAGGGAGAGCACGAGGGAGAAAAGATAACACAAGGGTCAGGGGCAGCGGGAAGGGGGGCTAGGAAGAAAGGGCAGGGATCCAACAGCTGTTAATTTTCTAGTGGTCATCCCTATTGAGATTTCTCAACCTTTTTTCAATTTCTATGGATTCTCTAAATTTTTGGTGATGAAAATGCACAACCTTTGCAATAACACAGGCCTCCTCAATACATTCGTGATGCTTAGGCTTTTCTGTGCATTCTGCGAGGCTAGAGGACGAAGTCCTCCGATGTTTTATGTCGACTGAGTCCTCACTAATCCTCTGGTTAATAGAATTACCAGTCTCACCAACATAGGGGGTCCCACAAGAACAAGGAATAACATAGACAACATTCATGCCCTTGGGGTCAACAGAGTCCTTTACCAATCTAAGGGAGTTATGGATGGCATTAATGGGTCTAAAGGTTGAGGGAAGATTATGCTTCCTAATAATTGTCGCAATCTTAGTAGTGGTTCCGTGGATGAAAGGGAGATGAACCACTGAGACTTAATCTTTAGGTTGTTCCTTTACCATGAATTTTTGCTGGCTTTAAGGAAAGCTTCCTGACCTTGGTGCCTACTATAACCATTATTAACAAAAACGTTAAGGAGATGGGCCTTCTCTTTATCAAGGCTCTTTTCATTAGAGATTCTCAGCACACACGTAGCTAGTATGTTGGGAAAACCAAAAGTTTGAAAATCACATCATAATTCATTTGTCGACGCGTTTCAAACCAACAAGTGTGGTTCATCTTCAGGACAAGTTGAAGAACTAGATTAGGGCTGCAGGAAAAATAGACAGAATAGATCATCCAACAGCTACATTTGACCAGGAAATGACTACATTATACTCGGTAATAGGAGGGGACAAAGAGATATGGAAATGGAAATATAGTTAGTTAGTTAATTAATTAGTTAATTTTATTATATTTAATTATTTTATGATTAAATGTAATTGCTCGTATTTAACTAAATTGAGAATAATCTAAGAACTAACTAATAGACTTTTCTATTATTTAAATCTTCATAAACTATATACAGAATTATATTATTATTATTATATGAAATATTAAGAAGAAATAATAAATGATTAATAACTGTTCTTTGACTTAATTCTAAATCAATAAATTTAACCATATTAAATATATTGCAAATTCCATTAGAATATAAATTAAAGTCAATGAAGAATTATGGAAAAATATAACTATTTTCAATTACTTAGTTAATTCGATTAATAATTTTATTTATTTATATTTATTTTATTGAAAGTATAACTCATTAATTGGTTTACCTAATTATAATTCTTTCATCTATGTTCACGTATAAAATATTTTTATTTATTTATATATTATGTTAAATAATTAAGCGTATATTTTTTTTGAAGTTAGAAAAAATTAAGGTTAAATTCAATAAATAAATTACTCAATAAAAATGAAAGAGAGGGAAAGGAATAAAATGGAAAATAAACAATCCAGAGTACGACGTGGAAAGGACGACAGAAAACAACAACAAAAAGAACAACACAAGGGGCAGGTGTCGGGGTGGCACGACATGGCTAGGAGGAAAGGGCATGGATCCAACAATTGCTAATTTTCTAGCCATCATTCCTATTGAGATTGCTCAGCCTTTTTTCAATTTCTATGGCCTCCCTAAACTTCGGTTGATGAAAAGGCGCATCTTGGTAGCCTCCTCAATACATATGTGATGCTCACTCTAGTCTTTTCCACTTGTTCTGCCCGATAGAAGACTAGGTCCTCTCATGTTTTATGTTGGCTGACTCCAGTGTCACCAACATAGGGGTCCCACACCAACATCTAATAACATAGACACTTTTCACGTCCTTGGGGTCTTTTACCAATGTAACAAAAAAAATACGCCTTAATTATTTAGCATAATATATAAATAAATAAAAATATTTTATACATGAACAAAGATGAAATAATTATATTGAGATAAACCAATTAATCAAGTTATAAATTGAGTAAAATAAATATAAATAAATAAAATTATTAATGGAATTAACTAACTAATTGAAAATAGTGATATTTTTCCATCATTCTTCATTGACTTTAATTTATATCCTAATAAAAATTACTACATATTTAATATAGTTAAATTTATTGAATTTAGAATTATTAATCATTTATTATTTCTTCTTAATATTTCATATAATAATAATAATAATAATAATAATAATAATAATAATAAGAAGAAGTAGTATGCATATAGCTTATGAAGATTTGAATAATAAAAAAGTGGATTATTTAGTTCTTAGTTTACTCTCAATTTAGTTAAATACAAGCAATTATATTTAATGACAAAATGAATAAATATAATAAAACTAACTAATTAATTAATTAAGTAATTATATTTCTCTTTCGAGATGTCTTGGTCCCCTCTTGGTTAAATGTAGTTGTAGGATGATGTACCTTTTCTATTTATGGTGGAGTCATGATCTGGTTCTTCAACTACACTTGTTGGGATCTTGACCAAAAACTCATCTAAAAGAAAGTTTAAAGATTTTTAATTATTTTTAAAAATTAAATATTTTAAATTTAATAAAATACTAGAAACTATTAAATATTTTTAAAATTTTTTAATATATTAATAATTCATTAAATTAAAAAATTAAAAAATGTCAATTTTAATTAAAAGAAATTGTGGGAGGCACAAATCTATTTAGATCAATTACACGATGCATGTGTCCATTTTATAACTCTACATTCACTAGTTATCATTGATTTGGTCATGTACTTTTATCGTGTGTTAACCAATTTATCAATTTGAATTCTAAAGCATCTCTTGAAAGTAAAACCAACTCAATTCGATAGCATCCAGAATGCTCTCTGAAAATGTTTAGTCTCCTCTACTTACAGTCTTAGAAGAATTTCTTACCAGTCATACGAGATTCTTACAACTTTTTTCTATGTGAAGATGATTTGCTCTATTGAAACATAAATTTTCCAACGCTAATCTATATTTCATGAATCTAAATGTAAATGTAATATCTCGTCTAATTTCAAAGTATCAGGCCATCGCTAGCATCCGGACAAGCGCAACGCCATACCGCAATTGATATTGCAGTTGCATAAAGTGTGAACATAATTTGGATGTTTTTTAGGGTTTTTTAATTGTTCTGTTCTATTTAGTAATATGCTTTCTATAATTTATATTTTCAAAATATAAAAAATTGTGGATGATTTAGAATGGTCTTTAGAGTATACATAAGAGACTAAGAGAAATTAAGACTTGCCAAATCATTTTTTTTTTCAAAACTTTGGAACATCTATTATCTTGATATTACAAATTATCAATTTTATAAAAATTAAATGGCTAATAGCACATAATTATTTTGAGCAGTTGTCTATAAAGCCACTTTTTGAAAGTCTTTCCTGCCTGTTTGTGCTGTCGAAATCTGGAAGGAATTTATTGGAATGGCAAGTTTGATAGCTAGTTTTTGCACAATGAAAGCGTCCCAGGAGTTTTTCAGGGTGCTGAATCCAAATATGCAGTTAAAAAACCATTTTAACTGCAACAAATCAAGATTTAACCTCAATTTCTTCCACCGTCACCAGAATCTCCAAAAAATCGCATTATTTTGATGGCTATAAGCTTTTATCAGCAATTTAATTTATGTATCTGTGCTAGTACATCATTGTTATTATATGTTCATGAAATACAGAGCTTACCAATCCTATCATGGTCAAATTCTTCAAATAATGTCAGAAAACATAAATAAAATCTTAAAACTCTTATCAATAAAGACAGTTTTGGGATTAATTGTTTTGTATGCAACACAGTTGCGCCGCTGATTCAACTGTAGGCTAAAGCAACTGCTAGCTAAATCTCGTTAGAAGAAGTACACAAATGGCGAGACCTCGATATATTCACCACATACAATAAACTATTTCTGGTGCGCCTAGAACACAATCCATTAACACCTAATTAATATGAGTTGTGTAGCAGTAACCATATTCATACAATGCTCTGTTACTTACAATGCTTGCATGCAGTGAGTGACTCATTGTTAGGCCCATGTAACACTTTACAAAGAACTGTCTCTGGTCGTAGACATTGCAGGCTTCGCAAGGAACGTTGGTATTTGATCCCCAGCCATAATCACCATCACTTTCTCCTCTGTGTCTTCCGTGCTCGCTTCATTATTCTTCTCCCCACATTCAAGAGAAGCAGAATTATTGTGAAGGCCCTCACTATTAATCTCCCCAAACTGACCAGATAGTTGCCGGTAAGAGCAAGCAAGAATCAACAAGGCTAATGCAATGAGGCCTATCATCGCAGCCATTCCCCCGAATAGATACGGAACCGGTGACTGCCATGCGGCCTGATGTGTAATGTTATTTGCTCTGTGATTAATCATTGCATAATATAATTGCTACCACTATACAAAATCCAGGGATTCTGCAGAAAATGAAATCGCAGGGAAGTACCCAAACAGAGCCTAGAGATTATCGTATAAAACCTATTTGCAGTACTTGCCCCGGATGGGTGCGGGGAATCTCAAATACAATACAAGACGAAAGGCGATGTCATGTCCAACATTTCGAATACGTTATTTGCAAGAAAACGAATACATTAATTGGAAAATGACGTGTTTTCGGTGGTTTTCAAGCCTCTCAGCGAGCCACTTTGTCGCGAGGCGAACCATGGAACCAATCACATTTTCATGTTTATGGGCGGTGGACGTAAAAAATATATCGAATCTCAATGGGCGGTGCAGCCAAGGGATTTCTCTTTTCGTGCTCGAAGAAATGGATTATAGAATTAACAAAATTGTTATTCAATTAAGCGGGCCCTCTGTTCTTGTCCTTATTCGATTTCTTCCGTCCCACTCACGAAATATGTAACGAGCTGATGAGACACGAGACACGTAAAGATAATTACGCAGTCTTTTTAGGAATAGGGTTTTCACCATTTCCAATTTTTTAAAATAAAAAATAATGGACTCTATATCAATACTTCTAGTATTTTTAAAATAAAAAATAATGCATACTCTATATCAATATTTTTAGTCGTATCACAATTTTTCATATTTTCATTTTTTAAAAAGATAAAAAAATAATGGATAGTCTATATTAATATTTTTTTGTAGTGTTATACAATTCAATAAACGAAATTAATAATTTCTAAATAGTTTGCTTGGTTTTATATTTAGATTTTTACTCTAACTTTCTAATTTATGTAAATTTCGAATAGTATAAATAGCACATAAGTATTTTGTCCAGCCATTATAAATGGGAGGTAAGTATTTTAATGACCATAAATTTTTATTTTTTGTCAACGCAATATAAATGGTAGGTAAGTATTTTAATGACCGTCCATTCTTATTAGTTATTTAATCTCTATGGATATGTTATTTTACAGTTTTTTTAATAGAGACGATCTATTTAGGAATAAGGCTATTGCGATTTTCATTCTTTAATATATATATGATTTATATTTTATAATGTGATTGGTTAGTTTTTCATTTGAGTATGGTAGAGATGTAATGTTTAACATTTTGGCTTGGTCAAAATAAAATAATATAAAATAAAATTATAAAAATAAAACAAAATAAAAATTGATAAAATTCAAATTAGTGGTATCTTTAACCCATGTTTTTTTCCCATGCTATTGTTCTCTAATATGACCTATTAAAAGGTTAAAAATTAAACATGGAGATATCTATTTTAAATCAAGATCTATAGAAAGATCAAATTTCTTTTCACTCTAAAAGAGATTTACACTTCAAAAGAGAAATTTGACCTCTCTATTTTTAACAGATTGAAAATTATAAATATAGACGATTAATATTACACCATCCAACTTATAAAATAAAAATTTTCGAAACCATTTTTCAATTTCCATACTTCCACTCCTCTCTTTACTTTACAAATTCTCAACATTACCAATACCAATAAAACATATGTCATAATTATAATAAAAGTAAGTATTTTAATAGTTATCAGCCATGTAAATTAAATAGCTGTCATGAATATACATCGGGCTAACGAGACAAAAATTAATTTACTTTCCAATCGATTTTCTTAAGTGATAAAGCAATCGGGAGTGAAAGCGGATCAGTGATTAAAATTGTTCAGCCTCGTCACCTCTTAATTTATTTTCTTTCACAAGGAAGGAAAGTTGATTGATTGATCATAAATTCAATCAATAGGTGAAGAATTTTGACAAGTGTATGGTTTTCTCGCAATTTCCGGAGAATATTCCACATTTCTATGCATTGCACTCGTCACAGGGCAGTCCGTTTTTCTGCTTTCTCAAAATAGCCGGGACGAGGGACAGTAATGCGCAGGTGGGCGGATACAACACTTTCACATTCATAATTTTTTTTTTCCAAAAACAGAGTGGTGGTGCCATGAACAAATTTATATAGATCATTCGACATAATCATAACTCTTCAGATCATACGTGGAAAATTGTCTTTATTCATTCAGTATGTAATTATTATAAGGCCACTCTGGCTATTTTCATTTCAGTGCAAAACAACACAAGCCCATTTCGCACTAACAACAATACAACCTCATTGTTCTATGGTGGAGAATTACGATTATAATATAGTTATATAAAATCAAATTGTTTATAAAGGTTGATACCGATGATTAAAACTTTTTAACCCAAAACAGGAATGGAGATGAAAAAGGATTTGAAAATCCTCACTGAAAATTCAGAAATTCCTATTGCAAAAATAAATCACAACTCTGAAAGTAATGAAATATAACAGAATTTTAGTTCTTCTAATTGGGTCATTTTATAGTTTTATCAGGTAGTTTTTGGCTTTTGGAATTGATTTACAAGTAATGTCATTAGTTTTGAAATCTCTGGAAACATCATCTATAACCCCATATCTTAAAAAGATATAAGCACTATAAAAACACTTATCACCAACTCCAACTTCTAATTTTAGTGCTTAAAATAAATTCACAAATAATCCATCTCTTGTTCAACATAAATTGATAAAGAAAATAAAAATAAAATCTACATCTGCCCGTCAGCTTTTGCACTTTTGCAGCATGGAAGGACGCGAGAGCAAGCACTCAACACTGGTGCATCAAGAACGCTAAGATGGGACGCCTCCTATAATATAATGGGGAAGAGAGGCACATGCAAGCATCAAGAAATAATAATTACTATTAAAAAAACCTTTATTTCTTTTACAAATTGATGCTTTTAAGAGTATTGAAGTCTAACAAAGAAATTAAAAAGTTGAATTTGAAGAAAACTAATTCTCATTCTAATTAATTATTTTATATATATATATTTTCATGCTTTTTCATTAAAATTCTAATAACTTCTATAATTTTAAATTAATTATGATAAATTTAATAATTATTTTGATGATTATATGTATTTTGAAATAGGGTTTTTTAAAATTTTAATTTAATTATTAGATGAATGATAAAATGTAATATTTATATTAATTATTTTTAAAATTAATAATAATCCTTTAAAATAAAATTATAATTAATTAGTTTTTATAATGGATGATCTAATAAGTTGTAACTAGTTAGCTTTTTCTAAATTGATTCTACTCATATATTTTCTTGTGAACATAAAAGAATTTAAAGTTTAAATCTCTTAATTCTTAATTTAAACCACACTTATTATTAATAGTCAAAAAAACCAAAATAATTGCCAATTAAACTAACTTAATAAACTTTTATTTATCCATCTTTGTTAATTCAAATAACAAGCATTTAAAAAAACATACCTAAGCTACCACGATTCCATTGCCCTGGTAGGATTGTAACGAGGTAAGAGAGCTTCACTTCTTCACGCTACAACTTTTTATATATAGCAGTTGCTGGGGCAGGGAAGAACCCGAAGACGAACACGCAACGCTTCGCCTTCTACTGCTATATATTTAAGGTTGTTGAAGCGAAGGCCGCGAAGACGGGCACTAACGCACTCAGCAAAAGGTTGATGAAGAACGCAAAGATTCTACAACTACATATGATGCGACGGAGCAAGGACACGAGTACTCAGCACGCAATTGATAGGGAACGCCACAAGTTAACGGTGCGTTCATTTATGATTCTTGTGTCGATAGCAAAGAAAAAAACTTAACGAAACCCATAGAACGATTATGATAAATTCACATTTGAAAAGTCATGCTATACATTACATTTCACTCACTTTCATTTATATTTTTCTCACTCACACTGTTATAAACTAAATTTCATTACAATACTATGGGTGCAATTGCGTGGAAGAATACCATTTGTTACCCAAACTAGAGGTGCAACACATAATAAAGGGGATTTTTGGTTTTCGAAAAATGGACAAAAACAAATCAACACAACTCAAACATCAAAAAGCACAAATGAAGGTGAGAGGTAGCTTATCAAAGTGATCTCAGTGATGTCTTATTTATTGGAAGTAACATTGATTGGGTTTTGGGGTCATTTCACCATGTTACCCCATGCAAAAATAATTTTATTACATATGAAGTGAGTGATCATGGAAAATTAAATTTAGAAATAATAATTTTTGTAATATTGTTTGAGTGGGAAACCTTTGACTCAACAAAAAAAATGAACATGGTATCTTGTTGAAACATGTCAAGAATGTCCTAGAGATGGGTATGAGTTTGATCTCTATGGGACAATTTGATGATGAAGGCTACTCCGTAGCTTTGAGAAAAGTGGTTGGAAAATTACCGAAGGGTCACTGGTGTTGGCTAAAGTATTCATGACATGAACCTTGTATACAATGAGAGAAACAATAGAGATATTAGATGCAATTCTTGTTGCTAAATAAAAAAAATAAGTTGAGTTATGGCATAAGTGCTTGGACATCAAGAGTGGAAAGGGCCCGAAAGTTCTTGTTGGTAAAAATCTACTTCGAGGTTTGAAATCCTATGGGCTTGATCATTATGAGCATTGTATTTGTGATAGGCAACAAAGAATTCTATCTACTTCCAGGTTTGAAATCCTATGGACTTGATAATTATCAAAATTGTATTTGTGATAAGCAACAAAGAATTCTTTTATGATAGCTGGTCCTAAAAGAAAAACAAATTTATTAGAATTAATACACTTTCATGTGTTTGGTTTGGTGAATGTTAAGTCTTTAGGAGGAGCCTCATATTTTTTCAAATTCATAGATGATGCATCTATAGATGTTTGGGCCTACCCTATGAAAAGTAGAGCTGAGGTGTTTTATATGTTTCAAAAATTTCATGTTGTTTTTTAAAGGGAGACTAGTAATTTTTTTATCGTTTAAGGATAGATAATGATGGAGATTGTTGTACCTCTAAGATAGTAGTAGGTCAGCTACCAATGCCAGAGCATCTAAAATAATTGTTTTGGGGTTTTTGGTTTTAATTTTGGAAGACCAATGAATGAAGACAGATGTAGAATTGAAGTAATTAATCCTTTCGGTTATATTAATACTTCAGCTAAGGGCTGCTATAAAGCATTACACAGTGATACAGATCAAAAATAGTGGTGAGTAGAAGACAACAAAAAATATGATTATCACAATTTTCAGACTGTAAAACAAAACAATCATAAGTTGGAAAACTTTCTAAACTACTTTCTAAAGGTTCAACGCAATATACTTACGCTTACACAAGATGTTGATGATTTATTGATTAGAGGGGATTAACTACATAGATAGTTAAATTAATCCATTCTCTTAATAAATGATCACTTCAGGAGCTTATAGGAATCAATTGAAATACAAATTGTTCCTACCTAGATATCTCTGCAAGTCATAAGAATATGAAGAAATAACATAATGATTGAAAACTGGAAAAACTTACAATCTAACACAAATCTGTGTAAAACTAAATTCAGAATCCTCTACTTTGTATTAAGGTTCCAAAAAGAATGATTACATCAAGCGTGTGCAAAAGCTTCCTTCAAAGGTGACTTCAAGGTTCAAAATAGAACTAACAGTCAAGACTTTACAAGCAATGAACTATGAATCTTCAGCTCTAAACCATTAACAACTCAAGAAGAGCGTTATTTATACAATAATGAAACTTAAGAAAATATCCTAAAACTGATTAAGGTTTTTAGGGAAAGAAATATCTCTGTGGCAAGAAGATAGGGGCAGCTGTTTGAACTGCTTCTTGGTATCCCCTTTATTTAGGATGTGCTAGCTTTTTATATGATATTTTTCCCTTTTAGCTAATCGCTTATTTGTATACTTCACGTTGGCAAATTGTTTCATTTAACATTTTTACTTGATACTGCTTTAAACTCTATTTAATATGCTTTGACCTTGCTCAGTGACCTTTACTGTGATCCTTTCTACCTTTATTGTGTGCTTTAGCTTTTTACTATGTTTTTCACAGTAATCACTCATATTTGTCTTCAAACTGTTATGCAGGCTTTCGTTTATAAACCTGGAACAACAGTCTTCACCTGCAAAACACAGAAACTGTTTAAGAAAAACAAGGTGATAGAGGAGGTCTTCAATGGCTTTATTTGAGCTTGAAAGGATATCGGAAGGAGTCCGGGGCATTGTGGAAGGTAGACAATGGATTTAATGGCCGTAGAGGCATTATGGAGGTTGCGTTGTGTAAAACAAGAAAAAAAAAGCACACATGGCCTTTTATACATTTAACGGAAAAAGCAGTTAACGTTTGAACTATCGGGCGAAGGTGAATAGTGGTGGATCGAAAGAAAGAGTACAGAGGGATTAATTATGGCAGGAATGGCTTAATTATGGTTAAAACAATGATTTGCAGTTTAAATGGAGTTTCAGGTTATTTCTTCATTTAAATCTTAAAAATGATTTAACACAGAAATCGTTTACAAAACCATATATGGCGGATTTGAAATTTTATTACCTTGGGCGATAATGATATCAGATCCAGGCTAATATCCCATATCGCAATCAGAGTTAGGAGTGGGTAGGCCCATCACAAAGGAATGCGATAAGGGTCGGATGCGATATGGCGGTAAACTATAATATATATTTGGTCGGGTTCGGGCTCCCATTGGATATAGGAAATCGCAGTGGCGGGAGGTATATACGTCGAACAGGATTTGCGATGAGGGCGGATGCGAAGTGGTAATAAAATATGGTATATATTTGTGTCGGGTTCGGGCTTCCCATCGAATATCACAATCAAAGTTCGCAATGCGGGGAGGGTTATGCTTCGGCCAGGAATTGCAATGGAAGCGGATGCGAAACAGAACGAAACATGATATATATTAGCCTCGGGTCTAGATCTATGACATATTGCATAGCGCAATCAGGGAAAGGTGCATTCATATGAAAAGTTGCAATTCGCGAAAATTTGCGATGCGATATTTTAATAAAATGCATAGTTTTTTTATAAAACTAAGGTTTCGGGGTATGTTATAAAACGAATTAATATTACACGGGAAAGGGGAATTTTAAGGGTTTAATGCATAAATTAGTATTAAAATGAAATATGTGCTGAAAAGGGAAATGCGACTAAGTATAACACTTTTTAATGAATGATTTGATTTTTCATATAACCATTTATACTTAGGATAAAGATATTTTTATGGGTTTTTGTGTAGAAAGGAATTTTACATGGAATTTTACTTTTCCTAGGTAAAAAGGGCTTTGACCTTAGGAAAAGGGATTTTTATGGAAATGAATGAATATGAATCTATGAAGGGGAAATTAGTGAATATAGGAATGAATGGGGATGAATGGGAAGTCAATAACTTGATCAAGTAGACCTTCATTTGCCTTGTGTAATTGCCTCATGAGCATAGAAACATGATAACTCTACATTTTGTCCAATCAACCATTAAACTTCTGCAACCTTTCTCTACTTACCCTTTGCTTATCCTATCATTTTTTTTTTCACTTAATGTGTTCATTTTAGCTAGAAAACCCTTTTCCTTTCTTCTTATTTAACAAAACTAACTATTTAATTCTACCCTTATAACCTCCAAGGGCTCAGATTAAACTGATGAGCACCTTATTATTCTCTACCTATCTACTGATTTACCACCATTAAACAGTTTGGCTAGATCTTTATTCTCTAACTATAACATCAAATTTAAAGCATGAAGCAGTCAAGATTAAACAGTTTGACTGTCATGGGTTGTGGCATTTAAAAACAAGTTGCACACAACCATTATTTTGCAGAAACAGAGTAGTGGCATTTAGACTTGCTCACTTTCAGAGTTTATTTGTTTTCTTTTCTTTCTAATCTAACATTTTCTTTTTGCCTTGATTTTTTAGAGCATCTACCCTAACATTTTCTTTGATATGGACATTATCATCAAGATATTTTCAAAAACATTTTTTAACTAACATTTTATTCACTATTGTTATGTCCATATCCTAACTTAACATTTTTTCAAATATTCTATCTTATCAAAACCAAAAATGCTACAACATTGGCTCCATCTGGGGACTGCTTTCTCCTGTAGAATGCAAAGAACCTGTAGATCCATGTGCCTTCTCCTCGAGCTATGGAGTTCTTGCTGTAAAAAAATATCACACTGACATCTTGGAAAGGAATTGAAAACCAGAGTATTTACAATGAAAACTATTTCAATTTCTTAGTACTGAATATAATGTTTGAGAAACCTTCCATTTACAAGATAAGTAGAATATAGCCCCTCAAGATTTTGCAGCACAAAATTTTTGTTACCCTTTAGTTCAGAAATTGCTAAAGGTCCAAACCATAGATTTTCAAATTTTCCATGCTTTCCTTTCTCTTCTCTCTTGGCATCCCAACTTAGAACTAGATCACTTTCCTTAAAATCCTTTTCTCTAGCTCTTCTATCAAACAGGGTCTTCATCTTATTCTGATATTTCAGCAATTTATATTAAACTTCATCTCTGTTTTCATTAAGTTCAATAATCTAATTTATTATTCTGGAAAAATCATCAGGTTCATTTGTTGAATCCTGCAGGAATTTTAAAACAGGGAATGCCAATTGGTAGGGAAAATCACATCTTTACCATAGAATAATTGAAATGGAGATTTTCCAGTTGACCTCTTTGAAGTAATTCTGTTTGCTCATATTGCATAAATCAAATTTGAGTCCCAGCTCTTTTTATGATCAGCTAGAGTCTTTTTTATTACCTTTACCAGGCTATTTTTGGATGATTTTGCAAGGCCATTATCTTGAGGGTAATATGGAGTTGAATGATATAATAGAGTATGATATTTCTGGTAAAAGTCAATCAATTTAATGCTAGAAAAGATGATGCATTATCAGTTACAATTTGATTTGGGAAACCAAATCTAGATAAGATATTCTCCTCAATAAACATAATTGCTAGTGCATGAGTAACATTTCTGACTAGAATTTCTTCCACCCATTTAGTAAAGTAATATGTTGCAGTGAGGATCCATCTATGCTGATTACTTGAAGTGGGGTGAATTTCTCCAATAAAATCTAATCCCCATTGAGAAAAAGGTTATGAAACTATTGATGGAACGAGTGGAAGAGCTACTAATTTTTGTTTACCAACAAACATTTGACAAGGAACACAACCTCTGACCTTTGCCCCTACTTGTAAGAACAATGTAGGCCAATAAAATCCTCCCCTCAGAATCTTGTATGCTGTTGCTCTCCAATCATAATGTCCCCCACAAAATCTTGTATGAAACTTATCAATGATTCCGTCAGTTTCTGATTTTGTTAAACATAATAACAAAATATTCAATGGATGTTTCGAGTATAAATTTGCATTTATAATGTAATACTTGATTGATTTCAACTTAAGGGTTTTACACTGGGTTTTGGAGAATGATGCTGGACACTCAAAATGAATCAAGAAATTTACAATATCTTGATACCAGTTTGACAACAAGAATTTTTCATCAATGTGTATAGGACTGATCTACTCTAAAGGTAGAGTTTTTTGTGGATTCTCCCCTTCTGCAAGGTTAAAAGGTTCTTGTGTATTCTTCCCTTGTATTTCTAAAACAAAATTGATTCTAATTACTTTATAGTTGGATTCAGCTAGAAGCTTGGCTACTACTTGACCTTTTACTAGCTTGGTAGTCTTAGTAGTTAGATCAAACTCCAGAATTTGAGTGATCCATCTACCTCCTTTCCCATCAGTGTCTGGTTGGGTTAGGACAATTTTCGCAACACTATTAGGGACATAAGTAGTAATAGGTAAATGTAAGACATACATCCTGAATGATTTCTGCGCTTGAATGTGGGAATAGGCTTGCTTCTTAATGATGTCATACTTAAGCTCAACATCTCTCATAACCTTGCTGAAAAAGGCTATGGGTTCGTCATGGAAATCTTTATTTTTCTATAATAGAATAACAACAAGGGTTGTTTCAGAGGAAAAAGAGAAAATAATAAATGGCTTAGTATAATCAGGGTTGTCTAAGGTGGGAGCTTCAAAGATAGCCCTCTTTATTTGTTCAAATTCATGCCTAGAAGTGGGAGTCCATTTGACTTCATGGTCCTTTTGGAGCATGTCAGTTATGTCTTTCACAATCTCTGCATAATTTGGAATAAACCTCCTTAAAAAATTAATCTTGCCTAGAAAAGCTTGAATCTCCTTCTCGTTTCCAAGCAAGGTCAATGATTCAATGGAAGATACTCATTTGGGATCAATTACTACTCCCACCTTTGAAATTATATGGCCCAATAGTTTTCCTTCTTTGAAAGAAAAGAAGGACTTCTTAGGGTTCAATGATATTCCAAATTTTCTACACCTGTCAAAAACCTTCATCAAGTGCTTTAGATGTTTCTAATCAGATTTAGAAAAAACTATCATGTCATCAAGATAAATAACTACAAATTTATTTATCTGACCCACAAAAGCTATGTCCATATCTCTTTGAAATGTTGCTCTAGCATTAGTTAAGCCAAATGGCATCCTAGCATGCATGAATGTACCCTAGGGTGTCGTAAAGGTTGTCTTCTCTCTGTCTGTTGTATCAACATTTACCTGGTTGTAACTTGAAAAACCATCAAGCATAGAAAGTCTTTGTACTCTCAAAACCATTTGAAGTAACCAATCCATTTTGGGTAAAGGATAATTATCTTTTAATGAAGCCTTGTTCAGATTTCTAAAATCCATGCAGAGTCTTATTTCTCCATTTTTATTTCTAACAAGGATTATATTTGCAACCCAATTAGAATATCTAAGAGGGAGGATGATCTGGGCATCTAGCATTTTCTTAATCTCCCTTTTTACAGTTGGTAGAAGAGCTAGATTTATCCTTCTAAGCTTCTGTTGATAAGGTTTTGCTTCTGGCTTCAAAGGAATCTTATATTGTATTAATGAGGTATCATAGGTCTTTAGATGAGCATAAGTCCAATAAAAAACATCCTTATAATTTTGCAGTCATTTAAGATATTGAGCTTTGATATCAGGGTCTAGAGATGCACATAATTTGATGTTTTTGATATCTTCATCAGTTCCAACGTTAATCTCTTCTACGTCATCTTCTGAAGAAATAGACTACGGGTTTTGGAAAACATCATTTTGATCGAATAATTTTTCTAAAGGAATGATTCCCTTTGGAATAAAATTATTAGATAATTGAATAATTTTGTGATTAGAAATTTGGTTTTTAAAATGTGAAGTATCATTTCCATCTACATTTCCATTTATTTTAGCTCTATCTTCATCAATTTGCAGAAATGAAAAATCATCTATTACCTGCAAAAATGATTTCAGTTGTTCACAATATTCAAATATTTGCGAATGTTTCAGATTATCTGGGATAGATGGCCTATATTTGACTTGTATCTAATAGAGTACATTAGTATGATCAGGAATTTTAAAAGATCTGGCTGAAACAGCTAGGGAATCTGCGTGAATATTCTGATCTTTGGGAATATGAGTCAAATTGAAAGCATCAAAAAGATTATCAACTGAATCCCATATTTCATTTTGGTAGGACCTAAGTCTAGGATGCTTGGTCTGGAAAACATTTTTTACTTGCTTAACAATAAGTTCAGAATCGGTAAACACACTTAAGTTTTGGACTTTCAGGCTTTTGGCTAATTGCAATCATAAAAGGAAAGCTTCATATTCAGCAACATTATTAGTAACTTTGAAATCTAATTTACATGATTGGGTTATATTTTCTTTTTTAGGTGAAATTAAAGCTACTCCAGCTCCCACCCCATCTTTCGTGCAAGAGCCATCAAAGAACAATTTCCAAATATCAGTTTGGTTTGGTTCAGGTCTTTCAACTACCTCTTCGATTTTGGCTTGAGTTTTATGTTGGTTTGAAGTGAGTTGAAAACAACCAAAGTCTTGATCTATTGCATAAATTGGATGGTTCCTTAGCTGGTCAATTTTACAAACAGTATGTACAAACTGTACCTCTCTATATAATCTTAATTGCTCTCCTCCATAAACAAGAATAGTAGCATCTCACATATCCATCTGTAGATTTCCCCCTAATTTGGCATAGAAAGACCTAGAAAGGAGCATTCCAAACATGGAAGGGATATCTGTGACAACAATATCAAGTACTACACTTTTCACTAGAATTTGAGCATGGGTAACCACTAAATCCTTGATCAATCCTAAATAGGGCACCCCTTTATTATCAAAGGTGTACAGGTCATGATAGGATTCAGTTATATCGAGTTTAAAATGGTCGATGATATATTTTGGCATAAGATTATGTGATGCTCATGAATCAAGCATACAATTGTATAACATGGAGTCATTTGTTTTAAGAGTTACATAGAAAGGAGGCACTATCTCATTGATCATCTGAACTAGGGCCAAAAACTACTACTGGTTTTTCATCTTAGAGACTTATTACATCACCTTCAGCATCAACCGAGGTATTTTGTATCCATTTTGTCACTTGGCTTTTGTAACCAGGGTTTTTAGAAAGTTCTGACAAAGGAATTGGGATCTTAACACTCTCTAATTCCTTTTCAGCATTAAATGCAGTCAAATTGTTTTTACCAGCCTGGGTAGTATCAATTGACTGATCTAAGGGCTGAATAAGAGTTGTTTGAGCTTCAACAGTTTTGGTACGTGGTTCAATTACTACAATTTCCTTTGGAGGTCTCCCAGGACCAGGTCTAGGCTTAAGATCATACCTTTTGTTTAATTTTGCAATTAAAAATTCAAAAAAAGCATGATATTTAGAGACCTATGAAGCTTCCTGATCTTCTTGAACCTAATTCTATTGTGAGATAGGAATGATGGATGCTTGAATGTAAGAAGAATCCATACTATTAATATCTTCAGTAATTGTCATAGTATTGTCATCATGCTGTTGGTCATCTATGAATAGAGGAGTAGGAACCTATTGATTATTGCTAGGTCTCTAAAGAATTTGTAGTGGTTCGTTTCTTTTACACTGGACTTGATTTTGGTTTTGAGGCCTAGTAACTGTTTGTTGTATTGTCCTAGGTTGGGTCTCAATCTTTGAAATCCTATTTGATAGGTTTCTAATAAGAGATGATATTTCATCTATTTTTGAGTCTTATGATTTAGTCTTAGGAACTAGAGGCTTCTTGAATGGATTTGAGTTTCATTTGGGCCTTTTCTTCCTTAAGTTTTAAAGAAGTTGAGGCTGCCCTATTTTCTTCTACTTCTATAGCGTTTGTTTGCATATCTTCAAGAGTTCTTGAAGTTCTCTCTCGTAGCATAACAACAAAGTCAGCATCAAAAGCTTTAGAAAATCTAGACTTAGCTGGTGCTACAGGGGGCTTACAATCAACAGGCATATTGTGATAGAGTTTATTGAATCTCTTAATAAAATCTGAAACTGGTTCATTGAAGTTCCTTTTAAGCTCTTCAAATTCTGTGAGGAGATAAAGAGGATTATTTTTCACACCCCGTTGATTTTTGAATATGTTTGTAATCTCCTCACAATTTCTAATGGTAGCTGTTAGTAATTGCCTAAACCAAATCCTCAAATTTCCTTCAAGTGACTGTACAAACAATCTCATATAAACGTTGTCTTGTACAATATTCATGTTTTATTCAAAGTCCAGGAAAGCTTGAAGATGTTCCTCAGCTGAGGGACTAGTTTCTCCATTGTACATGGGAAGGTATTTTAAGTATTCAGCTAGGAATGCATCAAGGTTATTAGGTAAGACTAAAGCAACATATCTAGCCTGTACAATAGGTTGGAAATCCGTGACAGCAAGTGGTGTATGAGGTGCTTTAGATGTGTGAGGTGCTTGAGGTTGTCCAAGTGGAGTATGAGGTGTTTGTGTGAATGTAGAAGATGAAGAGGAAGTAAAGGAAGAAGATGGTGATTCAGGGGTTGATGGACTACTTTGAGGTGAAGGAGGAGATCTCATGAAAGACTTCAAAGGAGTCCTAAGAACTAACTTTGGTACCTATAAAGGAATACCTTCTTTCGTTTCAAAGAGGAGATTGGAATATATGGAAAAGGTATCCTCAGATTGTTTGGAAGAAGAAGCTTCAGGTCGATCAAAAATGGAAGGAAAATGATAGGTGGTAGGGCATATGAAATCTGTGGGTTTATAATCTGGTAGATTGACACCCAAATCAGATTCAGTTTTAGGTGATATTGGTGGTAGTGTGGGTCTTCGATGAGATTTTAATGAATGAATAAGGTAGGTTGACATAAAATCAACTCCTTTATCTAGAAGTTCAACAACCCTGGGTGATAAATGGGAATAATGAGGATCAGATGGGATGTTACTATAGCGGTCAAATGATTCTAATTCTTCAGAATGCAGGAAGGAGAAGATGGTTGGTGTCCCATTTTAGAACTGGCTTTTCTCAAAAGCATTTAAGGATCTGACAAAGGACTAACTACGTCACCTTCTGAACGATATTTGGTATGTTTAAGAGGTGCCAGCTTAGGAGTGTGGAGTCACCTAGGTGAATGATTTTAACCTTTCTAAACCTTTAATCACCTTTAAAGGAAAATAATGAATGAATATCGTTGTCCCAAGGGAAACTTTAATGAAATTTGAATCCCCGACAATGGCACCAGTCTGATGTTGTACCTCTGAGATAGTAGTATGTCAGCTACCAATGCCAGAGCATCTAAAATATTTTTTTTGGGGTTTTTGGTTTAAATTTTGGAAGACCAAGGAATGAAGACATGCAGAATTGAAGTAATTAATCCTTTGGGTTATATTAATACTTCAGCTAAGGGCTGCTATAAAGCATTACATAGTGATATAGATAAAAATAGTGGTGAGTAGAAGAAAACAAAAAATATGATTATCACAGTTTTCAGACTGTAAAACAGAACAATCATAAGTTGGAAAACCTTCTAAACTACGTTCTAAAGGTTCAAGGCAGTATACTTAAGCTTACACAAGATGCTGACGATTTATTGATTAGAGGGGATTAGCTACACAGACAGTTGCATTAATCCATTCTCTTAATAAATGATCACTTCGGGAGCTTATAGGAATCAATTGAAACACAAATTTTTCCTACCTAGATATCTCTCCAAGTCATAAGCATATGGAGAAATAACATAATGATTGAAAACTGGAAAAATTTATAGCCTAACACAAAACTGTGTAAAACTAGATTCAGAATCCTCTGCTTTGTATTGAGGTTTCGAAAAGACTGAGTACATCAAGTGTCTACAAAAGCTTCCTTCAAAAGTGACTTCCAGGTTCAAAGTAGAACTAATAGTCAAGACTTTACAAGCAATGAACTATGAATCTTCAACTCTGAACCATTAACAACTCGAGAAGAGAGTTATTTATACAATAATGAAACTTAAGAAAAGATCCTAAAATTGATTAAGATTTTTAGGAAAAGAAAGATCTTCATGGCAAGAAGATAGGGGCAGCTGTTTGAACTGCTTCTTGCTGTCCCCTTTATTCAGGCTATGCTGGCTTTTTGTATGATATTTTTCCCTTTTGGCTGATCGCTTGTTTGTATTCTTCACGCTGGCAGATTGCTTCATTTAACCTTTTTACCTGATACTGCTTTAAACTCTGTTTAATATGCTTTGACCTGGCTGAGTGACCTTTACTGTGATCCTTTCTACCTTTACTGTGCGCTTGAGGTTTTTACTGTGTTTTTCACAGTAAATCGCTCATATTTGTCTTCAAACTGTTATGCAGGCTTTTGTTTGTAAACCTAGAACAACAGTCTTCACCTGCAAAACACAAAAACTATTTAAGAAAAATAAGGTGATAGAGGAGGTCTTCAATGGCTTTATTTGAGCTTGAAAGGATATCGGAAGGAGTCTGGGGTATATCGGAAGGTAAACAATGGCTTTAATGGCCGCAGAGGCATTATGGAGGTTGTGTTGTGTAAAACAGGCAAAACAGAGCAAAAATGGCTTTTTATGCATTTAATGGATAAAAAAAGTTAACTTTTGAACTGTTGGGCAAAGGTGAAGAGTGGTGGAGCGAAAGAAGGATTACAGAGAGATTAATTATGGCGGGAATGGCTTAGTTATGGTTAAAACTGTGATTTGTGGTTTAAATGGAGTTTCGGGTTATTTCTTCATTTAAATCAATAAAACAATTTAACATAGAAATCCTTTACAAATCCATATATGGCGGATTTGAAATTTTATTAACTCGGGCCTATAATGGTATCGGATCCGGGCTAATATCGCATATCGCAATCGGAGTTAAGCAGGGATAGGCCCATCATGAAGGAATGAAATAAGGGTTGGATGTGATATGGCGGTAAACTGTAATTTATATTTGGTCAGTTCCGAGCTCCCATTGGATATCGGAAATCGTAGTGGTGGGAGGTATATATGTTGGACAAGATTTGCGATGAGGGTATATGTGAAGTGGCAATAAAATATGGTATACATTTGTGTCAGGTCCGGGTTTCCCATCGCATATTGCAATCGGAGTTCGCAATGCAGTGAGGGTTATGCTTCGGTCGGGAATTGCGATGGAAGCGGATGCAAAACGGAATGAAACATGATATATATTAGCCTCAGGTCCAGATCTATGACATATCTCATATTGCAATTGGGGAAAGGTGCATTCATATGAAAAGTTGCGATCCGTGAACATTTATGATGCGATATTTTAATAAAATACATAGTTTTGGATCAAACTAAGGTTTCGGGGTATGTTATAAAAGGAATCAATATTATACAGGAAAGGGAGATTTTAAGGTTTTAATACATAAATTAATATTAAAATGAAATATGAGCGGAAAACAGAAATGTGACTAAGTATAATGATTTTTAATGAATGATTTGACTTTTCATATAAGCATTTATACTTAGGGCAAAGATATTTTTATGGGTTTTTGTGTAAAAGGGGATTTTACATGGAATTTTTAATTTTCCTAGGTAAAAAGGGCTTTGACCTTATGAAAAGGGATTTTTATGGAAGTGAATGAGTATGAATGTATGAAGGGGAAATTAGTGAATATAGGAATGAATGGGGATGAATGGGAAGTTAATTACTTGATCAAGTATACCTTCATTTGCCTTTTGTAATTTCCTCATGAGCATAGAAACATGATAAATGTACATTTTGTCCAATCAACCATTAAACTTCTGCAACCTTTCTCTACTTATCCTTTTCTTATCCTATCATTTTTTCTTCACTTAATGGGTGCATTTTAGCTAGCAAACCCTTTTCCTTTCTTCTTATTTAACAAAACAAACTATCTAATTCTACTCTTATAACCTCCAAGGGTTTAGATTAAACTGATAAGCACCTTATTATTCTCTACCTAACTACTAATCTTCCAAGATTAAACAGTTTGGCTAGATCTTTATTCTTTAAATATAACATCAGATTTAAAGCATGAAACACTCAATATTAAACAGTTTGACTGTCATGGGTTATGGCATTTAAAAAGAAGCTGCACACAACCATTCTTTTGCAGAAATAGAGTAGTGGCATTTTGACATGCTCACTTTCAGAGTTTATTTGTTTTCTTTTCTTTCTAACCTAACATTTTCTTTTTGCCTTGACTTTTTAGAGTATATACCCTAACATTTTCTTTGATATGGACATTATCAGCAAGATATTTTCAAAAACATTTTTTAACTAATGCTTTATTCACTATTGTTATGTCCATATCCTAACTTAACATTTTTTCAAATATTATATCTTATCAAAACCAAAAATGCTACAACAGAGACTATTGCTCCAATACATTTAAGAATTATTGTAATAGGTTTGGAATTAAACGTGCGAAGAGTGTCATTGGTACTCGCCAATAGAAAGGTAATATGGAAAGGATGAATGACATTATTATGGAGAATTTGGTCAATATGCTATCAAAATCTGGATTGGAAAAGCATTTCAAGGAACAAGCCATAAGGATAAGTTGCTATGTCATTAGCCACTCACCTTCTACTATCCTAGATTATGGTATTTTTGAACAAGTTTGGAGTGTAAAAAGTTAAACTATTCTTCTTGCCTATTTTTTCTTAATGTAAATCATTTAGGCATATTCCCAAGGATAATAGAAAAAAAATAATGATAAATCAAAGAAATGTGGTGTTTTAGGTTAAAAGAATCATGATTTTGGTTAGCATCTATGGGTGTTAAAAATAGGAACAAGAAATTCCTATTTAATTTGTCCTTGAATAGAATTGTGGATTAAATTTAAATTCTATTCTCATAGAAACTTGTAATAGTTGATTAAGTTAAATTGACTTAATTGACATAGGAAATTCAAGTTGGATCTCTATCTAGAGTCATGTAGAGTGATCCATAAATTTTAGGGGCCCAAGTTGATTTCTTTTGAGCTGTAATTGGATAACCCAATCTAACTAAGTTATAGTCAGTTAGATTAGTTCTAATTGTTGAAGGAACTACTAGGAGTCTAGTAGTGGGGAAGTGTACTAGTGAATCCTCAGTGCCACACTACTTAACTAAATATTCACTCATAAATAACTCATTCATGTCAGTTTAGAGTAAGACCCATTCGAGATTCGAGTTCATAGACAATGTACTATCAGTTGTACAATTTTCTGAGTCGTACAAATGGTGCATGCAATTAGTAGAAGGCCTATGGATGGATTGCATGATTATGGAGAGTGTATTTCCCAACTAAAAATGAGCTAATTCCCTTAAATATTGCACAAGGAAGTAGGGGCTTGATAGGAAGCAAATTTTGCTAAGTGTTGGCTTGATCTAGCTTGTGAAGTAGAGAGAGAGATTGTACTAGTGCAGGAATTGTTTGGGTTGAACAAGCATTATATTTTCTTCTCAGATCTTCTCATTAATACAATATAGATATTCAGGGTTTTTACTGTTTCTTTCCCCAGAGAAATATTGTGCTATGTGCGATTGATATTGTTTTTTTTTCTGCTTATTGTTTTCATCGATCAATTTTGGTTTCCGCTAAAGAGTAGAGTAGATTCTTGTCTTTTGTTTTAGCATATAGCATAAGATATTGAATCTATAAGTAGAAATCTATATGGTATTAGAGTTGAAGATAATACACAAGAGGAGAATTTGAGTTTGATTTTTAGTTGAAAATCGAATTTGCAAGTTCATACTTCAGAGCAACAATATTTCATTCTACGGTTTGCAACTTGAGTATGCCCTGGACGGAAGCTTAAATTACATAGCTTGGAAGGACAAGATGGAGGGAGTGCTAGAAGACAATGGCCTCAAGGAATTCATAGATCATGACATTCCTAAGCCTCCAACCTCTGGTGTTAAATACCTGACTGAATGGAGGGAGTGTGTGGAGAAAGCGAGATGGATTATCCTGAAAGGAGTTCCAGACCACATTATGTCAAGTCTCCATGGTAAGGACACTCCATACATAATGTGGAAGGCATTAATGGACCTGTTTCAAAATACCATTTACCATAGGAAGTTGGCATTGAAAGACAAACTCAGAAAGATCAAGATGGAGAAGGGTGACTCAATTCCGAAGTACTTGACTAAGTTCACCCATTATCGGGATGAGCTTGGAAGTGTTGGGATTATTGTTGCTAAAGATGATATGGTGAGCCTAGCTCTTCTAGGACTTCTCAAGAGATGGCACAATTACCAAACTCACTTAATGGGAGGGAGAATCTACGATATTGTGAGTGACTGTAGTCGGATTTGGTATAGGAAGAGATTCAAAGGAACACTGGAGATAGATCCTCATTAAAGGCTGACTATGTGGAAAATTGGGCTTTAGCGGGTAAGGAAAAGAAAGGGAAGGGGAAGTCATCCAATTCCAAAATGGATTCTTGTCAGGGCAGCATGAAGAAGGATATGTCGAAATTCAAGTGCTTTCATTGTCACAGGCTGAGACATTTTACTAGAAATTGTCTGCAAAGGAAGGACAGTAAGAAGCCCTGAAGAGGAGTAGTAGGTGAGGCTCTTGCCTCACAATTCGAGCTGGACTTTACCCTCATTGCTTCTATGGTGTCATCGATCATGGGTAGTGTATGGTATCTAGATAACAAAACTTCTTTCCACATAACTAGTAAGAAAGAGATCTTTGGTAACTTGGAGGAGAGGGATCTATAGATGCATATCTAGATGGGTTATGATGGAAGCTATAACACTACCAATATCAATACAATTACCTTTGAGAGGGAGTCGGGTTCTCGCCTCACTTTGTGAGATGTTATGTATGTTCCTAGTTTGAATAAGAACTTGGTATGTGCTGCTATATTGGAGGATAGAAGCTATGATGTGATCTTCAGTAAGGGAAGGCATTCCTTTGTCAAATAGCCAAAGGACAGGTAAAGAGGATAGGGGTTCGTGTGAAGAATCTCTATAAGATGGAGGTAGAAGATTGTGTTTCCTTGAGCATGAAAGTAGAGAAGGTGCAGAGCCGAGACATCGATGAGTTGTGGCATCGGTGGTTAGGTCACTTGCAACACGGTGCTTTGAAAATCATGTAGGAAATTTCTACTGGTCTTCCCAAAGGTACACTAGAGCACATAGAGACATGCAAAGGGTGTACTTTGGGAAAATACACCAAAGCTTCCTTTCATGATAAAGACAGTCGAGAAAAATGATTGAGTCCACTCATATGTGTCTGGATCATTCTTGATAGCAACCATGACCAAGCACAGGTATTATGTTATATTTGATGATGATTTTTCTTGTGAATTTTGGATCTTCATCATGTAGAAGAAAGATCATACTTTTTCAATTTTTTGTGAATTTAAAGCATTGGTTGAGAAAGATACTGGTGGGAAGGTTAAAGCTCTAAAGAATGATAATGGTGGAGAGTATGCTTCGGATGAGTTTAGAAACTTTTTTGCAATAGAAGGCATTCGACAAGAGTTGATATAACCTCATAACCCACAACAGATTGGTGTGGCTGAAAGGAAAAACAAAAGCATTGTAGGAGTGGCACAGGCAATGTTGCATGATCAGGGCTTACCACTACACTTGTGGGATGAGGCATGTAACACATCCGTTTATTTTCAAAAGAAAAGCCCTCATCGAATTCTTGGGATGAGTACACCGAAAGACGCTATTTTAAGGAAGAAACTCAATGTGGGTCATGTTGTCCTCTGATATAATTCTAGGTCAGTTAATCATGCCACAACATCTAAAATGTTTTGTTGGTTTTTAAATTTTTTGGATGACCAATGTTATGAATAGTTTGAAAACAGGTGCTTAAACCTTAACAGTTGCCAAATAAGATGAAATGGTTGTCTATTTGCCGAAAATAGTTAATTGATTTAATGTGGGCGAATAGCAGAGTCTTGATGAAATACAACTTGCTAAATATTTAGACATAGTATTTGATTGGTTATAAGAAAATAATATAGGAAAACGTTGTTTTCTTGTACAACGAAATATATTTAATCTAATGCAGACGGGTGTGACAATTAATTGATATAAAGGAGTTTATAATAACAGATAGTTTTATAAACTATTCCCTAATTATTTTTTATAACTTGAAAAGGGATTTCAGACTGACTAATACTCAGTGTGATCTTACCGAGATATTTTCATAAAGGCTTAAATACATGACGAATGACATATGAAAGAAAAACTCACAAGGAGACAAATTATAGGAGGAAAATTCAGAATCCTTTCATTAACTTGAAGAAAATCTCCATTTCAATTACAATTATGCTTTGAAATAACATGCAAGGCTTCAACCCTTAATAAATCGAAGGAGGAGTTATTTATAAATATAAAATTTCTTCTAGACACTTT
Source organism: Pinus tabuliformis (assembly GCA_031772625.1). Classification (NCBI taxonomy): domain Eukaryota; kingdom Viridiplantae; phylum Streptophyta; class Pinopsida; order Pinales; family Pinaceae; genus Pinus; species Pinus tabuliformis. Next base: position 1,498,974,951 of record CM062820.1, on the reverse strand, counting down.
TAAACAAAAACACAAAAAATAGTACAAAACTATAGGAATATTAAAAATGCTAAGTGCTCTCAAAATCTTTCAGGAATTTGTTGATGATTTTGCCCCCAAAAAGTGTTTCCTAGTTGTTTGTTTGTTGATGATGAAAGTTCCTCGATAGTTTCACATAAGTGATCCCATCTGTCTCCAGTTGGTATAGAAAGACTTACAAATTTCCTGTAAACTTCATCAACCTTGGTGTACTTTTCAAAAGTGGGATTATTTACAAAAATGTGTTTAATCTCATGCTTAATTGTCAAATAAAAATCTAAATCCTCTAACATTTGTTTCCCTCTGAGATGACCCTTTATACCTACAAAACTATATTTATCAGTTGCAATTTAATAAAGTTTTTGACAATATTCCTCCAAACTAATCAACCTGTCATCTAATGGCACTAATGCTGGTAGTCCCCTCTCGTTGAGTAAGTTGAACTTGAAACAAAACCTTTGGATAACATTTGAGATTATTTTTCTTCAAAACCTTCTTAATCTCCAAAATAGTTTTAGTCTTGTCCACAATCTGCACATGCTCAAACTCGGCCTTGATTTTTTAATTTAAAACTTTAGTCATGTATGTGTGTTTTGGAAAGTTTTAGTGTCTAAAGATAAATGCTTAAACCCCTAGACTAGTAGCTAAGTCTAGAACAACAGATTAGAGATTTCTCTACTTTTCCTATGATCAATAGATTAAATAAGAGGCAAAGAAGCCTACCTGTAGCCTTCGCTTGCTCCTTATCTCCCTTGATCAATTATGTCGCTCCTCTCCGTACTTAATCTGCTCGAAGAGTACCTGCACATAGACATAAGACAACAACCAATCAAATCATACGATAATTATCTATTGATTAAACATAGCATGGAATCAAGTACATGATATACATATGAAAGCATAAATGAATAACACAAGCATATGGAAAAAGCTTTGAACACTTTATTAGTAAAAGGAAGAGTTACAACCCATTTCTTGATTCAACATCACTCCTCCAACTCAATCCCATCCTATCCTCATAACAATCAAGACATTTTGACATCATTACAATACTTGGAATCAACTCAAGTCTCATACTAACAACATCTCCCTATAATTCAATAATCCAGCCCTTGATCACATAGATCAGTGGTCTTTTTATAGGTGAATGAAGGACGTTATGCCATAAATGGTGATAGTGAATGCCCTCCCAAACTTAGAATTTAGATCCATGGAGGAAGGGATAAGGGATTGATGTTCCTTAACTCCCTTCCTCATCCAAATATGAGCTCAAAGGAGTAGATAACCTTCAGAACATTCTAGAGGCATCCAATGGATAACGAATCTTTCAAAACCTCATGGAAATTCGCTCAAATTCGCCCAGTGAAGACTAAAGAGGGACCAAGTGCGCTGCATAACACCCTGTCAGTGTATGGTTTGCATTGCAGCACACCCTGATGAAGGCCTACCTGCACTGATCTTCTTAGAGGCAGTTCTTAGATGATTTTTGTCATGAAACTTCTTAGGAAGCTAGCCATTCTCATGGTTGACTTATTTAGGGCATGTAACAACTGAATTATGGTTTGATGGTCCCTAATAGTACTGATCTGTAGGTTGGGGTTGATGTTCCCAAATGGATCTGTAACAATTTCCCCCTAAAGCATGAAGTCGTAAATATGTATGTCGAGTGAAATGCTTTATCATGTGGAGAGGAGGTTTCAAAGTAGAAGGTGACCTGCATCAATTACAATACATATATCATGATAATTGGATTTTTCTCATGAACTTGTTGAGGGAAGGCATACCCATGCTTAGGTTATAAACTTTCATTACATGTACAAATATAGTCGTCTACAGATTTAGACCCATTAATGGATGATCATGAATGTAAGGCCATTGTACATTTGATTTAGTGCTCCTGAAAATATCGCAGCCCAGATGGATGAAACTAGATCCAGGGGCCTCAATCTCGTTCAATCATTTGCTCAAGTACAAGTCTAACCATGTAAATAGATGTTCTGAAGTCAGACATGGGAAGACATTGTCTGATTACCGGCTAATGATGTAAGCCATTAACAGACACGAGAGGAATCGTCGATAATGATGATGACCCTCAAGGTACTACAGTACAATTTGTATGGTGTGAATAAATGATTTGATGTCGAACACCATACAAAGTCTTTTAGTGGAAAGCCAGTGATGTCAACCTATCATCGAAAGTGAGAATCTTGCCATTGATGTATTCAAGCTTCAAGGTACTGAAGGGGTGTATCTAAGTTAACTTCTTGGATGATGTGCTGATGTCGACAAGAAGTGACTCATTGCAAGAGGGCCTTGATGTATCCCACATCAATGACACGAAATGAGGTAAATAATTTTGGAGATGAAAAATTGACTGACGACACAAGGTTCATGAATGGCAGTCATGAAAATGAAGGTTTACGATATTGCAATGGATGAAGTTTGAACTGAATGACTTCTCTTGAACATGTCGGTGACACTAAGATGAATTGGTAGCATTGAACCACAACAAATTAATGGATGGTATGATAGACCAATGGTGTGATAACCATAAAAATGAATGACCCAACCCACATAGTCATGGTGATGAGGTGAAAGTGTCATGTTTAAGAGCGACTTGCTACCATAAAGTGTTTCTCCTTTTCCAATTTTCCCCAGTCATTACTAACCAGTACCTCTTTATTTTTATCAAGCTTGAGGAGGATAACATATGCTTTTTGTATAATTTCACCTTTCGGGTGAATCCATCACTATTTAATGCTTTAACGAGTCTAGTGAAGGTGAAGCTCGGTATTGTCTAGATGGACAACTTTGTCGCTATTTGATGTTTTTAATGAGTTTAACGACAAAGATAACTCAGTCCTTTTCATGTTTAGAGAGTCTGAAAAGGGACAAAAAGGAGACTCCACAAGTTCTTTTTCATAAATTAATCTCTCAAGTCCAAAAAAGTGTAAAATAATACAAGAGAGATTTCATTTCCAATCCGTTAACGCGCTGGAAACGACAAACGCTCAACAATATTTTCATATTTAGAGTCTAGAAAGAGCTTAAAGAGGACTCCATTTTGAGGAATGAATGGTGTCTAGGGTAGCAACTGGTTCTGGTGATGCTGGAACTTCTCAAAACATGTTGATTTATGTGAAGAGGTTGGCTAATAAGACCACTCATTGCAACTGTTCCTCAAAAAAGGTAAAACAACCAAGTGAAAGCGTATGATTGACCAAAGGGATGGTGGCGATGGGATGAAAATAGCCAAGGCTCATCTAATGAAAGAGGCTAATAGAATGGAAATCATGAGGGTTAAAAATGGAAATGGGTTCATTTTTACACAAGCTTAAACTATAGGGAACTATGCTTGGATTCAGTTTCATTTTTGTACAAGCTCGAAACAAAAAACTATGCTTGGATTCAGTTTCATTTTTACAAAAGCTCGAAACAAAAAACTATGCTTGAGATTGGTTCACATGCCACTAGCATGATGAAAGGGAGAGTCTCCTATAGCCAGATGGAAGTCCTTGAAGTGAAGAAAGACGGTTATCCAACACCTTTTTGGCTTCGTCCAGATAGGGAAAAAGGTGAATGGGGTGATTCCCTTCACATAACCCATAGAAAAACCTAACTTCACCATTATGTGCATGCCCCCCAAGCTTCATTACATTCACCCAAGTAGACTACTCATGGTTACTAAGTGGATGGAATGAAGGTTCACTTAGGAGATCAAGTGAAAGACTCGACTGGGATTTTACGAGATCTAATCAAAGACTCGACTTAGAACTTTTCTCGAGGGGACCTTGTTTCATTTTTTAAAGAGCTTGAAACAAGACAAGGAACTATGCTCTGATTCCTTATTTCATTTTTAACGAGCTTGACACAAGACAAGGAACTATGCTTATAGTCCTTGGTTTCATTTTTTAATGAGGTTGACACAGTAAAAGAACCATCCTCATATTCCTTGGTTTCATTTTTTAATGAGGTTGCCACAAAACAAGGAACTATCCTCATACCTATTTCATTTTTTAATAAGGTTGACACAGTAAAATAACTATCCTCACATTCCTTGGTTTCATTTTTTAATGAGGTTGACACAGGACAAGGAACTATCCTCATACCTGCTTCATTTTTTAATGAGGTTGACACAGTAAATGAACTATCCTCACATTCCTGGATCACAACTCATAAGCGGTCATGAAGGAGAGATCTGGTTCCAATTCCCCTAGTACATGATGTACAACATCACTGAATTGATCGTCAGTTGATGTAGGTATGGAACAAGTTGCCACATAATTAACCCGTGGTGGGGATGATACCATTGGTGCAAAACGACCATTTAGGGAAGATGGTTGACTAGGAGCCATATTTGGATTGGGAAATGAAAGGTGGTCAATGGTGACAATTTTTCCTTCATGCAGGAAACAAATCACTCGAAAGAGTTTTGAAACAATAACTCCCATGTCGTAAACATAGTTGCGCCCAAGTAGTAAGTTATAATATAAAGGGTCTTAGACTACCATCACCTTCAGATAAATGATTTTTCCTTCCAAAGTAATAGGTAACTGAGGCAGGATCCCTAATGTTGACTAGTTCCTCTATTAAAAGCCAAAAGATTTTAGGTAACAGGCACAAGCGGCAGCCAACCGAGTGCTTTCCAAGAATTTGAGGAAAGGATGCTCATTGATGCACCTTCATCTATAATCGTGCCAGATACAATCGTATTACAAACTTGTACTATGGTCTGAAAAGGCACATAAGAGGGAAGACGGAATCTAGCCAGTCGATTCCAATCAAAGGAAGTGACTAGACTACTTGGAGGGGGTACCGTAGAAATGAAAGAATTAACCCCTGGAGTTACGACAGTGGGAGGATTTTCCTCCTGTCTTGATGGAACAGGAGGATTGCCCCCAAGCTCATTAGAATCTGAAGAGACAAAAAGAACTTGAGTGGTATCATATTCACTCTCTTTGGGAAAGGTACGATTAGCTGAAGGTGAAATCAAGTCAATTGTTACCATGGCCTATTGATTTGGATCGGGTATAGACTCATAGGATTCACTTCTAGAGAGAGTGGTTTCAACCGACAGTTGATTTTGGTGAATCAATTCATCAACTAGTGAAGGATTTAGGGAGAGTTTCCTGTAACCAGATGGAAGTCACTGCAGTGAAGTAGGAAGGTTATCCAACACTCTTTTGGCTTCATCCAGATAGGGACAAAGGTGAATGGGGTGATTCCCTTCACATAACCTAGAAGGAAACTTAAATTTATCCTTCTTTCCATGAACTTTACTACCTCTAGTGGATGGTGTGTCACCAACATGATCTCCAGAAGTTGATGACACAGGATGACGTGAATGGGAAGACCATTCTTCTAAGATCTAAGGAATATTAGGACAATTTCAAAGAAGATGGTCACTCACACAAAATTTGCATGGATATCGAACTTTGTGAGGCTTGATGAAGGGTTTCTCATTAGAAGTTTCATTCAAAGCAATGATTGCTTGGTTGCTCCTCTCTGAATTTGTTTCTTCTTCTTCTTCTTCTTCCCTTTCTTCTTCTTCTTAGCCACCTGGTTACTAGTACTGATACTTTCACTAGGATAAAAGGAAGAAGGGAAGGAAGAAACAACCAAGGAAGAAGGCAAAGGGTCAACTTTAGGATCAACTGGAGGTTGATTTTGTCTAGTTGGAGGTTTGCTCGATTGAAAGAAATCACGACATTTTGAACCAATGAGGTCAAAAACAACCATAATGGAAAGCCAATGGTAAATCTAGGAAGGGACAATGTTGCCATATAAGGAGCACCAATATTTCTGAAAGGAGGAAAAGGACTAGGATTCCCATCAAAAGGAATTCCTTGATCAGTGAACTCCGGATTTGTCGCCATATGTTTCAACCTAAGATCAACTAAGGAGTGAGTGAGGAGGATGTTATCCATGGTCAATTAATTTTATTTTAATCAAATTACCATAAGAAAAAAAAAAGGGATAATCTACGCAAAAGGCTTACCAAGCAACTGTGAACTACAGAATACCTCCTGGCGAACCAAGAAGTATGTGTAGGCAATCTCCCTGAATGCTGTGTTCAGTGTATCACAGTTTATAAGGCGACCGACTCGGTTACCTAAGGATGGATAGCAACCTAAAGTTTTCCTCCCATATATACCTTAAGGTACGTGGAGGCCTAATCCGTATAAGCGATGTCTAATGCAAAACCGCACAGTGAGAGCATTCCCTATACTTTATGTACTGTAACACCGCCCTATATACCTGAAGATACGTGGATGAGCTACGATGTACTCACATACATGGAATGAGATATCACACTCGAGATGTATTGCAGAAAAGTTAGTGACAGCTGCTTTGTTTTATGACACTGGAACACGTCTCTAGCCTAGAACCACTAAATGTTTGCGTTAATGAAAATGATCCATTAGGTAAATTGATGTTTATTTTAAGTTGATCTTGCTTAGGAATTTTCCTTTCAAGGTTCACCACGCGATATATGTTTTCAATTCCTAAAATGCAACTAATATGATAAGCATTCCTTCCATTCAATTTAACGATGAAAATCCTTAGCTAGTAGGGATAGAGAAATCAGATCTTTGACAAAGAACAAAGAGCACAAATAATGCAATTTCACTAGCTATTCCTTTCGAGCATTCAAAAACTAAAATATGAATGATGCAAGCTTTTCTTTTCAAATCCCTTAATGTTATGATGAACAAAAAGGAAATATGCACAATCAATCAAAAATATCTTTTCATAAAAATGATGATTTTGCGACAATTTCTTTTCAAGGAAAGGAAGAATTTACGACACTTTCGATTTCAAAGAAATGAGGAATTATGAAACTTTCAACGAAAAGAAAAACCATATGCACATATAAATCAATTGATCTTTTATGAATGAAGACTTTATGACAGCTCAGTTTCCAAAGGAAAAGACAACTTTACAACACTTTCTTTCGAATAAAGATTAGTCATATGCACACATCAGTCAATCAATCTTTTATGAATGAAGAATTTACAACAATTCAATTTTCAAAGGAAAAGACGACTTTATGACACTTTCTTTCGACAAAGATCAATTGACCAAAAACTAAATTTGACTATAGACTGATAATGACAAAGAAAACATTAAAGAAACATTAATGAATCCAATCAAAGTAGGGCTGGCTAAGGAGATGAAACACTATTTTCAGAAACAGAACATCATTGACATCCAGAAATCATTCAAATAGGAGAAAATTGGCTCAAAAACTTCAGCTCCTTGGTGGGAAACTGGCCCTCAAGGGATCGTCGCAGGCAGAAGTGAGAAACAGTGCATTGAAGCACACTGGGTCTATGCGGGAAGTCCATTGTAGTGCACCGTGTCCTTCATTGGACTCTGCTAGTGACAGTAAGCAAATTTGAAAAGAATTTGGCATAGTTTCGGCATAATTTTCAATGAAAGAAGACTGAAATTCAATAAAAAACCACAAATATAGTATGTAGAAATGTCTTAAGAGGCTGATAAGCTACTAGGATTGATGATCGCTAGTGGAGTCGCCAATTTGTTTTGGGAAGTCATAGTGTCTATGGATAAACGCTTAAACCCCTAGACTAGTAGCTGAGCCAAGAACAATAGTTTAAAGAGTTCTCTAATTTTCCTATGATCAATAGATTGAATAAGAGGCAAAGAAGCCTACCTATAGCCTTCCCTTGCTCCTTATCTCCCTTGACCGATTTTGTCGCTTCTCTCCATAGTTAATTCACTTGAAGAGTACCTACACAAAGACATAAGACAACAACCAATCAAAACATATGATAATGATCTATTGATTAGACATAGCATGGAATCAAGTACATGATATACATATGAAAGCATAAATGAATAACGCAAGCATATGGAAAAATATTTGAAACTTTATTAGTAAAAGGAAGAGTTACAACCCATTGCTTGATTTAGCATCACTCCTCCAGTTCAGTCCCATCCTCTCCTCTTAACAAACAAGACATTTTGACATCATTACAATACTTGGAATCAACTTAAGTCTCATACTAACAAGACCTCCCTATAATTCAATAATTTCCAGCCCCTGATCACTTAGATGAGTGGTCTTTCTATAGGTGAATGAAGGAAGTTATGCCATAAATGGTGATAATGAATGCCCTCCCAAACTTAGAATTTAGTTCCATGGAGGAAGGGATAAGGGATTGATGTTCCTTAACTCCCTTCCTCATCCAAATATGAGCTCAAAGGAGTAGATAGCCTTGAGAAACTTCTAGAGGCATCTAATGGATAAGGAATGTTTCAAACCCTCATGGAAATTCACTCAAATTCGCCTAACGGAGGTCAAAGAGGGACCACGTGCATTGCCTAGCACCCTGCAAGTGTATGGTTTGCATTGAAATGCACCCTAATGAAGGCCTACCTGTGCTTATCTTCTTAGAGGTAGTTTCTGGATGATTTTGGTCATGAAACTTCTTGGCAAGCTAAGCATTCTGATGGTTGACTTATTTAGGGCATGTAACAACTGAATTAGTGTTTGATGGGCCCTAATAGTACTGATCTATAGGTTGGGGTTGGTGTGCCCAAATGGATCTGTAACAATGTGGCTTCACTTGGTTTATCCTTAAGAAGTTATCTAACTTCTTGTACAGTTATTTGGCACCTATCTTCAGCTCTTCTATTCAAAAATAATCTGTATGGAGGACCAAAATTCATTTATAGCTTGACTATATCAACCCAGATACTTTATTTGGCTTCGGCCAAGGTCTGAGCCATTAATGACTCACTTTCCAACTCTTCTATTCTTTTGGTCAATCTATGGGTCTTCTGCATCTCTTCAACATAAAGACTATCATTTTTAATCTTCTGAGTCTCCAGATTCTTAAATTTCTTATGAAGCCTTTCATTCTCTTATTTCTAGTGAGTCGGCTCCTATATGACTTTATTTAAATCTCCTATTGTTGATGCAGAATATGTTGTTGCTTATTTTGATTCCCATGCTATTCTTGACACCGTAATAGGTATATCCATAATGGGCGCTATAGCTAGTTGAGCAAATTGCTCTTTTTCTTGAAGCAATTTCTCAATTTTCTCTTCCATGGTCTTTATCTGTACATTATGCTCAATGATCAACTTTAGCATTTATTCCTTGTGATGTTCACTTTCTACTATCTCCTTGGTTTTAGGATTCTCTATAGAAGGTAGTTTGAGCTGCTTCATTAATGATGTTATGTCTGCATTCTTCTTTTTGATAATTTCCTCTATAATTTTAACGTCAGTGGGGTCATACCCAATTTTAATTACCAAACCTTCTAATGATTTTCCTTTGTTATCCTTTTCCAAAGAGGATGTAATTTTCTATCTTTAATTTTGACCGAACATTTGAAGGAGTTTTTTTGAGTTTTGATAATGCCATAGTAGTGTTTGTCATGGTAGAGAAAAGCATCCCACCATAATTCCTATGCATATCCATCTAATCAATTGGATGTATCTGGCTGGCATCAAAAGAAAATAAAGTATTCTTATAATCTAAAGAAGCCTTTGGAAAAGGAACTTGGGCTTGAAGGAATGCCATTTCAATCCTGTCTTTGTCAATGTCAAAAGTTCTCAATAACCTGTGCTACGAAGTTGACACTTGTTTCCAAAATCAAGCATATACATTTTCCTTTAAAGATTCATTATTTTGTTTAATTACAAGGAAATTAGTGAATATGTTTGTTTCCTCTTGCTGACTTGGTCCTGCAGACTAGGTGATCCCCAAAAACTTCTGTGAAACTAAAGAGGAAGATGGAGGAGTGATTACAGTTCTTCTATCCCTATAGAAACTTGTGAATCATCCAAATTGATGATTATAGGCTCCTTATGACTCTTAGTAGTAGTGCCTTTGGAATCAGTCCTTGATTTCTTCTGATAATGAATGAATTATTTTTCACCTTTTGCTGATGATGAAGATTCTTTTTTGGGTTTCTTGTCCTATGTGTTTTGAGAAGTGGGAGTCTGGAGAGTAGAAGGAGGTAAAATGTGTTCTTCTACTTCTTGAAGTGTATTCTCCTCCCACTATTCTTGATTTCTGTACTTCTTAATCACTGGTCCTGGATTATGATTGTACGGTGTGGTTTTGAGTTTGACCCTTAGGTTGGAAATATTACTGAATGGGGATAATACCAGGTGAAACTTGGCTAGAATCCCATTTGTTTAAGGATTGAATATTCTTTAATACCTGTTGATATGGTATTACAAATGAATGATCCTACCCGTGACATGATTTTGAGTTGAGACTTCCTCTTCCCTGAAATGAAATGAATTTCATCCATATTAATGATTTTCCTAATATATTCTAGAGAGAAAATTCTCATTGGAACATATTTAAGCAATTTATATGGAGCTAATGTGCAGCCATATACTCTGATCTCTATATACTTATGATAGAGGTGCCAGTCTCCTATTCTATCTTGATCATTGAGGTGCAAGATTCTTTTAATTTCTAGACTGATCGTAGACTCACTCTGGCTACTGAGAAGTTGAACAACTGGATGAATAAAATAGTCAATGAAATCAGAAAACTTGAACTTAGTTGAGTTCCTTCTAATCAACAAAGTCCACTATGCGACAACTTGATTCACTTGCTGATCATTCTTCTTGTGTAGACCTATAGATAACCTGTCTCCATGTTGAAAAATAATCATATGCACTAACACAAAGGAATATTTAAACACTCCTTCAATAGTTATTTTCATCAATTGATCATGCATACTTTCAGCAAAAAATTGATTGTAATTATACATGAAGGAAAGTTTGTTTTCTTTAGAGAAAATGGATAGATAAGATCCGTTTGATAGCCTAACAAGAAAGAAATTGGGGAAATGATATTTTTAGTTCTCTCAGGGAACATGGATGATGGATAGGGAGGATTCTTTTTAGGAAGTTCAACATCTTATGGGAGAAATATCTCAAAAATCTGAGCTCTTTGAGGGAAGGTAAGCTTATGATATAGGTCGATTAAAACAACAGTGGAGACGAATTTAAGGGAATTATTTTCAGGGATAAAACACATCTTATTGGTAATTTATGGAGTGATAGATAACATAATGTCTCCATTCTAAGCTATCACGTTTCTCTGTAAAGAGTTATACTTAGCTTGCCAACGCATGGCTAGATTAGGAAAAGAATGAGTTTGAGGAAGCATATATAGGGGAAGAAGGGATTCCCATAGATTGTTTTCATCTTCAAAGTCAATATGGGTGTGTTTTAGCCAATTGTGCAATTTGAACATGTCAAATTCACACTGTGTCTGTGATTCTGAAGAATTGGTTAACCAATGGAATGTGATCAAGTTCTAAGTCATTAGAGGCTTTTGGGTTTTCCTATGATGAAGATAAGCTAGAAGATGGTTGATATTTTCTCTTAGGAGCCATAATTTACATATTTAAGATGAAAGGATATAGAGAATGGGGAGAAAAATACCTCAAGGTGGTGCATTCTAGTGGTAAGTTCAGCAGTGGCATAAAATAGAAATAGGGAGTAGCGAATGTATCAAACAATGAATTCGGATATAAGAACAGTTAGGGAGAAATAAGTAACAGAGGTGAAGGAATTATTTATAACCAGGATAAGTTTACCATTACAGGAAGCCCATTGCTAAATGAAAAGATGTTCATTGATGGAAGAGGAAGAACAACAATGGCAAGAAATGGATTACAGATCAGCGGCAATGGATTGGGAACGTGCCATATCATAATTGGGAATGGAGGGCGCGAGAAGGATATTGCCGTTGGTGCGGTATCACAAGGAATAGGAATGAATAGGTCAATTTCGGAGGGGGGGTAGTGGTAAGTGACAATGAGTGACGGGGGTGTGAAATGGCTTCCCCACTGTTATGAAACCAGCTTACAAATAAGCCTCTTTGAGGGGACAACCTCCTTTACACTACACAAATAAATAAGCCTCTTTATAAATAAGCCTCTTTGAGGGGACAACCTCCTTTACATTACACAAATGAACAATTATTGGATGATACAAATAAATCAACGCCTTATAAATAAGCCTCTTTGAGGGGACAACCTCCTTTACATTACACAAATGAACAATTCTTGGATGATACAAATGAAAAGACCTCCTTTCTATATATAGGAGTTTAAGGGGTCATAATATAATCAGAGCGGACATAACAATAATAATGTAAGAGAACAAGAATAAAAATAGTGGGCTTCTATGGGGCATAATAATAATAATATGGGGACTACATGGGCACAACAATATAATAAGGGGGTTGTACTAATAACAATAAGCGGTTACTCTAGTAGCATAGGGGCCTAACATGCTCCTCTCCTTCAAAAAGTGTTGTCCTCAACGCTTGAGTATTTCTTAATGCTTCTGTATAAAATTCTTGTCCTCCCATGTGGAATCTTTAGCAGGTAAGTTCTTCCACTTGATGAGATACTCTGAAATTGATCAATTTCGTAGCTTTTAGGTTCTTTTTTCTATGACTACTCCTGGTTCAAATATGATTTTTCCTTCCTTGTCAAGTTCTGGAAATATTGTTTGAATTGGGATCTTCTGCAACTTTTGAATGAGTGGCCACACTTCCTAATCCTTCTTCCATTCATCCCTTGCTTCATTTACCCAATCTAGTTGGATAATAAAAATAGAACAAAACAATGCTTCCACATCCTCATCCTTTCTTGAGAGTGCATCTGCAACGAAATTTTTATTCCCTTTTTTGTAAATGATTTGAAAGTCATGACCCAACATATTTGTGACCCATTTTTTCTTTTCTTCTAAAGATAATATTTGTTCTAAAAGGTATTTAAGACTATAATGATCCATTTTTACCTTGAAGTGTCTTCCCATTAGGTAAGGTCACCATTTCTTAAGTGCATGTAGTATTGCCAACATTTCCTTCTCGTAAATAGCTTTCTTGAGATGTAGCCATAAAAATACCCCATCTCCTACATCAAAACTTCCTTCGCTGCGATGTTGATCTACTGTTGTTTCATTTGATTCTACACGTACGTGGCGTTATCCTTTAAAAGTTGGAGAACTTGTTGTTGATGCTTGATGTGATCTTTCACTGCTTGAATCTTTTTCTTCTTGATATGCCCTTCTATCTTGAGAGTTTGAGGAGTGGTAATTTCTTCCAATCCATTAGAAGATATGGTCCAATTCATTTCTTGATGCTCGATTTGATCTTTCACTTCTTGAACATTTTTCTTCTTTATATGTCCTTCTATCTTGATAGTTTGAGGAGTGGTAATTCTAGCCAATGCATTACAATATATGGTTGGATTCATTTCTTCTTTCTCGATGTGATATTTCACTTCTTGAACTTTTTTCTTCTTGATATGTCGTTCTATCTTGAGAGTTTAATGAGTGGTAATTCTTGCCAATTCTTTACAAGATATGGTCGGATTCATTTCTTCTTTCTATAGGGTTTGTTCCTAGTGTATATCCTCTTCTTTTGATGTATCTTGATCCTTTTCTTCCTCCTCTTCATAATCTATTTAAAATAATTTCTTCTGAGCACACTTATGACCTTTAGTGCATTTGCTATCATAATTGTAACAAAGCCCTTTTTCTCTTTTTTCTTCCAATTTTTGTGGTGTAAACCTTGTACGTTGTGGAAGGAAAGGAAAAAAAACACTTCCATAATTATAAACATGAGTGGTGGGATTCCTTGTTTCCATAATTTCGCTTTCAATTTTTCTTGCCCACCTGAATTCCTTATCCGATGAATCAGGTTCCCAAAGACGAACCTCATGTCGAATGTTATCCTTTAAAGTACCTATGAAGAAATCAATCCTTTGCTTCTCTGGAGTATCATTTACCCTTATATTCAATTTTTGAAAGTCCTCAATGTGCTCTGCCATTAAACCCTTTTGTTTGAAATTTATTAATTGGCTTAAGGAGGTGTTTCTCTTTGTATCCTCATAATGTGCTATCATTTACTCTGTGAAAATTCATCATGTGACAAGTGGTTTACGAGAACAAAGCCCTTCATACCATAAAAATTGATTTGTTTGTAAATAAAAAGGTGCAATACATACCTTTTGTAACGGTTTCACTTCATGTACATCAAAATATTGCTCCATCGGTAGTATCCAATTTACTGGATCCTGTTAACACCCAGGTTGTTCCCTATGACTCCCAAGGGAATACGGCCGGGGTAACCACTAACCAATCTTTGGATCACTGTTTCTAGCCAAACTGTGATCAGAGAGGGCTCTCTCTTTATGATTTGTAACTGTTTATGATAGGGTTTTAGGCTAGCTATTATGCACAGGTTTTGTTTATGTTTTGGCTGAAGAGTTTCTTTTAGGTCTTAGTGATGTAGTATTCAGAGATTCAAGTATCATTGGGCAATGGAGTCTATGGCTGTAGGTGTCTAGAAACCTTGAGGTGAACTGGTGAAGTTTGCAGGGCCATTTGGATACTTCATAGAACAAATTTTGATTTATAACACAAACAGGTGAAAAAACCAGTGAAAGCAATTAAGAATTTTCACTAAAGTATTCGAGTATTTCCACCAAACTAGGTATGAGAAACAGATAGATGCCTCAGGAGCAAAACTTGAATCCCTGGGGATGTCTATCACTGTAAAAGATATAGTTTTAAAGTGCAGCAATTAAGAATTACACTTCATTCACTGTATCTGAAGAAAAACATGGATAATAGCTCAGATTGAGTTCAGGGTAATCAGTGATTAAATCCTGAACTATTCTTCTACTTTGCTATTAAGTTTAAAACATTTAGACAATAAAAGAGAACAAAAGACTCGAAAACATGTAACACAGAGATTTAAGAAAACTTATTGTTTTATGAAACACTCTGGAATCCTACAACATTCACCATTCATCACAACGCATCAAATACACCAAGCTTCGGAAATTCCATTCTCCCTTTGCATTACTTCTCTGAGAATTTTACAGCAAGTGAGACTTCCAAAAGGAAAATAACAACAACCCCCTGAGCTTCTGCAAGGGGTGAATATATACTTACGATTTTTACAAAAATATCTGAGTCCTGAGTTATCTCAGACTTAATATTCTCATCAACTTTGAGATATTATTATCAGAAATTTATTACAGCATTGAATACAAAATAAAGGCGCCTTAATGTTCTGTCAGAAGATATTTTGGCCTTTGGGATCTGCTGAGTCGGTTGAGATACTTTGATTAAATGCTGGAGAACCTGACTTTATGGCTTGTACGCTGTATTTTGGGTTGTCACCTGTGATTGTGACTACTGCTGTGGTGAGTAAATAGCTCTGCTGAGTTGGCTCAGCATCTGCCTCTTCCTTGTAGATTTTATTCATCAAAATTGTGCCTGTGCATGACTGCTCATGTACTGGAGAAAACTAACGCTACAGGTTTTGGCCTGATAAAATTATCTGTGTCAAATTCCTCCATACTTCCTGTGTGGGCAATTGATGATTTATGATTGCCCCCATAGTCTCATCTGCCTCAGTATACTTAAAGAAATTTGGTGGCGTATCAAACAGATGATCAATTTCATTCATAATAAAAAACAGATTATCCACCCTATCATACAGATTCTGCCCTGATGCTGGCCCTGTGTCTGTTGAGGTACTGGGCTGTTTTGCAATCTGTGCTACTGCATGGGCATCAATCCTTTTGTTGTAATTTTCTAGGGTGAGCAGTCTTCCTACACTGCTTAAAATGTTGGGGAGGCCTCTGTTCTGCAATGCCACAAATCTGTCCAGGAACTTGTTGATCTCGGTCTGCATATCCTGTGTCCTCCTCTCCAGCGTTCCAACTAGACTTCTTAGTGTCAGGACTCTTTTAACTACTGAGATTGTTTCAGTCCTGTTAGTAATTCCCATGGTAGCTAGTTGAGAGCTAGTTTTGTTATTTAAAACATTGATCATTCTGCTGGCAGCATCTGGCATGTGGCCAAGGCTTGCTCTGGCTCTGTGTATTTCCTTGTTTGCCTTGGTGATGAGTACTATTTGCTCATCCATAGTCTCAATATACTGCCACTGATTGGTGATGGACCGCCCAATGTTACCCCAGAGGACTGCTTTCAATTCTGCTGTTACTTTTTCTAGTGCAAGCTCTTTTTCTAGTTCAGCTATTCTCTTTTTTAGAGCTTTTATCTCTCTCTCCTTTGCTGCTTCATTCTGCTTGCTTTTGTCAAATTTTTCATTCACCTTGGCCAAAGATTTCTTGACTTCATCAAGCTCTTTCATTTGAGATTCAAGAACTTGGATCTCAGCTTGCAGCTTCTGCATATCCAGACTGGGAGTCTGTCCTGGTGTTGGTGTAGTTGTTGCTGTAGATGGTGCTGTAGTTCCCGTTTGCTGAGGAGGAGGAGTAGTTGTTGGAGGGACTTCCTCAAGATTAATTATCACAGGAGGAGGCTGGGAGGGTTGGCCCTCTTCTCTTTGCTTCATTGCTGTTTGTAGTGCTGCCTTTGCAGCTTCTGATTGTCCTAGCTGGTCTTGAGTTCGAACTAGCTCCTTGTACAGGGATATCAGTAGGTCTGTAGCATCCTTTTCCTGCCTTTGCTGGGCAACCTCGTCTGTTTGCGGATGGATGGTAGCTGGGAGCTTGATTTTCTTTCTTAAGGCCGCCATGTCTGCATCCCTTAGCTTCAGGAGTTCTTGGATACCTTTGACATCTTTAGGATCATGTCCTATTTCTATAATTACCTCTTCCAAGGACTTGATCCTGTTGTCCTTGGCTTGTGATGATGCTCTCTCCAATTCCAGCTGAGAGGCTGTATTATCAAGGCTGCTCTTCAATTTGTAGTTCTCCAATGTCTCATCTGCCAAGGAGGCATACACCATTTCACCAGTTTGTTTATGTAATTCAATCTTATCCATAGGGTGTATGTCTTTGGCCAGCACCTCCATGTTGGTTCTTAGGTAATCCGAGGTAGTTTGAGGATGCAGCGTTGTGGGCATGAAGTGACTCATGATCATCTTGCCTTCACTTACATCAAAGGCAGACATGAGTCTTTGCTGATTGGTAGGAGCCAGGTTCAGCAAATGATTGTACAACTGTACTTTAATAGGATCACTCCTCCTTTTAATGTCAATAAATTGCTGTTTGATGCTTGACTGTCCTTCTCTATGCTGGCTGGAGGAGCTGACCTCTCCTCCCATGGCTCTATCATGTTCATGCTGAAATGAACTGGCTGAAACTTCTCCACTGGGTGGGCTCATGCCCATTGCTTGCCTCACTGCTATGCCATCCTCTTGAGAGTCATTTAGTCTTTGTCTTTTCTCTCCCCGATTGATGGATGAAGTCAGGGGAGTCTCTCTATCCCTTTTCCTGGTTAAGTCCTCCTTTTGTGGGGTTTGGAGGACTGAGGTATCAAAAGTAGTTTCTACCCTAGGAGGCACTATTGTCTGAGCCCGTTGCTCAGTGGAGCTTGGAGCATCAATCACTTTTTCTTGCTGCAAGGGCTGCTGTTCACTAAACTGTTCCTCTTCTTGTTGCTGCCCAAGTTCCTGCTGCTCCATCTCTTCTTGCTGCTGTGGCAATGTGTCCACTTGTTCTTCTGTCAATGGAGGTGGCTGTTCCACCTGCTTCCCTTTATCCTTGCTTGCTGTCTGTGGTGCTTTCTTGGCAGTTTGCTGCTGTGCTGTTGATGATGTAGCAGCTGCTCCAAGTTGCTTTTTGTAGGAGAGGGGCACCTGTCCACAAGTTTCCAAGTCAGCTTCCTTTTGCATATTTCTAGCCTCTCTCTCAAGTAACTCTTCATTAGTAATTTCCTCCTCTAGGGTACCCTCTTCCCAATTTGATGCATTGGCATACTGTTCAATCTCGGGTTGTCTCTTGTGTGCATAGCTACCCAATTTGTATCTAATCCTCCTGAGGGAGATAGCATGATTGGGGTCATAGGGTATCCATTCAAAGCTGGTTTGCAGTCTGAGGCCTTCCAGGATAGTGTTTGCCTCTTTCCATCCCTCTTCTTTTCTGTTATATAGGAAAGGACCCAGCTGGTTCCTTACCTTCAACTGTGACTTCTTGTTGTTGCTCTGAAAATGAAGATAGTCTGAGTTCCCAAACTGTCTGAAATATTCCAAGGCAAAAAGCCTCATGGGGACATACCTTGGCAACCTAAATGGGTTCAACTCACAGCCATATATCCTGATGACTGTGTGGTTTTGGTAGAAGTACCAATTACCAATGCTGTAGGACTTATTCAAATGGAGAATTCTCCTCATGTCATCAGTTAGTCTAGGAGGAGGAGTACCATGCAATACTGTCATGACTGGATAGATGAATAAGTCAATGAACTCAGTGTATGTGTAAGGTGATACAGAGGTATGATGAAAAACAGAAGTCCAGAACACAACTGACCTTGGAATTCCCTGGGCATTGAGTGGCTTCAAAGGAAAAGAGAAGGTGGCTGGCTGATAGAACAAGAATGGGTGGTATATATATGAAGTATACCTAAATAATCTTTCCCTCCTCAAGTTCATAAACTGCTCATGGATTTTATCTGCAATGTAGGTTGCATAGTCATAATGTACAGCTGGGGGTTTACCAGGAGAGAATATAGACAGCATTGCCATTAGGCTATCATCCACATCCTCCATTCCCCTGAATCCTAGGACATAACTGATTAAATCCACTAACATCCTGCCCAATTCATTCAAATAGTGATACCCAATAGGAGGGGTTCTGACTGATTCAGAGCCTGGTCTTACAAACAACTGATTGATTTTAATGATTTGGTCATTTGACAGCTTGGTCCCTTTGTTTATCAAATTCTGCATAAAGAGGGGGGTCAATTGCTTGGCAGATTGGAAGTGCAGCATTCCATTTATACTCTCTGGGGTAATCTGGAACAGGATTGAGCCTGTGGGGCTGATGACAGCTCTTTGGTTTGGGTCATAACATTCCTGGCAGCTGTAGATCAGTTCTGGCATAGGATTTACTTGGGGAAGGTTGTAGATGGGCAAATTTGAGTCCCAAATTCCCAAGATGTCTGCCCCACTCAGGTGCTGGGCTTTTAACTCATTCATCATCTGGATATTGTATTTGGTTCCCATAGGGAACCAGTCCAGCATTTGGTAATCCATCTCTCCCAGGGCTTTCCATGCTAATTCCTGGTGAGGAGCATTGAGGGGCTTGATATTTAGAGCAATAGGAGTCTCCATAGTTCTTCAAAGTGCAACAATTGTAGGTGAATAGTCAAAATGGAAGCAACACAGAATAGAGGTGATTCTCTGTAAAGACAGTTTGTATTTAGATACCAGAGGGGGATTTACACAACAGCAGTTGGAATACTGTTTGTTTTGGGAGCAGAGCTTTTCTAAGGTCTGACTATGTCCTCTTTTAGCGGGTAAATTGAGACCAACTAGGAATTTAGCCGAGAATACGCAGTGAGTGTTGCTTTCTGAGCGAAATTACAGGTATTATGGCTCGGCTGGTGCTTTTTGGACTTCACAGTTACAATGGTGGACGTGCAGAGGGAAATGGGCGGTGTAAATGTAGTTTCAAGGTGTCTTAAGCCTTCTGAGCAACTTAAATTTCAATAACAGTCGTATGGAGGGCAGAACAATGGTAAATACCTGTTAATTGACGAACAGAGGTTGCGCAGGTGTGCACGGTTGATGCTGAGGAGGTCGCCCAGGTTAACTCAGCAGGTTGGCGGAAATTCGAACGTAAACGGTCATGCAGAAAGAATAATAGCAACAGGAGCGAAAAGCGGGAAAAACACGGTTTTTTGGGTAAATATAGACTTTTTTACCATTTTGGCGCTTTTTAGTGATGACGTCAGCATGACGTCATTGGTGGGTCAAGGTGAGGTGACGTCAGCTGACGTCATCGGGTGACGTGGTGGTTCGTTGGCGGAAAACAGTTGGCGGTTAGGACCGTAGCGGTTACGGTTAAGGTTAACCGCTACGGTTTCTCGGGCGGTTTGGGTACGGCGCCGAAGTTGTCAGGCCCGGCTCCGAGATACCTTAGCGCTTGACGTGTGGAGAGGTACTGACGTGACGCAACGTCACCTTCTCGGGCGGTAAAGGACAGCAGTGGGAGCCGCTCCGATATTGCTGTGGGTCGTCGGATCTCAGAGACTTGATCCGACGGTGGGCGGAGTGCGAAGATGCTCGGGTTATATGCAGGCGGAAAACTTTGGGTAGAGGGTTTTTTATTGGTTTTTCATTGGTTTTTCAATGTTTTTTATTTAAAACAAACAATGCGCTAACCTTTGGAAATGCGCCAGAGGCGGGTTTTTTGGCTTTGGTTATTTTTGCAAAGGATTTTTATAGGCAAAAGAGGTTTTATAAGGTTTTTTCAATGCAAATGGTGGTTTGAGGAGCAGTTTGACTTGCAGCAAGGGGGAATGGGATGGGACAGGTTCACCAAAGTGACCAGATGTCATTTTGGTCCCTTTTGAAGAATATATGGCTATAATGCCAAGGGGAGGGAGTATTTATAAGATTTGGGGCTTTATACACCATAGTGTTAATATTATTAGGGGAAAGGGTAAAATAGGGGAGCTATATAGTAAAATTAGAGGTTAATATGAATGAAGGGAGCAAATGAAGGGGATTTTACTGAGTTTATCTGAAATTGACTTGGTTTTGAGAGTAGATCAAAATGAAAAGATTTTAGACAAGAAATGTGGCTTCTGAATGAACTAGAACCATCATAAAACCATAATCTCTCTTCATAAATCTCAGCTAAAGAAAGGGAGTGTTAGTAATGGAATAGAGGGGAAGGGGGAGGTTAGTTGTGCTCCTTGCTGTAATTTGATGGATTTAACCACTTTGTCCATTGACAGATTTTTGCCTTGGCACAACACCTCTTGACATATGTGTAATGGTGAAAATACCTTTTCTGCAACCACAACTGCTTACCCAGCTATTTTCCTAGCATTTTTTGTTTCTCCATTGGAGGGTGCATTTAGGCTTGCAAACCCTTACTTGCCTTTTCTTTTCTTTGGCTTTTTCTTTTTTCTTTTCTATCTACTTCTACCCTTATTTCTTCCAAGGTCCCAGATTAAGCTGTTGGGAACCTTTACTCCTCTACCTAAACTACTTGTCTGCCAAGATTAAGCAGTTTGGACAGACTTCTTTCTCTATTCTATAACTCAAAATTGAAACATGGCATGATCCAGATTAGACTGTTGAATCATCCACAAAATTGAAATAAAGGTCTTCAATATTTGAAACAGATTACACACCTCTTGTTCCCTAGGAAATATGGGATCTTTGTAATACCAAAGCAGAGCATATTTGGACTTTCCTTGGCCAATCATGAAATATGAAACCTATTAGTATAGGTATCCAACAGATCCTTGCCATCAAAATTCGTCATATCGCATTTTCTTGATTTTAGGAGATTGATATTGAAATGACTGTAATTTTGCAATTTCAGATATCCTAGTTCTGAAGCTATGACCTACGGTAGAACTCTATGTCCTCTTTCTAGTGCCACTAGTCTAATCGAAATTGGATTCTCCAAGAAAGAGTTATGCACAATCTCCCAGGATGACCTGATTATATACCTTTTCAAAAGATCGTACTTGTACAAAGTGCCACGTGTTACTGGTTCAACCTTTAGATCTGAAAAATATACAAAAAAATGAAAGTCTTTCCTCTTTCTATAACTTCTTATGAAATTTCAATATGATGCTCAGAGAGACAATTATCACGATTTTCTCTAGGTCACCTGTTTGGGATGTAATTTGGGATATTTCAAAAACACTAAATTTCTTGGACCATATCTCCGAAAATATAGAAAATCTAAAATTCGGTTTCAAGCTTCATCACTATTTCACTTCAAATGGGTTTTAATTTTAGAATCTAAAAATTTCTAGAAAACAAATTATAGTGAAACTTCCACGATGACCTGGCGGCTAAACGCCTATAGATAGGCACGACCATAAGCAAAGCAACCAAGCATTGGAGGCTTGCCAAAGCTACGGAAAACATAGCTGAGCTCGTTATGGGGATGAAAGGTCTAATCTTTCAAACAACCAGGAGAAAGGCGAATGGTCTTGCTGACCATCTGGCAAACTGTGGAGCAGACAACCCCAACATTGCCATGGACAGGTGCTGGCAGGACTTTGACGACCCAATCATAAAGGAAGCATGCATACAACTGGCAGCGAAGGATCTAATCCAGGTCACCCAACCTTAATCGAGGACGGCACCTGGCCACGGTCTCGGAATCACGAGGAGATCGGCAAGGATTATCAACCCAAAGCCCTCAATGGGTTGATTGGACATAGGGGGAGGTGGAGCTCCTGGCGGCAGCAGCTCTTGCAGATGGGCGATCATAATGAATTAAGCGACGAGATCCATTACATCAGACACCGTCCTTTCAGCACGCATGGAGAGGACCCGTATGGAGAGGTTTCATTACCATTAATGGCAATTCTGAGTGGAAGGAGGCGGAACAAGGCCCGAAGGAACAGCACCAAGCATGCCAGCATACGGGGCATATCTCCCTTCACGCGCCATCATCCCTTAAGAAGGCTTTCACCATACACTTGGCGCCCGGCTCGTCAGCCTGGAAGTTACATCATGAGCTCCAATTCTTCCAGTGACAGGCTCGCTTGTGCGATTCTTCAGCTTACCCATCAGCAAGGTACCACCACTATCAGAGGCATTTACTCCAATCTCCTGAGGAAACATCATTGCTTTCATTATAAAAACATGGGCAATTGCCCTGTTCTCCTCATTGTTCTTAGAGTTCGTGTTGAGAGCGGGTCTGCTTACAAGTCTGGTTTAATTCGGGCAAGTCACAAGAGGTTTACCATGGAAGCGGGAGGTAGTCGCTGCGAGGCAGCTAATAGGGAACTTCAGGCAGCCAGAGGTGGCTACGAAACCAGGACCGCGACCAGAATCAAACGCAAAATTGCAGAATTAGAGGCTCAGGCGAAGCTTGAGGAGGGTGGTCGTTCGGATATGGAAATTGCTGCTGAGGTCAACTGGTTAACAGACCCCGGTACTCCCTCGAAGAGGGCCACGCAATTTGTGCGAACCCAGGCGGAGAGCTGGCGCACGAAAACCTTAATTGCAAAGGCGCTGGAATCCATCGAAAAGGAAAAGCAGCATACCGTCACAGAGGTTAATCTCACTGCAGAACAGATGGCCAAGATTATAGACTACAATAGCTCCCTGGACAGCAAAATCACCTCGGTGAATGAAGCGATCAAAACCCACAACCGTATGCTTAGGCTGCTCATCCAGCTTCTCAAAAACTCCATCAATACTGCTCCTGCGGCTCAGCCAGCCACTTCCAGTGCGAACCATGCTGCTCAGCCAGCCACTTCTGCAGCGTTTCAGCCTGCTTCCCTGGAAGAAATGCAGGCGAAGGTCGACAGCCACGTCAGGGACATCGGCTTGGACACCATCGCCCAGATGGGGAATTACCACTTCTAAGGTCATTATGTTGGCTCTCTTACCGACTCAGGTTCTTGCTTCTCTGTTATCTTTTCACTCTGTTATCTCGGCTTTAGTGTTTGTCTACTGTTCTGTTGTTACTTCTCCTGTCTACTTACGGTAGTTCCTGAGGTTTAGTAATGTTTTGTTCTGTTCCTCGCCACCCTGAGTGGTGTGCTACATTTTGGTTTACTTGTATCACTTCCTCTGAGCAGACGATCAGCCCAGGAATATTGTACATCCCTGCTCACACTGCTTCGGCAGTTTTTTGTATTATACTTGTTATATAATATAATCTACTCACTTACACAAAAAAAAAAAGAAACTTCCACGATGACCTGTTTGAGATGGAATTTTGGAGCTTGCAAAAATCCTAAATTTATCAGACGATATCTCCAAACATATATCGATACAAGATCTAAAATTTGGACTCTAGGTTCAGATTGATTTCCTCTCAAATGCGATTTTTTTATAGCATCTGGAACTTCATAGAGAAAACGTTATAGCGAAAATTTCACAACGACATGTTTGGAGTAGCGAAACCCTATAATCCAAAGCTCTGATTCCAAATGTTATGAAACCGGCTCACAAAAAGATAGAAAAGATAGATCAATGCCCTAGAAATAAGCCTCTTTGAGGGGTCAACCTCCTATACATTACACAAATGAAAAATTCTTGGTTGATACAAATGACAAGACCTCCTTTCTATATATAGGAGTCTAAGGGGTCATAATATAATCAGAGGCGACATAACAATAATAATGTAAGGGCACAATAATAACAATAGTGGGCTTCTATGGGGAGTAATAATAACAATATGGGGGCTACATGGGCACAATAATATAATAAGGGGGTTGTACTAATAGCAATAATGGGTTACACTAGTAGTATAGGGGCTTAACATCCGCCATTAATTTAGGTGGGGAGGTGGATCACATTCAAAATTTTCTGACGTTTAGGGCTTCACAAGAAAACAAATTTCTCATTTTATGACTTTGACTTAAACTTTGAAATGTTTATTTACATAAAAATTATTCACCGACTGAAGTAATTAAATCCTAATCTAATCTTAATATAACGTTTTGGCATATTTGGAGTAGCAACCATTATTTTGCCTAATTTACTTGTAATCCTAATCTAATACATATTTTTCAAAACTTTGTTCATATTAGGCCATATTTATTATATTCTATCATATCTAATAATGTTTTACCAAGATTAAATAGTTTGGTGAACTTATCCCCTAATCTAATACATAAATTTAAATGATTTGATCATGATTAAACTGTATGATTCAAATCATAAGAAAAGGTTGTGGCATTTAAACAAGCTACACACTAAACCTTAATTTATTACAATGGAATTTTATTTATATGAAGTGGCACTTAAACATGCATACTTATACTAATTTTGATTTTCTTTTGATGGTGTTTTATTTCATCTCTTTATTTCATTTCCTATTTTTTCATATTTTCATTTTTATCCTTTATTTTTTTCATACCCTATTTTATAAATAAAAACTAACTTATCAAAAATAAAGCATGTTACAACATCAACTCCAACTGGGGACTTCTTCCTCGTGTAGGTTGCAGACAACTTGCATATCCATGTGCCTTCTCCTTGGGATAATGGGGTCTCTGTTGAAACAAGTATGCATTGCATGTAAAATAAACTCTCTAGTATTATACAATGATGAATGAATGGAAACCATTCAATAATATATGTAGTGCTTTAAGTATTTCCCATTCATAGGCAATGAGGAATAGTGTCCCTTCGATTCTGCAGGATGAAAGTATTGTTACCCTTAACCCCAATAATGTTAAATGGTCCCAACCAGAGGTTGTTAAAGTTGCCACGTTTTACTTTGTCTTTTATTCTAGCATCTAATCTTAGTACCAAATCACCTTCACTGAAATATCTTTCCCTAACTTTCCTATCAAGCAAGCTTTTCATTTTCTTCTAATATTTCTTAAGTTTGTAATGAACTTCATATCTATGTTCATTTAGCTATATAATCTAATTTATTCTTCGAGACAAGTCATCAGGCTCTTCATTTGATTCTTGTAAAAACTTCGTGACAAGAAAAGTGAAATGTGTGGGAAATATAGGTTCTTTATAATTAACAAGCTGAAAAGGAGATTTACCTGTTAGTATTCTTGGTGAAATCATGTTGGCCCAAAGTGCATAAATGAGATGATTGTCCCGACTCCTTTTATGATCCTCTAATGTTTTCTTTATAACTTTAACCAAACTTTTGTTTGAGGACTCTTCGAGTCCATTTCCCTGTGTATAGTATGGAGTAGAATGATGCAACAAGATTTGATATTTCTGGCAGAACTCAATCATCATGATACTGATGAATGTCACTGCATTTTCTGTCACTATTTTCCTGGAGCATCTAAATCGAGACAATATGTATTATTCAATCAATTTCATAACTACAGTATTAGTTTCATTTCCGACTTGAATGGCCTCTAGCTATTTGGTAAATTACTCTGTAGTAGTCAGTGTCCATCTATGTTGACTACTTGATGGAGGATGAATTTCACCAATGAAATCAAATCCCCATTGAAGGAAAGGTGCTTGCACTAGTAATGGAACTAATGGAAGTGATGATAATCTCTACTTTCCAACAAAAATCTGATACCGAGTACACCTTCTAACCTCTTCTCCCACTTTTTCAAATAGAGTAGGCCAATAAAACCCTGCTCTTAAAATCTTGTATGTTGTAGCCCTCCAAGCATAGTGCCCTCCACAATTACTTGCATGAAATTGATCAATGATCCCTTCTGCATCATTTTCTATTAAGAAAAGTAAAAGGATGTTAATAAGATCCTTCCAATATAGATTTTCATTAACAATACAGTATTTTAGGGCCTTCAACTTTAGTGTTTTACATTGATTCTTGATAAATTCAGATGGATTTAAATTCTCTAAGAAATTTCACAATTTCAGAGTACCAATCTGATAATAAAAATTTCTCATCAATGTGAATTGGAATTGAATCATCTGATGTAGAAGATTCTTATGGATTCTCCTCTATTGGGATTTCAGAAGGTTCTTGTGGATTCATCTTAATTGGGCTCTCATAGGGTTCTTGTGGATTCTCCTATGTTGGGGTTGGAAAAGGTTCTTATGGATTATTCTTAGTTGGGATTTCAAAAACATAATTTATTTCTAATATTTTACAATTGGACTCAACAAGGAGCTTAGCCAGGCCTTGACCTTTTACCATCTTGATAGTCTTGATAATGGGATCATACTCTAAAATCTTGACTATCCATCTCCCTCTCCTTTCGTCAGTATTAGACTGAGTTAAAACAGTTTTGACGAGACTATTGGGTACATATGAAATAATGGAAGAGTGGAGGAGATAGACTATAAAGGCTTTCAGAGCTTGAACTAAAGAATAGGCCTGTTTTTCAATGATGTCATACTTTAGCTCAACATCTCTTATGTGTTTGCTGAAAAAGGCAATGGATTGGTCATCTCCATCCCTATTCTTTTGTAAAAGAATGACATCTATGGTAGTTTCATAGGCAACATAAAAGATACTAAATGGTTCAGAGTAATATGGAATGGCAAAAATGGGAGCTTCTGCAATGGCGTTTTTCATCTGATCAAATGCATACCTTGTAGAAATAGTCCATTTAACTTCATGATTCTTTTTTAGCATATCAAATATATCTAACTATTTCAGTATAATTAGGGATAAACCTTCCTAAAAAATTAACTTTCCCAAGGAAAGCCTGAATCTCCTTCTTATTCCTTGGTAATGTAATTGCTTGTATAGCTGAGACTCTTTTATGATCGATGAATACTCCTTCTTTAGAAATAATGTGGCTGAGTAGTTTTCCTTCTTGGAGTGAAAACAAAGGAACCTTGGGATTAAGGGAAATCCCAAATTTTCTATACTTGTCAAAAGACTTTCCCAAATGCTTTAAATGCTTTTGGTCAGAATTGGAAAAAATAGTCAAGTCATCTAGGTAAATAACAACAAGTTTGTTGGTGTTACCCAGAAATGTTGATTCCATAGCTCGTTGAAATGTAGCTCCAACATTAGTTAACCCAAAAGGCATCCAAGAATACTTGAACGTGCCCCAAAAAGTTGTGAATGTAGTCATTTCTCTATCCTTTGGACTAACCATAATATGATTATATCCAGAAAAACCATCTGACAATGGAAATTCTATTAGCTCTTGAAAATTTCTGAAGTAATTGATCCATCTTGTGTAATGGATAATTATATTTCATAGAAGATTTATTCAAATTCCTAAAATTGACACATAATCTAATTTCACCATTATTTTTTCTCATTGGAACTAAATTTTCTACCCAATCAGAATATCTCAATGGAACTATTATTTTAGCATCAAGTAGCTTCTTGATTTCTTTTTCAATAACAGGAAGGAGGACCTGATTAATTCTCCTCAATTTTTTCTTGAAAAGTTTCGACTCTAGTTTTAATGAAATTTTATGTTCAATAAGAGATGTATCATATTTTTTAAATTCATTATAAGCTGAGTAAAAAACATATTTATAGGATTTAAGGAGGGATAAATATTTTTCTTTGGCTTCCATTGACATGGATGCAGAAATTTTAACATTTTTTATTTCTTCAGAACTTCCAATGTTGTAAATTTCATTTTTTTTTCATGTGAATTTGATAGTGGATTTTTGGGAACATCATTATGATCAAAGAGCTTCTAAATAGGGACTAATTCTTTTTGAATAAAATTGTTATATAATTGAATAATGCTATGATCAACAATTTTAGAGTCGAACTGTTGTGTTTGATTTTCATTGTAAATTTCAAGATTATCAAGTTGTTCTTCCTCAACTTCCAAGTTTGAGAATTCATTAATGGCTTGCAAAAAGGATTTTAACTGCCCGCCATAATCAAATATTTTCTAGTGTTTAATATTGTAAGGAATAGATGGTCTATACTTAACTTGAATTTTATACTCAACAAGCATTTGTTTAGGAACTTTAAAAGAACTAGCAGAAACAACCAAGGAATCTACATGAACGTTTTGATTTCTAGGAATAACAGTGATATTGAATACTGAAAATAAATTTTCAATTGAATCCCAAATATCATTCCTATAAGATCTTAGTCTAGGGTGCTTAGTTTGACACTCATTCCTAACTTGTTTGACAATAAGTTTGGAATCATTGTATACACTTAGGTTCTACACCTTAAGACTTGTTACTAACTCCAATCCTAGCAAGAAAGCTTCATAATATGCTACATTATTAGTTACATCGAGTTCAAGCTTATATGATTGGGCAATATTTTCTTTATCTGGTGAAATTAATACAATTCTAGCTCCTGCTCCTTCCTTTGAGAAAGAACCATCAAAGTACAATTTCCGAATATCAGCGTTTGATGATTTTAGGTTTGTCAACAATGTTTTCAACATTAAGTTGTGTGTTTTGTGAATTATTAGATGATAATTCAAAACATCCAAAGTCTTAGTCTACTTAATAAATAGGATGATTCCTAGCTTGATCATATTGACAAATAATATTCATAAATATAACTTCTATGTATAATCTAAGATGCTCACCCCCATATATAGGAATAATGGTATAAGACATGTCCATTTGTAGCTTTCCTACTAATTTTTCATAAAAAGATCTTGACAATAGCATGCCAAATTTGGGAGGGATGCCAGTGACCACAATGTCTAAAAGCACATGCTTAACAATAGTTTGAGATAAAGTTACCACCAAATCCTTTATCAGTCCAAGACAAGGTACTTTCTTGGAGTCAAAACTTTAATGATCATGATAAGTTCTAGTGACTTCTAATTGTAACCGGTCCATGATTACCTTTGGCATCAGATTATGGGAAGCCCCAGAATCTAACATATAGTTATATAACAAGAAATCATGAATTTTTAGAGTCACATAAAAAGGTGGTACATTCTCATCAATCATGTCTAAGCTAGGGCCAAAGACTACTGAAGGTTTTTCATCTTGTAGGCTTATCACATCCCCTTTAGCATCAACACTGAATGACCGAATCCATTTAGAAACTTGGTTTTCATGCCCTAGATTCTTTGACAATTCAGATAAGGGAATGGGTATTTTAACTTTTTCCAGTTCTCTTTCAAAATTGAAAGTTGTTAAGATAATTTTATCATTTAAAATTGTTTCAACTGTTTGATTCAATGGTTGAAATATAGTTGTTTTCGTTTCGGTGGATTTGATTTGAGGTTCATATACAATGGGGGTTTTTGGAGGTGTACTAGTCTTAGTCCGTGACCTAGCTCTTAGATTGCATCTCCTATTCAATTTTGTAATTAAAAACTCAGAAAAGGCCTAATATTTTGAAATTTGAGGGTCTTCTTGATCTTGAGAAGATTGATATAAAGGGTGAGAAGCAATAGAATTTTGTAAAGATGAATGATCCATACTATTTATATCTTTAGAAATTAAAGGTCCAATGTCATCTGGTTTTTGGTCATCAATCATCAATGGGAGTTGGATTTGTTGATCAAGATTCGGTATCTGCAAAATTTGAGTTTGGGGGGCTCTTCTAAATTGAGTTTAAGGTCTAGCAATAGTTTGTTGTATCATTCTAGACTGAATTTCAATATTAGAAACCCTATTAGAAAGGTTATAAGTAATGTGATCTCATCGATCTTTTGATCATCATTTTTAGTTTTTGAGGAAGATCCATCTTCCTTAGCTTTCATTTTTCATTCATCTTTTTCTACGTTGCCTTTGAGTTTAGATGATGCTAACCTATTAGCCTCAACTTCTATAGTGGTTGTTTTCATGTCTTGTAAGGTAGGGGATGTTCTTTCCCAAAGAATGACTGCAAATTCATCATCAAAGGCTTTGGAAAACCTAACTTTTGCTATTGTTACTGGAGGCTTATAGTCAAGTGGCATATTATGGTAAAGTTTATTGAATCATTTTATGAAATCTGCCATTGGTTCACAATGGTTTGTTTTTAATTCTTGAAACTTTGTAAGATAGTAAACCTAATATTTCTTAACATGCCACTGATTCTTGAATATGGTAGTTAATTTATTCCAAGAAAAAATTGAATCATCTCTCAGTTGTGTAAACCAAAACCTAACGTTTCCTCCTAAAGATTGAACAAATAATCGCATATATACATCTTCATGTTCTATGTTGATATTTTGAATAAAATCTACAAAGGCAGTTAGATGATCTTTTGCAGACAAACGAATTTCCCTATTAAACCTTGGTAGATGTTTTAAATAACCATGAGGAAAACTATTGACATGGTTACGAAGATGTAAGGAAACATACCTAGCTTGAATAATAGGTTTAAACGCCATATTTGAAGATGAAGAGGAAGATGAACTAGTAGAAGAGGTAGGAGATGATGTAGTAGAGGATGAGGAGGAAGATGGTGAATATGTAGGTGAAGATCGAAGTGGAATGGTAGGAGGAGGAGGATGAGAAAGTGGAGGATCCCTAAAAAAATTTAAAGGTATTTTAATAACTAGCTTATGAAATTCTATTTCAACTTGTTCTTTATTTTCAAACAAAGGGTTTGAATATATAGAAAAAGTTTCCTCAGGTTGGGTAGAAGTAGATGGAAATGTATAATAAGTGAGGGAGGTAAAATCAATAGGTTTTATCTCCACTAAATGTACATCTAGTTCATCTTCTGAGTTCGGTGAATTTGAAAATATTTCAGGGAGTTTATATGATTCCAAATATTGGACTAAGAGAGCAAACTACATATCAACTCCTTTAGATAATAGTTCTAAAACCCTAGGTGTTAGATCAACCAAATCTAACTGGGATAGAATAGATCTAAAGTGATGAAAAACTAAAATATATTTAGGCTATAATGGTGCTAAAGAAGAAGCAGAAGCTTCAGGTCTCCTTCTAACCGAGGCCTCTCTCACTAGTTGCTCTAGATCAGATAATGGAGAGACAATTTGAGAACCAGAGTGAGATATAGTATGTTTTGAAAGAGACAACCTAGTTTTGTGTTGTTTCCAGGTAAAATATTTTAACCTACAATTTCTTTATTGACCTTAAAGAAAAAGTCTTAATCGTTGTCGTAGGGAAAATACTTCAACTTTCCCTCCCCGACAACAGCTCCAATCTGATGTTGTACTCTGAGATGATTCTAGGTTAGTTAATCATGCCAGAGCATCTAAAATTCTTTGTTTGTTTTTAATGTTTTTGGATGACCAATGTTATGAATAATTTGGAAACAGGTGCTTAAACCTTAACAGTTACCAAATAAGATGAAATGGTTGTCTATTTGTCTAAAATAATTAATTGATTTAAAGTGGCTGAACATAAGAGTCCTGATCAGATATAACTTGCTAAATATTCAGATAGAATATTTGATTGGTTATAATAAAAGAATACAGGAAAATAACGCTTTCATGTACAAAAAATATATATTTAATCTAATGCAAATGGGTATGACAATTAATTGATATAGAGGAGTTTATAATAACATATAGTTTTATAAACTATTCCCTAATTATTGCTTATAACTTCACAGTGGATTTAAGAATGAATTATACTCAGTATGATCTTACCGAGATTTCTACATAAAGGCTTAAATACATGAACAACGACATAATGAAATAAGCACATAAGAAGAATTGACAAGGAGACAAACTATAGGAGGCAAAGTCAGAATCCTTTCATTAACTTGAAGCAAATCTCTAGCTTGATTACAATTATTCTTTGAAGGATCATCCAAGGGTTCAACCCTTAATAACTCGAAGGAGGAGTTATTTATACAAAAATAAAAGTTCTTCTAGATACGTTTAAACAAAAATAGAAAAATAGTGCAAAACTATAGGAATCTTAAAGCTGCTAAGTGCTGGCACTATCTTTTAGGAATTTGTTGATGATTTGGTCCCCAAAAATTGCTTCCAAGCTGTCTGTTAGTTGATGATGAAAGTTACTTGATAGTTTCAAATAAGTGATCCGATATGTCTTCAACTTGTATAGAAAGGTTTACCAATGTCCTATAAACTTCAACAACCTCGGTGTACTTTTCAAAAGTGGGATTATATACAAAAATTTGTTTAATCTCATGCTTAATTGTTAAATCAAAATGTAAAGCCTCTAACATTTGTTTCCCTGTGAGATGACCCTTTATATCGGAAAAAATAGATTTATCAATTGAAATTGAATAAAGCTTTTGACAATATTCTTCCAAACTGATCTACCTGTCATCTAGTGCCACTAATCCTGGTAGTAACCTATGGTTGAGTAAGTTTAACTTGAAATAAAACCTCCGGACAACAATTTTCAAGGCTTGGCACTTGGTCTCAAATTGAGTCATGAGATTCTTTTTCTACAAAACCTTCTTAATATCCAAAATAGTTTCAGTCTTGTCTCAATCTATATCTGCTCCAACTTGGCCCTGGTTTTTGAATTTAAAGCTTTAATCATATATGTGGATTCACTTGGTTTATCCATAAGAAGTTCTCTAACTTCTTCTATAGTTGTTTGGCACATATATATTAGCTATTCCTACTAAAAAATAATATGTATGGAGGGACAAACTTTAGTTATAGCCTGACTGATATTAGCCGAAATACTTTACTTGGCTTGGGACAAGGTTTGAGCCATTAATTACTCATGTTCCAACTCTTCTATTCTTTTGTTCAATCTATGTGTCTTATACATCTCTTCAACATAAAGACTGTCATTTTTAATCTTCTAAGTCTCCAGATTCTTAAATTTCTTACGAAGACTTTCATACTCTTGTTTATGGTGAGTTAGCTCCTGTAAGACTTTGTTTAAATCTCCCGCTATTGATGTAGATTCTGTTGTTTCTTGTGTTGATTCCCCTATTGTTGTTGACACTGTAATAGGTATAGTTGTAATGGGAGATATAGCTAGTTGAGAAAATTTCTCTTTTTCTTTAAGAAATTTCTCAATTTTCTCTTCCATGCTCTTTATTTGTACATTCTCCTCAATGATCAACTTGAGCATTTCTTCTTTGTGTTGTTCACCTTTTTCTATCTCCTTGGTTTTAATATCCTCTTTAGAGAGTAGTTTGAGTTGCTTCCTTAATGATGTTTGTGTATATTCTTCTTTTTGATAATTTCCTCTACAAATTTAACATCAGTGGGGTCATAACCAATTTTAGTCACCAAATATTCTAATGATTTGACTATGTTAGCCTTTGCCAAAGATGACATCTTTTCTATCTTTAATTGTGACTAAAAATTTGAAAGAGTTGGATTTAGTTTTGATAATGCAATGGAAATGCTAGTCATGGTAGAAAAAAGAATCTTACTAGACTACCTATGCATATCCATTTGATCAATTAGATGTATCTAATTGGCATCAAAAGAAAATACAATCTTATTATAATATGAAGAAGCATTTGGAAGAGACACTTGGGCTGGAAGGAATGTCATTTGCATCATGCCTTTCTCACTGTCAAAATCTATTAATAACCTATGTTGCGAAGTTGATATCTATTTCCAAAATTTAGAATATACATTTGGCTTTAAAGATTCATCATTCTACTTAATTTCATGGAAATTAGTGAAGATGTTTGCTTCCTCTTTCTGACTTTCTCCTAGAGACTAGGTGATCTCCAACAAATTCTTTGAAACTGAAGAGGAAGATGGAGTGATTACAATTTCTTCTATACTTGTGGAAACCTGTGAATCATCCAAATTGATGATTATAGGCTCCTTCTGACCTTGAGTATTAGTTGTGCCTTTTGAGTCATTCCTTTATTTCTTCTGATAATGAATGAATTATGTTTCAGCTTTTGTTGATGATGAAGATTCTTCTCTGGGTTTCTTGTCCTACCTTCTTTGAGAAGTGGGAGTCTGGAGAGTAGAAGGAGGTAAAATATGTTCTTTTTTTTCTTGAAGTGTATTCTCCTCCCACTGTTTCTTGATTTCTATACTTCTCAATTTGTGGTCTTGGAATATGATTGTAAGGTGTGGTTTTGAGTTCCACCCTTAAGTTGGAAATAATACTGAATGGGTCATAAGACCAGGTGAAACTTGGATGGAATCCCATCTGTTTAAGGATTGAATATGCTTCAATACCTGCTGATATGGTACTACAAATGAATAATCCTACCCGTGACTTGATCTTGAATTGAGACTTCCTCTTCCCTGAAATGAAATGAATTCCATCAATATTAATCATTTGCCTAATATATTCTAGAGAGAAAATTATCATTGGAACTTATTTGGGCAATTTATATGGACCCAATTCATAGCCATATACTCTAATCTATATATAATAATAGTATAGATGCAAGTCTCATATTCTGGCTTGATCACTGAGGTGCAGGATCCTTTTAATTTTTGGATTGGTCTCGGGATCACTCTGGCTTTTGAGAAGCTATGCAACTGGATGAATAAAAAGATCAATGAAATTGGAAAACTTGAACTTAGTTGAGTTCCTTCTAATCAATGAATTCCACTATGCGATTGCTTGATTCACTTGCTTATCATTCTCCTTGTGTATAGCTATAGGTAACATGTATCCGTGTTGAAAAATAATCATATGCACTAACACAGAGGAATATTTAAACATTGCTCTAGTAGTTATTTTCATTAGTTGATCATGCATACTTTTAGCCAAAAATTGAATGTAATTATACATGAAGGTAGGTTTGTTTTCTTTAGAGAAAGTGGACATCTAACCTCAGATAGGTTCATCTACTCATTGATCTATTTGGCCGCCTAACAAGCAAGAAACTAGGGAAATGATGTGTTTAGCTCTCTCAGGGAACATGGATGTTGGATAAGGAGGATTCTTTTTAGGAAGTTCATCATGTTTTGGGAGAAATATCTCAAAGATCTCTGCTCTTTGAGGGAAGGTAAGCTTATGATATAGGTACATTAAACCAACAGTGGAGAAAAAGATATGGGAATTATTTCAGGGATCATAAGGATATTATTGATAATTTATGGAGTGATAGATATTAGAATATCTCCATTCTGAGCTATTACAGTTCTCTGCAAAGAGTTATACATAGCTTGGCACCACATGACTAGATGAGGAAAATAATGGTTTTGAGGAAACACATAAAGGGGAAAAAGGGATTCTCATACATTGATTTCATCTTCAGAGTCAATATAGGTATGTTTTAGCCAATTGTACAATTCAAACATGTCTAATTGGCACTCCATGTCTGTGCTTTTGAAGAACTGGTGAGCCAATGGAATGTGATCAAGGTCTAGGGCATCAAAAGCTTTTGGCTTTTCCTGTGATGAATATGAGCTAACATATGGTTGATATTTTATCTTAGGAGCCATAATTTATAGATTTAAGATGAAAGGATATAGAGAATGGGGAGAAAAATACCTCAAGGTGGTGTGTTCTAGTGGTAAGTTCAGCGGTGGCACAAAATAGAAATAGGAAGTAGTGCATGTATCAAATAATGAATCGAGATATATGAGGAGTTAGGGGAAAATGTGTAATGGAGGTGAGGTAATTATTTATAACTGGGATCAATTTACCATTATGCGAAGGCCGTTGCTAAGAAAACAGATGTTCATTTTGGCAGAGGAAGAAC
This sequence comes from Pinus tabuliformis, assembly GCA_031772625.1. NCBI lineage: Eukaryota > Viridiplantae > Streptophyta > Pinopsida > Pinales > Pinaceae > Pinus > Pinus tabuliformis. The sequence continues at coordinate 1,498,939,060 of CM062820.1, read as the reverse complement.
AAGAACAACAAGAAAAGAATTACGGATCGACGACAACGAATAGGGACACACAACATATCATAATTGGGAATTGAGGGCATGGGAAGGATATTACCATTGTGCGGTATTAGAATGCACGGAAAGGGATAGGAATATTTCAGGGGGGGGGGGTAGTGGTAAGAGGTAATGAGCAAGGGTGGTGTGAAATGGCTTCCCCGCCATTAATCTGGGCATGGAAGCACATCACCGTCAAAATTTGTTCGAAATTTAGCACTTCACGACAAAACAAATTTGTCATTTTATGAATTTGACTTAAAATTTTCATTGTTTATTTGCATAAAATTTAATCACTGATTAAAGGTAATTAAATCCTAATTTAATATTAATATAACTTTTTGGCTTATTTGGCCTAGTAGACATTATTTTTCCTAATTTACTTGTAATCCTAATCTACTACATCTTTGGCAAAATTTTGGGCATATTAGGCCATATTTATTCTATTCTATCCTATCTCATACTGTTATCCCAATATTAAATAGTTTGGTGAACTTATCCTCTAATCTAAAACATAAATTTAAATGATTTGATCATGATTAAACTTTATGATTCAAATCAGAAGAAAAGGTTGTGTCATTTAAACAAGCTACACACAAAACCTTAATTTATTACAATGGAATTTTATTTCTATGAAGTGGAACTTAAAGAGACACACTTATACAAATTTTGATTTTCTTTTGATGGGGTTTTATTTCATCTCTTTATTTTATTTTCCATCTTTCCATATTTTCATTTTTATCCTTTATTTTTTCATACACTCTTTTATAGATAAAAACTAACTCATTAAAAATAAAGCATGTTACAATAGGTCACTTCAGGATTTTTGGCTCATTAGTTTATTTCCATGTAACCAAAGATGCATGGATGAAACTTGAGCCAACAATAGAGTTGGGGATGTTTGTGGGGTACAGTGATACACCTCACAACTATCAGGTGTACCTGTTGTCCAACATGATGAAAGTGGTTCACAGGGATCTACAATTGAATGAAGAGAAGGCCATCACATGTTCCGTCAAGAGGGAAATTCATGTACATGTGGTTGAGGAGCTTTTATCTCCTACATAGGAACCTTAGATTGATGAGGAGCATCCACACACATAGGATCAAGGAGTGGAGACACCCACTCATGTAGAGTCTTCTAGAGATGGGAGTGTTGGTGTTTGTCAGTCCTGTCAGTCACAAGTGATCAAACATACTCTTTTAACATTTTTTTTAGGGTCCTAGGTCAAATTTTTATGGTTTCCATATGTTTTCAAATAAAAATTTGGTCACGGGTTAGTGTGTCTAGGTATGTTACTACTCCCTCCATTTCATGGCAAAATTTCCATCTTGGTCATGCCATTATTCTTTCTGATGACTCATCAATAAAGTGCCTTTATAATCACCTCAGTCATCATATCATGGTCAGTCGTGTTTTAAGGTCCAAATCATCAGTTTCATTGTCCATTAGATGCAATCATTATGGTCAAGTCATCAAAATGGTAAAACACAATCATGACATCATCTAGGTCATAATTGTCGGAGTACTAAGTAGGGAAAGTACTGTATAATGATATCTAAAAAATATTTTGATCTTCATTAAGATGTAATATTGCATAATAAATCTTGAAAGCATAGTACACTAGCACCTCAAGTCATTTTGTAAAAAGACAAGTTGGGCCCACATTACCACCCAAGAGAAAATTGACCCCCTTACCTATAAAAGATGAAAAGCGAAAAACATCCATTCATTCCATCCTCTCAAGAATTCACTCCATCACTAAAAGTAATCCCCACCTTCTAAAACACATTTTTTTTTATGTAAGAGTGCCAAATTACTGTTGTGCTTCTCTTTTCTCCATTGTGTTGCACTTTTCTCCAGCAGTGTTGCACTTTTCTTCCAAGTGCTATGTTTTTCCTCCAAGGTGCCAAATATTCATTTTGAAGGGATTTTTTTGTCAACCAGAGTTGTCATATCTTGAAATACATGTAAGGGAGTCTCCCATGCCCCTCCTCCACCTTCCATTTGCTTTAGTTTTCCTTTGAAAACCCAAGATTCACCCTCTCCTAGGATTTGCTTTATTTTTGGTTGTCTGAGTGTTTTTGATCCATTTTTTCTACAAAAATCCTAATTTAAAGTGCAAACCACCTTCCCTCACATTAATTCACCTTCCTTGACAACTCCTTCCACTCACTTCCCTCATCTCCTTCAATTCATCACAAACCCTATCATGAACTACACTTTCCTAGGTTAGGATTGTGTTTTCCACTTTTGTAACCTTTCCCCTCACCCATCCCCTAAAATTTCACTTTCCTACATTCCCTAACATCTATCCTTACCCCCCTACATTTTCCCAAGAATTTAGAAGCTCCCCCACCCCTTCATCTCCATCCATTCCTAAAACTACCCCAAAATCCAATGTTTTCCTCACACAAAACGTTAATTCCTATTCTTAGTGAGATAGGGTTTGCAATGCATCTAGAAACCTAAAACATTGGTCAGAAGAAGAATAAGGGAGGCCATATCATCAAAATATTGAAGAGTCAGGTTTTAATGAAAACTTAACAAGCACTTTTTCCACTGGTCTAAGGAGGGATAGTGTAACTATTTCAGGGGTCACTTTTACCATTTCAACAAAGTCCATTTCAACACCCACTGGGCTCCCAAATCGTGGATAGGTTTGTTTCAAAAGGACATACCTAGATATTCAAAATTATAAAATGTTTTTGAAACCTCCTTATAATGCTGCTCCAAAGAATATTTTTCCTTTTACAGACTTGCTTGATAAGTGTTCCCTTCTCATGAAAATGTTCATGAAATAATTAACATTTGAGGTTATAATTTCAAGGATATATCAGTACCATGTTAGATTACTGATGCATTTCATAGGTGTTAAACCTCTTAACCTACCTCACTACCTCTACAGAAGCTTGGTCAAAATGGCAGAAAAGGTGCGTAAAAAAGGGCAAGATCATCAAGCAAGTTTGTTCCATCATGGCTTGGTGAAAATTGTTGTCTTCCATCATCTTACATATGTCAAATTGTCTTTGGAGGCATTCATGGATTCAACCGCTCTTTTGCCTACTCCAACTAAATCTAGTAATCATTCTACACCTTTGGCATCACCAAGAACACATGAAGTGGGTTCTACAAGCAGACCTGGAACAAGAATATTGTTATGGGCAAATTTAGTGTTTCTTCAAACTACTAACCCCTAGACCTAGTAGAAAGTCTAGAACAATAACTAAAGTAATTCCACTGCTTTTCCTATAGCTAATAGATAAAAGAAAGAGGAACAAAAGAACCAACCTGTATCTCTTGCTTGATCCCTCTTCCCTTTGACTGCTTTCGCCACTCCCTTCCATACTTAACTCACTTGGAAGTTACCTGCACACAAGCCGAGATAGAAAACTATCGAGGCATACATAACGATCTGTTAACTAAAAAGATTATAGAATCAAAAGTACAATATACATCATATAAACACATGAATGGGAAAAAGCATAGAACGCTTTATTGATAGAAGGAGGGATTACAACCCATGTAGATGCATGTCCGATTCAGTGTCATCCTTCCAGCTTCAAACCCTTCTCTCCACATGAAACAACAATTTGACATGTTAACATTACTCTCTCTACTAATCTCATTCAAACAACGTTTCATTAGCTCAATAAGTTTACAACCTAGACTAGCCTTTGAATGCTTTGTCCTTTTGTAGCTGAATGGAGGAGGTTAAGCCATTAATGGTCCTCATGAATGCTTTGCCAAAATTAGGAAGTGGTTCCATGGAGGAAGGGATAATGGATTAAGGTTCATTCATCGCCTTCCTCATCCAAAAGCGAGCTCTCTCCTTCTAGAAACCTCCAGAAGCATCCATTCGATGAGGAATCCAATTGATTCATTTCAAAAATTCAATGGATCTCGCTCAGTGCAGGTAGAACAAAGTCTAGGTGCAATGTATTGTTGCCAGATAGAACACCACCTGCGCTGATCTCCTTAGGGGCATTTTTTGGATGAATGGTGTCATGAAACTCTTGGGAGGCAAGAATTATGTAGGTTAAGTTCATTGGGGAATCAAAGAAACTAAATTAGGGGTTGACGGACCCTAATAATATGGATCTGGAAGTTGGGGTTATGTGCCCAAATTTTCCTGTAATAGTTTCCCCCTAAAGCATGAAGTTGAAAATAAACATGTCGAGTGAGATTCTTTACCACTTGGAGAGAAGGTTTCTAAGTGGAAGGATACCTACATCAGTTACAATATATATCATGATACTTAGGGTTTTTCTCACAATTTAGCTGAGGGAAGGCATGCCCATGCTTAGCTTTATAATCATTCATTACATGTACAAATATTGTCGTCTATAGATGTCGACCCATGAATGGATGACCATAAATGTAAGGCCATTGTACATTTGACATAGTACTCCTGAAAAATATATCGCAGCCCAGAAGGATGAAACTAGATTTGGGGTCTTCAAACTCCTCCAATCTTTTGCTCAAGTACAATTCTAACCATGTGAATAAATGATCTGAAGTCGAACATGGAGAGACATCGTCTGATTACCAGCCAATGATGTAAGTTGTTAACAGACACAAGAGGAATCACCGATAATGATAATGACCCTCAATGTACTGCAGTACATTTTGCATGGTGTGAATAAATGATTTGATGTTGAACACCATACGAAATATTTTGGTCGAATCCTATCGCCAAAAGTGAGAAACCTGCCATTGATGTATGCAAGCCTCAAGGTACTTAAGGGGTGTTTCAAAGTCAACTTCTTGGATAATGTGATGATGTCCACAAGAAGTGACTCATCACAGGAGGGCCTCAATGTATCCCACATCAACGACATGAAATGAGGTAAATGATTTTTGGAGATGAAACATTGACTGATGACACAAGGTTTAGGAATGGCAGGCATGAAAATGAAGGTTTACAGTATTGTAAAGGATGAAGTTTTTAACTGAATGACTTCTCTTGAACATATCGGTGACACTGAAGTGAATTGGTAGCATTGACCCAAAACAAAGTGATGGATGGCATGATAGACCAACGGTGTGATAACCATCAAGCTGAATGACCCAACCCACATAGTCAGGGTGAAGAGGTGAAAGTGTCATGCTCAAGAGCGACCTGGTACCATAAAGTGGTCCCATATTTTTCCCATTTTCCCCAATCATTTTTGACCAATACCTCTTTATTTTTTATCAAGCTTGAGGAGGATAACATATTATAGTTGTATAATTCCACCCTTTGGATGAATCCATCGCTATTTGATGTTTTAATGAGTCTAGCAAAGGTGAAACTCGGTCTTATCTAGATGGACAAGTTTGTTGCTATTAAATTTTTTTAACGAGTTTAACGATAAAGATAACTCAGTCCTTTTCATATCTAGACAGTCTAAAAAGGGACTAAAAGAAAACTCCACATGTCATTTTTCGTAAATTTGTCTCTCAAGCCCGAAAAAGCATAAAACAATACAAGAGAGAACCTATTGATCATGTTTGACCAATGAGTATCTTTTTCGTAGTTAATCTATCTCATCCCAAAGAAGGGGTAAAACTATACTGAGTAGTTATCTATTCTAATCCATTAACGAGCTAGAAACGACAAACGCTCGGAAATCCTTTCATATTTAGAGAGTCTGAAAAGAGCTTAAAGAGGAATACAATGCGGTTCCTTTTTCATTTTTAACAAAGCTCAAAAAAAAGGATAAAAGTTTTCTTTGTGGTCAAAGATGTTCAATTTACACTTAAGCACATCATAACTACTTGCTAGTTGTTAATCTTTCTCAAGATATCATCAAAATATTAAGCAATACATGTTCATGGATTAAATAAATAAAAAACCAACGTTTGCTCGATTAATGTGCAAGAAATAAACATAAAAATCGGTTCTTACCATTCACTTTCACCATCTCATTTTTACCTTCTGATCTTTGGAGCAGTCTTTCCCAAAGTTCACCAGTTGATTACAGAGGATTGAAGGGATCATTCCTTGTGCATGTTTGGACTAGGTAGGATCTAATTCTGTTCTCTTGCATTTCATTCTATCTCCTGCTTAAGTCAAATCATTTTAGGGTTTTGAGGTCCCTAGGGTTTCTTTTTCCAATTCAGGAATTTGAAATGGTACTCATATGGAGAGAACAAGAGCATGAAGAACAAGATGTCATAGCTTTGAGTAATCATGGAACAGTTGAGGCCCTAAGAAATTGTGGATTACTCAAGTATTTTAAGCTATCCAACCTATGAAAGTAGATGGATCTTTTACAGATTCTTATTCAATCGTGGGATCTGATCGATCAGACTTTTCACATTTGGGACAAATAAATCCCTATTACCATGGATGATGTATACTTTCTAACTGGACTATCAAGGTGAGGTGCCCCCATTTCACTAACAGGTCTTGCCCATAGAGGTAGACCAATGAAAGATTATGTGTGACAGTTTTGTAGGCAAGGTCCCTAGCCTAACAGAGACATAAAGATACTTATCAAGGATGTTAGTGATTCACTGCTAAGGATGATCCTATTTACCATTGCCAAATTGGTTGGTAGTTCCATGGTTCATTTGGCCACCAAGTCATACATGCAGTATGCCTAAGAATGTTTAGAGCTAAAAGTATTCAACTAGTGCAAGGTTGTCCTTTCATCTGTGAAGGAGCAATTGACCAAGGTGAAAAAAGGAAAGCTCATAAATTTTGGCTATGGATCAATCATGATTTCTTTTGCCTTGGAGAGAATACCTCTCTTGCAGCCACAACTCATCTCACCAAGTGTATCTAGACCAAGAGACCCACGGTTGCGGAGGTGGAAAGACCTAATGGCTAGGCATGGTGCCTACTCTATGATTGTTTTCACCTCTTCACTATTTTAATGGTTCAATCAAAAAGAGGTGACTTTCACAGAATAACCATATTCAAGAATGGATTTCCATGGCGATCTAGATTTACGACTACCAGCTGGAGCAATGTGGGGTGCTATTGGTAAACTGTTTGACCAAGTGTTTTTAATTTTTTAAAGTTTTTGCATTTTTTGTGTTTTTGATTAACTCCAAGACTAAACAAAATCATTTTTTTATGTACACAGATATTGAAATTGTTTGACCTGTGGGAGACCCACGAGATGCAGCTAGACAAGAACAAAGTTATGTAGGGAGAGTGATTCTCCGAGACTTGGATTTGGTCGAGACTCTGGCTGAATTGCAAAATCACATAGAGGGTTTAACCCTGGGTATTCTGGATATCTGGATCGAGGAGCTACCTATGCAATTGCAACGCCACACCATCGATGTGTCAGGTCATTGGATGACACTTTTTTGCATGATGGCATAGGCAGTGACCTGCTATTATGAGCACCACTAGCTTACTAAGATCATTTCTGCATACATTTAGTTTTTGGGTCAGATGACAAATTTTTGTCTTGGACACAAAATGTTTGTAAAAGGTTTTTACAATTATCTTTCAGGGTTTTATTATGGTTGAGTGATGCAATCCTATTCAACTGATGATCTTAATTGAAAATATTTACTTTACATGTGTTGCAAATGTCTATTTAACACATAATTTGCAAGAGAGTCAGTTAATGTGTTTAGACTTCTGGAAATATGTTGATATTGAATAAACTCGAAATACCTTTCCAAAATATGAACTCTAAGGAACATACAATGAATTTTTGGGTTTTGAATAGTATAAATTCTAGTAACTTGTAGCACAACGAGCTGTGAGTCTAGCCTAATGATAATTCGGCGAATGCCAAGTGAAATGGAATCAGAGAGAATTTCAATCAACGCACTATACTGAGTGATATTGTTTGTTGACCAACCAATACAAATCGCTCTAAAACTTATTAACTTGCCACTCGGAGCAAAAATGGCCCATGCTGCAGAAGATAGGTTTTGTGTACTATGACTAGCACCATCCGCATAACCAACACATGGCTCTGAAAAGTTCGACACTTGCAACAAATTCAAAGTGGATTACTTAACCAAATAAAAACCTTTAAAGAAATACCCTCACACGTGCAATCCAAGAATATTTACATAAGTTTTACCATACTTAATTAAGCATAGTAACATTTTAAATACAACCCATTTGTAGGCTTAGAAAATGGAATTTCATCATAATCTACTAACTCATAGTCACCTTTTGTCAAAACACACTTAACAATATAAGGGCCCATCTAAAGTGGTTCGAATTTTCCTGCACCAATTTTATCTGACTCTTGATCGTAAAGCAAGACCAGGTCACCTTCTGAGAAGACTCGAGGCTTGATATTTTGATCATATTGCACCTTTACCTGTTTCTTATGCTTCGTTAGCCAATGTGGCATCACGATGGGTTTCATCCAGATGCATTAATTCCAAGAAATGTGCTTCTTCCTCAGAAATGTCAGGTAGTAGGTCAATTGCGAGTTTGAGTGACGAAATTTCACATTGAATTGGCAAGACTGCTTCCAAACCATACACCAGCTGGAAGGGCATGATTCCAGTAGCATTTCTCACCGAGGTTCGATATGCCCACAAGGCCGAGTATAGGATTAAATTCCAATTTCTTTTGTGAACTCCCATCATTCGTTGTAACATGCACTTAAGGACTTTGTTGATGGCCTCAACTTGTCCATTAGCTTGCAAATAATATGGAGTATAACTATCACGCAACACTCCTAATTTGGCAGCTAACTCAACCATCATGTGATTTCGAAAATGTGACCCATGATCTGTAACTATGGCCTGTGGTACACCAAACCTGGCAACCAGATGGTTGAAGAAAAATAACGCAACTGTTTCACCATTGTTGTTTAATGTAGGAATCGTCTCGGCCCATTTGGTAAAATAGTCAAGAGTGATTATAATATACCCATGCCCCCTAGTCGAGGTGGGGTTACATGTCATGAAATCTACGGCCCATTTTGTGAATGGTTCAACAACAACTACTGGATTCAAAGGTGCAGGTGGTAATCTAGTTTTCCAATAAAATATTTGACATGCATGACAACTTCTGACAACAATTATGCAATCTTTGAATTTTGTTGACTAAAAGTATCCAGCATGGAGAATTCTCTGTACTATTGCATATCCGGATAGATTTCCACCATAAGTAGCTGAATGATAATCATTCAAAGATTTCTCGGCCTCCTCATGAATGAGGCACCTAAGTAAAATTATATCAATACCACGACAATAAAGCGTGTCACCAATGATCAGATAATTTTTGGCTTGGTATTTGATACATTGCTGTTTAGAGCGAGAGTTATCTGGTTAGAAAGCTTGGGTTTGGAGATAGATCAGTATATCTCCATACCATGAATCACTTGATGAAATGAGAAATAGAGACTCATCCACGATTGATGTTTCTGATGTTAAATCGTTGGAGGATGAGGGAAGATCGCAAAGTAGTTCAACAAATACGAGATATTTATTTGATTTAGACTTAACGAATTCCAAATCAAATTCTTGCAATATAACTATCCACTTCGAATATTTGCACCCCAACAATTGACGTGACAAAATGTATGTCATAGGGTTGCAATCAGAGATTATTGTAGTTTTACGGAAGAGAATATAATGACGAAACCTCTGCACATCCTGAACGGCTACCAAAGCTAAATTTTCCACATAGGTATATTTTCTTTCTGTATCATTAAGATTTTGACTCAATAATACATAGGATGTTCTATTCCATCTTCTTGTTGGACTAAAACCATTCTGATGGTTTTATCTGCAGCGGCGAGATACAGGTAATAGTCTTGTTGACAGTTTGGGGCATACATTAATGATGCTCTAATCAGGGAATCTTTAAGAGCACTAAAAGAAGCTTGTGTAACCTGATCCCAATGGAAGGGTAACTCTTTCTTAAACATACATGTAAAACCTTTAGCCATTTTAACATATTTTGGAATGAACCTCCTCAGAAAGTTTTCCTTCCCTTGAAGTTTCTGTAACTCTAATAAATTCGAAGGTGGAGGCAAGTCAAGTATTGCCTTAATCTTAGTTGGATCAAGTCAAATTCCATCTTTTGAGACCACGAATCCAAGAAATCAACCAAAGCCAACAAAAGACACACACTTGTGTGTATTGAGTATTATTTTGTAGTGTCGGCACCGTAAGAATATTGCTCTAAGATGCTGCAGGTGATCAGTCCATTTTCGTGAATGAGTAGGAAAATCATCAACATATGGTTGTACGATGTTCTTAATGTCATGGAAGGCATAATTCATTTCCCTCTGAAATGTAGCCCCTGCATTCTTCAAACCAAAAGGTAGCTTTCTATACGTGAATGTGCCTCGAGGACAAATAAATACATTTTTTGACTGATCCTCTAGGCGGATATTGATTTGATTGTAACCGGAAAATCCATCCATGAATGAAAAGATTTCACATCAAACATATTCGTCAATAATCTGGTCGATGAAGGGTGTAGGATAATTGTCTTTTGGACACGCTTTATTTACATCCCGATAATCAACACACACTCGGATTGTTCCTTGTTTTTTCATCATGGGAACGATATTTGATACCCAATCGGTAAGAGGTATAGGGTAAATGAAGCCAACACACAAACCTTTTTCAACTTCTGTCTTAATGGCAACAACTTTCTTTTGATGTGCAGGTCGAATCCACTGTTGTACTGGTTTGACATTAGGGTACATTTTGATTTTATGTTCAACAATGCTTGAATCAATGTCTGGAATCTCCTCGTAAGACCATGCAAATACATCTCTAAATTCATGAAACAGAGAACGGTAAATATCGAGTTCCGAAGGAGAACAAGATTTGCTGACATCAATGTTTTCTACAACATTGGGTTTGGTTGAAATGTCTATAGAAATGGTTTCTTCTATGTTAGACAAATTACGCTCAGAATCTACCGAATCTATTCTAACAAAATTCGAAAAGAAATATACTATCGAAGGGTGTACTAGTTCATCTAAATAATCTTCCTTGGAATCTGGAAGAAGGGAACGATGATGATAATCATCCCAAGGTTCTTCTCCTATCATCATTGTTTGGATGATTTCCTCATCTGTAGAATATATACAAGAAAAAAGATAGGAAGAAGTACCGTATTCAAGTGAACGATCTACCCATACAATTGGCGAATGTGGATTTGGAAATGCTGCAAAAGCAAGAAAAAACTAATTGCTATGCGAATTTGATAGGACTTAGTAGCATAACCTCAACAAAGCTCTCGTCTTCAACACTATTGGTAATCCTCTTTAAATCAGATGAAGTTGAGGATAACATATTACATGTCTCGACTCTTACAACTTCCAATTTTCTAGATGGTGGTGGAAGTGTGAAAGTACCCATTAAGGAGGGATATTTAAAAATACCTACACCAATAGATTGAAGTATAGAGGTGAAAAATGAGGTTTGGTTGATAACTGTTATTCCACCTTTATGAGGAAATGTAATCGTACGAAAGTACGTGGAAACAACAACAGCCATAGCATAAACCCATTGTCATCCAAGTAAAATGTTGCAATCAAGGGGTTTGTCAACCACCTCAATCTCAACAGTTACTATTTTGCCCCCTAGTTCTACTTGCAAATTATTAAAATCCCACATGAAGTATAAGTTCTTCCATCAAAAGCCTTCAATGTGGTTTGTGATCTTGACAACGTAGGTGACCCCAATGTTTTCCAGCAGCTCATTGACATAATACAGGTAGAAGCTCCCTCATCTACAATGGTTTGACGAATATTTTTGTTGAGAGCTTTAACCTGAATTAGAAAGGCTAATTGAGCTGGTAACTGTGGTGTATATCCTGAGTGGTTAAAAACCACAAGATTAGAATTTGTTGGATCTATTCCACCTATTGCCGACAGTAAAGCCTACTTCTGGGAGGGGAAATTTTGTAATACCTCAAGCATTGACATAGCAGAAGGAGACTGAGCAAGATCTTCTACTATGTTATAATTTTGAGCAGCTCAAGCTCAAGGGTTAAACGTTGATTTATGCACAACTCCCTTAGGTGGCATTATTGTTAACTCTAGTGCAATGGGTAGTGTAATATTTTCCGATGCGGTCAAAGTCAAAGAATCAGATTGATCAGTGGCCTGATTATTTGACGACAATGGTGGAATACCATAATATTTACTACGTGTCTGAACTAAAACTTCATCTTTAGGTTTTTCGATGGATAACATTAATACCTGTGATGTGGAAGAATTTTAAGTTGCAACCATATTGGTATCTTGGTGTGGAAATGGATTTGTCAACACTGCAGATGCGGTAGAAGCTTCTAATAGTTTAGAAACTTCTAAGCAGTGAGGACAATCTCTTGTAAAGTTCTCGTCATTACATATCAAACATGGATAACGAGGTTTCTTTCCCGAAGTAGAGGAATCAAATGATTTCTCTTGAGGATGGTTTTCATTTTTCTTTTCATTTTTCCCTTTTTTCTTGCTTTCTCATTACTTTTGATTCTTACCTTTGTCAGATGACATGGCATTAATCTCATAAGAAAGAACCTCAGGTGAATTTATAGTTTGATTTGTGGCAAATGATTGACCAGATGGTCTACTTTCCATTTGCATGCTCAAGGAACCGATCACACCTTCTCCAGCATGAGAGTCCCTATTCGATGATGGAGGTGGAATGGATTGATTTAGGTGCGGTGCATGTGGAATTTTGTCATAGAGCGTGTCGGATTGCATGTAAATTAAATCCAAGTATTGGGCACGAGAAATCACTTGCTCTTCGGTAACAACTCCACCTTTAGCCACATCCTCAGTGATAGATGGCAATAAGGACTTAATGAACCACTCATCTAAAAGCTGATCAGGAACATAGGTTTTAACCATGTGACAATGATGACGCCACTCATGAATATGATTTGATATGTGAGTAGAAGTCGTTTATTTAAAGTTGGTCAAAAGTTCTGTTGCAGTTCCATATCTGATGGGTAACTGGAAGTGGGTAAAAAGGGTAGTGGCTAAATGGGTGAAATTATTAAAAGAAGCTCTCGGCAATTCAATATACCACTTAGTAGCCGAACCAATGAGCATTCTTTGGAAAAGACAGAGTCTTACCGAATCATCATTCAAGGAGTTCAAAGAACACCATAAATGATAAGTCATAACGTGATTTGACGGATCTTCTCCAGGATTTCCACTAAAATTTGGATTATCGGGAGGCAACTTATGAGGAATTACCGGCCACCAAGATGCATACAAAATTGGATCATTGGTGAGCCAATTTAAATCTGGTAATTCCAGGGTTGCCACAAATGGAAACTGTTGATTCAGATTAGGTTGAGCATATCTGAGATAAGATGGAATTTCCTGTAACATAGGCCTTTGCATACCTGCATTAGGTGGATATCCTTGAGAAGGCGGTGGGACATATCCAGAATATGGATTAAAACTAGGTCGACCTTACATTTGTCCGTAATCGGGTTGGGCTTGTTACACAGGACCCTAATATGCTTGATATTGTCCTTACCCAGGTTGAGCTTGCAAAGCAGGCCCATACTGAGGTTGGACATTCTGAAAAGGAGGCTGTGGATACTATGGCTACCAAGGCTGTTGGGGTATCAGTTCTGAAGTTTGATATTGCCCCCCATGCCAGTTTGACTAGGCTGAGAATAATATAAACATGTAGCAACTTTAGTCACTGCAGATAATGGCACACTAAACTAAGGTATTTGTACCCCAGAAACAAGCGGTTGTTGTATAACAGCCTAAGAAGTTTGGGTTTGTTGACTCGAAACTTGTGGTTGCGAAGTAGCGAAACTAACTTGCATAGGTTGAGATGCAACAATTTGAGCTTGTATTTGTGCTTCCATAGTTACGACAGGTTGGGTCGATATAATTGGCTCAGTTTGCATAGGTTGTATTGTATACACTAGCCTTGGTTGTGGTGGCATAGATGGTTACCATTGACAGACTCCCATTTTCGGTTGACCTAGATATGGCGGGACATAACCATAGGGTTGTACTCCTTGATAGGGAGGATGTTGTGAATAGGCATATTGTTGACCATATGGTGGCAATCCAGTTTTAAGAGGATATATGAGTCTTTTTTCATCGAATTTCCCATTTTGACACTGGTAAGTAGGATCAAACTATTGTCCTTGATAAGAAGAACTAGATAAAATTCTTGATGATGACATGGGTGATGACCATGGTAAAGAAGAAACCCCTGAGTGGATTCCAGACATAGACTAGTAACCAGCCAGGATGGACGACTATCCATATAAATGCAACTCAAGTATGGTTGTAAACATCGAAGGAGTAGCAGCAAAGGATTCTGCCACAACTGCATCAGATGAAGTAGTCTGGGATGTTTGCAGTTCTTTTGCCATGGTTAACTGATCCAAAAGTTGACCTAAAGAATCAAGTGGGATTTCAGAGGCAGTAGCAAAATGCGGAAGAGACTCAGAATAAAGATATAAAGTAGGTCCAAGATGATGTGGAGTCTCGGGGGTATAATCTTCTTCAACTTCTTCCTCTATAGAAATTAATCTAGGTGGAAGGATTTCACCGCCAGGTCCGAAAAAGAATTCTGGTGTTAAAGATGGAGTTTTAGGAACTACAGATGACTCATGTATTTCAATAACAAATTCATAATGTTCAAGGTCAAAGTCCAGAAGTTCTAGTAAGAGAACTTCAGTTTCAAGGGAAGATTTATGAACAACTTCAGGTTCAGAAATTTCCTTGGTTTCAACTGCTATGGGTTTTGGATCAAATTCCAGTTGAACAGGTTCAAGTTCTGAAGTAATTTCTGGTTGATTAACTTCAAGTTGTGGATCAACTTCTATTACTTTTTCACTTTTTTCCATTATATTGGCATCAGGTAGTTGAGTAACTTCTTCTTGTGTAACAGATGTACCAGAAATAGTTGGAGTAACTTGAGGCTCAATAATAGCTGTAATAGGCGGCTCTGGTAATTTAGATGAAGTACCGGAAACTCTTGAAGTACCAGAGTCAGTTTGATGAGTCCGCCTTGACCGAATGGGTGTCGCTTCCAGTGGCAAGGGCGGTTTGCTCGAAACTCTCCTCGAACGATGGAGTGGAGGTTGATCTTCCTCCAGAATTGCTGATTGTTCTTATCAACCTGAACTCAACTATGGAATAAGGATGTTATTCGTGGTCAATCCACTTTTACGACACTAGAACATAACTTTGCTTTTTCATTTTTAAAGAGTCAAGAAAAAACAAAATATGACTCTAGTCGCTTTCAATGTTTAATGAGCTTGAAAGGACAGGCGCTCAGATGAACCTTTTCTTTTAAGGAGTCAAAAAGGAACGAGAATGACTACTTTGGAGATACTAGACAAGAGGGTTTGCCAAACTAATCACAAAACTGCAATATACACCTTGGTGGTAATTGAAAGAGAAACTACCAAGGATTTACCGTATGGCAGTCAGTCTTCCCAAATGCTGTGTTCGATGCATTGTGATTGGTAAGGCGGTAGACTCAGATTCATGGGGATAAAGGATTCAAACCTATTGGAGTCTCCCACTATATACTCAACAGTATAGGGAGCACAAGTCCATACTAGTACTTATCGGTTCAGAGAGAAGGAATCACCTAGCCTCAATGAAAACAACATCCACTAGGTTTTAAGATGTCGGAACACATCTCTATCCTAAACACCTCTAGATGTTTGCGTTAAATTCCAATGCATTATTAGGTTAATTAAATTTAATTTTAGGTCGATCTTGCTTAAAAATTTCCTTTGGGTTTCACCACGAGATGTTTTCCAAAATTCCTAAGAATGCAACTAGAATGAGAAGCACTCTTTTCATTTGTTTTCGACAATGAAAATCCTAGCTATAAGGGATAGATAAAACAGGTACTTTTTGGATCAAACAACAAAGAGCACAAACTAATGCAATTCCCTAAACCATTCCTTTTGAACACACAAACTCAAACTCTAAAATGTGATTACATGTATTTCTTTTTCTTTTCAGTTCTTCTTAACATGAATTATGCACTAAGAAAAAATAACGCACACACGATTCAAAAGCTCTTTTCACAAAAATGTCGATTTATGAAAATTTCTCTTAAAGGCAAAGGAAGACTAAACGACACTTTCAACTTTAAGGAAAGGAAGATTTTCAACACTTTAAATGAAAATATGAATCAGATGCACAAATATACCAATCGATTATTTATGAAGGAATACTTTATGACACTTCTCTTTTTACAAAACAATCGATCGAAACTACTTTTGACAATGGACTGTAAATGATAAAACAAATACATAAAAAATCATTCAACAATCTAGTCTAAATCAGGTTGAAGTAAGGAAATAAAGACTGTTTTAAGAGACAATACTTCATCTATATCCAACAGGCAATTCAAGCAACTGAAAATTGACTAAAGGCTTCAGCTCCTAGATGGGAAAATTGATCCTAAAGGGATCAACGCATGCCAGAGTGAGGGATAGTGCAATGCATCTCACTGAGTCTCATGCAGAGGGTGCAATGCAGTGCACTATGTCAGTTACAAAGGTGCGCTGATTACAAAATGACAATTTTATGCTCAAAACTGACACAATTTTTAGTATTGAACTTGAATTCGATGAATAGTAGAGGGTACAATTTTCAAAGTGTTTTAAGAGATTGATAAGCTACTATAAGCAATAGGATCGCTCCCTAGTGGAGTTGCCAGTTTTTTATGGGAAAATTTAGTTTTTCTTCAAACGACTAACCCCTAGACCTAGTAGCAAGTCTATAACAACAACTAAAGTAATTCCATTGCTTTTCCTATAGCTAACAGATAAAAGAAAGAGGAACAAAAGAACCAACTTGTATCTCTCGCTCAATCCCTCTTCCCTTTGACCACTTTCACCACTCCCTTCCGTACTTAACTCGCTTGGAAGGTACCTGCACACAAGCCGAGACAGAGAACCATGAAAGTATACATATCAATATTTTAACTAAACATATTATAGAATCAAAAGTACAATATCCATCATATAAGTACATGAATAGGAAAAAGAAAAGAACTCTTTATTGATAGAAGGAAAGATTACAACCCATGTAGATGCATGTCTGATTCAGTGTCATCCTTCCAGCTTCAAACCCTTCTCTCCTCATGAAACAACAATTTGACATGATAACATTACTCTCTCTACTAATCTCATTCAAACAACATTTCATTAGCTCAAGAAGTGTTCAATGTAGACCAGCCTTTGAATGCTTGGTCGTTTTATAGCTGAATGGAGGAGGTTAAGCCATTAATGGCCCTCATGAATGCTTTGCAAAAATTTGGAAGTGCTTCCATGGAGGAAGTGATAATGGATTAAGGTTCATTCATCTCCTTCCTCATCCAAAAGCGAGCTCTATCCTTCTAGAAACCTCCAGAAGCATCCATTGGATGAGGAATCCAATGGATTCATTTCAAAAATTCGATGGATCTCGCTCAGCGTAGGTAGAACAAAGGCTAGGTGCGATGCATAGCACCTAGACAGTGCAGTTCCTGCAATGCATTGCAGCCAGATAGAAGGCCACCTACATTGATCTCCTTAGGGGAATTTTTTGGATGAATGGTGTCATGAAACTCTTGGGAGGAAAGCATGATGTAGGTTAACTTCATTAGGGAATGAAAACAACTGAATTAGTGGTTGATGGAACCTAATAATATGGATATGGAAGTCGGGGTTGATGTGCCAAAATTTTCTTGTTACAAATATGTAGGGATGAGGTGACTAAAACATACACTAGAGGAAAGAGGCGTGTGCTTGCTCCAAGAAATCTTGAAAGGGCTAAGCCCACTTCAGTTGAGAAAGAGACATCAACATATCACCATGAGGCACCTTTGCAAGAGGAAGAGCAGGTATATTTTGACACCTATATGGAATATCTAGTAATGCATGAGGAGGACAAGTCACATGAGAAAATCATCAAGGAGAAAGAGGCAGAAATCAGAGGGCTAAAGGATGACTTGGCAAAGGCCAACTATATGATTGCATTCCTACAACAGGAAAACATGCAGCTAAAGGTAAAAAATATCTTGCTCAACAAACCTAAAACTGATGTGGTGGCAGAGCATGACAAAGGAAAGGAAGTGGTAGATGTGGAACAAGTTGAAGGCAAGAAGGTTCAGATCAAGCCTAGAGGGCCAAAGACCATAGGTTTACAGAGACAAGAAGGGCAGGGGAGTGAGTCATCTCCTCTATTAGGTCAACAAGACCTTGTTAAAGCATTTGAAGTAGATATTAAATAAAACAAGGAGTATTGGCTTAACAAGGTCAATGATAATTTGGGGATGCTCATGGAAATGGAAAATAGGGACACCAAACTACAGAGGCACCTGGCAAGGAATTACTACACTTAGCACATGATAAGTCAAATCAGGGTCAAAAACATGAAAGGAGAATTGAGGAAAACCGTAATTGAGCAAAGGAAGAAGGATAAACTTGACCTGATGCTTGAGGTCTCCCACATTTCCTAGCACATCATTCTCAAACTCAAAGGGGAAATTTTGGACCATTTTTGAGGAAAAACTTATTTTTTTTTATGTTTTGTGACTTTTTGGTTGTAACAGGAAATCTCAGACAGCTAAACGTGCAGTGTCTTGGCGTTGTGCTTTTCCATGCGATCTCCAAATGACAAAAAATTTACATTCCTAGATATCTTATCGCCTGCACATATCAGCTATGTCACTTGGGTTCCATGTCAGCTTTCAGTTTGTGAGAAAAGAGCCAAAAACACACTTTCTGCCACTTTTTTCACCCGAGCGTTTTGATTTTAAGGAAGCCTTGTGAGAATCTAGTTTTATCAACCTTGGAGAGGAAATTTTGCATGCTTAAGGGCTCTATGGATAGCTATACATCCTAAGATTTCCAATGATGCCTTCAGATCATAATTTGGAGTATGAGAATCCACTCAAAACTATCATCCAAGTTGGCAGTGCACTTTTCCCAGAATTTGTTGCGCTTTTCTGAGGAAGATAGGAATTCAGATTTTCTCTAGTCAACGTCAAGGTTGATTGTAAAATTACTCCTCTAGGGTAATCATGTGATCTAATCAAATTTAAATGAGGTATATACTATAACTTTCATGTAGATTCATGCTTACTTATGTTTGTAAAGTCAAAATGAATCAGTTGGTTTAATTAGGGAGTTTGTTTTTAACTTCCCTAGGTTGAGGTTTGGTTAGGGATAATCTTGTAAACAATTCCTATCATGAGGGATTCGACCCCTGAGAGGGGGAAAGAGGTTTTTTATCTATATCTACCCAAATCAAACTAAAGGGAAGGGTTGGATGTTGTTGAGTCAATTATTTGTGGAGCTAGTGTACTTGTGACTATTTGGAGGAGTAATATACAAGAGTTGCAGCTATTAAAGTGGGATTCTTGTGGTATGTTTATTAGCAATGTTTTTTCTTCTTTTATCATGAGTTTGAATGTATTGTCCTCTCTACTTCCATCTGAATTCTTTATTGTGATTATTTCATAAGTATTAAAGAAAATTCATATGTTTATGCTATGTTTTGTTGAAACTCTCATATTTTTGTTACATTTTCCTTTGATAAAAATGAATTTACGAACTCATGATCATTTTGAAACCTTACTTTTCTACCCTAGCCGCCATGACAAATCGAGGATGTTAACTATGCATGCCTACCTTGCCTGATTATATTTCTGCAAAATCATATTTTGGAAACCTTGACCTAGTCCCCTAGACCTTGACCATGATCCATCAAAAACCCTAAAATCAAAAAGCCCAAATTGAGCTGAATTATCTAGCCTAAAATCCATTCTTGCACCCATCAAATCCTTGGCTCTGAGGATAGAGAAATCCCTCTTTGATTTGGTAGGGCTAGCTGCAAAACTAAAAGTTTGGTTTGGGCTTACCTGCATCATTCTCCTTTCTCAACCTTAGGACACTAAGGGGTGCTAACATTTGTGGTGACCATACTAGGGAGCGAAGTGACAAATATTCCCCGAGATTTTTCTACGAGTTCATCAAGATCTAGGCCTATGGGTGACAAGTCCTAGTTATCAAGAAGGTTGATTCTGTAATTGAGCCAAAGTGCAGATTGAGGAAAAAATTGGCTCCTAAAAGATAGACAAGGTCAAATCTGGATCCTAAACCTCCAGCAGTAGTTGACAATCCTGAGAAACTTTTGAGAAAACTGAAGTCTCAACCTCCAGAATCTAAAACAAGTACATCTCCATTCCTAAGAACTGCATATTTACTTGCACAAATAATGGCTCTTGAATATTTGTCTTTTAATCTAAACTTTGAGTTATCATTATTCCAGTCCATGTCCAAATCTTCTGTTTCAGAAACAATTTTTGACCCTATCAATTTTGATTCATATGTGCAATATTCTAAGGTTTCATCTGATAATATTGACAATAAGGTTTGGTAAAATTTCCATAAAATCCATAATCTAGTTGATCAGTTGAAAGTAACTTCTGAAAAATCTTATACGCTATATCAACAAGAAACTTTCCCTATTGTTACCCCTCCTTACACAACTATCCCGTCATCTTCCACCACTAAAACATAATCTCCTCCCAAATCATCTTCTTCAAAAACAACTCCTCCATTCATACCCACTGTCGTCACTATCATATTACCTTCTGCATCCTTTATGGCGAGATTTGGCCCTTTGAATTTGCCTGAGAAACTTGTTGCGTTACCTTAGAATTATGGTCAAAGGTTGCCTCTGTTTGATGGCACAACCGAGATCACAACAAGACAACATGTTGATAAGATAAATGATTTCATTGACCTCAAATAAGTTGACAAAGATGACACCAAAATGCACCTCATAGCTCAAAGTTTTTCTGGTGAAGTGAAGAAGTGGTTTCGTGCTTTAATAGTTGCCTCAATAAATAATCCCCAATAGTTGATACACTTGTTCTTGGCCAAATGGGAAGAGAAAAAAAAACCCCTTCATATCTTGGGTGAATACAATTCATTGAGAAGAGATCCAAATGAATCCCTAAAAGGCCTCAATATCAGATTCAATAAGGTCTACAATGTTAACGCAAACAACATCAAACCTCCTCCTAACATGGAATTGTTTCATTGTCCTTATGACTTTGACCGTGACATGGGATATTAGTTAAGAGAGAGGAATCCCACAACTCTTGAACAAACGTAGCTAAATGTTGTGAGTGTTGAAGCAAGCCTGCTGATTAAGAAATCTCAGAAGAAAGTGGACAAGAAGGTCACAATCAATGTGGAGCCCTCTACTTCGTCAGATGTTAAGTGCAAAACTTTAACAAAAAAAAATATCAGAAACTCAAGTGAGGAATCCTAATTAACGACATCAATAGTAACAACCTCAGTTTAGAATAATAATAAAAAATAGAAAAAAGGTCAGTATCAGCAAGCATAAAAGCAGATTCGTACTCCACTCTAGTAGAATTATGCATAGGGACTTGATGAAGAAGAAGATTTTGCAGGTGAGAACCACTTTTTTGAGTAAGATCAACAACCTATTTTTCTCACAAAAGAGGATGAGTTTTCTGAGGAAACATATGCAGTTGATGATCAGAGACTTGTTCTTTTAAGTGGTGATTGATGATAGTTGAAACAAAATATTATCAAAGGGGTTACCAAAGTTCTCATAGTGAAGTGAAAACTGAGTATAATTTGAGGAACAGAAGTGTGCAACTTACTTCAAATCCAAAGAAGCCTACTTCTCTAAAAGATACTCATGCCAAAGAATCAACCTCTGTAAATCAAAACAAAGAAAAGGAGGTTGCTACCACTAGTAAGGGAAAGAGCAATGCAGAAACACAAACTAGAGGATAGAGAAAAGAGATTCCCACCAAAGAACAACCAGAAAAGAAAGATATGACTTCGAAAGAGGTAGAAAAACATTCTAACTTATTTAGTCTAAAGAATGAGATTTATAAATTGAAAATTTCCATTCCTTTGACTGAATTAGTTAAGAATAATTAGTATAAATTTCATATAGCGAAATTTTTAAAGGTCGATCAAATGTCAGACATGGAAAATGTTAGTGATGACCACCCTGAACTTTTTTTTGGTCCTACCGTAGATGGAAATTTAGAAGATAGTGAAGTCCCACGACGTTACCTCAGTCTTAGGATCCATGATTTCATCCTTCACAATGCCATGTTAGATTCAGAAGCTTCTCACAACCTCATGCCTAAGGCCATCATGGACAAGTTAGGACTAGATATTACTAGATCATATCATGACCTTTACTCCTTTGACTCGGGAAGAGTTAAGTGTCTCGGTCTCATTAAAGACTTGGTAGTATCTTTAGATCAGATTTTGGAAAAAAATGTTCTAATGGATGTGGTTGTTGCTGATATTCCTCCAAGGTATGGGATTCTTCTCTCCCAGTCATGGGGAGAAAAACTCAAAGGTACTTTGTAGCGTGATTTCTCTTATGGTACTATACAGTGTTCAATCAACTTAGAAAATTATATCGAGAAATCAAGATGAAATATATGAGTACTAGCAAAGAGAAGCCGAATAATCTCCCTATACATGTTGTACATATTGATTTAGAATCTTTTATTTTGTATAATGATAGTAGTTAAGTTGATTTAGATAGTCAGACTAAAGAAGTTTCAAAAATTTCAAAAGTTTTAGGTAGTGTTGAAGTAGTTCCACTTGCAGAAAATCAAGAACAGGGATTGAACAGAAAATAAAGATCATTCTTTCGAATTTCAGGTTCTTGATGAGGAAGAGCCTCTTTGGACCACGTATATTGATGGAGCCCTGGGAAAGGAAGGAGTTGGAGTTAGAATTTGGATTCGTACTCCAATGAATTAATCGGGTAACATTCCCCATAATGTCAGGGTATCTTCATATAAACTAGCTTTTGATTGTTCAAATAATGAAGAAGAATATGAAGCCTTGATTACCGTTCTTAAGATTCTTAAGAAGATAGGTTCAAAAGGAATTTATATTTATGGAGACTGTGAATTGGTTATCAAACAATTAAAGGGGAATACGAGGCCAAAATTTATAGGATGCGAGCATATCGCAATGTTGTGTTAGATATCGTCAAATTTTTTCCTTACTATGCATTATCTCTGATTCAAAGAAACCATAATTCCATGGCTAATTCTCTTGCCACTGCTACAAGCATGTTTAAAATCCCAATACATTCCAATAAGAAATTTGAAATCAATGTTAAAAATCACCTTGTTGTCCTTGATAATCTTTGGTACTGGCAAGTCTTTCAAGATGATAAGAAAATCAATAATTTTCTGCAAATGGAGGAAGAATTCACCACCTCTTACATTGATGATGTATTTTATGAAGATGATGAGGATGTCCAAGCCACCAAATTGGAAATATTAAATTTGAAGGATAATTCCATTCCAAGAGGTCTTATACCCTTGGAAGAGCTCTTTGATCATGATGATGTTGCATAGAAGCTAACTTTGGTCCCCACTAAAACAGGAGTTGAAGACATCAATATTAGCACAGCTAAGAAGCCAAAGATGGTGAAATTGTCAAAGTCTTTAACCTCAGAAATCAAACATAAGTATGTTGCACTTTTGGCTGAGTCTTCTGATGTGTTTTCTTGGGAGTATTCAATTTTGAATGTTTATGATAAAAGTGTAATTGATCATACTATTCGTATAAAATCCAATCAAAATCCTTTTTGCCAAAATATCATAAGGATTAATCTGAAGCATCTTCCATCCATAGAGAGAGGTAAACATATTATATAAAGCTGGTATCATTATTCCTCTTCGCTTTTCTAAGTGGATGTCAAATCTAGTTCTAGTCGAGAAGAAGACAGGTGAGATTTGGTTATGCATTGATTCCAAAAATCTGGACAAAGTGTCTTTGAAAGATAATTACCCTCTACCAAAGGTGGATCACCTTCTGCAAATGGTAGTGGGTTCTACCAAAATGTCTTTACTCAATGGCTATTCCATGTATAATGAAATCTTGGTCCATCCTGATGACCAACCAAAGACAACATTAACTACACCGTGGGCTACTTTCATGTATGCCAAGCTGCCTTTTGGACTAAAAAATGCAGGAGCTACATTTTAGCGAGTCATGGACATCACTTTCGCTAATGAAAAGGATGTGATTTTGGTTATTCACCTTCATAATATCATAGTTTTCTTCCAAACAAAATAGCACTACTTGCATCATTTTAGGATAGTCCTCTAGAGGTGTAGGAAATTTGGGATATCCTTGAATCCGAAGAAGAGTGTGATTTCCATGGAAGAGGGAAGATTACTTGGTCATATCATATCAAGGGATGGCATCTGCATATATGCCACAAGAATCTAGGAAATCCAATAATTAGATTACCCAAGAAAAAAGAAGGAAATTCAGTCTTTTACTGGTAAGATCAACTTCTTGAGAAGGTTTATTCCTAACCTTGTTGAACATCTAAGAGAAATAACTAACATGTTGAAAAGTGACAGCAAGGTAAGTTGGTCCAAGGATGTAAGGAAATATTTCAACCAAGTCAAAATTACCTTTTCTTGTGCTCCCATCTTAATCAACCCTGATTACACTATGGATTTTATCATTTTATCATTTTCTTCTGAGCACACATTGGTTACTATCCTAATGCAAAAATAATGCCAAGAAACAGAGTAGCCAATTGCATTATTTAGCAAAACCATAATGGATGCGGAATTAAGGTACGATATCATTGAAAAATTGGCTTTGTCCCTAGTAAAGGCTTTCAACAATTTGCGGATGTACATTCTCCATTCACAAACTCTCGGCTACGACCCAAATGCTACAATCAAGGACATTTTGATGCAAAATGATCCCGAAGGTACGTGAGGTAAATGGATTGTTGCAATGTTGTAGTATCATATCGAAATTAAGCCTACAAAGATGGTCAAAGGGTAGGGTTTGGTCAAGGTGATGGCAAAATCAAATTTAAATGCTATAGATATCAATCTTATTGTTGTGATGTCCGAACAAGAATGGTTGATCCATCAGTTCAGGTATCACATATTTTTACCTCATCTCCTTGGTATTCTGATATTTTTATGTGCTTTAACATTTGAATTATCCCCCAGATGTGCTAAAAAGTAAGGCTAGATCATTGAGGCTAAATGCTCAAAGATATTTCATTTTGGACAATGTTTTATTCTGGAAGGATCTAAGGGCATTTTTTTGAATTGTTGGGTTGAAAGCGAAGCAAACGAGGTAGTGAATGACTTTCATAAGGGTGATTATGGAGGTCACCTTTATTGGAAAACTACAACAAAAAGTATCTTAAGAGCTAGGTATTACTGGCCAAGTTTATTTTTAGATGCACACAAAACTGTAATGAGTTTTCATGAGTGTTAGATCTTTCAGGGAAATAGAAAGTTTTTACCATTTCCCTTCCATCTTGTTTCTGTCCAAGCATTTTTTCAGTAATGGGGTCTTCATTTTATTGGCAAGATTCACACTTCATCTTCAGCTCAGCACAAGTGGATTTTGACAGCAACTGGCTACTCCACGAAGTCGATCAAAGCCATCCCCACTAGACAAGTTACGGATGTGGTAATAATTCAATTTCTTTAGTCTAATACTTTGTGTTGATTTGGTTGTCCACATAAAATTGTCACTGATAATGTAACGACCCTCAAGTCAAAGAAGATGTTTGATTCTTGTGACAAGTACCACATCAAACTCAGGCATTCTACGACATACTAGCCATAAGGTAACGGACTAGCCGAGTCATGAAATAAATCATTGGTTAATATCATCAAGAATTTGTTGGAAGAAAACAAGAAGAATTGGCACAAAAAGTTAATCAATGCTCTATGGGTAGACATAGTGAGCAACAAGAAATCCATAGGTATGTCACCTTTCCAGCTAGTCTATGCAGTAGAAACTATTTTTCCGACTTCTCTTATTGTCCCGGTGATGAAAATTTTATAGGAATTTGACAGTGAACCCAATGATATTCAATGTATAATCAATCAGATGATTCATTCAAAGTAGTCTAGAGAGGAAGTACTTCAAAATACTTTACATCTTCAGGAAATGATCAAGAAAATCTACGACCAGAAAACCAAAGAAGATGATATTGTTTTGGGAGATGTTGTTATCCGATGGGATGACCAAAATGAGGAGAAAGGTAAGCATGGAAATTTTGATAACTTGTGGAAAGGAACATACAAGATTTCAACTTTCAGAGGTCAGAATGCCTATTTGTTAGAAGAACTAGATGGACAAGAGCTGACCAAAGGACCAATCAATGGTCAATTCCTCAAGCATTACCTCACTTGATTCCTTCATAAATTTCTCATTTCCATTGTACATACCAGTTTATTTTGCTGCCAAGTGTGAAGGTACTGTCATGAAAGTTTGAAACTCGAGGAGAAGATCATAGGTATTTTTTGATGACTTGTTGTTATTGAAAGTTACGTTAGTTTCAATTTTCTTATGTTTTTTTAGTAAGTCATTTCATTTTTTATTTTGTTTACTTTTTTTGACTCCATTGTCCGATGGATAAGGCTACCTAGTCTACTGTGTTCTTGACACATCCTAAAGGAGATGCCACCATCCCCAACTGGAGCCAACGTTAGTGTCTATTAGTCTTGTCAGTTACTAGTGATCAAATGTACTCTTTCAATATTTTTTTTGGTGTCCTAGGTCAAATTTTAATGGTCTCAATAGGTTTTTAAATAAAAAATTTGTCACTGGTTAGTGTGTCTTGGTATGTTACTACTCCCTCCATTTCATGGTCAAAATGCCATCTTGGTCATGCCATCATTCTTTCTGATAAGTCATCAATAAATTTTCTTGACCATAACCGTAGTCATGATATCGTGGTAAGTCATGTTTGATGTTCCAAATCATCAATTCCATTCTCCATTAGATGTCATCATTATGGTCAAGTCATCAAAATGGTGAAAAACAATCATGACATCATCTAGGTCATCATTGTGGGAGTAGTAAGTAGGGAAAGTACTCTACAATGGTATCTAAAGCATATTTTGATATTCATTAATATGTAATATTACATAATAAAACTTGAAACTGTAGTACACTAGCACCTCAAGTAATTTTGTAAAAATACAAGTTGGGCCCACATTACCACCCAAGAGAAAATCAACCTCCTCGCCTATAAAATATGAAAAGATCAAAACATTCATTCATTCCATCCTCTCATGACTTCACTCCATCACTAAAATTCATCCTCACCTTCTGAAAGACAATTTTTTTGCCCAAGAGTGCCAAATTATTGCTACAGTACACTTTATTGTTGTCCTCCGCTGTTCTCCAGCAACACTACACTTTTCTTCCAAGTGCTGTGTTTTTTGTCCATGGTGCCAAATCTCCGTTTTCAAGTGATTTTTTTAGCAACTGGAGGTTTCTGCTCCTGAAATACAAGTAATTGAGGCTCTCGTGCCCCTCGTCCACCTTCCATTTGCTTGAGTTTTCCTTTGAAAGCTCATAATTCACCCTCTCCTAGGGTTTACTACATTTTTGGATGTTGCGTGTTCTTGATCCATTTGTTCTAAGAAAAGCCTATTTTAAGGCTCTAACTACCTTCCCTCACCTTCATTCACCATCATTTACACCTCATTTTACTCATTTTACTCATCTCCTTCAATTTATAACAAACCCTACCGTAAACTACACTTTCCTAGGTTAGGGCTTTGTTTTCCACTTTTGCTCCCATCAACCATCCCCTAAAATTTCACTTCCCTACACTACCAAACATTTATCCTTACGGCCCTAAATTTTACCAATAATTTAGAAGATCCCCAACCCCTTCATCTCCCTCTGTTCCTAAAACTGCCCCAATATCCCTTGTTTTCCTAGCACAAAACCCTAATTCCTATTCTTAGTGAGATAGGGTTTGCAATGGATCCAGAAACCTCAAACATTGATTAGAAGAAGAATAATGGAGTCCAAAACATTAAAATGAACCCACTAGAGTGCAGGACATCATGGCTTCACCCTTTCTTAAGAAATCATTCCAAGATGCAGGTTTCCTTGTTTTCTGCCAAAAGCTTGAAGAGTTAGGTTTTAATGAAAAGTCAACGAGAACCTTTGCCACGAGTATAAGGAGGGATAAGGAAACTATTGCAAGGGTCACTTTTAAGATTTAAATAGCGGCCATTTCCACAACCACTGTGCTCCCAAATCATGGAGAGGTTTGGTTCAAAAGGAAAAACCTAGATATTGAAAATTATAAAATGTTTTGGAAACCTCCTTATAAAGTTGATCCAAAGCATATTTTTCCTTTGAGACACTTTCTTGATTAGTATGCCCCTCTCATGAAAATGATCATGATATACTTCAAATTTGAGGGTAGTTTTTCAAGGATATATCAGTACCATGTTGGATTACTGATGCATTTCGCAGGTGTTAAACCTCCTAACCTACCTCACTACCTCCACAAAATCTTGGTGAAAATGGAAAAAAAGGTACATAGCAAAGGGGAAGATCATCAAGCAAGTTTGGTCCATCATGGCTTGGTGAAAATATTTCTCTACCATTAACTTAATAGGGAAAACTGCCTTGGGAGGCATTCATGCATTCAACCTATCTTTTGCCTACTCCAACTCAATCTAGTAGTTAGTCTACACCTTTGGCATCACGAAGACCACAGGAAGTGGTTTCTAGAAGTAGACTTGTAATAAGAATATCTAGGGTTGAGGTGACTAAAGCATACACTAGAGGAAAGGTGCTTGTTTTTTCTACAAGAAATGTTGAAAGGCACAAGCCTACTTTAGTTGAGAAAGAGACATTAGCATATCACCATGAGGCACCTTAGTAAGAGAAAAAGCAGGTAGATTTTGACACCTATATGGCAGATCTAGAAATGCATGAGGAGGATAACTCACATGATAAAATCATCGAGGAGAAAGAGGAAAAAATAATAGCGATAATGGATGACTTTGCAAAGGCCAAACATACGAATTAATTCCTACAATAGAAGAATAGGCAGCTAAAGGTAAAAATGTCTTGCTCAACAAACCTAAAACTAATGTTGTGGAAGAGCATGGAATAGGAAAGGCAATGGTATATGTGGAATAGGTTGGAGGAAAGAAGGCTCAAATTAATCCTAGAGGGCCAAAGACCAGATATTTACAAAGACAAGAAGGGCAAGGGAGTGAGTCATCTCCTCCATTAGGTCGGCATGACCTTGTTAAAGCATTTGAAGCAGATCTTGAAGAAAATAACGAGTATTGGCTTGAGAAGGTCATTGACCATTTGGAGATTCTCCAAAAAGGGGAAAACATGGCCACTAACCTATAGAGGCACATGGAAAGACATTACTACACTTGGCACATGATCAGTCAAATCAGGGTCAAAAACTTGAAAAGGGAATTGAGGAAAACCCTAATTGAGCAAAGGAAGAAGGATATACTTGACTTGTTGGCTGAGGTCTCCCTCATTTCCTAGAACATCATTCTCCAACTCAAAGAGGAAAGTCTCAACAATTATGAGGAAAATTTTAAAAATTTTAAATTTTTGTGACTTTTTGTCTCTAAGAGGAAATATCAAACAACGTTTCCTTGGGGCATCCAAATGACAAAAAATTTCGTGGCTAGATATATTATCACCTGCACATATCAGCTATGCCATTTTTGTGCCATGTCATCTTTTGTTTTGTGAGAAGAGGGCCAAAAACATGCCAAAAAGCCACATTTTGCCACTTTTTTCACCCTGGTGATGTGCTTTTAGAGGAACCTTGGTCGAATCCATTCTCTCTGCCTCGGAGAAACCATTTTTAATGTTTAAGGACTCTATGGACAACTAGTTATCCTAATATTTCCAATGATTTCTTCAAATCAGAATTTGGAGTACGTGAAGCCACTCAAAACTATCCTCCAAGTTAGTGTTGCGGTTTTCCCAGATGCTACTGTGCTCTTCCTAGAATTTGCTGCTCTTCTCCTAGGAAGATAGGAATTCCAATTTTCTCCAGTAAAAGTCAAAGTTGATAGTGAAATCACTGCTCGAGGGTAATCATGTGATGTAATCAAATGTAAATGAGGTAGATAATTTAATTTCATGTAGATTCATGCTTCATGTGATGTAATCAAATGTAAATGAGGTAGATAATTTAATTTCATGTAGATTCATGCTTACTTATGTTTGTAAAGTCAAATGAATGAGGTGGTTTAATTAGGGAGTTTGTTTTTATGTTATGAAACCAGCTCAAGAAAATATAGAAAAGATAGATCAACACGTTAGAATTCAGCCTCTTCGAGGGGGCAACCACCTTTACATTACATAAATGAAAAATTCTTGGATGATACAAATGAAAAGACCTCCTTTCTATATATAGGAGTCTAAGGGGTCATAACATAATCAGAGCCGACATAACAATAATAATGTAAGGGCACAATAATAACAATAGTGGCCTTCTATGGGGCACAATAGTAACAATATGGGCACTACATGGGTACATCAATATAATAAGTGGGTTATACTAATAACAATAAGGGGTTACACTAGTTCTATAGGGGCCTAACATGCCCCTCTCCTTCAAAAAGTGTTGTCCTCAATGATTGAGTAGTTATTGATGCTTTTGTATAAAATTCTTGTCCTCCCATGTGGAATATTCAGCGGGTAAGTTCTTCCACTTGATGAGATACTCTGAAATTGATCGATTTCGTAGCTGTCGGGTTCTTCTTTTTGTGACTGCTCCAAGATCCAATATGATTTTCCCTTCCTCTTCAATTTCTGGCAATATTGTTTGAGTTGGGACATTTGCAACTTTTGAATAAGTGGCCATACTTCTTCGTCCTTCCTCCATTCATCCCTTGCTTCGTTTATCCAATCTGGTTGGATAATATAAATAGCACAAAATAATGCTTCCACATCCTCATCCTTGAAGAGTCTTCCCATTCGGTAAGGTTGCCATTTTTTAAGTGCATGTAGTATTGCCAACATTTCCTTCTCATAAATAGCTGGCTTAAGATGTAGCAGTAAAAATTCCCAATCACCTACATCAAAACATTTTTCACTATGATGTTGATCTACCTATTGCTTCATTTGATTTTGCACCGAAGTGGCGTTATCCTTTAAAAGTTGGAGAACTCGTTGTTGATGCTCGATGTGATCTTTCACTGCTTGAACCTTTTTCTTCTTGATATGCCCTTCTATCTCTAGAGTTTGAGGAGTGGTAATTTCTTCCAATCCTTTACAAGATATGGTCGGATTCATTTCTTGATGCTCGATGTGATCTTTCACTTCTTGAACATTTTTCTTCTTGATATGTCCTTCTATCTTGATAGTTTGAGGAGTGGTAATTTCGAACAATGAATTACAAGATATGGTTGGATTCGTTTCTTCTTTCTCAATATGATCTTTCACTTTTTGCACCTTTTTCTTCTTGATATGTCCTTCTATCTTGAGAGTTTGAGGAGTGGTAATTCTTGCCAATCCTTTACAAGATATGGTCTGATTCATTTCTTCCTTCTCTGGGGTGGGGTCCTGGCGTATATCTTCTTCTTTTGATGTTTCTTGATCCTTTTCTTCCTCCTCTTCATATTCTATGTAAAATAATTTCTTCTCAGCACACCTATGACCTTTAGTGCATTTGCTATCACAATTGTAACAAAGCCCTTTTTCTCTTTTTTCTTCCAATTGTTGTGGTGTAACCCTTGTAGGTTGTGGAAGGCTAGGAGAAACAACACTTCCATATTTATAGTTGTGAGGGGTACACTTCTTGGTTTCCATAATTTTTCCTTCCACTATGTCACAAAGCTGTTTTACTCTTTCCAATTGTTGTGGTGTTTCTCTAAAGGAGGTGTTGCTCTTTGTATCCTCATAATCTGCTATCATTTCCTCCACGAAGATTGACCACGTAACAAGTTGTTTACGAGAAAAAAGCCCTTTGTACCATAAAAATTAATCTGGTTCTAAATATGAAGATGCAATGCATACCTTTTGTAACAGTTGTATACCACGTAGATCAAAATATTGCTCCATCTGAAGTATCCAATTTACCGGATCCTTGCCATCAGACTTCCTCATCTTGCTTTTTCTTGATTTTAGGAGCTCGACCTTGAATTGACTGCAACTCTGTACTTTTGGATCTTTAAGTTCTGAAATTACAACCTACAATAGCCCTTTGTGTCCTCTTTCCAATGCCACCAGTCTTATCCAAATTGGATTCTCTAAGAAAGAGTTTGCACAATCTCCCAAGATGACCTGATTATAGACCGTTCTAGAAGAGCGAACTTGTACGAAGTGCCACGTGTCACAGTTTCAACCTTTGGATCTAAAAGATGCATACAAGAAACTACAGTCTGTCCTCTTTTTGTAACTTCTTTATGAAATTTCAATCCGATCCCCAGAGAGAAAGTTATGACTATTTTCCCTGGGTCACCTGTTTTGAATGTAATTCAAAAGTCTGCAAAAAGACCAACTTCCTCAGATCATATCTCCGCAAATATCATGCAAAAAGCTCTGAAGTTCGGACCCAAGGTTCAATGCAATTTCTTCTCAAATGGGTTTTTTCTGCGACTTCTGAAAGGTCACAGAAAAAAGT
This sequence comes from Pinus tabuliformis, assembly GCA_031772625.1. Taxonomy (NCBI): domain Eukaryota; kingdom Viridiplantae; phylum Streptophyta; class Pinopsida; order Pinales; family Pinaceae; genus Pinus; species Pinus tabuliformis. The sequence goes on along the minus strand of CM062820.1, from coordinate 1,498,906,642 downwards.
TATAGCGAAAATTCCACGATGACCTATTTGCAGCAGCGAAACCCTAGAATGCAATGCTCTGATACCAAATGTTATGAAACCAGCTCAAGAAAAGATAGAAAAGATAGATCAATGCCTTAAAATTTAGCCTCTTCGAGGGGGCAACCTCCTTTACATTACATAAATGAACAATTCTTGGATGATACAAATGAAAAGACCTCCTTTTTATATATAGGAGTCTAAGGGGTCATAACATAATCAGAGCCGACATAACAATAATAATGTAAGGGCACAATAATAACAATAGTGGCCTTCTATGGGGCACAATAGTAACAATATCGGCACTACATGGGTACATCAATATAATAAGTGGGTTATACTAATAACAATAAGGGGTTACACTAGTAGTATAGGGGCCTAACATTTTAACTTCCATAGGTTTAGGTTTGGTTAGAGATATTCTTGTAAACAATTCCTATCGTGAGGGATTAGACCCCTAAGAGGGGGAAATAGCTGTTTTGGTCTATATCTACCCAAATCAAACTAAAGGAAAGGGTTGGATGCTATTTAGTGAAGGATTTGTGAAGCTCGTGTATTTGTGACTATTTGTAGGAGTAATATGCAGGATTTTCAACTATTATAGTGGGATTTTGTGGTATGTTCATTATCAGTGTTTTTTCTTCTGTTATCATTAGTTTGAATGTATTTTCCTCTCTAATTCCATCGTAATGATGTCTTTTATTGTTTCATAAGTATTAAACACAAGTCATATGTTTATGATGTGTTTTGTTGAAACTCTCATATTTTTGTTACATTTTCTTCTTATAAAATTGAATTCAAGAACTCATGCTTATTTTCAAGCCTTACTTTTCCACCCTATCCACCATGATAAATCATGGATGTAAACGGAGCATGCCTACCTTGCCTCATTATATTTCTACAAATTCATCTTTTTGAAACCCTGACCTAGTGCCCTCGACCTAGACCATCATCCAACAAAAAAATTGAATCAAAAACCTGAAATTGAGCTAAATTATCTATCCTAAAATCCATTCTTGAACTAGTCAAATATTTGGCTATGACCGTAGACAGAGACCTCTCTGGTTTGGTAGGGCTAGCTGCCAAACTAAAAGATTGATTTGAGGTTACCTCCATCGGTCTCTTTTCTCGGCCTTGGGACACTAAGGAATTCTAACACAGAGAAAGTGAACCAGGGAGGTTGACATGTTATTACTTGATGCTAGAGAGAATGTGGGATAGCCCACACCATAGTAGAGGAAAAGGAGGTCACCATAGAGGTACACTCGATAGATTTCTCTAATGAGCCGATGTGTAGTGACTGACATCCGCTTTTGAGGAAGCAATGCAATAACCAGTTTGGGTTGATGCCATAGTTTAGGAGTATGACTCCATTTTCAAGAACAATGTTTGGGATGTAGTCCCAAGACCGGTAGACAAGTTAGTGGTGAGTTCTTGATGACTTTTCCAGGTAAAGAAAGCAACATATGATAGTGTGGAGAACATAAGGCTAGGTTTTTGGCCATACATTTTTCTCAAGTGGAGCAGATTGATTACGATGAGACCTTTCCTCCTGTTGCAAGGTGCTCATCAATCAGATCCATTTTGGCACTGCCAACGCAGATGGGATGGAAGATACATCAGATGGATGTAAAGACAACATTCTTCCATGACCTGAGAGGAAGACATGTCTATTGAGCAGCATGAAGGTTTTGAGACCTATAACAGAGAGTCACATGTGTACTGACTCAAAAGAGCATTGTATGGGATGAAACAAGCACCCCGTTCTTGGTACACCAAGATCAATAGCTATTTCAGTGGGTTGGACTTCGAAAAAAATGAAGTAGATGTGAAACTCTACCATATTTTTGTTGAAGGTAAATTGTTGATTATTGTTTTATATGTTAGCGACTTCATTATGATAGGTAATGATAAGTTGATCAAGTCTTGCAAAGATGATCTTGTAAGAGTGTTTGAAATGAAGGACTTGGGGCTCGTGCACTACTTTTTGTGCATGGAAGTATGACATGGTGATGAGGGACTTTTTATCTCACATGGAAAGTATGCCAATGAGATACTCAAAACGTTTCACATGGAGAGCAGTAAACCCATGGAGACTCCCCTAACAGGTAACTAGAAGAAGGAGGATGCTACTTCTAGTGAAGTAGTGGAAGCTACTATTTAGAGGAAGCTTTTCGGTTCACTCATGTATTTAGTGAACACGCAACTGAGCATGTGTTATGCAGTTAACCATCTTAGTCAAGCAATGGTTAAGTCAACCAAGTTGTATTGGTAGGTAGCCGAACATGTGCTGAGATACCTCAAAGGCACTACTCAATATGGTTTATGGTACAAAAAAACAAAGGGAGTGAAGACTCAAGGCTTCAACGATGCACATTGGGCAGGGTGTCCATCTCATATGAAGAGAGCATCAAGTGGAATTTTCCATCTTGGGTCAATAGTTGTTTCTTGGTACAATAGGAAATAGAGAGCAATGGAACTCAGTTCAGCAGAAGCAAAGTACATGGCTGCTAGTCAAGTAATTTATGAGGCTATCTAGAGGAGGAATATTCTTGTCGCTTTGTTTGGCCAAAAGATGGATCCAACTGTGATTTACTGTGACAATTAGAGTTGTATCAAACTCTCTGAAAATCAAGTTTTTCATGATCGGTCCAAGCAGATTGATATCTGATATCATCATCTTCAAGATTTTGTGGAGAGGAGAATTATGTTGTTGGAGTACATTCCCACAGAGTAGTAGGATGCAAATATTTTGACAAAGGCTTTGTCAAGATGCAAATTTGATTTTTAGAGAGGCACAATCGAGATAGCATATAATCCCTTTCTTGTTGAGAGGGAGTGTTAAAAATAGCAATAAGAAATTCCAATTTAATTTGTGCTTGAATTAAATTGTGGATTAAATCAAAATTATATTCTCATAGCAACTTGTAATAGTTAAAACAATGTAAATTTTGAAATGCGAAATGTAATCTAAAAAGGAGAATTCTAGCCAAAAAAACCCCAAGAAAACATCATAAACAACCCAAAAAAGAAAAAGGTTGATGTTGGAATAGAATGCAGGAAAATTTTAAGATTTTGACACATTTTCAACCATGACATTATGGACAATTTTATGACTAAAAGAACTTAAAAAATGAAAACTTGAAATAAAGAGTCATTATACCGGGTGTAATTTCTCTTTTAAATGTTAAAAATATGACTTTAAAATCTTGGCATAGGATAATGACACATTGCAACAAAAATTTAAAGGACAACTATTAAATTTACACAGTGCAAGCAAACTCGACGCAGTGTAATGAAAACCTAAATACCAACCATGAAATTGACTCATTGTGAGGGCGGACTCTATCCTTTATAATGAAAAAAATGAAATCAACAATCAAATTGAGACATAATGGGATTAGGTTAGTAGTGGAGGATCGACATAGACTATGTAGGAAAAAATAAAATAAAATAAAATAATAAATAAATAAATAAATATAAATGAAAAATATAAAAGAAAACAAAAATTAAACATTGAGAACAATAAAGACCGAAAGAAAAACACATTTTTTTTAAAATAATAACAAATAAATAATAATATATATTAGAACATAAAAATAAAATAAAAAACATAGCCAAAAAAAATATGAAAACATGGCAAAAAAAAAAACACAAATATAAAAATATATATAAAAAGGAAAAAAATTAATCAAAGATATAAAATTACACAAAATAAAATAAAATTAAAAAGATAAAAAATTAAAGAAAAAAAACAAATCAGAAAAAGGCAAAAATTAAAAAAAAGCATAATTTAAAAAAGAAAAATAGAAAATTAACCCAAAAGTTAAAAAAATAGGAAAAAAATTAAATAATTAAAAAAATTAATAAAAAACAAACAAACAAAAAATAAAAAACATTCCAATGAAGAAGATAAAAAAACATTTTAAAATAACACAAAACATAAAAAGAAGCCAATTTAAAAAATAAAACAAAAAATAACTTGAAAAAAATTAAAAACATAAAAGAAACATAATTTAGAAAAAAATAAAAGTAAAAGCATTTACTAACCTTAATAAAAGTAAAAATAAATCAAAATTTGAAGCCCAGGGTTCAAATTTTATTTATTTATTTATTTATTAAATTTAGTAAATGTTTTTGTTTTATTTATTTATTTTTAGTTATTTTTTTTTTTTTATGTTTTCTACTTTTTTATTTTTTAAATTGATTTTTGTTTTATGTTTTTTTCTAAGTTATTTAATTTTTGTTTTCTTTTGTTTTTTTAATATATATATATATATATATATATATATATATAATGTGTTTAATTTGCAAAAAAATTAAAAATTTCATTATAAAGAGTTATTGCAAAGTAAAACAAAAAAGCATATGTTTGGAAAACTCTATAAAATAACATCCTAGGAAAAACAAGAAAAGAAATAAGACAACTTAAAATTATTAAATAATGAACATTTAAAAAAAGTTGTGCATACTAAGGGCATAAGAAAATTGAAAGTGTAAAAAATGTTTAAAAAAGAATGTTGAACGCTTATGTTAAATGTTTTTTAAAATCCACATGAAAATCACGAACATTTAAAACAATTATCCATCATTAATACACTAGAAAATCTAAAGTGTTAAAAATAAACCGTATAAAAGAAGTGGTCGATGTTGCATCAACACTTTTGAAAATCCGCATGAAAATCACCAACATTTTAAAAGAAATGTTCATATTTGGTACATAAAAAAATTTTAAGTGTCAAATATATGCTCAAAAATAATAAAAAAAATTGGATTCTAAATCAAAACTTTTCAAACTCGATTGACTTTTTTGCTACCTCAAAAAAAAGAGTAATTGTATCAGTGATCATTTCAAAGTTTACATTGTTTTAATTAAGTTAAATTGACTTAATTAACTTAGGAAATTCGAGTTGAGAGTCTATCTAGAGCCATGTAGAGTGATCCCTAAATTTTAGGGGGCCAAGTTGAGTTCTTTTGAGTTATAATTAGATAACTCATCCTAATCGAGTTATAGTAAGTTAAACTAGTTCTAATTGTTGGAGGAACTAATAGGAGTCTAGTAGTGGGGAAGTGCACCAGTGCATCCTTATTGCCACACCAGTTAACTGAAGATTCACTCATAAATAACTCATGCATATAGGTTCATAGGAAGACCCAGTTGATATTAGAGTTCAGGGTTATTTTACTATCAGTTGTATAATTTTCCAAGTTGTACAATTGGTGCATGTAATTAGTAGAAGGCCTATAGATGGATTGCAGTTATGGAGAGTGGATTTCCCAGTTAAATATGGGCTAATTCCCTTAGGGATTGCACAATGAATTAGGGGCTTGGGAGGAAGAAAATGTGGCTAAGTGTTGGCTTGAGCTAGCTTGTGAGGTAGAGAGATAGATTGTACTAGTGCAGGAGTTGTTTGTGTTGAACAAGAATTGTATTTTCTTCTTAGATCTTCTAGTTTTCCCTAGATTTTTTGTCAAACAAACTTTTCATTTTTTTTTGGTATTGGCAAAGATTGTACTGAAATTCATCTCTGTCTTGATTTAATTGAAATGTTTTATTGATTGTTCTTGAAAAATCATCAAGCTCTTCATATGGTTCTTGTAATAAATTCATAACAATAAAAGCTAGTTGTGTAGGGAAAATGGACTTAGTGCGATAGACAAGCTGAAAAGGTGATTTACCAGTAGATCTCTTAGGGGAAACTCTATTGGCCCAAACTGCATACTTGAGATGACTATCACAATTCCTCTTATGATCTGAGAGTACCTTCTTAATGACTTTGACCAAACTCGTATTTGATTATTCTACCATTCCATTTCCCTAAGGGTAATATGCAGTAGAATGATGCAATAAAATATGATACTTTTGGAAAAATTATATCATTTTAACGCTACTAAATGCCTATGCATTCTCAGTGACTATATGCTATGGACAACCAAATATGGATAATATATTTTTTTAATGAATTTGATGACAACAGTTTCTGTTGCATTTTTTGCATGGATGGCTTCCACCCATTTTGTGAAGTAGTCTATAGCAATTAGGATCCATCCATGTTGATTACTAGATGTTGGAATTATCTCTCCTATGAAATCTAGTGCCCATTATAAAAAGGGTGCTTCAATTAATACTGGAACAAGAGGGAGTGTTGGAAAGCTTTTCTTTCTAGCAAATATCTGACAAGGAACACAACTTCTAACCTTTGGTCCAACTTGCGAAAACAACTTTGGCCAATAAAACCTGCTATGAGAATTTTATACGTTGTTCCTCTCCAAGCATAATGTTCTCCACATATACATTGATGAAATTGTTCCATAACACCTTTTATTTCACTTTTAGCTAGACACAAAATAAGGATATTCAATGGATCTTTCTAATATAGGTTAGTGTTGATGATATAATACATCATGGCCTTTAACCAGAGGGTTCTCCGTTGATTCTATTTGAACCCAAGAAGATACTCAAAATAACAAAGAAAATTTGTAATATTGACATAGCATTCAGATAATAGGAACTTTACATCAATATGAAGTGGAAGAGGAGTTGAATCTATGGTAGAGCAAGGTTCTTGTGTATTCTTCTCTGCTGAATTTTTAGAAGGTTCTTCTGTATTATTTTCTCCTGATACTTGCATGATAGTATTGATTCCCGGAACTTTACAATTTGATTCATCCGAAATATTGGCTAAACCTTGTCACTTCGAAAACTTGGTATATTTGATATCTATATCAATCTCTAGTATTTTGGCAATCCATCTTCCTCTCCTACCATCTATATTAGGTTGGGTCAAGACATTCTTGAGAACATTATTTAGGACATAGGCAATAATAGGGAAATGAAGGACATAAGTCTAGACAGAGTGTTATTTCACCATTATTATTTCTCACAGGAACTAGATTTTCTATCCAATTAGAGTCCCTTAGAGGAACAATAATTTTGACATCCAACAATTTCTTAAGTTCTTTTTCAATAGTTGGAAGAAAAACTAGATTTATTGTTCTCAATTTCTGTTTAAAAGGTTTAGGTTCTGGTTTGAGAGGAATTTTGTGTTCAATAAGAGTTGTGTCATAATTTTTAAGCTCTTACATTTCTGATTTCTTCAATGGTTCCAATATTACAATCTTCAATATCCTCTTGTTGTGAACTTCATAGTAAAGTTTTCGTAACATCATTATTGTTAAAGAGTTTTTCAAGAGGAATTAAACCCTTTGGAATGTGATTATTAGGAAACTGAATGATGTTATGATCAACTATTTTATGATTTAATTGTGAAGTTTCATTCTCATTATTTAACTTATGATCAATTATTTTTTTTACTTCAATTTTCAAAACTGAAAATTTATCAATTGCTTGCAAGAAAATCTTCAATTGCTCATCATCTTTGAAAACTTGCTAATGTTTAATTTTGTCAGGGATTGAATGCCTATGCTTTACTTTAATTTGGTATTGTAATTGCATTGGATCAGGAATTTTAAGACAATTGGCAGAGACTACTAAAGAGTCTACCTAAATGCTTTCATCTCTAGGAATTGTTGTAATGTTAAAATCTTGAAATTAGTTATATACATAATCCCATACCACATTTCGATAAAATATAAGCCTAGGATGTTTTGCTTGGCATACATTTCTTAATTGTTCCACAATTAATTCTGAGTCATTGAATGCACTTAAGTTTTGGAATTTCAGAGTTTTAGCTAACTCTAGTCCCAAAAGTAAGGCTTCATACTCTCCTATATTGTTTGTAACATCAAATTCTAACTTAAAATATTGAGTTATATTTTCTTTATCTCGAGAGATAAGTACAATTCTAGCTCTAGCTCCATATTTTGAAAAATCTCCATCGAATTATAACTTCCAAACATCAATTTTTATACATTTAGGTTTATTCCCAATCTGTTCAATGCTAAGTTGAGAATTTTGGAGATCATTAGTTGATAAAGTAAAACATCCAAAATCCTGATAAACATCATAAATAGAATTATTCATTGCTTGATCAACTTTACAATAAATATTAATAAATCTCACCCCTGTGTATAATCTAAGATGATGTCGCCCATAAATAGGAATTGTAGTAAAATACATATCCATTTGAAAACTTCCCCCTAACTTGGCACAACAAGATCTGGATGATAACATTCCAAATTTTTGGGGAATATCTGTAACAACAATATCTAAAGCTACACACTTAACATGTATCTGTACTAGAGTTAAAACAAAATATTTGATTAGTCCAAGACAAGGTACTTTCTTCGAATCAAAGGTGTACAGATCATGATAAGTTCTTGTGATTTGTAATTCAAGTTGATCCATAATTATTTTGGGCATTAGATTGTGAGAGGCCCCAAAATCTAACATGCAATTGCATAAGAGAAAATCATGAACCTTAAAAGTAACATAAAAGGGAGGAACATTTTCATCAATCATATCAAAACTAGGACCAAAAGCCGCTGAAGATTTTTCATCCTATAAACTGATCACATCTCCCTCAACATCAATAATTGATGATTGAATCCATTTTGACACTTTATTCTTGTAACCTTGGTTTTTGAAGAGTTCAAATAATGGAATACGGATATTAACTCTTTCTAATTCTCTCTCAAAATTAAAATTTACTAGAATAGTCTTTTTGAATGTGCTCAGTTCATTTGGTTGATTTCATGGTTGAATCATTGTTGTTTGTGTTCCAACCTTTTTGGCTGATCTTTTATTAATAGTGATATTATATCTAGTTTACCAGGTCCTCATCTCGGTCTTAAGTCATATCTTTCATTTAATTCTACAATATGAAATTTAGAGAAGGCCTAATATTTAGAAACATGGGAAGTGTCCTGACTTTGAGGTGAGGGTTGATCATGAAAAACTGGAGCTATAGAACTTTGTAATGAAGATTCATCAACATAACTGACATCATTTGTACTAAAGGACCCACCTCTTCAGGTTCCTGATCATCAATCATGATTAGAGGCTGAATTTATTGATCAACATTAGGTCTCTACAATATTTGGGATTGAAAAGGTATTTTATAATAAAATTGAGGTCTATTCGATGCTTGTTGAACTACCCTAGGATGCATTTCCATTTTTGAAATTCTATTAGAAATATTTCTTAGTAAATAAGTAATTTCATCTATTTTATGATACTGACTCTTACTCTTAGATGAAGAAGTTCCTTCTTCCCTAGCTTTCATATTTCTTTGAGCCCTTTCTCCCTTTGCTTTTAGTTTGGCTGATGCTGATATATTAGCCTCAACTTCAATGGCATTGCTCTACATGTCTGATAGGGTGACAAATGTTATTTATCTAAGAATAACAACAAAATCATCATCAAAACCTTTGGAAAACATAACTTTAGCAACAACCACTGGTGGTTTACAGTCTGGTGGCATTTTATTATAAATTTTATTAAATCATTTTATGAAATCATTTTATGAAATCAGCCACAGGTTCACCATGGTTTATTTTTAGGTCATAAAACTCTGTAAGATAATATATAGGATCGTTTCTAACTCCCCATTGGTTTTAAAGATAGTAATCAATTCATTCCAGCTATGGATAGAATTAACTCGTAATTGTCTAAACCCAATCCTAACATTTCCCTCAAGAGATTGAACAAATAGCCTCATGTACACATCTTCATGCTTTATATTCATATTATTAACAAACTCCAAAAAGGTAGCTAAATGATCTTTAGCAGGCAATCCAGTTTCCCCATTGAACCCGGGTAAGTGCTTTAGATATCCATTTAGAAAATTGTTAAGTTGTCTAGGGAATATTATTGTCGCATAATGAGCCTGAATCATTGGTTGAAAATTAACCATTTTATTAGGTGAGGATACTGAGGATGAAGATGAACTTTGAAGAGATAGAGAAGATGAGGATGAAATTGAACATACGGGAGATGAAGGAGGTGAAAATGGTTGAGTAGAATTTCTAGAAGTTTTTATTAGTGGTGTTTGTATAACTAACTTATGCACTTCTGGACCAAATTTTCCTTCACTTTGAAATAATGTATTTGTATAAACAGGAAATCTATCTTCAGGTTTAGGAGAAGTAGATGGATATGTATGAATGACAACACAAATGAAATCAGTAGGTTTTAATTTAGGTAATTCTAAACTTAATTTTTTCTTTTGATTTGCGAGATTCTGAAAGAGTTTTAGGAATCTAGTAAGATTCTAATTGATAAACAATAAGAGTTGACTGCAAATCAACCCCTTTAGATAAAAAAATTAACACTTTTGGTGGTAGACCTGATAGTTTATGAGGAATTGAGACAGGTCTAAAAGGAACAACTTTTGAAACAATTTCAGGTGGAATTGATACAGGAGGAAAGGTAGAGGCTTCTAATCTTTATCTTAAAGAGGAAAATCTCACTAGTCTCTTAGGATCTGATAATGTAGAATAAATTTGAGGGTTTGAAAGAGACCCGATATGCCTCCGTGAAGCCAATTTTATTTTCTGTAATCACGAGGTTAATTTTGTTAACCTACTAACCTTTTACTCATCATTACAATGAAAGCATAATCATTGTCCCATGGAAACATAATTCAAAATTATTTGTTCCTCCACAACCACACCAGTCTGATGTCGTACCTCTATAGATAATTCTAGGTTAAGGAATTATGCTAGAGCATCTAAAATTTTTTCTTTGTTTTGAATTTTTAGATGATCAATGCTCTAAATTGTTAAGCATGTGTAGTTTCCTCATGACTTCTGATGTATTAGAAGGGCTGACTTTTCACCTTTGAGAGAATTTAGCTTTAAAGATATGTGTAAGGGTTTAACTTAAGAAAAATATATTATTGGTTAAATATTTAAAAATATTATTTGACTTAGTCATATACAGATGATTCGTGTAAAATACATTTACAACCAAATAAAATACATTTAAAAATTAAGGGGAAATGACAATTTAAAGATGTAGAGGAGTTATTTGAAATGGAAAGTATAATAAACTAATCTCTGAAATCGGTAATAAATTCCTAGGGGATTTCAGATAAATTGAAATTCAATGTTATCATACCCAATATTCCCATTAATTTCAAACATATGCAGATTTAAACAAAGTGAAAAATAATAACATAGAAGTACTCACAGGGACATGGGTTGTTTCAAGATGAATCCTGAATCATTGTATTACTTTAAAATAATATTTTCAAATGATTACAAGTCTTCTCAAGAGTCTATCACAATCATCCAACCCTTTATACTTTTATCTACAAAGTATTTTTACAACTTTCCTAAAAATATCTTGATTTTAATATCAAGATTTATTTACAAATATCTTAAAATTGTTTAATAAAAATAGGACTACAAAAGAGGAAAATAAAACTGCTTAGGACTCTTCTCACTATATCCAAGGCTTCTAGTGATGACTCCATTGAAAAAACTATTATTTTTTTGCAGTTGAAGATCGTTTGTCCTTTTGTCTCTAAAAACGTACATCTTGTTGCTGAAAACCTATTGTCTTTTGTGAGAAATCTGTTGTCTGCTTAGTCAATGAGGTGGCATATTTTCCCATATTTCTTCATCTGGAATGGAATATTTGATTTACTTTATGTATGTTTCATTCACTTCAATGTATTTGTAAAAATTAGGTTTTACTATCAACAAATGTTTGATTTCATGCTTGATCAATAAATCGAAACTTAAACCTTCCATAAAGGCTTTTCCTGTAATAGTCCCCTTAATTCTAGCAAATTTGGATTTGTCTGTAGCTATAGCATGCAACTCTTGCTAGTATTATTGAAGGAAAATCATACTATCTGCAATTCCTCTTAAATCTAGAAGTCATTTTTGATGCAGAATATTGAACTTCTTGTGAAATTTATAAATGTTGGCTTCTAGATTATGAAATTTATTTTCTAGTTGTAGCATAAAATTCCTTTTTGTCAGAATCCTTCCCACTTCCAAGATAGTTTCAATTTTTTCCTCTATTTTATATTTTTCTAGTTCTTCCCTTATTTTTGAATTCACAATTCTAATTAGTGTTGTGGCCTCTCCTAGTTTTTGACCCAGGTCTTTCTTTACTTCTACAATCACTTCATTTAATTTTTGAAATGTTTGCTCTTGTTCAAAAATAACTTCAATAGCAGGCCACAAATTGGTCATAGACTCATTAATATCTAGCCAGATTATTTCCTTGCACCATGCAATGGTCTGAGCAATAGCATACTCATTTTCTAGATTCTCTATCATATGAGTTAGTCTATGAGTTTTTTGAAGCTCTGCTAAATAAACATTATCAATTTTTAGCTTTCGCTCTTAGATATTGTTGAGATGAGCCTTTAGATTTTCAATTTCTTTGTCTTTTACGGACAAACCTCCCATTGATTTACTTAAATCAGTTGCTGAGTCTGTGGACTCAGTTTCCACTACTATAACTGCTACAATATAAGTCCTTTCAATAGGAGTTGTTGAAGTAATTACAATAGAAGTTGTTGTTATAGGAATGGCTACTGCCACATCTACTTGTTATTCTTTTTCCTTCAATAGAATTTCTAGCTCAATCTGCATCGTCTAAATTTCCAAATTTGTTTCAACAATAATTTTGAACTTGTTTCCCTTTTCCTTTTCTAACTCACTAACTTATTTGGTCTTGGGATCCTGCATAGTAGGGAGTTTCAATTGTTTTTTCAATACATGAATATTATAATTTTTCATGTTAATCATTTCCTCGGTAGCTTTAACATTATTGGGACCATATCCCAGTTTGATTACCAAATCTTCTAAAGGTTTTATTTTAGTATCTTTGGAAAGTGATGGCACCTTTTCTAGTTTTAACTGGGATTGAACATTATTCACTGAAACTTGGAACCTAGATGCTACCATGCTTGAACTAGTCATGGTGGAGTAAATCATTTCTCCATCTTGTTTGTGCAAATCATTTGGTCAATAGTATGAATTTGTTTAGTGTCAAAGGAAAGAAAAAAATCTTTGTAATCTGCTGTAGTTTTCGGAAAATGAATTTTAGGTTCTAAAAGTGCCTCTAAAACTATTCTTTTTGAGTATCTAATGATGAGAGAAGCCTGTACCAGGAAGCTGAAGCTTACATCTAGAAATATGAATAAGCAGTGGCCTTAAGTGCCTCATTTTTCTTCTTAATTTAACTATACATAGCAAGGATACCTTGTTTTGTAGTGGTCTAGGCTAGCTCTCCTATCTAAACCAATTATAATGTATGCTGAGTGACTCAAGATATAAGAGAGATTGAGAAAATTTCTTCAACTCTTGCGAATGTTGCAGCGTAAGGACCTAATAAAATTAATGTTCAATAGCTGATCTAGGAGTGTGTGCATAAGGAGTAGTTTTCTATTTTACCCTTAGCTTACAAAAAATCCCCAAGGGACCATAAGACTAGGTAAAACTTAATTTAAATTTCATTTGTTTCAAAAGGAGCTCTGCTTCTTTTGCTGCTACTATAGTATTACAAATAAAGGGTCCAATCTGAGCTTTTAATTTAAACTGAGATTTCTTCTTAGCTGACACAAAGTGCAACTCATCCATGTTCATCATCTGCTTAATATATTAAAGTGAAAAAATTCTAATTGGTACAAACATAGGAAGTTTATATGTCGAAAGATCACATCCATATACTCTGATCTCCTTGTATTTTTTGTACAAGTAAAATTATCCACTCTTTGTTTGCTTCCTAAGATGGAAAATTCTCTCAATTTTAGGTGAAATCTTAGGAATAATGTCATTGTTAAGCAAGAATGAGACCATGTATAAAAACTGATTGGTGTAATCACTGAAAAAAAATTCATTGGTATTCTCTCTTACCAATGAAGTCCAACGAATGAGAGATTGAGGATTACCCCGATCGTCTAATTTCTGTAATTGAAACTTGAATTTATCTACTTGATGGAATAATAACATGTATACAAGAACTTACTAATATTTGAAAGATCCTTCTATTGAAAACTTTAAGAATTGACAATGTATTGCTTCAGACAAAAACTCACTATAATTGAAGATCATGGAAGGTTTTCCAGCTACTAGAAAAACTCACAAAAATCCTAATATAATCTCATGAACCCATTGATAAGTTTGTTGGGTCCCTATAATACTAGTGATTACCCCAATACTATTGTAGTTATACCCCTTATTTATATTGTTGTGCCCCTATTACCCCCATATTGTTATTTCTGTGCCCCATAGAATCCCTCTATTGTTATTTTTGTGGCTTTATATTATTATTGTTAGGTCGGCTGGATTATATTGTGGCTCCTTAGACTCCTATATATAGAAAGGAGGTTTTGTCATTTGAATCATCCAAGACTTGTTCATTTATGTAATGTAAAGGAGGTTTCCCCCCCGAAGAGGCTGAATTCTAAGGCGTGGATTTATCTTTTCTATCTTTTCTTGAGCTGGTTTAATAACATTTGGTATCAGAGCTTTGGATTCCAGGGTTTCACTGCTCCAAACAGGTCATCGTAGAATTTTCGCTATAACTTTTTTCCTGTGACGTTTCAGAAGTCGCAAAAAATACCCATTTGAGAAGAAATCGTGCTGAACCTTAGGTCCAAATTTTAGAGATTTTTACGCGATATTTGCGGAGATATGATCTGAGAAAGTTAGTCTTTTTGCAGACTCCTCAATTACATTCAACACAGGTGACTTGGGAAAAATCGTCATAACTTTCTCTCTGGGGATTGGATTGAAATTTCGTAAGAAGGTTCAGAAAGAGGACGGATTGTGGTTTCTTGCAAGCATTTTTTAGATCCATAGTTTGAAACAGTGACTCATGGCACATCGTACAAGTTTGCTCTACCGAACTAGTCTATAATCAAGTCACTGTGGGAGATTTCGCATAACCCTTCTTTGGAGAAACAAAATTGGGTCAGACTTGTGGAATTGGAAAGAGGACGTAGAATGCTACCGCAGGTTTCAATTTCAGAACTAGATGATCCAAAATTATAGAGATACATCAGATTCAATATCAGGCTTCTACAAAGTGAAAAAAGGTGTGTAGTTTTTATTTTTTATTTTTGCGTAAGCTTGGTTTGAAGGAATTCAAAGGGAATAGTAAAGAATTATTATCGGTAATTGATGCCTCGAGGAAATAAAATGAAAACACCTAGTAAGGAACCTAAAAGCTCTAGCATGACTCATGAAGAAGAGGAAGAAATGCTACATGATATATCAAAATTACAAGAACAAGTGCAACAAATGTCACGCTCACAAAAGCTAACAGATGCTAAGATAAATGGCGTGGAATCTAAGATAAAGGGCATGGAAGCTAAGATGGATGATTTGAAGATAGATTTGCAGACAGACATGGAAGATTTGAAGACATATTTGACAAATTTTCTACAAGAAATACATACTAAGGGTGAAAAGGCTGTAAAGGAAACTCATGATGTGAACCAAAGAAATGTTAATCATGATTACATAGACTCTAATGTTGGATCGAAGACCCACCATATTCCAAAACTCGATATGAGGAAGTTTGATGGCAAGGATCCTGCCACATGGATATTACAAATGGAGCAGTTCTTCGATCTCAATAATGTGAAAAACACACAAAAGGTACGTATGGCAACTGTATATTTGGAACCAAATCAGTTTGTATGGTATCAATGGCTTTGTTCTCGTAAACAATTTATCACTTGGGCAATTTTTACAGAAGAATTGATAGCACATTATGAGGATACAAAAAGCAACACTTTTTTTAGCCAATTGATAAGTCTCAAACAAAAGGGTTCAATAATGGAGCACATTGAGGAGTTCCAAAAATTGAACATAAGGGTAAAAGATATTCCAGAGGAGCATAGGATTGATGTGTTCATAGGGTCTTTAAAGGATAATATCCAACATGATGTTCGCCTTTGGGAACCTGATTCATTAGAGAAGGCATTCAGGTTAGCAAGAAAAATGGAAAGCAAAATTATGGCAACCAGGAAGCATACCACTCACAACTATAAAGACGGAAGTGTTGTTGCCCCTAGTCTTCCACAACCTATAAGGTTGACACCACAACAATTGGAAGAAAAAAGAGCAAAAGGGCTTTGTTACAGTTGTGATAGAAAATACACTAAAGGTCATAAGTGTGCTGAGAAGAAATTATTCTACATAGATTGTGAAGAGGAAGAAGAAAAGGAGCAAGAAAGGTCAAAAGAAGAGGATATACTCCAGGAACAAAGCCTAGATGAAGAAAAAATAAATCCAACCATATCTTGTAATGCATTGGCGAGAATTACCACTCCTCAAACCATCAAGATAGAAGGACAAATCAAGAAGAAAAAGGTAATAGTGTTGATTGATTCAGGAAGCACCCACAATTTTATTCATTGTAGGGTAGCAAAAGAATTGAATTGCTTCCTATATCCAGCACCAGAGTGTCAAGTGATGATTGCAAATGGAGGAACAATAAATTGCTCTGGAAAGTGCCATAATATCAAGCTATCCATGGGAGAATATGTATTGACTAGCCCAATGCTTTCCATTCCAATGGGAGGTGTTGATGTTGTACTAGGAGTCCAATGGCTACAATCCTTGGGTACAATAGCTTTTAATTTTCAAGAACTTTTCATCAAATTTTCTATGGAAGGAAAGGAAGTTGAATTAAGGGGTATTGCAGGGAAACCAGGAAAGATAATCAGCTCTAATGGTATGACAAAGCTTCTAAAAAAGGAGCAAAGAGGTGTAATTGCACAATTATGTTCGCTAGATGTTTCCACATTGGAATCATCTATTTCTCCAGATCTCCAAAAAGTCTTGGACAATCATTCCAAGGTATTTGAGACTCCCAAAGGTCTCCCACCTATGCGTGATCATGATCATGCTATTCATCTGATTCCAGGAAGTGTTCCTCCAAACATCAGGCCGTACAGATATCCCTATGTCCAAAAAAGTGAAATTGAACGTATGGTTGCAGAAATGCTAGAGGCTGGTATAATTCAACCGAGTCAAAGTTCTTTCTCTGCTCCAGTAGTATTGGTGCACAAGAAGGATGGATCATGGCGCATGTGTCCAGATTATAGGGAGCTCAACAAGCTCACTATTAAAGATAAGTTCCCCATTCCTGTCATTGATGAATTACTGGATGAATTGCATGGATCAATTTACTTCACCAAGTTGGATCTTCGTTCGGGATATCATCAAATCAGAATGAAGATTGAAGACATTTCAAAAATGGCATTTAGAACTCATGAGGGTCATTATGAATTTTTGGTCATGCCTTTTGGCCTTACCAATGCACCTTCAACATTTCAAGGTTTGATGAATTCAATTTTCAAACCATTCCTTAGAAAATTTGTGTTAGTATTTTTTGATGATATACTAATCTACAAGTCTTGGAAGGATCATGTTGAACATGTTGACAGGGTGCTACAACTATTGGAGGAGAAACAATTATATGCAAAAATATCCAAATGTTTTTTCGGAGTCCAGGAGGTGGAATATTTGGGTCATATTGTATCTCATGAAGGAGTTAAGGTAGACCCTAGCAAAATTAAAGCCATTAAGGAATGGAAAATCCCCACATCTAAAAGCATCTTCGAGGATTTCTTGGGTTGACAGGGTATTATCACAAGTTTGTTAAGAATTATGGGAGAATAGCAGCACCTCTAACAACATTATTGAAGAAAGATGCATTTTCATGGACTCCGGAAGCAACAAAGGCCTTTGAACATCTTAAAGAGGCAATGTGCCAAGCACCGGTCTTAGCTACACCGGACTTCACAAAAACCTTTATTGTGGAATGTGATGCTTCAGGAAATGGAATTGGTGTTGTTCTAATGCAAGATGAAAGACCCATTGCTTTTGAAAGTCGTCCAATCAAGGGAAAGTTTTTAAGCAAAGCTATTTATGAGAAGGAAATGTTGGCAATACTCCATGCACTTAAGAAATGGCGACCCTACCTAATGGGAAGACACTTCAAGGTAAAAACGGATCATGATAGCCTTAAATACTTTTTAGAACAAAGATTATCCTCTGAAGAGCAACAAAAGTGGGTCACAAAGATGTTGGGTTATGACTTTGAAATCATCTACAAAAAAGGGAAGCAAAATGTGGTGGCAGATGCACTCTCAAGAAAGGATGAGGATGTGGAAGCATTGTTGTGCGCCATTTCTATTATCCAACCAGATTGGATAAACGAAGCAAGGGAGGAATGGAAGAATGACGAAGAAGTGTGGGCACTTATTCGAAAGCTACAACAAGATTCCAGTACATCTGATACATTTAGCTGGAAAAATGATTCGTTATGGTACAAAGATCGCTTATACCTCTGTAAGAATTCCCAGCTAAAACAAAAGATTCTTATGGAATTGCACACTTCTCCCTTAGGAGGGCACTCAGGATTTTTAAAAACTTACCACAGGGTTAAGAAGGAATTTTTTTGGGATGGCCTTAAATCAGATATTCAAAAGTTTGTGGCGGAATGTTTGGTTTGCCAACAAAATAAAGTTGAAACAATTAAGACACCGGGTCTATTACAACCTTTATCCATTCCAAGCCAACGTTGGGAGGAGGTTTCAATGGATTTTATCACAGGTTTACCCAAGTCTGAGGGAAAGAGTGTCATCATGGTGGTAGTTGACAGACTTACCAAGTATGCACACTTTTGTGCATTATCACATCCATTTAAAGCCAGTACAGTTTCTACTGCATTTATGGAAACAATTCAAAAGCTACATGGAAACCCAAAGATTATTGTAAGTGACAGAGATCCCATTTTCACTGGAAATTTTTGGACAAAATTATTTTCTTGTCTTGGTACTCAGTTAGCTCATAGCTCATCTTATCATCCTCAATCTGATGGGCAAACTGAGATAGTAAACAAATGTTTGGAAGGATATCTTCGTTGCTTTGTATCTGATAAACAGACACAATGGGTCAAATGGTTGCCTCTGGCTGAATGGTGGTATAACACTTCCTTCCATACAGCAACAAAAATGACCCCATTTATGGCACTTTATGGGTATCAACCACCATCCATCACATCATATTTAAGAGAAAATTCTAAGGTTCAGGCAGTGGAACATCACATCGAACATCAACAACAAGTCCTCCAACTCTTAAAGGATAACCTCGTGTTGGCACAAAATAGAATGAAACAACAGGCAGATCAACATCGCAGTGAAAGAAGTTTTGATGTAGGTGATTGGGTATTCCTACGGCTACAACCATATAAGCAAATGTCCCTAAAGCAAGCTAAGAAGGATAATAAATTATCACCAAAGTATTATGGTCCGTACAAGGTGTTGCAAAAGATTGGTACTATGGCATACAAATTGGAGCTTCCTGCAGCTTCTCGATTGCACCCAGTTTCCATGTTTCATGTTTAAAGAAGGTTATAGGCGACAAGCTCCCAGTTCAAACAATATTGCCAGAACTTGACGAGGAAGGAAAAATTATATTGGAACCGGAAGCAGTCACAGAAACAAGAACTCGACAGCTACGAAATCGATCAATTTCAGAGTATCTTATCAAGTGGAAGAACTTATCTACTGAAGATTCCACATGGGAGGATGAGAATTTTATGCAGAAGTATCCAGAACTACTCAAGCGTTGAGGACAACACTTTTTTGAAGGAGAGGGGCATGTTGGGTCCCTATAATACTAGTGATTACCCCATTACTATTGTAGTTATACCCCTTATTTATATTGTTGTGCCCCTATTACCCCCATATTGTTATTTCGGTGCCCCATAGAATACCTCTATTGTTATTTTTGTGGATTTTTATTATTATTGTTAGGTCGGATGGATTATATTGTGGCTCCTTAGACTCCTATATATAGAAAGGAGGTTTTGTCATTTGAATCATCCAAGAATTGTTCATTTATGTAATGTAAAGGAGGTTTCCCCCTCGAAGAGGCTGAATTCTAAGGCGTTGATTTATCTTTTCTATCTTTTCTTGAGCTGGTTTCATAACAAAGTTGGATAACCTAATAGACAAGAAACTATTTAGATAAACTATCTAGTCATTTCTAGGAACATTGAAAAGGGGTATGGAGGATATGTCCTAGGTAATTTTACATTTTCAGGCAAGAATACTTCAAAAATATTAGCTCTTTGAGGAACGGTGAGCTTCTTATAGATTTCCATCAGGGAATCCACAAAGAAGAGGTGCAGAGGGGTTGAAGGTTTTTCTTGAATCATTTAGCATATCGATTGTGGGGATATGGTAAACAAAACATCATTATTTTGAGTAATAATGGCTCTTTGGCTCGGGATGTATCTCAAATTTTACCATGTTACGAATTCGAGAAAGAAATGGGTCTGGGGA
The DNA here is from genome assembly GCA_031772625.1 of Pinus tabuliformis. NCBI lineage: Eukaryota > Viridiplantae > Streptophyta > Pinopsida > Pinales > Pinaceae > Pinus > Pinus tabuliformis. Next base: position 1,498,886,393 of record CM062820.1, on the reverse strand, counting down.
AGGATGAATTGAGGCTTGAATGAGTCGAACATGCTCAATTCATCACTACCATTAAGGAATTTTCATTCAGCCCAATTATGGAGTTAATATAAGTCGAACTCACATTGGGTTTCAACAATTTTATATTCATGGTCAACAAGTGCTAGTCTATCTAAATCTATGACAGGTGCTATCATTGGGTTTTCCTCTATCATTTTAGCTTTTCCTTTTCAAGACATACTAAAGGTATACAAGGTAAGAGTGATGATTACCAGGAAATTTAGAAGGTTCCTATAATGTTGAAGAAGTGCTTTGATGTTGCCCTGGTTGTACTGAGCCTAGATATGTAGTTTTATAAAACAGAATGCATAAAACGAAACAATAGTAAGCAATGTATTTACTTACAAAATTTGAGGATTAGCTATTTTGGAATACCTGTTATGGGAGTGTTTAATTTATTATGGTAAGAGTCAGGGAATTGAATAGGTATATAATGGTTATCTGATCGTTGAATGAGAGATGGACAGTTGGTGGAGGCAAGATGACTATTATTTTTTTTTTGGTGGGAGTGAGAGCAATCAATGGTCGTTTTCGTGGGGGGGGGGGGGGGGGGGGGTGGGGGAGTAGACGAAAGTGGTTTATGGGCGGGTCTGAAATATTTGAGAAGCTGACACGTTGAATGGGTGGTGTTTTCAAAACATTTTTTTACACCCTCACTGGTTAAATGTCAGAGGGGAAGGTGTTGGAATTTGAAGTGCTTCCCCTGCTATTGATCTAGGCAGGGAACATCTCGATAGCAGATACAAGCACACTTATTAAATATACAAGAAAACATCAACTTGAAGTCAACTTTATTAGAAACTATGATTATTCATTTAATTAAGCTTAAACAAATTAAACAACTAATTATCCCTAAGGTGTGACATTTAAAGTAGCTTGCAATATTTCTTGGGATTTATACAATTTTTTTAATGTTTTTCTTTTATAATTTTTTCTATTTTCTCTTTTTATATCCCTTTTCATTTATTTTTTATTTTCATTTATATATCTTATATATATTTTTTATTTTTATTTCTTTTTTCAACAAGTAAATGTAAAATGTAGGGTAAGTTACAAAATCCACTCCATCTATGGGGTGCTTCTCCCTGTGGGATGTAGAGAACATGTAGATCCATGTGCCTTCTTGTCAGGCTATGGATTCTTGGCTGTAAAAATTGTCCTTCACAACAAAATGTGAACAAAACTGGTAATATACAATGAACTATGACTGTAACAACTTCAATAATCAATATATTGCTTAAGATATTGTCCATTAGCACGCAATGAAGAATATCATGCTTATAGATTCTGTAGGATAAAATTCTTATTTGCCTTGACTTCTTCAATGTTTAATGGCCTAACAAGATATTATAAAATTTACCATGTTTTGTTGTTTCCTCTCTATGCGCATCCCATTTTAACACTAAATCTCCTTGCTTGAAGTCTCTTTCCTTAGTTTTTCTGTCAAGCAAACTTTTCATCTTGTTTTGGTAATGGCAAAGCTTGTAAAAAGTTCATCTCTATCTTTATTTAATTCAATGATTTGATTGGTTCTTCTTGAAAAAACATCAGGCTCTTCATATTATTCCTATAAAAACTTCATAACAAGAAAAACTAGTTATGTAGGAAACATGGCCTTGGTGCCATAGATAAGATGAAAAGGGGATTTACTGGTAGATCTCTTAGGTGAAACTCTATTAGGCCAAACTGCATACTTTAGATGACTATCCCAATTCCTATTATGATCTTAGAGTACTTCTTAATGACTTTGACCAAACTTTTATTTGTTGATTCAGCCAATCCATTTTCCTAAGGGTAATATGGGGTGGAATGATGCAATAAAATATGATACTTTTGGAAAAATTATATCATTTTAACAGTACTGAATGCCTGTGCAATATCAGTGACTATCTCCTATGGATATTCAAATCTGGATAATATATTTCCTTCAATGAATTTGATGACAACATTGTCTATTGCTTTTTTTGATGGGGATGGCTTCCACCCATTTTGTGAAGTAGTCTATAGCTATTAGGATCCATTTGTGCATACTACTGGATGTTGGAATGATCTCTCCTATGCAATCTAGTCCCCACTATAAAAAGGGTTCTTCAATTAATATTGGAACAAGAAGCAATGTTGCTAACCTTTTCTTTCCAGCAAATATCTGACATGGAATACAAATTTTGACCTTTGGTCCAACTTGTGAAAACAACTTTTGCCAAGAAAAACTTTCTATGAGAATTTTATATGTTGTTCCTGTCCAAGCATAATGTCCTCTACATATACCTTGATGAAATGTTTGTATAACACCTTCTGTTTCACTTCCAGTTAGAAATAAAAGAAGGATATTCAATGGATCTTTCCAATATAGGTTAGCATTAATGATAAAATATGTCATAGCCTTTAATATGAGGGTTTTGCATTGATTCTTTGTGAACCCAAAAAGATACTCAAAATCACGAAGAAAATTTAGAATATCAACATACCATTCAGATAATAGGAACTTTTCATCAATATGAAGTGGAAAAGGAGTTGAATTTGTAGTAGAGAAAGGTTCTTATGTATTCTTCTCTCCTGATACTTGCATGCTAGTATTGGTTCCTAGAACTTTACAATTTGATTCAGCCAAAAGTTTGGGTAAACCTTATCCCTTCACTAACTTGGTAGATTTTATATCTAAATTAAACTCTAGTATTTTGGAAATCCATCTTCCTCTCCTATCATCTGTATCAGGTTGGGTCAAGAAAACCTTAAAAACATTATTTGGGACATAGACAGTAATAGGGGAATGGAGGACATAAGTTATGAAGGCTTTTAAGTCTTCTACAAGAGCATAGGCTTCTTTTCAATGATATCATATTTTAGCTCAGCATCTCCCATAACTTTGCTGAAAAAGGAAATAGGTTGGTCATCTTCATTATCATTCTTTTGTAATAAGACACCAACTAAGGTAGTATCAAAAGCAAAAGAGAAAATGTTAAACAATTTTGAATAGTGAGGATTGGCTACTACGGGGGCTTCAGAAATAGATTTCTTGATTTTTTTAAAAGCAAACCTTGCATGCAATGTCCATTTGACTTCATAATTCTTCTTTATCATATTAGTAATATCCTTGACTATCTCATCATAGTTTTGTATAAATATTCTTAGAAAATTAAGCTTTACTAGAAAAATTTGAATTTCATTTTTATTTCTAGGTAAATTGATTACCTCAATAACTGAGACTCGTTTTGGATCAATCACTACTCCTTCTTTTGAAATAATGTATCCAAGTAGCTTTCCTTCCTTTATAGAAAACATAGAATTTTTTGGACCGAGTGAAATTCGATATTTCCACCATCTATTGAAAACCTTTGTCAAGTGTTTTAAATGTTTCTCCTAAGAAGTTGAAAATACAGTTAGATCATCTAGATAAATAAAAATAAACTTGTTAACTTTACCAACAAAATCTAGGTCCATTTCTCTTTGAAAGGTAGCTCCTTCATTAGTTAGGCCAAATGGCATTCTAGCATACATAAATGTACCCTAAGGAGTTCTGAATGACTTTTTTCCCTATCTTCTAGACATACCATGATCTTATTGCATCTAGAAAAGTCATCCAACATTGAAATTCTATTGGAGAAATTGATCCATCTTTGGCAACAGATAATTTTCTTTTAAAGATAGTTCTTTTAGGTTTCTAAAGTATACATAGTCTTATTTCACCATTCTTCTTTTTGACAGGAACTTGATTTTCTATCGAATCAGAGTATCTTAGAGGAACACTAATTTTGGCATCGAGCAATTTCTTAAGTTTCATTTCAACACATGGAATCAAAACTGGATTTATTCTTGTCAATTTATGTTTAAAAGGTTTAGCTTCTGGTTTGAGAGGAAATTTTTGTGCAATAAGAGTTGTGTCATAGGTTTTAAGCTCTTCATATGAGTAGTAAAATACATCTTTATAATGTTTGACAAGATTAACATATTTTTCTTTTGTTTCCTTAGCTAATGATGCTGAATTTTTTACATTTCTAATTTCTTCATTGGTTCCAATATCATAATCTTCAACGTCCTCTTGTTGTGAACATGATAATAAAGCTTTTGAAACATCATTATTTTCAAAGTGGTTTTCAAGAGGAATTAAACCCTTTGGAATGTAATCATCAGGAAACTGAATGATATTATGATTAGCTATTTTATGATTTAATTGTGAAGTTTCATTTTCATGATTTGACTTATGATCAATGATTTGTTCCTCTTCAATTTGCAAAACTGAAAATTCATAAATTTCTTATAAGAAAATCTTCAATTTCTCATCATCTTCAAAAATTTTCCAATGTTTAAGGTTTTCAAGGATTCAAGGCCTATACTTTACTTGAATTTTGTATTGTAATTCCATTAGATCGGGAATTTTAAAAGAGCTGAAAGAGACTGCTAAAGAGTCTACATAAATGTTTTCATCTATAGGGATTGTTGTAATGTTAAAAGCTTGAAAGTAGTTATCTACATAATCCCATACCTCATTTCGATAAGGTCTAAGCCTAGGATGTTTTTCTTGGTATAGATTTCTTACTTGTTTCACAATTAATTCTGAGTCACTGAATGCACTTAAGTTTTGGACTTTCAGACTTTTAGCTAAGTCTAGTCCTAAAAGTAAGGCTTCATACTCTACTACGTTGTTTGTAACATCAAATTATAACTTAAAAGATTGAGTTATATTTTATTTATCTGGAGAGATAAGTACAATTCCAGCTCTAGCTCCATCTTTGAAAAAAGATGCATTGAAGTATAACTTCCAAACATCAGTTTTTATACATTTAGGTTTATTCATAATCTATCAATGCTAAGTTGAGAATTTTCGATATCATTAGTTGACAAAGTAAAACATCCAAAATCCTGATAAACAACATAAATATGATGATTTATTGCTTGATCAAATTTACAAACAATATTAATAAATTTCACCTCTCTGTATAATCTAAGATGATCTCCCCCGTAAACATGAATTGTAGCAAAAGACATATCCATTTACAAACTTCCCCCTAACTTCGCACAAAAGAATCTGGATAGTAACATTCTAAATTTTGGGGCAATATATGTAACAACAATATCTAAAACTACACTCTTAACAGGTATTTGTGCTATACTTACAACTAAATATTTGATTAGTCCAAGACAAGCTACTTTCTTCGAATCAATGGTGTATATATAATGATAAGGTCTTGTGATTTATAATTGAAGATGATCCATAATTATTCCGGGAATTAGATTATGAGAGACCCCAGAATCTAACATGCAATTGTATAAGAGAAAATCATGAGCCATCATTGTAACATAAAAGGGAGGAACATTTTCATCAATAATATAAGAACTAGGACCAAAAACCAATGAAGGTTTTTCATCTTGTAAATTGATCACATCTCCCTCAGCATCAATACTTGAGGATTGAATCCATTTTGATATTTGACTCTTGTAGCCTAGGTTTTTGGAGAGTTCAAATAATGGAATAGAGATCTTAACTCTTTCTAATTCTCTATCAACATTAAAAGTTGTTGGAATAGTATTTTCGAATGTGTTCTGTTGATTTGGTTTATTTAATGGTTGAATCACTATTGTTTTTGTTATAGCTGTTTTGACTGGTGGTTCATTAATAGTGATAATTTTAGCTAGTCTACCAGGTCTTGGTTTGGGTCTTAAATAAACCCTTATGTTTAATTTTGCAATAAGAAATTCATAGAGGACCTCATATTTAGAAACTTGGGAACTCTCTTGACTTTTATGTGTGGGTTGATCATGAGAAACTTGAACTATAACTTTTTTTAATGAAGAATCATCAAAATAATTGACATCATTTGTAACTAAAGGACCAGTCTATTCAGGTTACTGATCATTGGTCATTAGTGGAGGCTGATTTTTTTTTATCAACATTAGGTCTCTGTAAGATTTGTCGTTGAAAAGGTAATTTATTCTAAACTTTAGGTCTATTTGATGCTTCTTGAGCTACTCTAGGCTGTATTTCCATTTTTTAAATTCTATTATAAATATTTCTTAGTAAAGAAGTAATTTCATCTATTTTATGATCCTCACTCTTACTTTTAGATGAAGAAGTTCCTTCTTCCCTACCTTTCATTTTTCTTTCATCCTTTTCTTATTTCGATTTAAGTTTGGTTGATGTTGATCTATTAGCCTTGACTTCAATGGAATTAGTTTGCATGTTTGCTAGAGTGACAAATGTTATTTCTCTAAGCATAACATTAAAATCATCATCAAAACCTTTGGAAAACTTAACTTTAGCAACAACCACTAGTGGTTTACATTCTAGTAGCATTTTATTATAAATTTTATTAAATCGTTTTATGAAATTAGCCACATGTTCACTAGGGTTTACTTTTATGTCATCAAACTTTGTAAGAGAGTATACATGATCCTTTTTAGCTCCCCAATGGTTTCTAAATATAGTAATCAATTCATTCCAACTAGGGATAGAACAAGCTCCTAACTGCCTAAACCAAATCCTAAGATTTCCCTCAAGAGACTGAACAAATAGCCTCATGTATACATCTTCATGCTCTATATTCATATTATTGCCAAACTCCAAAAAGGAGACTAAATGATCTTTAGCAGACAAAACAATTCACCATTGAAGCTAAGTAAGTGCTTCATATATCCATCTGGAAAATCGTTAAGTTTTCCAGGAATGATTAATGTTGCATAACGAGCCTACATGATAGGTTGAAAACCAATCATTTGGTTAGGTGAGGATAATAAGTATGTAGATGAACTTTGAGGAGATAGAGAAGATGAGGATGAAGTTGTACTTATGGGAGATGAAGGAGGTGAAGATGATTGAGTAGAACTTCTAGAAGTTTTTATTAGTGGTGTTTGTATAACAAACTGATGCACTTTTGGACCATATTTTAATTCACTTTCAAATAAAGGATTAATATAAACATAGAACCTATCTTCAAGTTTAGAAAATGTAGATGGTTATGTATGAATTATAGAGGAAATGAAATCACTAGGTTTTAATTCAGGTAACTCTAAACATAATTATACTTCTGATTTTGGAGATTATGAAAGAGTTTTAGGAATATCGTAAGATTCTAATCGATAAACAAGAAGAGTTAACTGCAAATCAACCCCTTTAGACTTTTTTTGAATTTTTGGATTACCACTTCTCTAAACTGTTAAGCAGGTGCAGTTTCATAATTACTTATGATGTATTAGAAGGGATGACTCTCCACCTCTGACATAATTTAGCTTTGAAGACACGTGTAAGGTTGAATTTTAGAAAAATATATGATTCGGTAAATCTTCAAACCGATTATTTAACATAGTCATATACAGATGAAGTGTGTAAAATAGTTTTACATCCAGACAAAATACATTTAAACTTAAGGGGAAATGAAAATTTAAAGATGTAGAGTTAATTGAAACATAAATTCTAATTAACTAATCTTCGTAATTGATAAAAACTTTGTATGGGATTTCAGATAAATTGAAATTCAATGTTATCATATCCAAAATTCCCATTAATTTCAAACACACGAAAATTGAAACAAAGTGAAAAATAATAACATAGAAGTACTCACAGGGACATGAGTTATTTCAAGATGAATCTAGAATCCTTACATTACTTTTAGAAAATAACTTTAGATGATTACAAGTCTGCTCAAGAGTCTATCACAATGGTTCAACTCTTTTTACTTTGATATACAAAGTATTTATACAAATTTCCTAAAAGTGTCTTGATTTTAATATCAAGATTTATTTACAAATATCTCAAAACAGTTTAATAAAAATTGGACAACAAAATAGGAAAATAAAACTACCTAGCCCTCTTGGTACTAAATTCGAGGCTCCTAGTGATGACTAGGCTAAAAAGGATGTCATTTTGTTTCACCTGATGATCATCTATCCTTTCATTTCTAAAAACATAAATCTTGTTTCTGAAACCTTATTGTCTCCTACTACAAAATTTGTTGTGTGCTCAGTCAATGAGATGCCATATCTTTTACCATCTTTCTTCATCTAGAATGGAATATTTGATTAACTTTTTGTATGTTTCATCCACTTCAATGTATTTCTGAAAAGTGGTTTTTACTATGAACAAGTGTTTAATTTCATGGTTAATCAATAAATCGAAACTTAAACCTTCCGTGAAATCTTTTCCTGTAATAGCCCCCTTAATGTTAGCAACTTCGGATTTGTCTGTAGCTATAGCATGCATCTTGCACTAGTATTCTTCAAGGGGAATTAGACTATTTGTCATCTTAAATCTAGAAGTCCTTTTTGATGTAGAATATTGAACTTATTGTGAAAATTATGAATGGTGGCTTCTATATTATGACATTTATTTTCAAGCTATAACATAAGATTCATTTTAGTGAGAATCCTTCTCACTTCCAAGATAGTTTCAGTTTTGTCCTCTATTTCATATTTTTCTAGTTCTTGCTTTTCTTTTGAATTCCGAATTGTAATTAGTGTTATAGTCTCTCCTAGTTTTTGACCCAGGTCTTTCTTTACCTCTGCAATCACTTCCTTTGATTTTTCCAATAGTTCCTCCTATTCAAAAATAATTTTAGTAGAAGGCCACAAATTGGTCATACACTCATGAATATCCATCCAGATGTTTTCCTTGGCTTATGAAATGGTTTGAGAAATAACAAACTCATTTTCTAGAGTCTCTATCCTTTGATTTAGTCTATGAGTTTTTTGAAGCTTTGCTAAATAAACATTATCAATTTTTAGCTTTTCGTCTTGGAGATTGTTGAGTTGAGCCTTCAAATTTCCAATTTCTTGATCCTTTTTGGAAAAATCTCCCATTGGTTTAGCTAAATCATTTACTGAGTCTGTGGACTATGTTCCCACTACTATAGCTTCAACAATAAAAGTCCCTGTAATATGAGTTGTTGAAGTACCTGTAATAGAAGTTGTTTCTATAGGAATGACTGTTGCCACATCTACATGTTGTTCTTCTTCCTTCAGTAGACTTTCTAGTTCAAACTCCATCCTCTCAATCTACAAATTATGTTTAAACAATAACTTTGAATATTTCTCCTTTTCCTTTTCTAACTCACTAACTTCTTTTGTTTGAATATCTTCCATAGTTTGGAGTTTCAATTGTTTTTTTAATGCTTGAATATCAAGATTTTCCTGTTAATCATTTCCTCGGCAACACTAATGTTACTCGGATCAAATCTCGGTTTAATTACTAAATTTTCTAAGGATTTTATTTGAGTATATTTGGCAAGTGATGACATATTTTCTAAATTTAACTGGAATTGAACATTATATATTGAAACTTGCAACTTGGATGCTGGCATGGCTGAACTAGTCAAGGTGGAGTAAATCATTTATCCAACTTGTTTGTGCAGATCAATTTGGTCAATAGGATGAATTTTTTAGCGTCAAAGGAAAAAATAAATTTGTTGTAATCTGCTGTAGTTTTCAGAAAAATAACTTTACGCTCTAAAAGTTCCATCTGAAACTGTCAGTTTTGAGTATCCAATGCCGAGAGAAGCATACGCTAGGAAGATGAAGTTTTCTACTAGAATTCTAAATAAGTAGTGGCCTTGAGTGCCTCATGTTTCTTATTAATTTCCCTCTACCTAGCAAAGATACATTTTTCTGTAGTGGCCTGGGATAGCTATCATGTCTAAACTAATTCTAATGGATCCCGAGTCACTGAAGATATAAGAGAGTTTGAGAAAACTTCTTCAACTCTTGGAAATGTTGCATCATAAGGACATGATAAAATTAATGTGGCATGTTCCTGTGAACTATCTTCTTGAGATGTCTCTTCAAAAGGGTTCGTTTTCCTCTTTTTATACATTATTAATTATGACTGTTGAATTTATGAAACAAGAAAGGAAATAGTTTCCCTTGTCCTTTTAACATGTCTTTCCTGTGGGGTTGGAGTTTTTTCACTTGTAGAATTGAAAACTTGCTCCTCCGCTTCCTACAATGTATTCTCCTTCCACTCATATTGGTTGATGTAATGTTCAATCTCTAGTCTAGGAGTGTGTGCATAAGGAGTATTTTTATGTTCTACCCTTAGCTTAGAAATAATCTCCAATGGATCATAAGACCACATAAAACTTAATTTAAATTACGTTTGTTTCAAAAGGAGGGTGGCTTGTTTTGTTGTTGCTCTAGTATTGCAAATAAAGGGTCCAATATGGGCTTTTCATTTAAACTAAGATTTCTTCTTAGCTAGCACAAAGTGAATCTCACCCATCTTCATCATTTGCCTAATATATTCTAGAGAAAAAATTCTAATTAGTACAAACTTAGGCAATTTATATGGAGGAATCTCACATCCACATACTTTGACATCTCTGCATTTTTGGTACAAGTACCGATATCCAATATTTTTTTACTCATTGAGATGGAGAATTCTCTTGATTTTAACAAAAATCCTACGAACAAAATCATTCTTAAGCAAGCATGAGACTATGTACAAACGTTAGTGGGTATAATCACTCAAGAAAAATTCATTTGTATTCTTCTTTACCAAGGAAGTCTAATGAATCACAGATTGAGGATTACCCTGCTCATCTAATTTCTGTAATTGAAACTAGAATTTATATGCTTGGTGTAATAAGAAAAGGTATACAAGAACTGATGGATATTTGAGATATCCTTCTATTGAAAACATTAAGAACTGATCATGTATTCCTTCAGAAAAAAACTCTTTGTAATTGAATATCATGGAAGGTTTTTTACCTACTCAAAAAACTAACAGAAATCCTAAAATAATCTCATCAACCCAATGATTGGTTGGATGACCTAATAGACAAGAAACTATTGAGATAACCTATCTAGTCATTTATGGGAACATTGAAGAGGGTTATGGAGGATTTTTTCTAGGTAATTCTGCATTTTTAGGCAAGAGTACTTAAAAAAATATTAGCCCTATGAGGAAAGGTGGGATTCTTATAGATTTTTATGAGGGAATCCACAGAGAAGGGGTGTCAAGGGTTTGAAGGTTTATTTGAAGGATTTGGCGTATCAAGTCTGGGGATATGGTAAAACAAACATCATTATTTTGAGAAATGATGGCTCTTTCTCTTGGGATGTATATGAAATGGCACTAGGTTACAAATTCAGGAAATAAATGGTTCTGAGGAAGGATGAATTGAGACAGGAAGGAGTCCCACATTCTCAATTCATCTTTTTCATCAAGGAATTTCTATTCAGCCCAATTGTGGAGTTCATATAATTCAAACTCACATAGGGTTTCGACAATTTTATATTCGTGGTTAGTAAGGGCTATTCTATCTAAATTAATGATAGGGGGTATCATTGTGTTTTCCTCTATCATTTTAGCTTTTTCTTTTGAAGACATATTGAAGGTATACGAGGTAAGGGTTATGACCGCTAGGTAGTTTACAAGGTTGTTGTAATTCTGAAGAAGAACTTTAATATTGAACTTTAATATGCAGTTTTAGAAAACAAAATGTGTAAAATGAAACAGTAGCAAACAATGTATTTATTTATAAAATGGGATGATTAACCATTTCGAAATACCCATTATGGGAGCGGGTCATTTATTATGGTAGCAGTCGAGGAATTGAATGGGTAGATAACATTCAACTAATCATCAAATGAGAGATGGGGAGTTGGCAGTGGTGGTATGGCTATTAGATTTCTTCTTCTTTTTTTTTGGCTGGAGAGTGATTGATTGATGGTGGCTTTTTTTTTTTGTGGGGTGAGATGGTATGTGGTTTATAGGGGGCATCCGAAATACATGAGGAGAGGACATGTTGCATGGGTTTTCAGAACCCCCCCCCTCAAGTGGTTAAATGTCTGAGGGGCGCAGGGGGGGGCGATCTGAAGTGCGTCCCCTGCAATTAATACAAGTGTACTTATTACATATACATCAAAACATCAACGTCAATTCAACTTTGTTACAAACTAAGATTAGTCGTTTAATTAATCTCAAACTAATTAAACAACTATTTAACCATAATGGGTGGCATTTAAACTAGCACACAATATTTCTTGGGATTTATTCAGTTTTTTCAATATTTTTCTTTTTGTCATTTTTTCTATTTTCTCTTTTTATATCCCCTTTTTTCTTTATAGATCTTATATTTTTTTTTTATTTTCTTTCTATTTTCAACAAGGATATGTAAAATATCGGGTAAGTTACAACAACTTCAAAAGACTAGGGGCTGATCATTGTGTGCACACCAAGAGGTATTACCAACAAAGGTATATTATACTACTATTTTATGTATATTATATGATAATCATTGGACATGATAATAACATGACTAATAGGTTGAATAAATATTTGGCCAGTGAAATTATGATGAAACATTTAGGTCTAATGCAACAAATATTGGGCATGAGGATTATAAGTGATAGAAATAACAAAATTTTATGGTTTTCAGAAGAAATATATATTGACAATGTGTTAGATATGTTGAATATGAAGGATGCCAGACCAGTTGGTACACCCCTAGCATCACACTTCAAACATGGTGTTGATTTGTGCCCTTATAATGACAAAAAGGAGGAAATGAGTAACATGTCTTATGGTTCAATGGTTGGTATCTTGATGTATGTTATGGAATGTACCCATCTAGATATTGCACATTCAGTGGGAGTAGTGAGTAGATTCCTTGCAAATCTAGACAAACAACATTGACAAGCAATAAAGTTGATCTTTAGGTATCTCAAGTGTACTAGTAATTATTGTTTATGTTTTGATAATAATAAAGTTTTTCTTGAAGGTTATACAAATGAAAATATGGTTGGAGATATGAATACTAGAAATTTCACCATTAATTATTTATATTGTTTTGCAGGCGCAACATTATTTTGGATGCTTAGATTACAAAAACTGGTAGCCCTCTCTAGAATAAATGAAGAATACACAGCTTCCATAGAAGCTTGAAAATATATATTATGGATGGAACAATTTTAAGGGGAGAAATGGAAAAGAGTGGTAGTTGAGTAAATGGAAAATGCTCAGAAGAGCCAGGGTATTGTCAAGGATTCCTATGATGAAATTACAGAAGAATTGTAGTAAGGTAAAAAAGTTACTAACAATATTGGGAACAACACACTAGATCTTACAATGTAGAAAGTGGTCTAGAAATCAAGAATGCTTGAAAGTGATGGATGGAAATGAAGAGTTGGACCGATTGCATGGAGATGGAAAGTATAAATTATATTGAAAATCTAGGTCAAGCTATTGATTAGGAAATATATAGTGAGAGAGAGGTGTGGTATGGACAAGAGAAATAAAATAATGAATATGGAGTCAATTGTGCTAAATTTTGATGGATTCATCAACATATGATGTGTGAACACCCTAAGGGTTTTCGTCTAGGGCATATGCATTTCGTCATGAATTTATAAGACCTAATATTATGACATACATGTTGCGTAAGAGCATGAATTAACCCTTAAGAATTTAATCAGGCATATATGTAGTGTAGTGACATGTGTAGTCACCAAGCTATGGAATGAGCCACTTTTATAGGCACTAGGGTGGTAGGTGTATTGGCATCCTAGCTTAAGGAGGCAAATGTGAGATCTCACGTGACATAGTTTATGAACCATATACATGAAAAGGTGTCTTTGATAACTAGGAGATACAACGAAAAGTTACCCATGTAATCATGTCGATGGAAAGTTTTTTATATGGACTTCAATAAATAATGATTGCAAACAAGTTAATCTTCCTGAGTCAAGTTTGTTATAATCAACAAACCAAGAGAAGTGGTGGTGCCTAAAGACATTGTTGCTTCGATCCTAATGGCAAAAAGGAAAAGTTAACATGGAGGTTTTTGGCCTTTAAGTAGGCAACATTAAATATGAATACCATGGTAAAAACCATGGGTTGTCATAAACCCAGAGCCTGAAAATCACTAGTAAATTGATTGAATCACGTTTACCTAAACCACCTTAACAAACTAGGTCAAATAGTCACATTGGTGGAATGATACATGTGTTCCATCTATGGAATAATTACATCTTTTTATACATCTATTATTGGACAAAGGAATTTGGGACAAACACTCAAAGTAATCCCATCATACTTGTATGTGCTATATATTATTTCGTGAGATTTCCGAGATAGCAAGTGTTGAGCTAGGTGATAAGAAAGCATGGGTCTTACTCCTATAACGTATTTTTTGATGATAAAACAAGCTTAATATTATTTTCAATATATATTTCATGATGTATGATATGAAATGTTGTGATCTTTTTCTTACTTGCATGCTTCATTTGGATGCCATATACAATATGTAATAATATATGGCTATTCTATATATGTTTTATTTTAGGAATGGATCAGTGAGGCAAATCATATGATGAGAAAATCATATGATGAGATAGGTGTGTGTAGATGGACTCAATGATGAGAACATATAAGCTATGTGATAAGTAAACATTTTTATTGTTTAATTTGTTATCATATCATTATAGGGATGATCCTTTCTAATTAGTCCTCTTGAGGGTGTGGGGTTCACAAAAGAGGTATGACATATGTTTATTATGGGAGAAATAATAGTGACATACCTACCTAATTCTAAAAAATATGACAAATATCATGTAAGATATGTATAATTTCATTTCTGCTGCCTATATTCACTACAATATAAAACATGCCTCACACAATTATTCTAAGATGACAAGGTCAACAAATATGAAAATTCCTTTCTTACATCAAATCGAAGGTTAGATCTAAATAAAACATTTAATATCACATGATTGGGTAGTTGAGTCCAATATTTATCAAATCCAACTCACAACTTAATAATAATAATATTTGTAATGCATTGGGGAGTTAACTTTTAATAGAAATTGGAGAAGAGAATCCCGAGTGTGATGATGACTAAAGAACCGTATGTTAAATAAAATAGAAAACTAACTTATCTCCCTTATATTGAAGTAGCTTATATCTATCATTTAAATTACTGAAACCAAAAAAAATTTACAATTTCCTTAAATTTGAAAGTAGGCAACAATCGGGAATTAAGAATTTAAATTGAAATTTTGAAATTTGGTTTTCAAAATTCTGCATTTTAATTTTGATTCTGTAAGTGTAAATGTTGATTTCAAAAGTAAAAATGTTGATCATGAAGATGTAAATTTTAAAATATTAAAATATAGGTTTTGATTTTAAAATCGGAAATTTTTATTGCAAAAGTGTTAATTTTAAATTCCTACATTATTTCTTTGGATTTCAATATTCTGAAGTTATTTTCCGACTATTATATATTTAAATGTAAATTAATGTAAAATTATTGTAATTCATTTATTCGAATTCCAATATTTTAAATTTATCTTCTAAATATTATATATTTAAATGTGAAGTTAACGTATTTCATTTAATTTTTTTATGTGTATATATAATATTGTTATGAAAAATACTGCTAAATATATTAATATTCAAGAGATGCAACAAAATAACAGAATACTTGCATTGCAAACATGGGATGTTCATAAAAAAAATTAAGATAACACAATGCAATTCCATATAGATAATAATAACTCTAAAATGATATTTTTACCAATTAAATTTATTAAATTTAATTGTACATACTACAATTTATTTATTATTGACAAAAACAACATTGTAGGAAAGTTAAAGAAAGAGAAGTTGACATTAGATAATTAAAATATATATAAATATAAATTAAAATAGACTATTACTTTATGACTACATGATCAAACTCATTAGAAAATTATAGGTATATTTTTTCTATTCAAATAAAGTCTCATCCATTAGTGTCACTCTCATTCTCCTTATTCTATTTAATTTCTCTTATTCCGTTTCAATTTTTTTTAGATCCCTTCGCATTTATTTTATTTTATTACCTATCCCTTTAATCATTCATTGGGTAATCCGTTGGAATAGTGATTCCTTGGGTAATCAACCCATGTGATGTTATTCATGATGATGGAAATCAGTGCTTCTATTCCAATAACGCAATTTTATCAATTAACTAGACATTTTTTTTTCCCAATGTTCATATGAGACTCCATTATCAAACCACTACCTTGTATATCTCAATAGTAGCTTTAAAATATTAATATACACCCATCACCTTACTCGGCCATATTTTACAATGCAATGGTGGTTGTACTGTCACAATATGGCATTTCCTACAAAGAAATTATTAATGGAAAAGTTACACAAAGGCCTAATGTAGGGATGCTTAATAGTGTGGGAATTATCTTTAATGTAGGATTTTGTAACTTCATTTGTGGGTTATATATTAGTATTGTTGTTATTAGAGTTTCAATAAACAGTGTTTCTAAAAAATTTAGGATACTTTCGTAGTAAGCTATTTTTGGATGACAAAGTCGTTCTTCTTCCTTGTCACTCATTTTGTTTTTAGAGTGAAAGTTAATGATGATATCTCAGAATGGGTTAGTGGAAATGTAAATATGGAAGAACAACAATTTGTTGAATATGAAGAATGATTTTAGCTACTTCCACAATGAATTGAATATTATGCAAAAAAAAATGAAATATACGAAAAATAAATAAACTTTCTAATTGATAATTTTTACTTATAGAAATTGTGCATTACTGTGTGAAATTTGACTTAACTTAGTGTTATTGGATAAAACACCCTGGTGTTTGGGTTGAGAACCCCAACAGATCGAAGGGCATACACCAACAACAAGAAAGCAAAAAACCAGTATGAATGCTTAAAATACTAAAGTGGGATGAAGAGATAGTGCCCGTAGCTCCTACGTTTGAGGATGTTCCCATAGGGTCCAAAACCTCTGCTTCCTCCAATGCTTCAAAACCTACAACTCATTCTGGAAAAGCATATATACTAGCAGCAATTCCAAGCATGTTCAACATATGCATGCTAGATCATATATATATATATATATATATAATATGAGATCATACATAATTAGATCATAACATGAGTTAAATCATAAAGATAATCACATCAGGAATAAGACAAAGATTCTTTATTAATGTCTGCAAAGAATGTGGAAGAATACAACCTGATTCGATGATAGCTCCAAGTGAAACCTTCCTCGGAATCCATCAAGCCGAAGCCTCGACAATCCTCTTTCAAATGCACACACATAGATGCCATATAAAGGAGGTGGGGATCTCTATCAGGACACAAGGGTTTCCTATAGCTGGGATTGCAGGAGGCATAGGGATAAATCAAACTTGATCAGGGACCAATTGGATATAATATCAATATCCTATTTTTCTCTCCCCTTAGTCCTTCCCATGAGGTGTATTTATATCACCCTAAAATAGTTCTTTCAATTGGGATACAGTTAGGCCACAACCTCCTATACATAGAGTTCTAGTGTAACTTGTGAACCCCACCCATAAAATAGGGATTTAATACCTTTTTTATATTTCAAATTATATACGCGGGTTGGGTATAACTGAACCTACGTGTGAAAATGATTTTTGAAGGGCAGAGTCATGTATGGAATTTAAAATAATGTTTTTTAGTAAAAGGACTAAGTCTGAAGGGAAATGGTTTCCCAAGGCCATGACTCAGAGCATCAAGTATACAAGGGTGATAAATGATGTTATAACATATTCCCCCTAATATATGAGATCAAAAGGGGTACATGATGTCTGACATGTATTAAGTGTATCAAAAAATCATTCTAGGACTTGGGAGGGGATCACCAGATTCCAGCCTGCCAAACGAGTGGAAGAGATCAAAAAGAAAGCTCATGTCTGAGGCAGGCATACCCATGCTTAGAGATAGTAGAGCATGTCTGCATATCAAGTGTATATCGAATCAGATATGTATAAAAGTACAAAGGAATCTAAGAAATACATAGTGGATCATCTGATCATAGCTGCAAAAGTACATATCAAGGTCATTTCAGAATATCACATATAGAAGAACTGATCAATGAGACTCAAGGAGATATCTGATCACTGATGTCACATAACTAATCCTCAAAGCACCAAGTAAAAAAGTGGAATAATGGTACTGCATGCAACTTGGGTGCCAACATATAAAATGTTGTTGTGATGAATTGAAACATATAACGTGGATGGTGTCACTCGCAAGAAAATTGGAGGAACTCACAAGTGAACCAAAAAATGTTGATGCAACCCAAGGTTGTCACCGACTGCCATGGTACATTTCTACACTATGGGAATAAATGAGCTGAAGTCGACCATGTGAGAAATCATTTGATTATTGATCATTGATGTATATCATTAACAAACACGAGACAACTCACTGATAATTATGATGAGGGTGAGGGTACCCAATATAATCTAAAAAGTGTGAATAAATTAGTTGAATTCAAACACTTGAGAGAATCTATCAATCAAGAGACATTGATGTATTCTCACTATCGATAGTGAAGGAGTCTGTCACTAGTGACTGTAAACCCTAAGGTACTAAAAAATGACTCTAGACCTTATTCCCAGAGTAATGAGTTGGAATCGATTGGAAACAATTTGATGGAAAGAAGGCATTAAGGAATCCCACATCAATCCAACATGATTGTAACCCATAGGCCAATAATTTGGCAGGAATCGAACAAAGAAATATGAAGTAACCATACCGTAGCACATTTCTGTTGTACACAAGATGTGGCTAGTGCATGACAGAAATCCTCTAAACCAGCCAATAATTAAAGATGACATAGAGGTGAAGAATCCACCAATAGTTTCAAATGGAAGAAAAGGTAATACACGAATCCCAATGTGTGATAATGTAAGATGACACCAAACTCAAGGGAAACCATTCAGTCAAAGACCCATGATACTGATCAATGTTGAGTAGAAGGTCACTTATCAATGATGGAAATAGGGCTAGGGTGTGACTCTAGGCCTACTCTAAGAGAAATTTTCGAAGTCGATAAGAGAAAACCCACTGGCAAGAAGTCAATGGAGACCTTTGTAACTAGCACAAGCAAAGGACGAAATATATGATGCGAGACTGAACATAACTCTGACAGACTGGGTATGGTCGAATGAAAATGAGTCAAGAGACATCGTAGAAAGGTCGACACAGATTTACTTCCCTTAAACAAAACCATGACTCAAATGTGATTTTATTGCAGGATATGATAACTTTTTATAAGTTTGTCATGTAGGAGGCTTAAAAAACTCTCCATATGATTGGAAGAGAGAACCAACCAAAGGAATACTGACTCAATTACAAGGTTATGTCTCTCCTAAGTCAAACTAAAGCCCATCCTAATAAAGGAGAGACTTGCTTTGAGTGCTTTGTTCAAGGGTGATACAACTTACTCTCATTACCATCAATTATGGAAATAAAGTCTTGTTCCTGTTCTTTTTTTGGAATATATAACTGTTTCATCTTTTTCATATTTAAAAAGCCTAAAAAAGAATAAAAGAATGGCTATGGTATAGTGGAAATAATAAGTGTCCAAATACATATGCGCCAGTTCCTAGGAGTGGAACATTCCTATGCTCAATGCGAGGTGACAAAATTGGTCAATGGCACTCAAAGGAATGTTATTTCCATGGGCATAAGGTGTCAAGTTGTAGAGGCTAAGTTATTGCAAGGTTGATTTTGCATAAATACATGGTCAAAAAGTGGCTTATACACAAGTCCAAGGGAATTTGGCTTGAGCACAAAAGGTACAATTAGTCAACATGCAATGTAGCAGTACAACTCAATGCACGAGAGCCTCTAGGTTATAAAGCCAGAAAGATAGTGAAAAAGAAAGAGAATGAAGCTTCATCACAAAAGTCATGGTAGGAATAAAGTAGACTCTCGAGCCTACTCAATCTTTGCAGCATGGGAAAGATATGCTATCGGGGATCTAACTAGGAACCCCATGTAAAGGATGGCTCTACCATCATGTAATGATTTTAGAAGTTGGAGAGTGAAAATGGTTTAAGAATTATAACACAACGGGGTCGACCCTATGGTAATATATCATAGTATGGAGGCTAGAATTCATAATGCAATAGAAAAACTAATCTTCTCTAACCTATATGCCAGTGACAAAAATGGTACCTGCTATGATGGGTCAACGATCATGGAATCAAAGTGGTAAGAAACATCTCAAAGTCTCCAATTTAACCTAAAAAACAACCTATCCCAGCACTCAAAGCCAAAAGGTCACAAAGTTTATGAAAATAAAACATAAACTTTGTAAAAATGGGTTTTTTAAAGTTTTCGAAATTACAACTTATAAATATACCTTTTGACTTAACAAGCCTCATTTCTATCTTAGACAATTGACTGCAAGATCTTTGGAGTAAAACCTCACAATCACAATCCACCAAATTTCCTAGCCAAAACAACTGTCAATCTTTTAGGTAATCTCCTAATTCGATTTCTCAATGAAATTTCGTGCATTTCAAGTATTTTTTCAATAATTTTACTGTAAGAAATTTATTTTTGGTTTTTTACTCTACGCGTACACAGGTTGGGTATATCAAAGTAGCGTATTTGGAAGCCCTATACGTGATTGTGTATGAAGCGAATCCGCGTACATGGAGTCAAAGATGTTAATGGATCAAACTAATTGAAACTACAGGATGACAATTACTTGGAGGGAAAGACAACATAGTACAATAGATAATGAAGTTATGAATTATCCATTAGCACTAAATGCAGTGAAATAATGTGGATTGTTGGAAATTCTTGTCAACTACTGGGGTCCAGAAGAATATCCATTCCTGATTAATCATATGCCCCTGTGTATTCAAGTAGAAGACATATAATTCATTACTGGACTTTCTTGGAGAGGAAAGACTGTTGTAGGGAAAAGTATCCGATTCGGATGACCCTATCCCACTCTAAGGGTGATAGTACCTCAGCAACAACTGTAAACAAAACTACTTAAGGTTTACTTCTTTATGAAAGCAAGAGAGAATGAAGAAATGCACTAACTGTTGCCTTGCGCTTAATATTTGCTCCAATCTCTTCTCTTTGCTACTTGCTCCTAGCTCTTTGCTCTTTTGTTGGCCCAGCTATAATGAGATCCTGCAAAATAACAAAGAAGGAAACTACAAGAAACATGCATTCATAACTGATTCAAGGATTAGCATAAATCGAATATACAATCATCACAATACATCATTGAAACAAATGCATATAGAAGAACCTCAATAGCTTTTATTAATGGAAGAAGTAAAGTTCTGAGAAGGTTACAACCATTGAAGGCCCCAATCCAGCAACACCTCCCAGCAAAAAGAATTTCTCCTCTTCACCTCCTTCAAGCAATCACCCAATAGTTCTATAGTGAAACCAACAGCATATCATTACTTTGCACAAAATTCCAGCCTCCTGAGCTCATAGGAGAGAGCTCAATATATAGATGAATTGAGAAAGGATGAGTCAGCTTGCAACTGATGTGTAGCTGGCTTGTGTCCTCTCTCTCTTCAGTTGATCTTCAGTTCTTGAGTCCACTTGGAGAACCTTGCTTCCACTTGGAGAAACAGAGCCTCTGACTCATCACAAGGCGAAATCCCTGATCCAAGTGTCATTTTTGTAAGATTCCAGAGCAATGACTCAGTGTGCCACTTGTCCCATCTCTCTCAGCGCAGGTGGCCTTTGTTCTACCTGCTTTACAACGCAGGTACACCATGGAGGAGTTGAGTTTCAGCGCAGAAGCCTAGTGGAGCACCTGCTTTGATTTCAGGATTGCTTGTTTTTGAGTGTTTTCAGGTGGAGAACTGATCTGAGAGCTGTTGGTTTGCTGACCTTGTTCCTCTAGGGGTAGGAACATCATGTTTAGGGACTTTGGATCCCTTGGATTATTGACAATTCATGCCTGATGCTGCAAGGCACAAAATTGTCTATAACAGATGCCCCCTAAAGTATGAGGTCGTTTATCGGGTGAAATGCTTTATTAGGAGGATCCGAAGTTCATTCAATCTGCTGAGAAGTGTCCTGTAATAAGATACAATACAATACATTATTTTTCATATTTTTTCGTGATCTAGCTGAGGCGGGCATTCCCATGCTCAGCTTTATAAATTCATTTTGGTACATAGAACAGACGATTGTCTGATGGTAGACTGATAATTCTCTGCTGAAATTATCATCCTTTGAGAAGGATGATCATCTGCTGCAATGATGTACACATCAAATGTCTTTATATCCTGAATATATATCGCAGCCTGTATGGATGAAACTAGATCCGGGGTCTTCAATCTTTTCCGATCTTCACTCGATGTACAAGTCGATCCATGTGAGAATTTCTTGAAGTCAAACATGGAAAGACATCGCTTGATTACCGGTCAATGATTTAAACCGTTAACAAACGCGAGAGGAATCACCGATAAGGATGATGACCCTCAAGGTACAGCAGTACAATTCACATGGTGGGAATAAAGGACTTGGCGTCGACCACCATGCAAAATCTTCTGGTCGAAGGTCATTGATGTATACCTGTCGCCGGGAGTGAGAAACTTGCCATTGAGGCATGCAAGCTTCAAAGTACTGAAGGGGTTGTTCCTAGATCAACTCCTTGGATAATGAGCTGATGTCGACAAGGAGCGATCCGTCAAAGGAGGGCCTTAATGAATCCCACATCATTGACACGGAACGGAGCTAGTGATTGTGATGAGGTGAAAACAAACTGTGATGTATGATTCAGGGTGGCAGTCATGAAATGGATGAAGGACAATGTATGGCAGTGGATGGGACACGGTTGCCTCTTTGCAGAACAACATCTCTTGAACATATAACGACACTGATGTGATGGATCGGTAGCATTACCCCAAATGTGGATGGTGTGGCGAGGACCATGGTGATGAGAACGGTGAATGAAACAACCCAACCCGATGTGATACGGAGGACAAAGTGTCATGTTCAAGAGCGACTTGCTACCATTAAAGCTGTGAGGTTCTCCCAATTTTTCCCCAGTCATTGCTGACCAGTACCTCTTTATTTTTGTCAAGCTTGAGGAGGATAACATATGCTTGTTCTATAACCTGCCCTTCGGGCAAGCCCATCGCTATGTTTTAACGAGCCTAGCGATAGGGAAACTCGCTCTCGTCTAAAGACAAGTTTGTCGCTATTTAATCATTTTAACGAGTCTAACGACAAGGAAAACTCGGTCCTTTTCATTTTTAGAGAGTCTGAAAAGGTACATAAAGTCAACTCCGGAATTCCTTTTTCGTCATCTAATCCCTTCAGTCCGAAAAAGTATAAAACGATACAGAAGGGATGAATTTTCGATTGCTTTAACGAGCCGAACAAAACAAGCACTCGATCTTTTTGTGCAATAATCCCTCAGGTCCAAAAAGATTAAAATCTAGAGGAGGGATAGCTCTTCTGGTCGTTTAACGAGCTGGAAGGCCAAAACTCGGCAAACTTTTCATATTTTACGAGTCAGGAGAAAAGAGCTCAAAGAAGACTCGTCTTTTGAGGAACGAGTGATAAACATGGATAGCAGCAGATTCCAGGTACAGGTTGGAATTTTCCAATCACGGCAGTGTCACAAGGATGGCTAAGTGAAATCACTCTTCGCAGCTGTTCCTCAAAATGGGTAAACAATCATATGGAGATGAACGATTGGCCAAATGAACGGTGGAGGTGATGGCTGCAGCAAAAAACGACCAAGGCTTTTATATGGCTGTCAAAGGTTACATTCTTTAAATGGTTATTTACCGGGCAGTTCATTTTTTAACGAGCTTAAACTTGATCAAAAGCTTATGTTTATTTTTTAACGAGCATGAACTATGACACTAAAACTGCTCGGATCTCGCGTTTATTTTTTAACGAGCATGAACTGTGTGCTAAAACTGCTCGATTATTTTGCATGCCCCTAGCATCATAATAACGCATGTCAAAGGAGGGTGCCCCCCAAGCTTCATTGCATTCAACTTGGTGGTTGGAATGAAGGTTTACCTTTGAATTTTGAAAAGGGGATTTGTTTCATTTTTTAATGAGGTTGACATAGTACAAGAACTATCCTCATGACTCCTTGTTTCATTTTTTAACGAGGTTGACACGAGATAAGAACCGTCCTCGGGGCCCACTGCGTTTACAGTATTTCCATTAGGGCGATGATCCATGCTGAAAAAATATTTAGGAATCTTCTGAATCCGTTAGATATAGAAGATTTCACATTGTAGGTTTCCACTGGGGCTACTTCTGCCAGATTACTTGCCAGCGGTAGGGCAAAAGTACCCATTAAGGCTGGGTCTTTTAGGAGACCTACTCCAATATTTTGGAGCGATTGATTGCTCTCATGGATCATTGTGCTGCTTCCCGTAACTTGAGAACTATTGGGGAGAAATGTTTTTTGGTCGACGATTGTAATTTTTCCTTGAAAAGGAAATACAATCCTCCTGAAGTAGGTCGACACAACTGTAGCCATGGCATATATCCAAGGCCTTCCCAGTAGGATGTTGTAATCGAGGTTTCCGTCGATTACTTCAACATTAACTTCTACTGTTTTGCCCCCCAGTTCAACTTGCAAGTTATTTAAAATCCCGTATGGAGTGTATGATCGTCCATCAAATGCTTTTAACGTCGTTGACGATTTCGACAAGGGTGGTGAGCCTAAATTTTTCCAGCAACTCATCGACATAAGACATGTAGACGCCCCCTCATCAATAATTGTTCGATGAACAGTTTTGTTGAGGGCTTTCACTTGAATAAGGAAAGCTTGTTGAGCTGGTAACTGAGGGTCATATCCTTTATGATCAAAGGCCACAAGATTGGAATCCATTGGGCCAATCCCACCTATAGCTGATAATAAAGCTTGCTCTTGGGAGGTGCAATTTTGCGCTACCTCAGGCGTCGACATAGCGGACGACGATTGAGCCAGGTCCTCTATTATATTATAATCCTGTGTTATTTTTTCATGAGGATTAAATGTAGATTTGTGTACTACTCCCTTTGGCGACTTTATCATTGGTTCAGGAATGATGGGTGGCACGACTTTGGTCAAAGTTGTTGTTGAACTACTAGGTTGTTTATTTGCCTTGTTGTTCAACTGCTTTGGATTCCTGTAATCTTTATTCCTTGTCAAAGCATTATTCTGCTGCTTTGAGGTAGACAACATAAGCACTTGGGATCGGGAATCATTTCGATTAGCAACCAGATTTTGACCTGGGTTAGGAAACGGATCAGTCAATACTACTGGGGTTTTCGAACTCTTGAAGAGTTTCTTAACTTCAGCTATATGTGGACAATCTTTCGTCCAATGATCCTCATCGCATATATGACACCCTGTCGGGGGTTTCCTTTTCCTTTTCTTTTTCTTCTTGCCCCCTGGTTGCTTCAGTTGTTTGCCCTTGTCGGTCGACATGGCATTTACTTCTGAGGCAAGAAGTTCCTCATTTGCATTTTGACTAGAAATTTTGCGTTTGCTAGTCACGCCATTGCTGGCGTGAGAGTCAGTATTCGATTTAGGATGGGGAGGAATTGAAAATTCAGGTCTAGGGGCATCAGGTATTTTGTCGTAGAGCGTGCCGGACTGAGTATATACTAAGTCTAAGTATTGAGCACGAGCAATGACTTGCTCCTCTGTTACGACTCCTCCCTTGGCCACATCTTCCGTTATAGCCGGAAGTAACGACTTTATAAACCATTCAGCTAACAGCTGATCGGGAACGTAAGTTTTCACCATCCTACGACGACATCGCCACTCATGTATATGATCAGATATGTGAGTGGCCGTTGTCTGTTTGAAGTTGGTAAGGAGTTCTGTCCCCGTTTCATACCTTATCGGTAATTGAAAATGGGTTAAGAAAGTCGTGGCTAAGGAGCTGAAATTGTCGAAAGAGGCTCTTGGCAATTCAATGTACCATTTAGCCGCTGGACCTGTCAATGTCCTCTGGAAGAGGCGAAGTCTTATCGAATCATCATTTAGAGTGTTCGATGAACACCATAGATGAAAAGTCATGACGTGATTCGACGGGTCTTCACCTGGATTTCCATTGAATTTAGGAATGTCCGATGGAAGTTTATGCGGAATCGCTGGCCACCGAGGGGCATAAGCAATTGGATCATTCGTCAGCCGGTTTAGATCTGGCAATTCTAGAGTTGCTACAAAGGGCACCTGTTGGTTCAGGTTAGGCGAAGCATATCCAGGATAAGATGGTATCGCCTGAGCAATGGGTCTTTGCAGACCAGCATAATGCTGACAACTTTGACAAAGTTGATGGGCATAACCATTATAGCATGGTTGCCCATTACTCACAAAGACTTGTTGCTCAGGTCCTTGATATGATTGCTGGAATGGTGGTTGTTGAGATTGAACCAGCTCTGGTTGTTGGACCATTTGCTGTTGACCAATACTGGATGATTGACCAAGATGAGGAGTCACAGTACTTGTTTGAGCCTGAGTCACTCCAGATAAGGAGGCACTACCCTGAGATTGTGATTGAGCCGCTGAGACAAGAGGTTGTTGTATTACAACAGGTAGCGCTTGTACTTGCGACGCTTTCGCCATAGCAGGTGTGGTGGGAATATTCGACACAGGGTGTACTGGTTGCATTGAATATGCAACTCCTGATTGTTGAGGCAGCATTGGTACCCGACCGCTGGATGTAATTCCAGTTTGACCTGATCCTTGTTGTAAACTCTCATATGGTTGTTCTCTAGGAGGGAACAATGAAAGAGCATACTGCCCTCCACATGGTGGAAATCCAGTACTTAAAGGGTAAATTGGCCTTTGAAGACACATTGGATCAATTTGTTGAGTTTCAACATAAGAAGTACCAGATGATAATCCGGATGAAGAAATAGGAACTAACCATATTGTCGTCCCTGATTGGACTCCGGCTTGTTGTTGACAATTTTCCGGGACATATGGTATACCAGCGAACATCGTTGGAGTAGCAGCAGGAGGTTCTGCTGCTGCTGTGTCAGACGACACAGTCCTAGATGTCGAGGGTTGTTCAGACATATCTAGTCTATCCAATTGATTGCCTAGTGATTCTACAGGAACTTCCACTGGTGATGGACAAACTTCTGTTGTAGCAGGAAATAGAGTGACCCCTACTCCAAAATGAGTTGGAGTGGATACTTGCGGTTCCTCTATAATTTCTTCTATCGCAATCAGACCAGGTGGAAGAGGAAGACCGTCAGGTCCGTAAAAGATTTCCGGTGTCGAAGAAGGGGTTGTATCGACAACGACAGATGTTTGAGGAACAAAACTCTTTGGACCGCTTACCGATGGAACTGGTTCAGTTATACAAGTATTTGCCCCCAGACTACGATCAGTATTACTTTCCTTCTGTGGCGGTTGAACTTCTTCTATAGAGGCAGGGTTTCCGGAAATGTTTGGAGTAACCAGAATCTCAGATGTTGTTGGAACACTTGTTCTAACTTTTAAAGGAGATTTTGAACTGGTTCGACGAGCTCGCTTTGCCTGGACTGTTTTCGACTCCGGAGACAAAGACGGTTGACTCGCAAGCCTCCGCGAACGACGGATATTCAATTGACTTTCTTCCACGATTGTGGATTACTCGATCAACTAAAATATAAAGGGGAAAATTTGTGTTTCCGATTTGAATGAATTTTATTAGACGCTTTTAGACATAACTTTGCTTTTTCATGTTTTAAGAGTCGAGAAAAAGCTAAAGATGACTCTAGTCTCCTTCGATGTATTAACGAGCCCGAAGTGACAAATGCTCGGTTGGACATTTTTAGTTATAGAGTTTGAAAAAGGCCAAAAGAAACTGCTCTGGAAATCTAGGCAGAGGGTATGCCAAACCTTTCGCAAAACCACGGAATACGTTTTACGGTACGTGTGGTCAATCTTCGTGAATGCTGTGTTCACTGCATTGCGATCAGTAGGGCGGCCGACACGGCTTCCTAAGGATAAAGGATATATGCCTATAGGGGTCTCCCAATATATACTCGACGGTACGTGGGAGCACAAGTCCGTATTAGTGCCACCGACTCTTAGGAGGAATCACCCACCTTCTTCGAGATCGACAGTCACTACGTTTAACGACGCCAGAACACGTCTCTAGCTTAGACCTCTATATGTTTGCGTTATGTTTCAATGCGTTGTTAGGTTCATTCAGTATATTTTAAGTTGATCTTTTTAAAGTTTGCCTTTCAAGGTTCACCACGAGATGTATATGACAAATTCCTAAATGCAGCCTAAGATGAGAAGCAAGCTTTTTCAAATCTTCTTGACTGATGAAAATCTTAACTACTGAGGGAGAAGAAAGGCATATCTTTTCACACAGTTCATACAGCACAAACTAATGCACTTTCTCCTAAATCATCATGCAAACTTTTTCAAATGCAAAATGCACAATGCATGTATTTTCTTTTCCCTTTCTTAATGTTGATGTATTACAAAAAGAAAGTTGTTATTTAACTTTGATTTCGATTTAAAGCGAAAACAAACAAGCTTGTCCAAAATCAAAAGACACCTTAAGATTTACTTGTTTAATCACTAGAAATACATGAAATCAAACCATAATGACGAAAGTAAAAAGACTAATCAGCTATGGACAACAAACAAGCTAACTCTTTAGACCAGCAAAATGCCTAACGCAGGTTCAGATCTAAGAGGCCAAAGCAAGACTAGTTCACTTTCGTTATGGGAAATTGTAAATGAGGTAAGAAATACAAAAGAACAAGTACAATTTCGTTATATAACAGAGGCGGAATGATGGCAAGTAAGGTTGGTTTCAGAATAGGTACAAGACTGGTAACTGGCTGCAAAATCTATAGTGAAAAAGGCAAGAAAAAGGGAGGAAACCCCAACTGCACAAGGCAAAATTGGGCCAACGCAGGTGCTGCACAGCCAGTCTGGCTCTCAGCACAGGTAGCCCCTTCGGGACCTGCGTTGCAAAGCAGGTAGCCTGTGTACTACCTGCTTTGGAAAACGAAAGTTGCGTTTTCTCAGTTTCCGGGTCACAATTTTCTCAAAAATTCACAGTTTTTGCTCAAATCAGAAGCTATCAGTCAAGTACACACTAAGGGATGACAAGGAGGATGAAAAGCTATCACTAAGAGCTTACAAGGATCCTTGTAGATCAGCTCTTCACATCATGAACATGCTCAGAAATGAGCTAGAGTAGCTGCCCTCTACTTCGCTTTTGATATAGTCAAAAGCTTTTCGATTTGGTACTCTTTTGTTCAGGAAATGAATAGCAAAATACTACAAACAATCAAATAGATACGATCCCCAGTGGAGTCGCCAGTTTGTTGTAGGGAAAAGTATCCGATTCGGATGACCCTATCCCACTCTAAGGGTGATATTGCCTCAGCAACAACTGTAAACAAAACTACTTAAGGTTTACTTCTTTATGAAAGCAAGAGAGAATGAAGAAATGCACTAACCGTTGCCTTGAGCTTAATATTTGCTCCAATCTCTTCTCTTTGCTGCTTGCTCCTAGCTCTTTGCTCTTTTGCTGGCCCAGCTATAATGAGATCCTGCAAAATAACAAAGAAGGAAACTACAAGAAACATGCATTCATAACTGATTCAAGGATTAGCATAAATCAAATATACAATCATCACAATACATCATTGAAACAAATGCATATAGAAGAACCTCAATAGCTTTTATTAATGGAAGAAGTAAAGTTCTGAGAAGGTTACAACCATTGAAGGCCCCAATCCAGCAACACCTCCCAGCAGAAAGAATTTCTCCTCTTCACCTCCTTCAAGCAATCACCCAATAGTTCTATAGTGAAACCAACAGCATATCATTACTTTGCACAAAATTCCAGCCTCCTGAGCTCATAGGAGAGAGCTCAATATATAGATGAATTGAGAAAGGATGAGTCAGCTTGCAACTGATGTGTAGCTGCCTTATGTCCTCTCTCTCTTCAGTTGATCTTCAGTTCTTGAGTCCACTTGGAGAACCTTGCTTCCACTTGGAGAAACAGAGCCTCTGACTCATCACAAGGCGAAATCCCTGATCCAAGTGTCATTTTTGGAAGATTCCAGAGCAATGACTCAGTGTGCCACTTGTCCCATCTCACTCAGCGCAGGTGGCCTTTGTTCTACCTGCTTTGCAACGCAGGTACACCATGGAAGAGTTGAGTTTCAGCGCAGAAGCCTAGTGGAGCACCTGCTT
This sequence comes from Pinus tabuliformis, assembly GCA_031772625.1. Lineage (NCBI taxonomy): Eukaryota > Viridiplantae > Streptophyta > Pinopsida > Pinales > Pinaceae > Pinus > Pinus tabuliformis. Next base: position 1,498,856,414 of record CM062820.1, on the reverse strand, counting down.
TGATTTCAGGATTGCTTGTTTTTGAGTGTTTTCAGGTGGAGAACTGATCTGAGAGCTGTTGGTTTGCTGACCTTGTTCCTCTAGGGGTAGGAACATCATGTTTAGGGACTTTGGATCCCTTGGATTATGGATAATTCATGCCTGATGCTGCAAGGCACAAAATTGTCTATAACAAAGACATGTAAGAGAAGGCTTGAGGAAGCCTTATTCTGGATGATTACATTCATATTTATTTCCCTGGAAACCCCGAGAAGGTAGGGACACAGATCCCAATCAAGGATGTGGATATTCTACCGCTAAGGATTCTCCCTTTTACCATTGTTAGTGTAGATGGATCAAACTCATTCCACCAAGATTCTCATGCTACAATGAGCTTAGTATTGGATTCCCTTACCATAGTTTTTGACTAGTGCACAACCCTTGTAATGAACATGGAAAAACAACTTACTTCCATCAAGAATAATAATACAAATTTTTTTGGGTATGGTACTATTATTTGTAGTTTATTCTTTGAGAGATTACCAGGACTTTGACCCAAAGTGATTTCCACCATTAGCAACGCAGGAGATCCATGGATAGGTAGATGGGTTGACTTAATGAAGAGAGTAGGGGGTAGTGAGGTCCCTAGAACGACATTTGATAATGATTTTTTCCTTTGGTGGGAAGAAAAATTAATTTCCATCAAGGAATACCCCTATACAGGTATGGAATTCAGAGTGGATCCAGATCTAGTGCTTCCACATGGCATTGCATGGGGTGCCTTAGTAAAAAAAAAATAAGTTTTTTTATGTTATTTCATTTTTTGGATTTCAAAAGTATGAATTGAAATTCTTTTTGATGAGACAAAAATTCTTACAAAATTATTTGATCATGATATAAATGTGGGACCGGTAAGACTAGAGGGTCTACCTAGGAATAGGCGGTGTGGAAGAGATGTGTAGGGTTCCATTACTGAGACTGAAAGAGTTCTCCATGTTGTAGAGAGGAACTTCGAGCATCTGACTCACCAAGTACCTATGGAAGCAGTGGAGGATTTTCTAGAGGCAATGTAGAGATGCGTGGTAGGAGTACAAGGAGACTCGGTGCGGCTCTTCTGATGAGTGTCAACTTCCATCATTTTCTTTCGAGATGGACATCAATGGAAGGGCCCACATATATAGATTAGAGATGGCCCGATATTTTTGATAGAAATGATTTGGCTTAAGCCTTAATTTTGTAGGACATTTTGTCCTAATTTTGTATAATATTTTGAACATATACTTCTATCTATATACGAACAGTTTCATGATGTGACGGCTGTATATAAATATGATTTTTTATTGCTTTTTATTTTAATGTGATGAATGATTAATATGACAATATAATTCTTGATTAGCTATGGAATCATCAAATGAACTTTCCAATCGTGGAAGATGAATAAATGTTATAAAATTAAATTATCTTCGTAATAAATGCACTCTCAGAAATTAGCTACATAAATAAGGATCTTTCACACGATATATGTTGTTTAACTGAAACACCACTAGTTATGAATTCAAGTATACTACTAATGAAACAATAGCAAAATATATTGCTTCAGATAGTAACCTAACAAGAACAATATATTCAGCAACAATGTTTGAAGCATGTCCAAAATATATGCCTCTTGAAGCTAACAACTGACCAGATGGATAATAAATCACCGAAGCCACGGAAGCCAAATTATGGGTATGTCATCTAGCACCATCAAAAAACACTAGATAGATAAGATCATCCATCGATACCTGCCAAAGAAGATCGAAAATATCGATATCACTATGAAACCTATAGACATATATGCAGAAATATATACGATAACTACAAGACGAACAAAATGCTATGCAAAAGCCTATGCATAATACTTTTTAAGATAGATCCCATTCCTGGGTTCCGCCAGCTCATTTCCAACAAAATAAACCAATTCATAAGATCCTTTTTTCAAGACCTTTTTAATGATAAAAGGACCATACCACATGGGATTGAACTTGCCTGCCCCTAAGGTATGTTTGTCTTGGTCATAGAAAGGGACAACATCACCTTCGGAGAAATCCCTAGGATGCACAACCTTATCATATTGGATCTTTACTCTATTTTTATGAGTTGTATTAGTTTTGGCTACATCTCGATGCTACTGGTCAATACATTCAAAATAAACAATGCATTCGTCAAGACTGGAAGTGTCTAGAAAATGTTCTACAACTAATTTAAGAGAAGTAATTTCACATTCCACAGGGAAGATCGATTCCAAACCATAAAGTAGTTGAAAAGGAGTGAAACCCATAGCAGTCTTAACCAACATCCAGTATGCCCAAAGCGTAGGATATAACATGATATTCCAATTGGATCAAGCTTTCTTAATTGTCCTTTGTAGGATAACTTTTAGGGATTTATTCATGGCTTCCACCTGAGCATTGTCCTGAGGATAGTAAGGAGATGAGTGCTCCATTGGAGAACCTATCTAGAGAGCCAAATCAACCATCATCTTGTTCAGGAAATGACTACCATGGATAGCTAAAATCTCCTTTGGAATACCAAACCATGAAATGACTTGGTTGAATATAAACAGGGTTGTTGTTTCACCATCATTCACAAAAGTGAGCATAGCTTCGTCCCACTTAGTAAAGTAGTCAAATTCTATAATAATATAATTACGACCCTTTGTCAAAGGTGGGTTACAAGGAATAGACCGATGGTAATAAAAGGAAAGAGAAAAGTTGGATGAGTGAGCATTTTCCAAGTATAAACCTGATAAGGGTGGCATTTTTTTATCACTTCAATACAATAATTGAAAATCGAAGGCCAAAAATAACCTGCATGCAAGATTTTTTGGGTTGTAGCAAGCCCAAATAAATGACCACTAAAGGCTCCATTGTGGCAATCATTCAACAGTCACTCGACTTCTTCTAAAGTTAAGTAACATCTAAGGATGGAATAAACCTCGAGACGATATAAAGTGTCACCGATAATAACATAAATTTTAGCTAACTGACACAATTTTCTTCGCTCGTCCTTTGAAAATGTGAGGGGAAACTTCAAAGTCTAAATATATATTACAATATCTCCATACCAAGGATCTTGTCAAGAAATAAGGAAAATATTTACATAAGGGAATGATTCCTCATAAACCATTTCTTATCTACAAGGCAACTCTGAGATTAATTTCTCAAATACTAAAGATTTCTTATATTTGGCTAATAGTAACTCGAGATTAAATTATTGTAAAATAAAAATCCATCTCTTACATTGTCCCCCAATCACTTGCCTACTAAGAACAAAATGAAATGGGTTGAAAATTGCTAAGACAAAAGTTTTTCTAAGCATAATATAGTGTTGAATTCGCTGGACAACATGAACAGCTGCCAAAGATAATTTATCTATAGGAGAGTATTGTAATCTAGGACCTATAAAGCCTCAACTCAAATAATAAATCATGTTCTCATGGAGAGCATCATATTCGTGAACCAGAACCATACCAATGGTTGATTCTGCCACATCGAGATATAAGAGGAAATCCCTGCTATAATAAAGTGGACTTAGTAAAGGAGCAGAGGTCAATGCTTTCTTCAAATCATCGAATGAGTGCTGAGAAAAAACATCCCATAGAAATGGAACTCCTTTCTTTAGCAATCTCATAGATCCATTTGTGATCTCAACATAATTGATGATAAATCTCATCAAGAAATTGGGTTTTCCTTGGAGACTTTGAATTTTATGGATGGTAGATGGGGGAGGAAATTCAAGTATTTCCTCAACCTTGAATGGATTTTCAGAAATCCCTTCATTAGATACTATGAATCCCAATAACCAATTGGGCGTGAAAGAGAAAACACATTTGTTCGTATTCAACTAGATTTTATAATGTACAACATCACTCAAAAATAAATCAAATATGATGAGGATGATCAATTATCTTTCGAGAATGAGAAACTAAGTCATCCAAATAAGCGTTAATGATATGATTGATATCGTGAAAAGCATAGGAAATGGCCCACTAAAAATTCGCTCCAACATTTTTAAGGCCAAAAGGTATATTTTTGTATGCAAAGGTACCCGAGGGGCAGATAAAAGTTGTCTTATGCTGATCTTCAGGATGGATAGTAATTTTATTATAACCTGAGAAACCATCCATGAAGGATAAAATCTCATTTCCCATAGATTCATCGATAATATGGTCAATAAAAGGTGTGGGGAAATTATCTTTTGGACAAGCCTTATTTAAATCCCTAAAGTCTATGCATACACAAATCGTTCCTTCTTTTTTATCAACTGAGATTGGATTTAGAGCCCACTCAGTCAACAGAATGAGGTATATGAACCTTGACTTAAGCAGCTTCGCAACCTTGGCTTTGATAGTTGCCACTTTCCTAATGTTTACCGACAGAGGCTTTTACCATATAGGCTTCAGATTCACGTAAGTCTTCATCTCATGCTCGACTATTGATGGATCAATTCTAGGAATTTCCTCATAAGACCAAGAAAACACATCACACAACTCTTCAAAAATATTAGTATAAATTTGAATTTCTTCATGGGGGCACTCAACTCCGACGAAAACATTCGATATTATATTGGGATTCTTGTAGATGTTCATTGGAACTATTTTCGAAATAAAAGACATGTTACCTTCGGCAAAAATTTGTGTTGGAGCCAAATGGTCCAAAATTGTGTGAACACCACCAATTGATGAAGGGCTAGACAAACCTAATTCTACTTCATGCAAGTCTGGGAGAAAATATGTCCGATGATGAAAATCATCACATGGTATTTCTATACCCATCATTACTTCTATGATTTCTTCCTCAGATGGTTGAACAGTATCAAGGTAGTTCATACAAGAAGTAGAGTCAAGAGTCCAAGCCAAAGCCACATCTCCATCCAAAACCTCCATTGAAAGAGTAGGATTGAAATCTGCAATATTAACTATTAATTGGTAAGCAATTTTAGCTATAGACATGGGATATGCCATCCCACCCACTTTCCCTTCTTCTAATGTGGTTGTAGAAGAGGGTAAGGGATAAGGATCTAAAAAATAATGAGCTCTAAAGAAATCTATTTGACAAGGGGCCTTGCATGATGAAATTGAATTTATTCGAGAAATAGGAGAAGGAAGATCAAAAGTATCCATCAACGAGGAATACATTCCAACTCCTAAATTCTCAATAGGATGATTAAAATTCTTCAACAAGGGAATGGTAGAATCAAAGGATGCATTGGATTATTTCAGAAAATAATCCATCTGATCAACAATAATAATTCTCCCTCCATAGTAAAAGCACAGGATCCGAAATAATTATGATACAATGGCATCCATTTAGTAAATAAAATTTCATGAAAATGGAATATTATAATCCAAATTCACATCGACTATTTCCACCTCGATATTGACCACCTTACCCCCAACATAGATGGGAAAGGCTAGAATAACTCCATGTGTCCTATAAGAATGACCATCAAATGCAGTTAAGACAGTAGGTGAAGGAACAACTTCAGGAGATCTGATAGCTTTCCAACATGAAATCGACATGACACATGTGGAAGCTCCCTCATCAACTATGGTTTGAAAGATATTTCTCTTTCAATATGTAGATTTAATCTAGAAATCCATGTGATGAGATAGTCTCTTCTTAATATTTGACATGTCAAATGTAACAATAAGAGAGTTTTTCAGATCTATTGCCCTGATCGTAGTGAGCATCACACTCCTTTTTGATGGACACGACTAGAGTACCTCTAACACAGAGATCACACAAGGACTTTGAGCCAGATATTCAACAATGGAGTAGTTCTAGGTAGCCTTGGCATTAGGGTTGATCATCGAACATTTGGTAGAGCCTTTCGGCATCCAAGGTATAGGCTCAACTGTGGGCCTCTCAATATGGTGCGACTCTCGAACATCGGGAATTCCTTAGCGTTAGAGGAATCCTGTTCGCCATAATCATGTCATCTTGTAGAAACATCAACATGAGAACTCATAATGTATCTATTCAATGGATTTTTCCCTTCCCAGTTTCCCCCTGTGGGGGTTCCAGTATTAGCATTTGCACAAGAAAAGATTTGTTTTCCTTGGGGAAAAGGGTTAGTTAGAATATCTTGGGAGCTAGAAGAACCTTGCTACACTAACAAACATTGAGCATCTTGAATCTTAGGGAAAAGATGAGTTAAATGGTCTCCATTGCATAATTTACAAGGAAACTTAACTTTCTTTTTTTACTCCATTTTACCCTCCCCAACATTATTACTGGATTTGTTCGCATTTCCCTTCCCATCCTTATCTTTATTCTTACCACGTAGCTTTTTCTTCCCATCAGATTGTTGATTTCCTTTGGGGTTAGAATATTGGACAACATTAATAGTTAAAGGTTGAGAAGGAATAGGCACTGACAGTGATGGCTAAATCGAAGAAGCAATTTGTAATGACATTGCAATTGACTTAATAGGTTAGTCGTCCTTTATCAATTGATTTGACTATCCCGTTAGCATGGGGTCCTGGCTTGGGTTTGGTTAAAGCGATCTTGGATCGAGGAGAATCATGAAAAATATTCTCAAGAATCCCAGACTGAGAATATATAAGTTCTAACTCCTGGGCTCTAAATATAGCTTGTTCTTTGGTGAATACCCTGGAGAGAGATACATCCTTAGAAATTTCTGGTTGTAGATATTTTAAAAACCATTCGAGAAGGAATTCATTAGGAATATAGTGTTTGATGAGCCTCTTCCTTCTTCACCATTCATGAATATGGTCAGAAATATGAGTTGCCTTATCGTGTTGGAAACTATCCAATAGCTCAGTTCTAGCATCATATCGAATGGGAAACTAAAAATGGTTCAAAAGAATAGTAGCCAATTAACCAAATGAAGAAAAGGTACCCCCACTAAGCTCTATATACCACTTAGCAACATTTCCAATTAAGGTGCATTGGAACAATCTCAACCTGATTGAATCATCATTTAGGGAGTTAGATGAACACCATAAATGGAATATTGTTGCAAGGTCAGATGGATCCTTTGCCAAAGATTCCTTCGAATTTTGTTATATCTTATGGAAGCTTGGTGCTAACTGGAGGCCAAGCCGGATTATATCGGATCCAATCATTTGTGAATTTTAAGAGATATGGAAAATTTAGGGTTTCCAAGAATGGTAAGCATGGATGACCTTAAGAATTCCACCCACCATAAGTAGGATTCCCAACATTTTGAAAATAATATCTTGGACTTGTAGAGGCACCAAGTTGGCTAGCATTGTTTGTTGAAAAAACAAAACTGTAAGGAAATCCTTGTGGTCAAGAAAAATTCTGAGTTTGACCACCTGCCGCCGAAAGGTTACCATAACTAAAAAAATTCCCCGCAAGCAAAGTATTAAAAGGAGAGGAGAGCCCTTGGAAAGGGTTCCATGCATTGGCAAAGGTAGAGTAACCATAAAAGGTACTTATGGAGGAGTAAGGCATGTTCCCTTCTTGACCAAAAAAAAACTAATTCCAAACTCCTAAACCACTAAAAGTAGGGTTAGTCCATCCTTGAAAAGGAGATTATAACCTTGACCTTGAGTGAAGAAAGGGAGTGATCCTACAGAAGGGCTAGAATGAGGTATATGACCACTTGCAAAAGGAAAACCTTACAAAGAGGCTCAACTGCTAGCCATAGAGGTCATAGTTGTGGTAGCAATGGATGAGATGTTTAGAGGAACTAAGGGAATTACACTAGAAGGCATACCAAAGGGGAAGGAACCAGATTGGGAAGAAAAATATGCGGTGCCCCAACTCGAACATGGAATCGAGGTAGAGCCAAATATTGCAGTACTAGGAGTGATAGTAGATATAGAAATAGTACCTCCTCCTTGAACATAAAGAGAAGTATGCAAACTAGTAGAACTCATAGCCAGGTTCTTTATCCCAAGAGTGGTCGTCGAAGGAAAACTATGATAAAGACCATGGCTTGCTAGCCTGTGAATCGGGGTCCCAATGTATAATAGAACATCTAGATAATTGGGAGGAAGACGTGAAGAAGGAGTTACAGGGGACTGGAAGAGAGCCCTAGAAAGGACTCGAGCATTCCTCTCCAAATCATGACTTACACTAGGTCCACCCTGTGAAACTATAGCCTGAAGCGGAGGAGCAAAGAGGACTCATTGAAATATCCCTAAAGATACAATCAATTAAGCATCTTCTAAGTATTTTCGCTCTGGGTGATTAGGACTGAATACCAAAATACAAGAAAGTGAAGTAATGGACCTTTTCGAAGATAATTTGGTATAATTATGACCCAAGCCTACCAGCGAAGTAACTGAAACAGTTACGCTCACCCGCAGACAAAAGCCATTGTCAGTGCGAGTACTAGAGCTTCACAAGAACACCCTCCGGAAGCGCTGATGACAGTGATACAATGTCTGCCTTAGGTACCATGGGTATTCCCTCCCACAGTCACCTATGTTTTCCCTAGGAATGGCAACCAAGGTTACCCTTTTGTATCGGAAGCTGGGCAGAATAGTAATAGGTTAGGATCCAACAAGTAGGAGAGGGGATATCTCTCTTCCCAACCTTCACTCGCCCTCATGCTTAACTCCCAGAAGAGAAGAGCCTTCCCGGAAAACTTAATGACTTCGGATTTCTCTCTTTTAATCAACTTCTATGTTTAAATTTAGAGTGGCCTTAGAGAGTTAACTCTGCACACACCTATTCCAAGGCCATATATGACCTATACTAGTTGATGTAGCTATGAAAAATAAAAAATTCTAGTTCATTTTAGTTTTAGCACTTGATTTTAATTTTTTTTCTTAAGTCAAGGATAATTAGAAGTGAAACTGATGATGTTATTCAATGCAAGAATAAATTAATAGAAAACCTGGCTACACATGCGAAACTCCTTTTTCTTCGACGAAAGAGATTTCTACAATGTTCTATGAACAAACTATGAAAAACAAAATTTCCCTTTTATTTTTCAAAACACATGCTCACACACTCAAAATCTACTAAAAAACTAATGATGCTTACAATGCAACTACTGTAATGAAAACTAAAAAATCTTAATGCAGAATTCTAAGGATTTCTCTTAAAACAAGCAAATATGTTTCTCATAGAGATCAAGAGGCCAAAACTTGACAAAAGGGAGGAATAAATTCAATCAAAAAGTTTTCCCCAAAATTAATCAAATAAAACATAATTAAAAGGCTTCACACTTGCTAAAAATGATAATAATACCAAAATGAAAACCAAAAAGAAAAAGAAAGGCAACAAAAAGATGTTTTTGCATTTTTTCTTTTTAAGGGCTCAAAGAGTTGTTGAGAAAACAAAAACTACTAATGACTCCAAGGTCAATATTCAAGCATAAAGAACCTCAAATTTCACAAGCCATAGGAATCATTAACATGACAAGACTTAAAGTAAAAGGAGGTTGAAAACTCAAATAAACTGATCTGAATAATAACATACAATAGCAAACAAGAAAGATTTCAAGAAGACCAAGAAAAATTTTCAAGGTTGCAAGGACCTTCTCAAAAACCAAGAAAAAACCAAAAATATTAACTTTCAGGAAAGCAAGGAAAAGAAATGTAAAATTTGGGCTATAAGTGAATTGAGGCGAATTCCCTATTCCAAAATCTCACAACAACCAATAACATCACTGAGAAGCCTTAAAATCAAACATAAAAACTAACACTTCGCCAAAATGAAAACCTTACATGGACTAGGTTTTCCCACAAAAGGAGATAGGAAACTCAAAATATGCAAGAAGCAAGACTCTCCCAGACAATCAATTACTAAATAAAAGAAATAAAAATCAGGCATAACCCTTTACTAGACTCTGAATTTGAAAAATTCATTCACAACCAAGCATACCTGATAATGCAGTGACATGCCTATGTTTATACATGACTGTACTCAACGAATCACATGTATAGGCGTGTTTATTTGGAAAAAAACACGTGTGTATGTGACCGTGTGAAATAAACACCGCATATACAAAAGGCAACAAAGAAAAAATAAAAATTCAGGTGTGATCGAGAAGATCAAATGTTCTTCCCAGATTGGAAACAAATGAAAGATACTGGAAAAACCAAGAAACAAAACAAGGAGGCCCATATCAAGAGAGAAACAACCTAATCAATGAAATACAATATTTTATTCCTAAGCAAAGTCACCAATTCTACTACAGGATAAAAAACCCTGGGGTCAGGGTTGAGAACCCCAAGAGATCGAAGGGCATACACCAACAACAAGAAAACAAAAAAGCAGTCCTAATGCTTAAACTACTAAAGTGGGATGAGGAGATAGTATGCATAGGCCCTACATTTGAGGATGTTCTTGTAGGGTCCAAACGCTCTACTTCCTCCAATGCTTCAAAACCTGTAACTCATTCCAGAAAAGCATATATACTAGCAGTAGTTCAAAGCATGTTCAAGATATGAATGTTAGATCATATAAAAATATAGATATAAAACATGAGATCATACATAATTAGATCATAACATGAGTTAAAGCATAAATATCATCACATCAAGAACAAGAGAGAGCCTCTTTAATGATTTTTGCAAAGATTGTGGAAGAATACAACCTCATTCAACCATGGATCCAAGTGAAACCTTCCTCCGGATCCATCCATGATCAAGGTTGATGTTGCTGGCCACCCACCTATCCCACTTGGACCCCCACAACTCTCTTTCACTTTTTTGCTTTTCTTAATTGTAGCACAATCTACTATTTTTAGCATTTTTTTGAGTCCAGAATAGCAGAGCCGTTTTGAGGCCCTAAACTACATTTTTTGGGAAAACTAGGACCAGCATCGGTCACTGACCGATGCTGGCCACTCAAAAGTTGTAGTTCTCGTATAAGTATTTTTAACAAGGTATTGAGCATGTCAAACAGATATCCTATGACAAAGTTATGACCCGGGAAGTTGATGTACCAATTTGCACAAATGGGGCCCATAGTTTAGCGCTTCATCTTCTAGGGTTAGGTTTTTCGATGTTTAGGGTTTTCCATTATTTCTCAACAATAAATAGGCCTTTGAGCCTCATTGTAACATAGTTCAGAGCCATGTATCCACCACATCACTTCTCAGAGATAAGATACCATCGCCCTAGCTAGTTTATTTCCATTTCTATTTGTAAGCGTATTTTAGTATTTTACATTAATGAAATGAAGTACTATTTCTCCTACATCTCTATATTTATGTTTAGCTCTGTACTTTATTATGTTCGTGCATAAATTTAGATTAGTGGTATCAGAACGGTCTGCTCTTTCTCTGCTTTTCATTAAATGTCCCCAACGAGGTCGTGATATAAGGAGTTAGGGCTTGAACTAGTCGAACCTTTGCAGGACTAGCCTTGCAAATCCTGACAGGCTCACATGGTAGATGAAAAGAAAGATGACGGACAAGAGATCCTATCAAAGTCTTGCTTGAACAGGCCCTTGAGTGACAAAGGAACATGATGATGGACAACTTTTCCTAGATCCTTTAATGGCTACCTAGGGGTGACACATCTAATAGCTACTCTAGAAATGCCACACCCTTTAATGTACAAGTTAACTTTGAAATACCTATATTCGAGGGTCAGATAGATGCATATGTCATAGGTAAATGGTTAAATCTACTAGAAGGGTGTTTTTATGTTCATTATTTTTCTGGTCAGGAAAAGATTACTTTCTCTCTTCTCAAAGAAGTCCCCACGTCAAGAACTGGTGGGAAACCTACTCCGAGCCGAAGGATGAAAGTACACCCTCACTATTTTCAGCCACACCCACTTGGAATTCATTCCAAGATTCCATTAAGGAGTAGTACTACCCTATTGGAAGCTATGAGCATAATTACATAAAGTCGACTAGGCTGCAACAGCGAAGGGACCAAGACATGCCAGAGTTTACCAATATTTTTCATATCCTTCACACAAAGTTGGGTATCAAGAATTCTGAGCAGCATTTGGTACTTAAATACCGTGGTTCCCTAAATAGGTACGTCTGATATGGAGTTCCTTGACATCTCCTTGCTCAGAATGGCGTACCGATACGTTGCCATGATCAAGAAGAATTTTAAACAGAAGGAACGAGACTTTGGATCTATGAATCCAAAGCAAGGGAAAGGATTCCCAAAATAGCAAAGCCAAGATGGTGTGACCCAGGACAACTCATCGAAGCCAAAAGAAAAGAACAACACCATGAAGTCAAAGGACACAAGAAAGTGCTGTGAGTTCCATAAGAGTCCTTATCACAAAACAAGTGAGGCTTCAGAATCAAATGCATGCTCCAACCTTGAGTCAGAACCCGATGAGAGGAATGACAAAGGGAGGCAGATCGTTGATGTGAGCCTAACACCATTGTTTCCACTATGAAGATCTATAACAATGAGGTCGAAGATCTAGAGGAGGGAGAGTGTCTTTTGCACTCACAAATGTCGGTGAAGGGTCCACCACTGCAATTCATTATTGACAGTGTTAGACAAAATAACCTCATTTGAACAGAGGTTGTGAAGCGGTTGGGCCTACCAACTACACCACACCCACAGTTGTATAGTATCAGGTGGCTTCACCAAGGACGAGATCTTCGAGTACGCCAGCAGTGCCACATTCCCTAGAGCATCAAGCCCTTCAGAGATGAGGTATTGTGTGATGTTTTTCCTCTTGATGTTTATGATATATTATTACACCAACCATACTTGTGGAAGTGACATGTTCTTAATGAGTCGAGGTCTCATGCTGTTATTATTTCTTTTGGTAATACATTATACAGGATACCCGAGGTAGCCCCACCTATCGCCACATCTTTGATCTCTGCCAAGAAGTGTAGTAAGATCATCTCCTAGACTAGGAATTTTATTTTCCTTCTGGTTCACTCTCAAAGTAAGTAGAAGATCATAGCCACATTCATGGCCCTTGGGAAGGGTTCATCCGCGCAGCAGAAACAGGTGGATACAAATATGAAAGAATACAGGGACATCTTCTCCTCACCCAAAGGGGTATCATTGCACTATCAGGTCAAGCATTCGTTCAATCTGTCTACTCGAGCACCTCTACCCAAGAGGCTGCTATATCACCACTCCATTATGAAAAATTCCAAGAAGAAACAACGACATGATCAACATTGGGTGCCACACATGTTTCATATGGGCGACAAAGGTTGGTTGCATTTGCAAAAAGAACGCCTTACCAGAGCCCATCGGTAGCTTAGACCACTCTGATATGGTCCTTATAACATTACCAAGGTTGTGGGAAATAATTATTTAGAGCACAACATTTGCCCATTCATTAGCTTGCACCGACCATGCTTCCCACCATTACTAGACACATTAGAGATTGCAAAACAACTCACTAGGGACCAAGTTTAGCAGAAGTTTCCCCATCTCATGGAAGCACTCAACACAATGGGGACCACTTATTCCTAATGGGGGAGGAATGATCGAGGTGGATGTTGGTTTCCACCCACCTATCCCACTTGGATCCCCACAACTGTCTCTTTTAGTTTTTCAATTTCCTTAATTATAACACAATTTACTATTTTTAGTATTTTTTGTGGATCCATAACTTCCAGAGTTGTTTTGAGACCCTTAGCAACGTTTTTTAGGAAATTTGGGACCAACATGGGCCGTGAACTAAAGTTGGTCACTCCAAAGTTGTATTCCTCAGGTAGATCTTTATAACAAGGTGTTGTGCATGTGAAACAAAGATCGTATGCCAAAGTTACAACCCTGAGAAGTTGATGTACCAATTTAAATGAGGCCCATAGTTTCGGGCTTCATGTCTTAGGGTTATGTTTTTGGATGTTTTAGATTTTCCATTGTTTCTCAACAATAAATAGGCCTTTGAGCCTCATTGTAACATAGTTCAGACGCATTTAGCTGCCACATCTCTTCTTAGAGACAAGCTACCATTGCCCTAGCTAGTTTATTTCCATTTCTATTTGTAAGCATATTTCAGTATTTTACATTAATGAGATAAAGTAATATTTCTACTGCATCTTTGTATTTATCTTTATTTCTGTACTTTATTGCATTCTTGCATAAATTCGGAACAATCCATCCCAAGCGTCATCAATCCTCATTCAAATGTATACATATAGATGCCATATAAATGAGATGGACATCTCTATGAGGAAACATGGGTTTCCTATTGTTGGGAGTGCAAGAGGCACAAGGAGAAATAATAATTGATCAGGGTTCTTTCCCCTGAGGTCTGCCCATGAGGTGTATTTATATCACCCCAAAATAGTTGTTTCAGTTCGGATAAAATTAAGCCATGGGCTCCTGTAGGTGGGATTCCAATGTTGCCCCTATATCCCACCCATAAAATGGGGATTTTGTATTTTTTAATATCTCAAATTATATAAGCGGGTCGGGTATAGGTGAACCCATGTGTGCACGTCCTTTTTGAAGGGCAGAGTCATGTATGGAATTTAAAATAATTTTTTTTACTAAAAGGACCAAGGCTGAAGGGAAAGGATTTCCCAAGGCCATGACTCAGAGCATCAAATATACAAGGGTGATAAATGATGCTATAACACTTAACAACGGTATGTTATTTTTCATTTAAAATAGGATGCACATGTTTTTGTTAGTGCTAACATTGAGTACCTAAATGATGGACTTTCCCTATAGAAAGTTGTAGAATTGTTGAGAACACATTATTTTATAACCCTAATTTTATATGTACTTTAAATTATGAAATTCATTATATCCTTCAAAATTATAGGCCTTCTCCCAATTCTAAGTAGAAGGATCTTAACATTATAAAAAACTACTTAGTCTTTTAGATTGTAGATATCGATCTATAGTAGTGCATATACAATTTTTCTTAGATGGGTAAGTTAAAAGAATTTATAGTAGAAACAATATGTATGAATTTTAAGATTATGACATATGTTGAGGAAAGAATATATTAATTTTTTTAGATAATATTAACTTAAAAAAAAATTATATATTGAATATACATAGTCAATTCGAAATGTTTCTATAATTCATGGATAATGGATTTGTCTAGCCAATACAAAAAAATAAAATAAAAAAATAGATATTGACATGTATTCTAAAAAATGGAGGCTTTCATATATTTGTGGCTAAAACCAATAGTTTTTAATTTTAAACCTATGTTCAGGGAAGCTAACTTAGAAAATTCATATGTTAAAGTTTTACTCTCCCACACAAAAGAATGAATTTAAGAGGACTATGGAACATGCATGTGCTTACAAAATCTATATGTTGTAAAGGAACGTGCACACACCTTCATAGTAGGGGAAGCGACTGTTAGGGAAAGAGAGATGAAGGAGTAGAGAGGGCGTAGGCAGTATGGATGGGGAGGTAGAATGGTGGACAGAGAGTGGAAGTGGGGAAGTGTGAGAGGGGAAAGGGGAGAGTCATAGTTATCAAGTGGGGTGGAGAGAGTAAGGGGGTAGAGAGAGGGGGATAAGAAGAAAGCGAGATAAAGAAAGAAATATGGAGAGATAGTATGGAAGTGAGGGATGATGAGAGAGGGTGATAGTTGTAGAGTGGGGGTGATAGAGGAAGAGTTTGAATGAGAATTTGAGAGAGATAAATACTTAGAAGGAGAGAGTATTGGGAGACAGAGGGGGAGAGAGATAGGGGAGAGAGGGACATAGAGTGAAATAGAAAGGGAGAGGGATCAATTCAAGGAGAGAGTAAGAGAGAGTGGGAGAGAGGGAAAAAGTGATATATAATAAAAAGTGGGTGAGAGAAAGAGAGAGAGGTGAATAAAGATATTGAAAGAGATAGGGAGGAACGAGAAGTGGATAAAGAGAGAGAGATCGAGATGGAGGGAGAGTCAGAGGAAGTTAATGATAGTGAAGGAGTGTGGGGATGAGAGAGGAGGGCTATGGGGAGTAGGATAGAGGAGGGCTATGAGAGAGAGGGGGGGGGATAGGGAGTAAGTGGTAGTAGATGGAAGTGGCTGAGAGATAGAGAAAGGGGGGAGGGATGGCTGAGTGATAGAGAAAGTGGGGAGGGTAGGATAGAGAAGTGAGGGGGGAGATATCAAGAAATATGAGTGATAAGGAGAGAGAGAATGATAGCTATTGATGAAGTTAGAGAGAGGGGGGGTGGTATAGTGAGGAAAGAGATAGAGAAAGGGGGGTGGGTGGAGGAAGGGGGATGGAGGGAGAAAGAGAGAAAGGAGGTAGAGGTAGTAAGATATGGGTGGAGAGTGGGAGGAGGGGATAATACAAGGGAGAGTGGGGGAGAAAGAAAGAGGGGTGAAGGAGAATGGAGAATATGGAGAGATACTTTTCGAGGGAGATAAACAGGAAGAGAGGAAGGGAGGGAGGGTAAGGGAAAGATTTAAAGAGATTAGGGAGTTGTGGTGATAGATGTAAATTGACCTCCGTCTAGTTGAAGGAATTGAGCCTAGAGGAGAGGCCTAATTAGACTCTCCCCTTTCTAGCATAATTGAATCATCCATATTATATCAACAAATAACCAATTTTAATGATATTTTATGATAATATGGAATGTCAGTTAACCACAAAATCCATAAAAACATTATCCTATCAATTATAGAATAGAGGAACTATAATTTAGAAAATATGACTAGATAAGATCCACTAAATGAAAATGTAAGAATTTATTTGAATTGCAAAAAGAGGAATTTTTTTATTCTACATTAATAAAAATAGATGAAAAAATGTGGTATTTAGATAATAAAGAAATACACAATCAATATAACATTTTAAGGAATATGTGCATGTACATATTATTCCATCAACACATGAAATCTTATTACATTAGTCCATTGAATTCATAGTTTTCAATAATCCTTAACTCAAGCATTGATGTCAATCAACTAGGAAACGAAAGGGATAGAACTATTTTATATCCTACAAAATAAATTATTCCCCATATAATAGTAAAAAACAAGGAAATTATCTTAAGTAATGAAGATTAACTAGTTAAGTTATGAATAAGAAAACAAAGAGAATCTAAGCTATAGAAGAAAACCCTTCTATTCCCAAAATATTTCACGATATAGATGGAATTTCTTAGAAAGTATTAGGAATTGATTAGAAATGGTTTGTACAATAATATTAATATCCATTGACTACAAAAAAATTCAGCCATTTTCCCCTGGGGTCATGACTAATATTTATAGGATTACAAATAAATTTCCTTATCCATTCATAAATACTAAGTGATAAGAAAACATAAACATACAATTAGATTCCTTTCTAACACTGAAGAGTAAATAAGGATGGTTCAAGTTTTTTGGGTTTCCCATTCACTATGAAATTAATTGTTCAGATTTATGCACATGTGGAGCATTTTATCCAATGCTAGATTTCATTTTGTTATGGCTTAGATGATAGCCTCTATTTCCTTTTCAAAAAATATCCATCCAAAGGCCAAATGGAGAACCACTTAAGAACAGAATGTGAGGTATTGTAGGATTGATTCCCTCTCGAGACGTTTTAAATGTTAGAAATATCTAACATTTTCATTCAATGTTTCATTGCACTCCTTTAAGGAATTTTGACCATAGGTCAGATCCAATGCAATTAAGATAGCCACATAAATTATAGAAGTGATATGTTGGATTCCTTCCCATAACTTGGAGTGCTTCTTATTGAGGGTATTTAAGCTTGAGTGTAGACTGGGTGAAGCTTCCCTCCATTCATTAATCAAGGTTTATAATTTCATCACCTCTCTTTATTTAAGCATTGAAATTCCCAATGGATTAAAATCAAATACTCTTGGGTATTATTTAGTTTCATCTATGATTTATTGTACTTCATGATTTTCATCCTTTTGTGATGTATTTTTCCATGACAACTCTACCATCTATTCATTCTGAAGATGAACATTAGGAATGTGAATGAAATGATTCTCTTTATATCCCCTCAAGTTATGAAGCAAGGAAAATGGTGGTAGTTGGAATTCCTTGAGTCTTCTTCATTAAGTCTCGTACAAATCTAGCCATTCCTTAACTATGGATAGGTATTGCTATTGTTCGCTAATAACCTATTGTAATTTCTTGTTGATAACATCCTCCTGTTTCTTCACCAACTATGTTATTTCCCCTATAAGGGTTAACTTGATACATTGTTACATCATAAAGAAGATAATTTTTTTTTTGCACTCTTAGTTAAAATCAATTGACTATTTCTTTAGATCCTTAGGTTGTGAGGAATCCACCTATTAGTGTACTCAAAGAATAGTATTGAATTCACCTCGAGGTTTGTTCCATGTTTGTAATTCACTTTGTTCCAATTTGAAGAGCACTTCAACCTTTTCTTGACTAATGAACTCAACACCCTTTCGTTGGAATTCATGTTTGTTTTCTCCTCTACCCCTCCTCCACCATTTTCTGATCCATCTCTTCTTTATTGTTCCTTCTGTATTCTTTGGTTATTTTGTTCTTGAGATCCTTCATTATTTTCTGTTTATATTCAATTTTATGTTCCTATTGTACTACTAGTACATGTGTCATAGCTAAAGCTACCCCCCCCACCCCGCCCCCCTTTTAATTAGTCACTTTGAATCATATATTTCCTCGAGGCCCCTTTATTCCTCTCTAACCTCATGATATTGATACCCCACCTATTTTATTCATCATCTAACTTTTGTTTCTCAACTTATTCATCATTTTATTGCTATAATTCCTGTCCTCCAAGAGTTTGAATCATCCTCTCCTAGACCTGGTTGTAAAATTGGGCTTATTTGTAGCACAAATATTCTTCTGAATTTAACTTGAGGATCTGGTATTCCTTCTTCACTATATATTCAAATTGTACCTTCATAACATATCTTTAAAAATTTGTACTTCTTCAACATGATATGAGTCTTTTTTAGCATGCTAATGATTTTGTAGCATGTAAGATCTAAGATCAGTTAAATAGGATGACTAGGAACATTTTTTACTATTGTGGAGGAAGGAATTAATGTTATCCATTATAGTATGATAGATGATTTCCTAAAACATGACTAGATCCAATATGAAATATGAAAGTAGACGGGGAACCTCAAGGACCTTGTAAATGCAAATAAAAACTTCATCCTCCTTTGCAAACTAGTGACCAATGGGATCATTTATTTTTTGAGCTTCTTATGAGATTTAAGGACCACACTTCTTGAATAGGAATTGGTAAAACAAGGCCATAAATATGTCACATGCTCCAACAAAATGGAAACAAAATTTATCAACCCGTAGACAACTACAATATATTTATACTGGGACTTTGGACTTTTTCATCTCGATATAATGAGTGGAAGTGTGCACCCGACACATATGTAAACAAACAACTCAGTTGACATGTCGAAAGTGTTAACTTGTGTGAGTTTCCCTCTGAGATATTGGATAATTTATCTACCAATATGTTTAGATTGGATATTTTCTCAATTCAGTACAATGCCTTTTTCCATGGTATGATAAATTAATAGTTCCCATTCCAGATTCATCTAAGTAGCATTGCTTTCCTCATAGAGTCAATTAATCAGTTCTATAATCACTCTCTAAGTTAATTATAATTGAATGATTGGATAGACTACGTACCTCTTTGTGATTTTCCTTATATCACACAACCATTCCTTAAATACCTGCCTAAGATCAAAATATTGCTTGGTGTAGACATGGAGTAATGATTTATCAAGCTATTGTTGCAGTTGTTGCAATTTCTTTATCAAAATTTTGTTCAACATGTCTGTATAGAACATGGACAAGCATAGAGACTTGGTGAGAATGATAATATTCACTTTGTATTTCATTTTGTGCAAAAAATGTGTAATTTTATACAAAATCAACTATCCACAAAATGTTCCCTGGAGGAAAAATTTCATAGGATTTTTTGAATTTCGGGTCTTGCCATCAATCTCTATGAGAATGCTTGGTGTATTTATAAATTTATGTCCCAAACTACTTCAAAAACTCTATCACAAAAATTTCTTCATCTTGTAAATAAATCCTTCTAGAACTTGTACTATTACTTGAACCAATCAATGTATGGATATATTCGTATCTCTTCAATTTGACTTTAATGTTGGATAGTGATTGATCATTCATATCAATAGGATATTTGTGTTGAAACAAAGTCAAATTTCCATAATGATCACATCTTTTACCACCAATGCATTTCTTTTGGTAAAAAAATTCATGATTGTTTCTTCCACATAGAATTTCAGATACAAAATCATGGATAGTGAAAGGAGGAGATGATTTTTTCCAAAATGTTTTACCAAAATTGAGGAAGGTTTCATAACATAATTGAAATTCCACATGATTAAGACAACAACAAGTTTCACGTATAGTGATATGTTTAACATACCATGATTTTTGTTACACAAAAGTATTGGTTGAGACATTAATTCCACAATTCTCTTCTATCAAATCATTGAAGAACTCTATATGAGTGGTGTCCAAGGTATGTTTTTCATGTTCTTCATACTGATTTCATGTTATTCTTCATCACATCACATCCCTTACTTTTGGTGAAACACGTGAATTTTCCATCAAATATTCATATATTATTATGTTAACATCTTCTCCAAGTCTATATTTGTATGGTTGCCTACAAATAACTGTCCAACAAGTAAGCTCATCATTTGTATCTATTTGCAATCGAAATTTTCTATGCTTCAGTAATGTTTTGCGTGAGGTCCCTAATGGTTTTTCCATAATTCCTTTTCCATAGATTTTACCAAATGATATTATTTAGTACTTGATGAAAAAACTGCCATTTGTATTTCTCTAGGTGCATCTGGATCACTTTTCTTTATAGATCTTATAATTGAGTTGAGAGAACTATTTATATTAAGAATCACATTTTCCTTCACCGTTTTATGTTTCATTGATTTCTGAATGCCCAATATTATTATAGCTTCTTTTAATTTCTTTGTTGTTAAGATACCACTCAAAATTTGAGCTTGAATTATCATATTTTCACCTTTGAAGAAATTATCAACAATGAGCTTAACATGGTATCATATAACATAGTAAAATTTTATCTCCATATGTGCTAGTGTCAACATTTTCTAACATCTCATCGTCAACGGTGATTTCATCTGTGTTGAGAAATGGCAATAAGAAATTCTAGTTTAATTTATCCTTGAATTAAACTCAGAAATAAAATCGAATTCTATTCTCATAGCAACTTGTAAATACTTAATTAAGTTTAATTAACTTAACTAGCCTAGGAATTTTGAGTTATAAGTCTTTCTGAAGTAATGTATATGTTCTCCATAACTTCTATGGGTCCAAGATGAGTTTAATTGTCAGTTGTAATTAGATAACTCGGTTTACTAAGTTATGTTCAGCTAAATTAATTCCTAACTATTTGTGGAACTAATAGAGAGTTAACAGTTAGTTGGTGCACTAGTGCATCCACACGTGTCATTCAAGTGAACTGAAAATTCCCTCATCAGAAACTCATGCATGTCAATTTTGAGAAAGAACCAGTTGAGACTAGAGTGCAGGGACATTGTATTATCAGTTGTATGATTTGCTAAGTTGGATCAGGAAGTGGACCTAATTTAGATTGCACAATTTTGGATGCAATGGATTCCCATTAATGTGGGTTATTCAGCCATAGGAATTGCACAAGGAAATAGGGGCTTGGAGAGCTATAAAATTGGTTCAGTTTTGGCCAAGAGGTTGCTTGTGAGCTGAGAGGTTTGAGCATACTTGTTGAGGGCAGAATTGTTCTAGTGAGAACAAGTTTTTTCTTCTTTTTTTTTTTTTTTTTTTTTTTTTTTTTTTTTTTTATTTCTGATATATGCAATACAAATAACAGGGTTTTGAGTAGTGGCTTTCGCTAGATACATCTTTTTTTATGTGCCATTGATTTATCTTATTCTAATTCTTATTATTTTCATCGATCTATTGGATTCCACTAGTTTTGATGAGAACCAATATTGCGGCAAGAATGCTGCAACTCCTAGGGCTACCAACTTTATTTTACCAACCTGAGGTTCGTACAAACTTGTAGGTGAGAGTGTTGTATACACATGTAAATGTGATGGGTCTGCTTTTTTCATTGCTAAGATGGAGATAGATGACTAAGGTTTTTCAAACCAGACTTCTATTGATTTAGAGAAAGCTTGATTACTAATGAGGAAAAGATAAATCTACACTAAGAGAAAGCTTGTCTACTGTAGTAAGGAAAACGACTGAAATCAAATGCTTAAACACATCATTTTTATAACTAAGTACTAAGAGGCTTCACTTCAAATGAATTCTAAGTTAACAAATATGCAATCCTAATGTCCTAGGAATGAAAATTGAAACGTCAAACGTTCCATTATTGTGCATGTAAATGAACCAAGTAACTTTGTTTTTCTTTTTGTCCTTTTTTGTGTGAAAGTGCAAAAGCTAAATGATTTTGGTGATGTGGTAGGTGGCTTAGGGATGATGTTGAATGGTCTGAAGGTTGGGAGGTAAGTAGGGGTCCTTTTATAGCTTCCTAGGTGCTTTATCCACAATTCAGCCTCAAAACATGCCATTATAGGTCAACCTACAGGATGTCCTGAATTCCTACAGGATCTCCTCTATTCCTACAGGATACATCCGAGAGAAAAAGGATGGATGTTGAAGGTAATTTAAGGCTTACGGAAGGTGGATGGTAGATGGAATGAGCCAAGGGAGTGCCTAGAACTCTTTCAAAACTCAAAACCAGAGTTGTGAGATGGTTGGATTCGCTCAACAATCTTGGAGAAGTATTCTTGTGAAATGATGTAATTGATGAGGGTTTTAGTGAAAGAAAGTAATGACCATGGATGGATGAGGTTAGGATGGGGTTACTGATCATGAAATCACTACGTACTACTAAAATTCTTGCACTACATCAACCATTGACATTTATTCATAAATCATCTAAACAAGAAGGATTGCAATTAACTAAGGAAAACATAATTTCATGAGCTAGTGGCCTATTTCATGCATGGGAAGAACTTGCAGAATAATATGAAACATTGATGAGATCAAATGTAAGCCTGAATATAGAAGAAATGATAACAAAATCCTATTCGTGCAAACTAAACCAATGTTGGCCTAATTAACGGAGAACACTAAATTCCATGAAAAATCAGAATTTTGTCTTTTTGGGGCTGCATAGGAGTTATTTCCTCAAACCATGATTCTTGAAGGGAGGAGTGAGGCAAAATCCACCTCTAGCAGATTTTTGATATTCATTTATCTCTTCTAAGCTATTGCTGAAGTAAGGCACAAATGAAACCAAACTAATCAAATCCACTTCTACTTACAATGAAATAATGCTAAAGACAACTCAACCATTAATCTAGGAAATAAATTAAGCGTACAGATATAAGAAGAGGAGCTTTTGCTACTAGGGTTGGGCCCTAACCAAAGAGGTTGAGCACTCTGAGTCAACTCAATGCTGGATCAAGGAAATGCTCATTCTCATTATCAAAATAAGAAACTACATCACAATGTCTTCCAAAAGTCTTGAACTCAGAAATGGCTAGTGCTTTACAAAAAAAATTTGAATCCTAATGAGGCTCTAGGCCTCCTTATTTATACAACTAAAGTCTCCAATGACTTCCTTAAATTTAGGGAGGCTCAGCTCCCAAACTTTAAATAAAATGGCTCTTTAACTGTCACTAGCGCAACTGCCTTTGATCTCCATGACTTTGCTGCTTGTGACTCTGAGATAGTTTGATTCATGGAGGAATATTCGAATGAGTGAGGAGTAAATTAGGAGGATCTATATACTACAATCTCTACTCCTTGTCTCATTCGAGTTTCAGCCCATAATTAGCCAAAATTCTATGATTTTATCTCGAAAACCTGCAATCAATGCGCATTAATCCACTAGGGATAATATCTCACTTTGACTCATCTCATTAAGCAAAATACAATCAAAATATGTAATAAATTATGAGAATATTTTATTTGAATAAGCTAGGAGGTGTATTAAGGTCCATATAGTCACCCAATGATGAGGCTCGTCAGGTTGAAAGTAGAAGTAGATTCTTGTCTTGTTCTTTAGTAAATTGCATGAGCTTGTGAATCTACAGGACTTTATACATGGTAACAGAGCTAAGAACAAAATACTAGAGGATATTTCAAGGTTTTGATTTTTGGGTTACAGGTGAAAAGCAAATTTGTAATACATACTTCAGGATTGGTAGATGGTGTTCTACGGTTTGTGACTTGAGTATGCCTTCGAATGAAATTGAAATTTTATAGCCTAGAGGGAAAGAATGGAGGTTGTGTTGGAGGATAATGGCTTGAAGGAATTTGTTGATCAACAAATTCCTAAGGTGGCAGCACCGAATGCACAAATTTTGGCTGAATGGAAGAATTGTGTGGTGAAGGAAAGGCAGATAATCCTTGAGGCATGTCGAGACCACATTGTCTCGAGTCTCCATGGAAAGGAAACTCTGTATGGTATGTGGAAATAATTGATGGAATTGTATCCGAACAACAACAAACAAAGGAAATTGGTACGGAAGGAAAAACTTCAAAAAATCAAAATGGAGAAAGAAGAGACTATTCCAAAATACTTGACCAAGTTCACTCAATGTTGTGATGAACTTGGAAATGTTGGAATCAGGGTTTCCAATTATGATATGGTGAGTCTTGCTCTTCTAGGACTCCAAAAGAGTTGGCATAGTTATCAGTACTCTATCAATGGTCGAGAGAATCTTCCATATTGGGAATGACTGTCGTCGACTGTCGTCGGATTTGATGCAAGAAGATCTCAGGAGGAACACTAGGGATGGCTATTCATCAAATAATGATGATGAAAAGAACTACACCTTATCAATTAAGGCGAAATAGGGGAAAGGGAAAGCTTCACATTCTAAATAGGATTCTTATCAGGGAGATAAGAAGAAAGACATGACAAAAGTTAAGTTCTTTCATTGTCATGAGCTAGGCCAATTTGTTACAAATTTTCCACTGAAGAAGTCCCAGAAGAAGTCCTCAAGAAGAGCGACGGGTGAGGCTTTGGCCTCTTAATTTGAATTAGACTTTTCCCTCATTGAATGCATGGTTTCATCAATGATGGGAAGAGTATGGTACTTAGACAGTTGATCTTCATTCCACATGATTGGGAACAAAGAGTTATTCAGTGACCTGGAGGAGAAAAATATCTAGATGCATATCGAGATGAGTGATGACAGGAAGTATAGTGTTACTAGATTGGGCATGATCACCATTTAGAGGGAGGATGGGGCGCCACTCACCTTGATGAAAGTTATGTATGTGCCCAGGCTAAAGAAGAACTTGGTATCCATTTCGATTCTTGAGGATAGAGGCTATGATGTGATCTTCTCTAAAGGAAATGTGTTCTTTTGACACATAACCATGGGTCAGGTAGACAAGATAGGGATTCGGGTGAAGAATCTCTATAAGTTGGAGGTAGAGGAGTGTTATGCTTTAAGCACAAAAGAAGAAAGGGTGTATAGCCAAGATGTTAGCGATTTTTGTGATAGGCGACTGGGGCACTTGGATCATGGAGCTTTACAGATATTGCAGCAGACATCTACCGGTCTTCCCAAAGGTGCACTTCGGCAAGTTGATATGTAAGAGATGTGCTTTGGGAAAATACACCAAGTCTTCCCTTCATGATAGAGACATTCGAGCAGAGGCTATTCTTGAGAGAGTCCATTCAGATGTGTGTGGACCATTATCAATAGCATCCACGTCCAAACATAGGTATTATGTTATATTTGTTGACTACTATTCACATAAATGTTGGATATTTTTCATGTAGAAAAAGGATCAAAATTTCACAATGTTTTGTGAGTTTAAAGCATTGGTGGAGAAAGAGTCAGGCAAGAAGGTTAAATATCTACAAAGTGATAATGGTGGTGAGTGTGTCTCAAATGAGTTTAAGAAATTTTTTGGAGCGGAATTGATTAAACAAGAGTTGACGGCACGCCATAACCCTCATCAGTATGGGTTGGATGATAGGAAGAACATAAGCATAGTAGGGGCAGTAAGGGAAATGTTGCATGATCATGGACTACCACTACACTTGTGGGATGAGGCATGCAAAACAATGGTTTATGTTTAGAATGGTAACCCACATCGGATAATTTAGATGAAGACACCTAAGGAGGCTTATTGTGGCAAGAGGCCAGATGTTGGTCACTTCAGGATTTTTGGGTCATCGGTATATTACCATGTGACCAAAGATGCATTGAAGAAGGTTGAGCTAACAACAGAGTTAGGAATATTTGTGGGGTACACTGATGCACCTCAGAACTATTGGGTGTACTTGCTGACCAACATGATGAGAGTGGTTTGCAGGGATGCCAGATTCGATGAGGAGAAGGCTGTGAAAGTTTACATTAAGAGGGAGCTTGACCTACATGCGGATTTGGAACTTTTAGCTCTTAATGTTGAACAACCTTAGATTGATGTGGAGAAACCACATGTAAAGGATCTGGGAGTGGAGACATCCACTCAGGAAGAGTCTTCCAGAGAGGCTAACAGATACTTTGATGATGCAAAGGAGAATGTGGGAGCACCCACTTATCAGCGTAGGCAGAGGAGGTAACATGAGAGGTACATTGGATACATGGCTATTATGCGAAAAAAAATTGTGACAGAGCCATATTCCTTTAAGGAAGCAATGCACCAACTAGTTTGGGTTGATGCCATGCTGGAGGAATATGACTCCATAGTTTGTAATAGTGTTTTGGATGTGGTGCCGAGACTGGAGGATAAGTCAGTGATGAGCTCCCATTGTATTTACAATGAATTAAAGTCGTAGATGGCAGTTTGGAGAAGCATAAGGCTAGATTTGTGGCCCATGGATTTTCAGAGGTAGAGGGGATTGACTATGATGAGAACTTTTCTCTTTTTGCAAGGTACTCGTCAATCAGATCTATATTAACACTATCAGCATAGATGGGTTGGAATATAGATTAGATGGATATGAAGACAATATTCCTTAATGGCATGATTGAGGAAGAGGTGTCGTTGACGAGGTTAATCCTCTCCATGGACAGAGACGATCCCTCTAGCCAAATGAGTGGGTCTGGCAAAGTGACAGTCAACTAGACATCTTCCTAGATTATAATTGAAAAATAGAACAAGAGAGATGACTTATATCACTCTGATGCTATTATGATTTCCTTTGTTGATATCCTCGAATCGATTATGTCACATAATTTTTCCTCCTTCTTTTAGTGCTTATGTACCGACACAAGTGATCAAGAGACAACAAAGAATGCCAAAAACTAGTAGAAAATCCAATAATAACCTACTTAGCTAATCAAGGAATGCCAAGCTAATACGTATATGAAAATATATATTTTGGGAAGATGAACCAATATTTGTATATTATTTGAAGAATAAAGGGAAGCTTACAACCATAGCCTTGATTTTTAAAGGCTCTCCTTGAGTGGTAATCCTAGTCTAAGCCATGAAACTCTCCAGACACTCCTTCTCCAAGTCTAATGAATAGCCTCTAAGCACAATCTCAGCATAGGGGTGAAAGTACACATAGAACAACCATTTGTGAATGGGAGAGGAGGAATTTATATGCTGGGAGAGGGAGTTAGGACTCCTCCAAAGATAGGATTAGGCCCAAATCTTAATGATGTAGCTCATAGGGATGAGGCCAAGACATAAAATTAGGACGACTCAACCTCATATATGCAAAACCACCTCGAGCTCACCTCTTTGAAAGCTTCTAGATCAATAAGCTTCTCATCCTCCTTGGGAAAACTTCCTTTTTGAGAACATCATGGGTATGCAAGGGAATGGAGTGATGCCATCACTGGCCTAACATAGTTGAACAGGTGATCATCGTAGTTTTGAGCTTCATGAGGGCAATGACCCTCATTTTAGGGTTTTAAGAGATATTTCTTCAGGGAAATCTCTAGAGATTTTCCAAGAAAAGTTAGAGGGATTTGAGCGGTATACATGGATGAGTACGCTGTATAATGATCATGTTTCAGCCACTTCAAGGTATTTCATAGGGAACTGTAGGAGTTGTGACAAAATACTGTGTAATAGATGCCCCCTAAGGCATGAAGGCAGAACAAGGAATGATGGCTAAGATGCTTTACAAGCTTTTAGCAAAGGACGAGGACATACATTATCAGGAGACCTCCAAATCAGGGACGCATATATATATATATATATATATATATATATATATATATATATATATATATATATATGAGATCAAGAAATGAATCAAAGACATTGACACAACCATCCAGATGATGAATACTATATGAGAAGATCCATGGTATGGTCGCAACCATATAGATAACAAGGATCATCATAGATATAAAGTCTGACGGTATGGTACTAACCATCTGTATAGTACAAATATGTGTACAATAATGAATGAAATATAACTCCATGTAGCCTAAGTCATAACAGACAAGACTCAACATCTTGCACTCGATCTCAACTCAATCAATGTACAAATCCTAACATGCGAATAAACGTGTTGAATTTGAGCATGTTAGAAAAGCACTTGATTACTAGCCAATGATGTGGACCGTTAGCAAGTATGAGAGAAACCATCAATAATGAAAATGGATCTCACGGTAAAACAGTACAATCTGCGAATGTGATAATGAAGCTGAGGTCAGACACTCGTTGAATCACGTGATCGAAATCCAATAATGAGGACCTGTCATCGGATGCGAAGAACTAGCCATTAGGGCATCCCAGCTCTAAGGTACTAAAAGGGAGTTCCTAAGTCATCCTCTTGGATAATGAGCTGAAGTCAACAGGAAGTGACCCATCGAAGGAGGGAAATGATCAATCCCCCATCATCGACATGAAACAAGGAATAAAGTGGAATAATATTCAGAACTATAGCAATGACTCAAATAATGTATATGTAAATAACTGTGGATTGGACTTCTCTTGAAAATATTAGCGACACGACTCCGAAGTGTGGCAACATTTGACTCAACATAGGACTAAAGGTCATGATGACAGTGTGGAATAGTCAAATGAGAGGAAAAATGGATCACCCAAACCAGGGAGGACAAGCGTTGGAGTCATGATCTCCCAAACCTGACACGAGAGCATAAGAGTGTCATGTTCAAGAGAGACATGCTACCTATACAAAATATGTGCCATTTTCATTTTTTCCCACTATTTCTAACGAGTACCCCAACTATTTTTATCACAAGCTTGAAGGGGATAGAATATGCTTGTCATGTAAGTTCGTTCTTCAAATGAATCCATCCTAGTAATTTTAACGAACCCTAGGAAGGAGAAACTCGGTCTCATCATGGTGACGAGTCTTTCATTGTAAAGTTTTAACAAACTCAATGTAAGAATAACTCGGTATCTTTTTCACATTTAGAGAGTTTGAAAAGGAAACAGAAACAAAAACTTCAACATGTCCCTTTTCGTAATTTGTCCCTCGAACCCAAAAAGGTAGAAAACAATATCTGAGGGAACCTCTTGACCATCTCAACCAAGGTGTACCTTTTCCATAAATAGTCAATCGGAGCCTGAAAAAAGGGTAAACGTATACTGAGGTGGCATCGATTCATTTACTTTAACGAGTTCAAAAGGACAAGTAATCGACAATATTTTCAGGTTTTGAGAGTTAGAAAAGAGGTGAGAAATGACTCCAGGGGGTTCCTTATTCATTTGTTTAATGAGCCCAGAAAAGAAATAAAATAAAACTCCCAGAATCGATCAATAATTATCAATGTTAGAATTGAAGGCACATGTAAATACACAAGAAACACACCCATCACTGATATCTAGAGATACTATTAAAATATTATGAAAAATATTGATAAAATGACTTTCAAAACTTATAAATAGGTAAATTTAATTTCATTTTTTACCATTTTACAAAACTGAGCCTTGAAAGTTCTTTTTTCACCCTAATTCTCTTGATTTTCTAGTGGTTGTTGTGAGTGATCCAGGGCGTTGTTCCATGAACCGTCTATGACAGGTAAAAGGCTCATTCCTGCTCTTGCATTTTATTACTTTTTTATGCATTTTAAATGGTGATTTTTATGCTAGAAAGGAGGTTTTTTAAAAATTTAGGTCGTCAATGGCCATCGCAGGTATGGTCATCGGACCTGCAATGGTCACGCTTGATCCTAAAGGCTCACGCGATGCCATCACATTATTTTTAAAATCAGGTGCGATGGCACCAAGGGCGGATTTTAAAAAAATAAAACTCTCTTTTAAGAAAAAAATGATGATTTTGATCCACGGAAAAGGCATTAATAAGTGTTTAAATTTTGTTTTATAGGAGAATATGGTCTTGGAGTTGAAAGAAAGAGGCCATGAGCCCGAATACATTCAAGTAGCTCAAGCTCCAGAATGCATATACAATTTGAGGAATTGTTGGCTGCTAAAATTCTTCAGGACCACACGGTTGAGGGCTCAGATGGAGTTGCTTCCCTATCTCATCAGTCCCTAGGATGTAGATCGACAGATCTTCACCTTAAAAGGCTAGGAACTAGAACTGGAGGAGATGGATATCTACTTCTTCACAGGATTGTCTCATCAAGGGGAAGTAATTCAACTCTTTAGATCTCGCCAAGGAGGTGAGAGTACAAGGGGTTTAGTCTAGAGGTATTGTCATGGTGCCAAAATAACCAATGGAGGTAAAGTGAAGATTACCACAATCACCAACAACCTCATCTTGAGAACGATTTTGTTGACTATGGAATGTGTATCTAGCGCACAAGTCTTGCATGATGCTTCAAAATCCCTGTTCAAATATGCTATCGCATGCTTGAGCCCCAACGTCTTCAACTGGTGTGGAGGCCTTTTGGAAAACATGAAACGTCAACTAACCAAGTGGAAGCATTGATACCTGAAGAAATTCGAGTTTGTTTTTATACTGGTCACCTTTGTTTTGTAGCAAGTGCCCCTATTCTGGTAGCAGTGGGTAGAGATACTAGATCCTGCCCCCCGAGATCCGAGACTCATGAGATGGAGCCAGTTCATGCCTCGAGGAAGCACAGGTCAACATATGCTTTATCCTCCACAATTCTTTGCCTAGCTAGAATGCCATCTACTTGTGGTGGACTAATGCACTTATGTCGGCACATATTTCAGGTGGGATCTAGATCTACCTCTGCCACCAGGTGAACAATGGACCTATGCAGGTAAAATTTTATTTTTTTTGGATTTTTTTCAAGTTTTATGATTTTTTGTAAAAATGTAAATTGAGTCTCAACTTATGACAAATGTGCAGATGTGGGACCAGAGAGACCACCAGGCATGTTTCCAATAGCACATTGAGCTGCTCATCCAATAGTGGGTTTAGACTACAAAGAAGGGGCTGACCCCTTAGCTGAGATGGAGCACAATCTGGAGGGAATAACTTGAGAAGTTCTAGGTTATGCCACTATTGATGATGTTCCACTACATTGGAAAAGACACATTGTGGGAGTCTGTGTGAGATTGTGTCAGATGCTAGGATAAGTGATTAGGGAAGTCCTGTGTTATCATGAGCATTGTGCAGTTTGATAGTTTATCTAGGTCTTTTACACATTTTGTAGGATTTCAAAGCCAAGTGTCTCAAAACCCTCTATTTTTTGACATTTTGATGTAAACAGTCAGGTAGGCATGATATATATATATCTATATATCTATATATATACATATATATATATATATATATATATATATATATATATATATATATATATATATATATATCTATATATATATATATATATATATATATATATATATATATATATATATATATAGATATATATATGCATGTTGTATTTCTACTTATGTGTTCATAACATGATTTAGTTTTATAAATGACGTAAATTCCTATAAGGAATAAAATTTTCTAATGCACTGGTTAATGTATTTAAATTACGTGGAATATGTTCATATGTAATATAATAAAAATTCCTTTCCAACAATCCAACATGTAGATACATACGCAATATTTGTGGATCTATTATTGAGTAATGATTGTTTAATTGTAACACAACAAGCTACAAATCCAACTTGACAACTAAATCCCTAATGCCAAGAGCAACTGCTTCTGGCAAGATTTCAGTAACTGCACTATATTCAACAATATTATTGGTTGTTCAACCAAGTTAGATACCTTGTAAGTTAATTAGCTCGCCATTAGGGTCATGGAGTACCCATGCTGCGAAAGAGAGGTTTCGTGTGCTAAAACAAGCGCCATTAGCAAAATCAATGTAATGGCCTGACGACATCTACCAACTGAGTGGAACACAGGGTAAGTAGAAAAATACAGGTCCGCAAAGCAAACAATCACACCAAAAATAAAAATCACACAAAAGTTATTACATGAATTTAAAGCATAATACTTTTTGAGATACAACCCATTACAGGGCTGTGACAATGCATTTCCCTCATAGTCACATATCTCATAGGCACCTTTCTGTAAGACACGATTTCCAATGTAGGGCCCATGCCACATGGATTCAAATTTGCTTACCCCCAATTTATCATTGGCTTGATTTTAAAGTAGGACCAAGTCACCTTCAGCAAAAGGGTGAGGATAAATGGTTTGGTCAAAATGTGATTTGACTCGCTTCTTTTGAGCTTCAATGACCATCACAACAATGTGACGAGTCTTGTTGAGTCTCGTAAGATACAGTAGTGTCTCCTCTTCAGGTGAGGTATTTAGAAGAAGTTCGATAGCTAGCTTAAGTGAAGGGATTTCACATTCGATTGGAAGAGCTGGCTCTAAACTGTACATCAGCTGGAATGGAGTATATCCAATGGGTGTCTTAATAGAAGTTCTACGAGCCCAAAGAGATGAGAATAGCATTAAAGTTCAATCCTTTCTGTGCTTCCCAATAGTACGCTAAAGCATAGTAATCAAAACTTTATTTACTGCTTCAACCTACCCATTGGCCTAAGGATAATAATCAGTTGAGGTATCATGTTGAAGGCCTAACTAAGCAGTCAGCTTTGCCATCATGTGCTGACAAAAATGTGATCCATGGTTAGTCACGATAGCTTCAGGGACACCAAAACTTGTTATGACGTGGTTAAAAAGGAACTTAGCAGTAGTAATATTATCAACATTGTTGTTGAGCGTCAAAATTACTCTTTCCATAGCAACCCTTTCCATTCTTTTTCCTTGTTTTTCCATAAGAAAGATGCATTCTCATCACCAATGACTAGTATATACTATCCTAAGGAGGAAATTTAATGATTTACATATTATTCTTTTATGTTTTGTTATTTGAATAAGTTTTCGTATATTAGATACCAAACGTATCCTATTTTGCATCTAATCGGCTAGTCCGCAGCTACCTTCATGCTTTAGCAGGTTCCAGGTGTCAGAAGCAGAAACTAGATACATGGGCAGCTTGGAAATCATTGTGACATGGACCCTGTCCTATTCACCTAGCTCAGGTCGAAAAGGAAGATAGTATAATACTACGGTCAATGGAGAAGTCAAATGCGGACACTGAAGGTAACAGGACTTTGTTTCATGGGTAACCAACACATTTCACAATGATGGGAAGTGTTATCCAAAACAACTACCTAAACCTACGAACTCCAACAGCCACCTGTGCGGCCAAATCCAATAGCCACCATCTTGGATTTACATCTCCAGCAGCCGAGGAATAGATTATGGATACCTGTCTTCTATGTGTTTTCGCTGTAGCATATTTTTATCCACAAACAATTGTATGGTTTTCTTATAAATACCTGTGTAAAGAACAAAGGAAGTCAGTAGTGATAGTGATAATTTTGTTGTGAAATCAAATTTTGAACTTTGTAATTTCTTGGCATTTTATGTCCCTATTGTTAATATGAAGACCGCATGTTTTATGAGAATCTGAAGGAGTTTCCTTGGACTTGATTGAGCAAGTGTAGCCTAATCGGTTGCAGAGGGCCCCTGCATTGAAAAGGTTTCATTTCATGTTGTTTTTCTTCTTCTTGTTAACTGTAAATTCATAATTTTCTTTCACAATTTTTATAACCATTTTCTTGCTAACAATGTCTATAATGCAGTTTCCATCATTTTCTTATTAACAGTGTTCATAATTTAGAGTAGCTTCAATTTTCTTGATCTCTTTCTAGTTTTTTTTATCAGTAGTTAGAATGTGAAACTCAGTGATCTAATCTAGTTCTCTTCATTCACTATTTTACTAGTCTTTAAATTCTCAATTAGATTGATCGGTGCCATTTACTGTCTTTGCCATTCTATTTTTAAGTTTACTAACTCATGGTGTTAATTAATGTCTCTAAAAAAAACCTTCAAGTTGATAATTCATCCTAAACTAAGTGGTTGAGCATTTCATTTAAGCAATGAGTGTTTTCTGTATCTCTATATTTTCTTTCTTTTAGATTAATGAAGTACAGAATTTCTCAAATGTCATCCCAAGGAGGCTTTCTTTCAAAATTGAGAGGCATAGTAACTAAATATTTCATTTACTTTTATTTCTGTAGTTATTTAGGCATCAGTTACAAATTTCACTTTCAGTTCTGAAATCATGATTTGGAAATAATGGTAACACAGGAATAGAAACTATGTTTTAATTTCTTCCTTAAGCTTTGATTCCAAGTCTGTCTCAACTCTATTTTCATCTCTTTCTTAAAAGCTTTGTTTCATTTTTAGAATTTTGAGTAGTCCTAACAAAAGTTAGATTTAAGCTTTTGATAATTACATTGTAAATCATTAGGTATTAAAAGACCAAAAACCCCCCAAAACAACATAAAACAGAAAAACAATGAAGTAAAAAGGGTTATCTAGCACAAACAGTGCACTACACTTCATCAATTTATGATACCCGGATTGATAATTTATGTAGAGCAATTTAGGACACTAAATTGACCAAACATTTGGCGCCATTGCCAGGGAAGTGTAACTAGGTAGCCTTATCTCTTACATTCAAAAAAGAAATGACATGCATAGAGAAAGAGACTCTAGGGGTAGATTTATAGCTAGGGGTAGAAGTTCAATTCCTACAACACCACCTACTCCACCAAGAACAAGAAAAGGCACACCTCCATCCCAAACTCATACTCCTAGCCATAGGACTCCTAGAATTCCAAGGGTAGAAATCCAATCAACAGAATCTCCTACTTCATCTACCAAGGCAGTCTTAGGAGAGATAAATTTCGAATCTCCAATCGCAGGAATATCCTTTTTCACCTCCGCAGGATAGCACATTGTAGTTGAAGAATTAAGAACAGCTAGTGAGGAAGAAGAAGTAGAACCTCTCTCCCATATTCCATTAATATAAGAACAAGAGGAGGAGGAAGTAACCTTGCAGGTTGAACCCTATACTGACTCTGAAGAAACTATAATTGCAGAAGAAGAACAAGATGGAGAATTCTCACTGTTTGG
Source organism: Pinus tabuliformis (assembly GCA_031772625.1). Taxonomy (NCBI): domain Eukaryota; kingdom Viridiplantae; phylum Streptophyta; class Pinopsida; order Pinales; family Pinaceae; genus Pinus; species Pinus tabuliformis. The sequence continues at coordinate 1,498,821,192 of CM062820.1, read as the reverse complement.
AGGAGGGGGTAGAGGGAGAGGTAGAGGAAATAATGGAGGAGGCAAAGGAAATAGGGAAATAGATAATTGTTTTGGATTCCCTATAGTGTATGAGGAAACAAATGCCATAATTAAAAACATCTCACCCTTTGTCCTCCCAAACTTCCATGAATCGAAAAGTGAGGATCTTGAAACATTCTTATTTGAGTTTGAAGTCTTGTGAAGAACCTATGACTATCTAGAAGACTCTCAAAATCTCAACTTATTTCCTTCAACACTAAAAGGAGCTACTTTGAAATGGTTTATGGGGTTAATTAATCAATCCATTAGAAAATGGAATGACATGAAAAAAATGTTTTTCGATAGGTACTGGGATTATTGCATGCCTACCAATCACAAAGATGAAGTGTTCGAAATGATGCAAAGAGAGGATGAAAACTTAGAAGAATTGATTGAGAGGTTAAACTATAATTTGAAAAGAGCAAAGATGAATTATTTAGATGAAGAAACCTTGAATGCTCTTTTACTAAAAGTCATTAGAGATGAGTGGATAGATATCCTTAACATGATGGGGAAGGGAGATATCTCTCAACTCCCATTAAATGATATAGGAGAATTGTGTGTTCATCTCTCAAGAGGGAAATCTAAAACAGGGAAAGGGCCAAGAGATCCTTCTCTTGTTAGAGTAAACAAATCTACAATGGGATCTGTAAGTAGGGTAGAAATTGGTAATATGCTTGATGAATTTAAAACTGACATTCTAGGGAGCCTTAGTGAGAAATTAGACACCCTTAAAATACAAAACAAGCAGAAAACCGAGGCTGATGCTTTAGCCATTTTTTGTCCAAAATGTAGAAAAAAACATGCTCTAAGGGAATGCCCTTTAGATGTGAAAATTGTAGAAACTTGTATGATTTTCTCAGAAAACCATGAGACCAAGGGTTGTCCTTCAATCACAGGTCTTAAGGTTATCTTTCAAGAGGAAATAGTTCCAAATTCTGCAGAACCTCTTTGTTTTGTTGGTAGATGACCTTGGTAGGGGCCACAAAATCAGGGATTTAGCAATAAAATGTATCTTCAGCCCCCACGAAACTGGAATTCTTGGAAGCAACCTTGGCCTCAACGTCAACCTCAATCTCAACCTTGGCCTCAACCTCAACCTCAAACACAACCATGGGCACAAGGGCTACAAAATACGTATGGTAGATTTTCTCAATATTATCAATATCCTCCATCATATCAGAATTATCCTCCCCCACACATTCAACAACAAAATCAGCAACCACAACCTCAAAATCAGAATCCTCAGCTTTTATTTCCATTTCCACAATAACCTCCACAACAAAACCAAAATCCTCAACTCTTTCTGCCATTTCAGCATAAACCAAATCAGCTACCTTCCCAACCATTACCAAACCCCAACAAATAAAACCCTCAAAATTCTTACATGGTAGAAGGACAAAAATTTCAAACTTACATGATTACTCCTCTAGATGTTAATGATGTTCAACTAAGATCTAGAAGGATATTAGAAAAGGAAAGACCTTCTGTAGTTATTTAGGAATAGGACAGTTCTGAGGAGGATTCTCTAAAGGTCAATAAACATTTTGAGGGAACATATCCCCAAAACCAAAACATCAAAAAAGAAAAACAAAAATAAGCAGTGAACACAACTACCATCATTGAGCAGCCAGCATTTACTTCTACACATCCTTTTCTTGAAAGACTACAAATTGATAGAGGGGTAGAAATACAAATCTTGTTGCCCAACTATGATTTCCTAGATGAATTGAAGAATGTCTGTATCAAAATTCCTTTGCTACAAGCCATTATAGAAATTCCAATTCTAGCCAAAACAATAAAGGAGTTGAGCATAAATAAACCAGGAAGAAAACCAAAAGAAAAAAAAAAAAAGAATTCACTTGGTAGGAAAAATAGCAGACACAATGATGGGAAAAATTGCCATACAAAAATATGTGGATCCAGGAAGTCCAATTGTGAAAACACATATCAATGGAGTTGAAATTCCAAATACATTGATTGACTTAAGTGTAACAATAAACATCATGAGTAAACACACTATGGAGAAACTTAAACTTCCTAATCTTCTTTACACACCTATCTTACTGCAACTCGCAGATAGATCAGTAATCAAACTAGATGGTGTGCTAGAAGATATTTTGGTATCCTTAGATTCTTGGGAATATCCTGTTGATTTCATGATCTTAACTCCCAAGAATAACCTAGGAGGACATCCACTCATATTAGGAAGACCTTGGCTAGCCACCGCTGATGCTTTTATTAGTTGTAGATCTGGTGACATGTATATTTTTGATGATAATTCAACAAAGAAATTTACTTTATATCCTCCAACAAAAGCAATCACAGAAATAGATGACAAAGAATGGATTGATGATGAAGATGATATTCAACCTTTCTTTACTATTTTAGAAACTAGTGAAGATAGTCAAATTTTAAACACGTTGGAAAATTTTGAAACATCTTCAGAATATGACCATGAGCAATTTCAAGAAAAATATAATGTTGAATATTTGTCATCTAGGCAGATGTCTCTCTATTCTATGGAAGATTTTGGTAGCTCTACAATTGAAATTTTTCCAGGTAGGACATTGAACATAAACAAAAACTTGGAGAAACTACAACAAGAAGAGCTAATCAAAACATTACAAAAATATTATGTTGCGTTTGCATGGAAATACACCGACATGAAAGGCGTTGATCCTAAGACTTGTATCCATCACATCTACATTGAGGAAAATAGTAGACCTATCAGACAACCTCAGAGAAGGATGAATCCAAATCTTAGGGAGATTGTGAAAGAAGAGCTCCAAAAATTACTAAATGTAAACTTCATTTACCCAATTTCAAATAGCCAATGGGTTTCTCCTTTGGTAATTGTGCCTAAAAAGAATGGTAAATGGAGGGACTATCAAGAACTGAATAAAGAAACCCTTAAATATCATTTTCCTTTGCCTTTTATAGATCAAGTGTTAACTACATTAGCAGGTGTTGTGCCCTACAACAACCCCCCATTTCATAATATTTTTATCACAAACAATTAACATATGAAATGGGTCCCTTTTAAAAATTTTAATTGGCATTAATGAATTTGTTCGAAAAAGGTATGATAATCAAATGAATTTGTTAACAAAAGCCTTTTTGAACAAATAATAAGCAATTTTTGGTTAAGTCCGAAAAGGCAATCGCAAGACCGTTTGCTACCTTGGTTCTTTCCGATGCGATATTGCTATCGGCCTTCAGCGATAGCCAATGCACACACAGAAAAAGCACACATCTTTTCCCCGATGCGATATCGCTATCGGTAGTCGGCAGAATCCCATACATCTTCATAAGACGTTCAGAGCTTTTTCCCGATGCGATGTGATATCGCTATCGGTAGTCGGTAAATCAATTGATATGCATTTAGGGATTATGTTCGCGCGCTAATATGATACTATGTCGCAATCGGCATTCGCCAAGATCTCTCCCAAAGATAATGTCACTCACACTCCCGATGCGATGCGATGACGCTTAATGATGACCAGAACTCCTAATAAAAGGATGATTATTTCAAAGCATTAAAGTTATATGTAAATCTGATTTGACAAAAGCACAAATTTCAAAATGCCATTAAGTAAAGGGATAAGGTAATGCATGCGTATTTAAAGCTTTGCCCCTTCGAATTAACGAGCAATTACGATTAGACCTTTGAAGAAATCTATTGCACGCTTTAAGGGGTCATTCGGTTTAATAACTTAAGTAATGGTCATTTATGAAGTTGCAGGCCGTAAAATCACCATCATTGCATCTGCGGTGCCCTCTCAAATCATTAGATCCGCAGCCACTTTTAGAATTAATCTCACCACGCTTCAAGTTATATATCTATCCCGTTATGGATCGTCATTGTTATTTCTTTGTTACGATTTCTCTTGCATTTGTGTAGAATTCAACCGAGAGGAGTCTGAAAATGATGGGAAAGAAGTTCAAAAAGGTGGCAGGTTCTACTCCAACACCTGTCTCAGGCCAAGCTGCTATGGTTTCAAAGAAAGGCTTAATCTCAGATACTACATGCACTGGTCTTCCTGGTACTACATGGCAAGGTACATACAATTTGCTAGAAGCAGAACAACCAGAACAGACAGTAACGGAGGCTAGTGTGGATGAACTAAGAAAGTCTGAGGCAACTCTTAAAGATTTGGCTGACTCCTTTCTGCACAGAATAGCAGCCAGAGAACAAGTCTTGCCTTATACTGATGTGGTACGTTGGGCAATTGAAGAAATTACTCTCACTGATAGAACCTTCCATACTAAGGATGGAAGGATTTTCGGTTCCTTCAAGCCTGATGACTTGAGACGGATGTATCATTTGCCTCAACCCGAGCTAGTCTATAATAGAGCCTTTTTGGAGAAATTCGCGAAGGAGAATGAATCGCCATCCGAACCTCTCCGAGAGTGGAGGCAGAATCCAACTAAACACAAGCATGATATGTCGGGTAAGTACTCCAATGCTTCTTTGGCTTCCCCTTATTGCTACGCCGGGATTATGATGTGTAGATTGTGGGGATTTCATGACTCTGCAAATATTCATATTGATATGGTTCCTTTAATGGAAGCAGCCGTCAATAGTATAATCATGGATTGGGCCACTATTTTGTCTGATAAATTGGTCATGGCTATTCGTGAGTTTAGGGCCAAAACCAGAGTCACTGAGAGAAAAATCCCACCATTCTATTACTCTGCTTACATTATGGATACCCTTTGTTTTAATTCTGAGTTTCCTGTCCTTGGTTGGAGATGGACAACCCATGACCCAACACCCATTCACTTGTACCATCGGAAATTGTGGAAACCCTCTCACAAAGACCATTTATATCAAATCTGCAATGGTTTTATGGTTCCCGTTCACTATTCTATTTTTGACAGACCTATCCCTAGAATTTCCTATGAAGCTTCTTTTGATCTCCCAGCCGTAGCCCATTGGTTCAGCGAAGAACATTTTACCTATATTAGAGTTTTTGGAAGCAAAGCTAAGCCACATGTCCTCCCCCTGTACGTCCCAGATAAATTGTTAGCCCGGGAAATATCCTACCAGATTATGTCTGAGGGTGTCACACAAACTCTCAAAGAGGAGAAAAAGAGAGGATGGCCCTCTTTTCCTTTAAGAATTGGAGTTTATACGCTGCTGAATTACAAGCATGCAGAGAAGGAAGCAGCAAAACTCCAATTGATATCCCTGGCTTCTATTCCAAATAGACTCTATGATCCAAAAAAGACTGCTTTCATTGCCTTGGAATAGGCCAAACTGTCAAAGGTTGTTCATCAAGAAGACCAGTTTTACGACCTGTTCATGAGTGCCGATTCAATAAGCCAAGTCAGACAACTTGCTAAATTGAGTTATGAAGATGAGGAGTTAACTGAATTTAATAAACTTAGAAAGCAAAGGTTGCAAACTTTGCCTCTAGATTTATTATCCACAGCCCAAACATCCTCCTCAAGCAAGCCTGGTCAGCAGCAAATACACCTATCTCCTGTTACAACTAAAGAATATGATAGACAACAGGAGGAAAGGCAAAACAAGCTGCAAGCAGAGAAGCAAAGAAGAGAGCAGATAGAAAGGCAGCAAAAAGCACAAATTGAACAAGAGCAAAGAAAGCAAAAGGAGTTAGAAGAACAGAGGAAAAGAGAAGAAGAAGAGAAAGCAAAGAAGGAACTGGAAGATAGGCAGAAAAGGGAATTGGAGGAACAGCAGCAAAGAGCACAATTGGAGCAACAGCGGAAGGCATTGGAGGAACAGCAGAGGATTGAACGGGATAAAGAACAAAGTGAGCAAATCTCTACTGATCCTGAATTAATTAAAGAATGGAACCAATTCGATTCCATCATAAGTGGTAAGGAAGCCTCCAAAGACTCAGACGCCTCTAAGACTCCCAATACTACTTCTTCTCCGGTTCTAGAGGGAACCAGCGGCTCACCCATGGTACAGAATGTAGAGGTAATCACTCAAGACCCATCCGATCAAATTGATCTTCAGGTGGAGGAAATTCCTCCTCTAGACATTTTCTACAGCCCAAAGCATAGAGCCGTTGTAAGGCGCTCGAGGAAAAGGCGAAGGCTTGATCAACCTTCTATTTTGCCTGAGCAAACAATCATGGGCAATGTGGTCTGGAAGGGAGAATTGGATCCCTCTGAAGATCTGACAAAGCTATCGCAATTTGCGGGAGCTTATTCAGCGGCAACTATTGACAAAGCATCCGAAGTAAGTCTTCTTTTGAAGACTAAATAGCATGAGATATACGCATTACAAGCAGAAGTGATAGAGGCAAGGAATAAGGCAGCACAGGCAGAGGAACAATTGCTGGCCCAACAACAAGAGAATCATTTGTTAACCCAGCAAATTGAACAACTAAGGATAGACCAAAGTGACATTCAGAAAGCAAAAGAATTGTCAGAGGCATTATCCCAGTTGAAGGCATCGAATGAGCTGATGATACAAGCTAAAGACGAGCAAATAATTCAGCTATCAGCTCAGCTTGAAGGTATTAAGAGCGCCAAGAGTATCAATGATTTCAGAGCAGAGGCAACTCGAATAAACAGCGCACTGATATCTCAAATCAGGATCTTATGCCAACAACTTGTTGAAGCTGAGTCACTGTGTGAAACATCTACAGCAGTGTGTCAACAAATCGAGAAAGCCAGAAGTAAGTTGGATCAGGCTGAAGACGATATAACAGAATATATTGAATGGCAAGACTCTCCAGAAGGGCAAGCCGCAAATTTCTCCCGAATCTGTGTAACATACAAGGAAATACTCTTCATGGAATGGAACACACAGATGATGAAAGCAGAAAGAGCAGCCTCCAGATGCAAAATGATTGCCAGTAACATGATCAATCTAGTCAATGATACATTGTATCTGGCAAACATGATTTCACAATGCACACCTGGAAACATAACAACGGCAAATATGCTGGAGCTCAGGAATTACCCTGATCTGGAGAAACAAGGGCGGTTAATTACTGGAGTAAATACCTTGACCGCCGATTCATACTGGCTTTTCCTGATTAAACCACATTCTCAAAGGTCGGCTCTTAATTGTCTAACAGATGCTCTCCGATACCTGATTGCCGATATTCAAGATGCCACATATGATGCACAGCTGACTTCACGCCTCAATACTCCACCAGAAGTAGAGCCAATGCTGGCAATATGTCAGCAAAGGAGTAAAGGCAAAGAGACCTCTGACTGAAACATCGCCGCCGACTGCCGAATCACCAAAATACAAAATGATATTTGTTAATGCCGATTTAGTTGTTTTTCAGTTTTAGATATTTAGATATTTTAGATTAGCATAGTATTTATAGATCCTTTCATTGTTTTGGAAAGGGTCGTAAAATTTTGTAAAAGACTTAAAGGCTGAAGTTTGCACTATTGTGCTTCAGTCTATATTCTTTTTGAAACTCGACCACTGGTTCTTAATTTTACTTGGAAGGTTGTTTTAAGTAAATTGTGCACTACTGTCGTTTGCTTGGAATGCTTTCTGGTCTGAAGGAAGAACCGCGACATAGCGATTAATATATTGGATTGATCAAACAGCTTGCATGGTACTATTATCTGTATCTGTTCTCTTTTCTATTATATGAATTGCTGTGTTATTACTTTTGCTATTGTTGATTACATGTATGCGATATAACAGCAAGTCTGCATTTCATATCACTATTGAATGTTTTGTGATTTGTTATCTCTTTTAATCATGCGTGTAACAATGATATAAATGACTGAGTACAGTAATTCGCTATTATCGCTCTGCATAACTACTTATGCAGAGCAATCTTAAATGATTTAAACATTTATGCTTATTGTTAGTGTCATCTATATGCCTGCCAGTAAGCCTAAATTATCAAACGTTGTATTCAAATGAATCGATAAGTCCCGGGATTAGTTTATAGTTATTATATTTCTTTTGTAGTTTAGTTATTTATTTATTATCACCTTACATCGTAAATCATTCATCCATCCCGTTTACTTATAATCTTTGGGAAACTGGTCCCATTATCCCCAGTCGGAGCCACTATTCCAAACGGAAAAGGAGCTGCACTAAGTTCCGGACCGGGTGGTTTCCCCGATGTTGTTGCAACGAATTTCGGGGCATCAACATTTTTGGCGCTAGAAGGAGGGCCATCGACTGTGAATGGCAAGTAGGTCCAAATCTGCAAACCATTCTAAGAGTAATTCTCCCTCCAAATCCTCTTCACCTTCTCAATCACATGCTGGTTCTCTGGCACACAATCGAGAAAAAGAGGAATCAACCACCACTGCTCATACCCATCATATTTCAGAACATTTATGTCTTGAATCCCCTGAAGTTCAGTCTCTTATCCATAAACTTCAGAGCTTCTCGATTTCACCTCAGAAATCTGAAGTATCACAAAGCAGTGTGACCTCGCAGTTAAACTTATCCCATCCACTTACCAGACTTCAGAGCGAAAAACTCGGTATCGAACCTACTGAGTTCCCTTTACCGAAAAGGAAAAAGGCTAAGAAGATTACTGAAGTATCTGAGAGTGAAGATCTTTCTTCCATATCTTCCATCTCAATTCCTCCTCTGCGAAGTCAACCATCCACTCCTCCGTTACACATTGTTGTTCATCAGGGAATAAGTACTACAGCATCTCAAGCTACTCTCGCTCCAACAACTTCTTCTCCTCAGTCATCTGGAATACCAATAGTAGTAACAACTATTATCGCCAGCATAATGGCAGATCCATGGACTACGCCAGGTGCAGTCAATATGCCCGGACCATTACATGATCTACCTGATGCTCCCGAAAAATGGTTGCCTAAATTTAATCCAGATAACGGAACACAAGCTGAAGAACATATTAACAATTTCATGTTAGCAGTTAACTTAAAAGGAGTGACAGAACAAGATGTTGTTGTCAGACTTTTCCCTTATACCCTGCAAGGATCGGCAGGATCCTGGTAATTCTCATTACCTTCTGGTTCTATTACCAGCTGGACCACATGCCAAGAGCAGTTCCTTATCAAATATGGAGATGACAGGTCTCTAGCGACTTTAATAAACGACCTCTCCAATTTGAGAATAGAGCATAGGGAACCAATAAAGGAGTTTAATGCTCGATTCAACAAACTCCTAAATAAAATCCCCACCGCCTCGAAACCAAGTGAACAAATTAGGAGCGAATGGTACATTACTGCCCTCCCTTCCAATATAGCTATTTTTGTTGACAGGGCTGGCAAACCTACCTTAGCTGAAAACATGAAGGAAGCACTTGCAGTTGAAAAGCGTATTAATGCTCTAGAGAAGAAAGCTGCCTTGGAGGATAGAAAATCCAAAAAAGTTTCATTTAAAGAAGATTCTAAGAAAAAGACCCCAAAGGACCCATACGACATGGAAGGTTTACAAAAGGTCCTTAAAACATTGTCTAATGAAATGGTTGAAATTAAAAAACAGGTGGCCGAAACTTCGAACAAAAGTCCATTTAGAACTTTCAAGAAAACTGAAACAAAGCCACCCAATGTTATATCTAATGCAGACGCTGAACAGGAAGAAGAAGAAGAGGAATTAACCTCTCAAACGGATGATGAAGAAGAAGTAGTTGAGTGTCACGGCATGTGGGATTTCATACTCCCAAATTCTGACACCGAGAATCAAGAAGAAGCTTTTCCTGTTACTACAAGAAGTAAAATCGCTTCTGAACCTACTCAAACAACTACAAAAAAGAGGAGTGCAGGTGCTGCCACACCAAAAGAAAAAGTTCTTCCAAAGAAGTCTCCGGTAGCAGCCCCTCAAAACCAGCCTCCGATTTTTAACTCTCCTTCAACATCCAAGACACTAGTGGTATTTGACTCCATGGAGTATAATATTGTTGATGATATGAAAAAGACTAAGGCAAACATAACCATGTTTGAACTAAGTAAGTTAAAACATTAGCAGAAATTGCTCCTAAGAGAATTTAACGCTGTCCCCTCTTCTCCTCTTCCCAGTTCAAAAGCTGCTAATGATTCAGGACAACCCCCTCCAGATATGGTCGAAGCTACCGATTCGGTTCTGATCGGAGATAGATCCAATTCTCATACCCCACCTTTCTTGCTCACCTATGAAATCTATAATCGAAATCTGCATAACTGTTTAATTGATTCAGGGCTTCATCTAATATTATGCCAGCTTCAGTTTGTTCTAAACTGAACATAGAACCCCAGAAGTTCACAATTCATATTGTACAGTTAGACAGAACCAAAGTACAGGTTATTGGAGAAATTAATTCCGTGACTATCAGGTTGTCTGTTGATCCCAGAATAGTACAGAGAATAGATATTTTGATTGCTGACATACCTGAATTCTATGGTTTAATTTTGAGCAGAGATTGGTCTGAGAAACTACATGGATACATTTCCACAGATTGGTCACATATGTGGCTCCCCTATAAGGGTAAGCCAAATCAAATAAGGATCGACCGTGAGAAACACATGACTCACACAGTAATCGACTTCGAACAAGAAAACCAGCCTGTGGCCTTCAACAACAACATTTTGGGAAATTATTCCTCAGAATCATTCTTTGGCAACTTTGTTGCCCAATCTTCCCCTTTTTTAGTTAACCATTGTACATCTCAAGTAGAAAATTTTTCACAAACCAATTTATCCAAATGCTTCAACGAAAATCAAAAAGATGTAAATACTTTTGTTGATTCTCCTTTATTTTGGTCTTTGTATTTTGATGGCTCTAAGTCCAGTGAGGGATCAGGAGCAGGTTGCATCTTAGTTAGTCCGCAAGGCGAAAAAACAATGCTATCCTGTCGATTAGAATTTGAATGCACCAATAACACGGCCGAATACGAAGCTCTAGTGCAGGGACTATATAAGGCAATTGACCTTAAAGTCCAATATATAAAAGTATTCGGTGATAGTGAGATCATTGTTAAACAGGTAAGAAATACAATTCATTGCCTTTCAAGCCACCTTAAGCATTATCAATCGCTAGTGCAAGATCTTACTTTGCATTTCTCAGCATTCAACATTTCTTCAATTCCAAGATCACAAAACTCGGCAGCTGATTTACTAGCCAACGTAGCTTCCAAACTCCTCCCTTCCGAAGACTATAGCCTTGATAGATTTTCTATAGAATTAATTTTTAGACCTTCAGTTCCCGATAACATCACTAACTGGAGGGTTTTCAACCATGACGAGGACATCTTGCAATTCTTAACCTCTGAAAAGTCTTATGACAATCAAATCATTGAAGAGCATGACCATGATTCTCAAATGAAAGAAACATCTCAAGATAACGCGATTCCTAAGCCTGTAGTAAAGCTCGAAGACCTTTATGACATTAAAGATAGGTTCAAACCTGTAATTAATGCAAAACTCCAAAGCTCTACTCTTAGGTTTGAATCAATCAATTTGGGAACAGATCAAGCTCCTCAAAATATCAACTTAGGACTAGGACTTTCTATAGAAGAAAAGGAAGCATTCATCAAACTCTTAAGGAAAAAAAAGCAAGTTTTTGCTTGGAAGTATGACGACCTTAAGACATATGATACATCTATCATACAACATACTATTCCTATGCTTCCCGATCAAAAACCTATCCAGCAGAAGTTAAGAAAAATACACCCGAATTTGGAGAGCCAAATAAAGTCGGAACTTAATAAGCTCCTAAAAGCTAAGATTATCTTCCCTGTCCGACACTTAAACTGGGTCTCCAATATGGTCCCAGTTAGGAAGAAAAACGGCGACATTCGAATCTGTATTGATTTCAGAAACTTGAATAAGGCAAGCTTGAAAGATAATTTCCCACTGCCTACCATGGAACAAATCCTCCAATCGGTAGCAGGATCTGAATTAATGTCCTTTCTCGACGGTTTCTCAGGATATAATCAAGTGTTGATCCATCCTGATGACCAACTAAAGACTACATTCAGGACAAAATGGGGAACTTATGCATATCAAAAGATGCCTTTTGGACTCATAAATGCAGGAGCGACATTCCAAAGAGCCATGGATACAGCCTTTAGAGGGTTAATTAATCGCACAGTAGTCGTCTACCTCGATGATATTACTGTGTATTCTAAAAAGAGATATAACCACTTGCATGATTTAAAACAGATTTTTCAACGATGCAAAACATATGGTATCTCTCTCAACCCGAAAAAGTCTTTCTTTGCTCTCAACCAGGGTAAGCTTCTAGGGTTTATTGTATCTAAAGATGGCATTTATGTAGATCCTGATCGAATTAAGGAAATTTCTGAAATTCCTTTTCCGCACAACAAAAAATCGATGCAGTCGTTTCTAGGGCAGATTAATTTCGTTAAACGATTCATTCCAGATTTTTCACAGATTGTACTACCACTACAAACGATGATTAAAAAGAATTCAACCTTCAGATGGGGAATAGAGGAAAAGCAAGCTTTTAATGATATTAAGCAATCAATAATCAATGTCCCAGCTCTGAATACTCCAAATCTTTCTAATCATTTTATATTATATACCATTGCATCCGACTTATCTTACGCAGCAGTGCTCACCCAGTTGAATGATGACAATTTGGAAGCGCCCATCTCGTTCTTCAGTTCAAACTTTCAAGGCGCCGAATTAAACTATTCCGATATTGAGAAACAAGCTTTTGCCGTCTTTAAAGCAGTCAAACATTATCGACCCTTCCTTTTAAAAACCCATACTAAAGTGATAGTTCCTGTCTCAGCAGTTAGGCAACTATTAATCCAAAAGGAATTGGGAGAAAAGAGGGCAAATTGGGTCGCAGCTCTCCAAGAATATGATCTAGAAATAAAGCCAGCAAAGTTTGTTAAAGGTCAAGGTTTTTGCAGGATATTAGCAGGTGCATCAAACATTCCGGAATCAAGTGATACAGAGCAAACCCAAGAAGTTAATCAGCTAAGTATTCCTGAATCCGAATCTCAATATGCAGATCTGATCTTCTATTTAAAGAATGGTTATGCACCTACCAATTTGTCCTACAAAAACAAAAGAGCCATTAGATTGAAAGCTAAGAATTTTTCCATTATTGGCGATGTGCTCTTCAGAAGAAACTATGATTCTGTCCTATTAAGATGCCTTGAGAAACCTGAAGCTCAAAAGGTTTTGCAGGAGCTACACGACGGACCAGCAGGAGGACATTTCGGAGCTGATACAACAGCTCATAAAATCATTCATGCTGGATACTATTGGCCTACTTTGTTTAAGGACGCTCACGAATATGTAAGGAAATGCATCAAATGCCAAACTGCCAGTGGAAGACAACAAAAACCAGCTTTCCCTTTGCAACCAATCAACATTGAGCAGCCTTTTGAACAATGGGGATTGGACATCATTGGAGAAATTCATCCTTCTTCTTCCAAGCAGCACAAATATATTCTTACAGCAACTGATTACTTTACAAAGTGGGTAGAAGCAGTTCCGTTAAAAACAACAAACTCTGAGGCGATCATTGAATTTATAGATCAGTTCATCATTACCAGGTTTGGTGTTCCAAACGCTCTCATCTTTGATAATGCTTCTTACTTCTCAGGTAATGCAATGATTGATTTCGCTATCAAAAGGGGATTTAAATTAAAATATTCTGCTAATTACTATCCTCAGGGTAATGGCCTAGCAGAATCAACAAATAAAAACCTAATCAAAATCATTAAGCGAACAATCGAAGAGAATCATAAGAATTGGCATAAATCCTTGGTATTTGCATTATGGGCTGATAGGATAACACAGAAAGCTTCCATAGGGACCTCTCCGTTTAATCTTGTCTATGGCAAAGAAGCAATCGTACCAACCAATCTTCTTCGGCCACTTTTCCAAGTGGAGTGCAGGTGTTAGCATTCATGTGTGAGCAATCATTTCCATGTGATTCGACGCCATGAGAGCGATGGTACAAACAACTTCAGTATCTTCACATCCTTTTCTTCAGACGGCCCCTGGATGTGAGGTATATGCAGTGTGTTCATGTACTTATTTTTGCTATGAGATGCATCGTGCTACATAGATCCCTATTTGAAGTTTTGACGTGGAATCTTGTTTTCTTACTTGTTTCATGATTCCTGCTTGTTGTAACGTGCAATCATATGTGGGATGTACTTGTTTTCATGATTCGTCATGTTTTTGTTGAGATCCCTTTGTCATCATGTTGATGGGATACTCATATCGTCGCCATGTATGTCTGAATTTAGATCTCTTTTGATGCCATCTTGGCAGGATGCTCATTATTTTCATATGTGAAATTATGTCATACTCATAGGAGTCCTTTTCATTGAGAGTTCCTGTCGTGGAACATCTCTAGCAGCCACTCCTATGTGAGGGAATGTTCCTTGTATGATAGCAACATTACCTCTTATGTACATCCTCACTATTGATAGCACTTAATGTAGTGGCCTACACCATCTTGACACTGAGGCCCGGAGACGTAGTCCCTCTTGGACAAAATTCATTATCAATGTCTTGTTATTTTATGTTGCTGATGATTGTCATGTTCCTTATTCTTTACATCATGCATATACATCCAATCATGATATTTAAAATGAAATTCTAATCACATCACGAAAGTAAAAGATCTTGGTTAAATCTGTTAGTTGAGTCAACTCGGGTCAAGTTTGATATTAGAGCAGTCTTTGCGTGGATGTGAATTGCAAGCGTGAACAATGGAACGTGAAGCGATAGAGGAAAAAGTGATGTACGCGACCATGCTCAAAATTTCTTAAATAGTGGAAATTATGTATGAAGCTCTACAAAAAGAGACAGAGTAAAAGGAGCGATTACAGCTAAAATTGCGAGCCATAGAAGAGGCCCTGGAAGAACTGAAGCACAACAAACAAAATCTTCAAATAGAGAATGCTGAATTGAAGATGCTTCTACATGAAGAGAGAGAGGAAAAGCAAAGTCTGCTACAATAGTTGCAAGCTAAGGACGAGGCCTTACAAAAGTAGCAACGTGACCAATGTGAGGTAAAAAGTAATTCTCTAAATTCATGTATATTTCCTGACGATGATTTCACTATTTTGAAAATCGTACCACATGAATTGGCTCCAAACTATTGAAGAAAATGGGGTATGAAGGAAAGGTCTTGGGTATTAATGGCAAAGGAATTCTCAACCCCATCAAAGTATAAGAATTACACAGTATGACAGGACTTGGGTATGTCAAAAAGGAAGCTGGGTAATGTGCCGAGATAGCTAGAAAAGCACCAACAATAGATGATGAGAATCCCTCATCAGTTCTTTCCAAATCAACGAAGGAGGTAAAATATGTTGATTTCCTTTTGGTTTCATCTTCACAAAGTATGATTTCTATTGGAGATGTGGAGATACCAATTACAGGGACAAACATGAGGCTCCTTACCAGGACGAGGCACGAGGAGGCAAAAGAACTTGGTGTTAGTAACCAAGGCATAACTCAACCATTGGAGGTTAAGTAGAGACCTCGATTTGGAGGCTTGGGATACACTAAAGCAGAATGCTCGAAGGTGTCATATTCTTCCGAGACATCGTCGAAATCGTCGAGGAAAGAGAATGATGGGAACACATCCCCATCATCCCATGGTAGTTTCCATTGCAGGGAAAGAGCTGAGGCAAGCACTCATCACCATAATAACACGAGAGGAAGAAATTAAAGGTATAACCACTCTCAACATTCGAATGTTCATTTCAGTTATAATCATGATGTTAAAGATGAACGCAAATCATGGAATTGAAACACATGTACCTTTTGTGGATTACATAACCATAGATTTTCAAAGTGTTGGAAAAGAATAGTAACACACCAAAGGAGGAGGAATGAAAGACCCTTTCAACAGAAGGTAAAGAAAAATGTTAATCAGATCTCGAAGAAGAAGATGCATTGCAGTCATCATGACAGAAGTGGTCAGCAAAGGTCCACTTGTTGGAGGCTCCATCCAGAGCGATTCCTTAAAGACAAAGTCTCAATGCGTGAACCAGGTGAAAGAATTGTTCAACAAGCAAAACTACCACAGGGGGATGACCCATTCACAGCGATACGTGAAAAATGGTTTCTAGATATGTTAGCTTGTCATGGTCGTGCTTTTGTAAATCATTTTTTTCCTTTTAAAATGTAAAAGTGATGATGCATTTTCCATCACTTGTTAGGCAACAATGATGTCCGATCTTGTTTTGTGTTGCTTTTTAAAACTCTGAAAGTGATGTTTGTGTTTCTACCACTTGTCAAAACAAAAATAGTGTTTGGCCTTATTTTTGTAAATCATGTGTTGTCGTGATGATGTGTTTTCCATCACTTGTTGGAGCAACAAAGATATGTGGCCTTGTTTTCATAGGTGGTGGATTGTTTCCATGTCGATTTAAACTTGACCACCGAGTATGTGTTATACACTCGTGGCAATTGTGGGATGCTTGGGTCATTAGTTGGTCATGAAAGTCAAGCATGTAATTTTCAAAAACAATGTATGGAAGGTGGAATAGGTTGCAGGTGATGGCTCATCGCTTAAGGCTCCGAAGAACAAAGGTGAAGGAGATGGAAGTGAGACCTTTTCAGGATGCTTGTGATGCAAACAATGTACATAAAAGTTGCAGATTATTTTTCATGCTTTTCGAGGACCAAAAGCTCCTGAGTGGGGAGGATTGATCTAGATGGCTCTGGAGAGACACATAGGACAAAGAGGGCTTATGGAAGCTCAAAAATCAAAGTGATTGGAATGCTTACGAACTAAGACCAAAGCATAGATCTTGTCTTCCTAATCACAACGATGTGAACGGTTCGTTAATCTGAGCTAGTATGAAGGAGAACGAGACATTCAAAGTTTTGGTTGACTTTTGCTGACTAGGTAGGCTTAATGGAGACACAATTTGAATTTTTTCTGGTGGACAGAATCCGGCCAACTGTGACCAGATTGGGGGTGAAATTGTCCCCTCGTTAAATCGTCTCCTTTAGTCCAAATTCCGAATTTTTAAAAATGACCCTATTTAAAAAAAAAAAAAAAATATTAATTTCGGTGGCGGGCCATGACCCTTGCCACCCCCACTAGAACAAAAATTAATTATTATTTAAAATGGACCAACGACCATGACCCCGCCGAACCCCCAACCATCGACCCACATAAACCTAATTATGGGCAATGGGTGGGCAAACTCTGGTGGACCTGGCCCATGCCCCACCACACTATACAATAAATATTTTTGGGGCTACAAGAATCGAACTTTCCCAGCCATGTGGCTAGCTTGCACCATAGGCGGCCCACCCAAACAACCCACACTCCAAACAGACCTTCTCCGTACTCAATGGACCGCCAACCACCCTTTTAATATGTCAACTAAAACAATAATGCACCATGCCTAAAAATTAATGTGTTGCAGAGGATTATGAGGTTGGGCGCCCAATGCAGGAAAACCCCCCCAAAAAAAAACATTTGTGGTTTTTTTAAAAGGAGAAATATTTTAATATGGAGGATTTGAGGTTGGACCACCCGACCTCCTACACCAAATTCAGGATTTTTAACACAATGCCAAACCACATTTTTTCGAAAATTCCACCCAAAAATTTATATATTAACCTATAATTTGTTCAGTGTGCCTAGGATGGAGGAGCCAAGAGCACACATGGAAATCAAGACAATTTTTAATTAATTTATTGCAAGTGGAACCATGAGCCTAGAGAAGAGGCACACAGAACCATGATTGGTTGAAATTCTCAAGAGGGTGAAATTTGTGCAGTGTCAAAATTGGACAAATTTTATGTCGGTCTTACACCCCTCAACGACACAAACCTGATGGCATAGTCAGTTTCCTGATCTAAGCAGTAGATTTTCAGTGGACCCAGAGGAGAGAATGTTTGAGGAATCTATGGGGAATCTAAAAGATTCCTTGATCCCCAAATTTTCATTTTCCTAGAATTCAGAAATTTGACAGTTGATTTTGCACTACTAGATGCCACAAATGTGATGGTGCATTCAGATTTTCCAGTTGCTCATTTCATTTTTCGACCACTTTTCAAAGTGGAGTCTAGGTGTCAGCATTCATGTGTGAGAAATCATTTCCATGCACTTTGACGCCGTGACGTCGATGGTACGCACAACTTCAGTAGCTTGACATACTTTTCTTCAGATGGCCCTTGGATGTGAGGTATATGCATTGTGTTCATGTACTTCTTTTTTCTTTGAGATGAATTGTGTTCCATAGATCCATGTTTGATGTTTTATTATGGGATCTTGTTTTCTTACTTGTTCCATGATTCTTGCTTACTGTGACAAAGAATCATTTGTGGGATGTACTTGTTTTCATGATTCATCATGTTTTTGTTGAGATCCCTTCTTCATGATGCTGATTGGATACTCATGTTGTCGCCATGTATGTTTGAATGGAGATCCCTTTTGATGCCATGTTGGCGAGATGCTCATTATTGTCATATGTGAAATTATGTCATACTAATAGGAGTCCTTTTGACTGAGAGTTCCTGTAGCAGAACATCTCTAGGAGCCACTCTTATGTGAGGCCATTTTCCTTGTATGATAGCATCATTACCTCTTATGTACATCCTCACTATTGACAACACTCAATGCAGTGGCCTCCACCATCTTGACAATGGGGTCCGGAGACATAGTCCCTCCTGGACAAAATCCGTTATCAATGTCTTGTTATTTTATGTTGTTGATGATTTTCATGTTCCTTATTCCTTACAACATGAATATATGTCCAATCATGCTATTTAAAATTCAATTCTAATCACATCATGAAATTAAGAGTCCTTGGTTAAATCTGGGAGTTGAGTCAACTCGGATCACTGATGGCTACATTGGAAGTATCACTTCACGTGAGCAGACCCATGCACCATTAGCTTAGGAGTAGGAGTAGTGTTTTCTTTTCGTTTGTTTTCTTGCATGCATGTTTTCTTCTCACATTGCATGTTTGTTTTCTTTCTTGCTTTCTTACTCGCTTTTCTTATGCATTCACTTCTACTTTTTGCTTTGTTTGTTGCTTGTTTGTTTGTTTGTGCTCGTAGGTTAGTTTCACATGAAATCGTGTGCGACTCTTCAAACAAGCTGGGTAAAGTAAAAGAGGACTTTTGTATTTGTTAATACTTGTATATCTATCATCTTACCTCTATATGAAGAACTTGTTATATTTAGTCCATGGTTCGTCAATTGAAAATACATACTATTCGGAGTGAACCTTTCAGAAAACACAATGCTTGCACACTATCTAGTGTTACCTACTTTAGGCGGTTGTTTTTGGGTTAATCCTTGTCATCTCAGTCAAGTAGAGTAAAGTGATGGGGAAAACCCTACCAAGCACATCAGTTGGATGTATAAACTACTTCTCTGAAGGAACAACCTTGTATGCTCTCAATAAGTTGGGATCCTTCTTCCACCTTTGAAATGAATAAGTGCTACGCACAGTTATGAAAGATGAGAAAAATGAAAAGTGAAAAGTTTCGGAAAAAATGAAAATGAATAAGGTGAAAGAAGAGAAAACATTCCTGCATAGAGAGGTGATGTAAGTAACTCCGTCAGGGTACAAACTAGGTTCGCTGGTAGCAGAGTTGTGCTTGTGTTCCTACATGACTCCACCAAGGCACTGCCCAGGCCTACTGGCAATGGAGCAACACCAGAGATGAAACTAAAAATCCGACAACTATAAAGCTTCTACACCAATATATCCCTCATCCCCAATTGAAACAACTGTGTTGGATTGGCTTGGAATGTGTTTCAATCGACCAAGAGCTTGGTAGATTCCACATATTACAATCAAGAAAGTGTGGAAACTGAGATGAACAAAGAACTGAACAATACTTCCAGAGATGTTAGAATTTTTTTCTTGAACAAGGTCCATTTAGAGAGTTAGAGTTCAGACAATGTGTTGTCAAGTGTTTTAGTGGCTACAACCAACCTCCAAAATTTTTCCTTAACTTCATTTTGGAGCCCCCCTACCGACCATCCTGGTAGCATGTCTTGCACTGTTAAGTACATCAACTTCATTGTTTTCTTAGCAGCGTGCCAGCCTATGCATAATTTTTTGTTTCACTCCCCTCATAGGCTGCCACTCTAGACTTGGTCCAACTACTGGCTGAGAAACTCCCTCAAGAAATTACGAAATTCTGGAGGGGAACTAGCCTTCCCTCCAGAAATTGCGAAAATATGACTGGCAGCCTGTTGGGCACAAAAACTACGCAATCTTGTCAAACAAAATTGCTCTAGAAAATTGTGCAATCTAACCGAACAGTGTAGCTCAGCACAGAAATTTTGCAATTCTAGGTAGCAGTGAATTTCTCCTCCCATAAATTGTGCATTCCCTCTAGACAACCAACCGAGCTTCCTCCTAGAAATTGTACAAAAATACCTTTCATTCAAGTAGGCTATTGCGTGTGCCTTCAGGTTGACTAGTTCTACTTGGGACCGAGAAAAATGGACTTTCATGAATGGGATTCTTTCCCCGAAATAGCAAAAAGAAATATGTAGAAAGCATCCGTATATTTTAGGGAGCTATTTTTAGCAGCTAGAGGTTACATGCAAATAACGTTTTAGAAACTTTCCTCAAACTGTCCCTTTTTCCTAGATTTGTGGCATACATGTCATGAGCCTCAGACTTATTTATTCGATGCTTTAGAGCTCATTCTTCACATCGATCTTGGAGCTTTGACATCCCACATCACATCCAACAGTCCACAACACATCCAGCTCAGTTATTTCGGAGTAAGTCTGCTTTACTTGTCTTTTCTAGTATTTCGATCACTTTTTGTGTTTTGGCTTGTGTGAGTGTTGTCTGCTTGATTTCTTTGAATGCTTGCTATCATTTTGATGGACGTTAGCTTGTACAAGCACCATTTTAGTTTTCCTTAGCATCTCACTACGGTCGCATGCATGACAATGTTTTGCACGAATGGTCGCCAATTCGACGACTCGTTTCTCACACATGCATGTTGTTCCATTTAATGAATCTTTCATTCGTTGTTTTAATGCATGATCATTCACTCCTACTTACACTCAGTATCTCCGTGCATTAACATCTCCATTTGCTTTCAATTGCCGTTGGTTGGTCTGGGAAACCTTGGCCTGGACTCTGCTTTACCTAGAGAACATTGCGCAATTCTGAGAAGGAAGGCTCTACCTTCCTACAAGAAAATGTGAAAATCTAGTCATTTAATTCCCTCCAATCTTGCTTTGCTAAATTATGAGAGGCCATGAGTGCTAGCCGAAAAAATTGCGCAATGCATTCCCTGGACCTTCATGACTTGCCAACTGAAATTATGGATTGCGCAATATTAGCACCCAGTAGGCCAGTCTAGATTACACATTGTGTAATTACAATGCTCAACCAACCTCCCAATAGTTCAGACTATCTTTTGTGCAGTTTTGATAGTCAGTGTCCTGGTCTCGCAGTAAAAATTATGCAATCCTTGCCAACAGTTCCCCGGGTATGTTGCATGTCATAACTCATGTTTGTTTTGTTTTTAACTGGTGGATTTCTTGCCATGCATGTCACCATGTCTCTAGATATAGCAAGTGCTCATCTTCCTCTCAGCATTTCAGGATCAGCGGCCTCCAAGAGAGCAGGGTCAACGGACACAGGCAGTAGCACAACTAGAGCAGAAGTTGAGCGACTGTCTACGAGTTTGTCGATTGACAAAGACACCAAGCTGATCGCAGACAAAAACATCAAGTTGAAATGGAAAGAGTTCAATGATGCATTCTTGAGCACATTTGGGGAAAATATCGAATATTTCCAAGTCTATGTGAAAATTCACAAGTTTGGCTTATACAGGATTACATGCAGATACCCCACATTCCCATGTGTGAACATGATACATTGGATATTCTCAGACACTAATCTTGAGATGATGACATTGAGAAGTGTCAGCGAGACAGAGATTCCTACCTTCAAGGGATAGGATTATTAGCAAATGTAACACTTTCCGAAGCCAGTGATCACCATGGAGACACCATTCAGCATACCTAGCAACAATTCCAAGTCCAAGGATGTTTTGAAGAACTGGGTGAAGGAGCCAACCAAATTTAGGATTACACCCAACCAAATTTACAAGACGAAGATGCTACGGAAGGTGTATCAATACTTGGTCATATTTGAATGTCTCTTGTATGGCCAAGAGAGCACCGATACCTTCCCGCAAAGTTGGTTGATTGCATTGGACCAACTGGCCAGTGAAGGAAAAGCATGCAACTAGTCTGACATGTTGGCTCACAAGCTAAAGGAGCACGTCCGAAATCAGAAATATACATGTCTGCCTACATCTTGGATGTAATCTGTGCCCGTTAGGAGTTCCTGGGCATGAAGTGGGCATGGATGTTAATGGAAAACTCTATCAATAATTATTGTAAACTGTTTTCCAAATGCAACTTCAAAGGGGTTGTCACGCAACTATCAGATCATTTTGTCACACTTGTGTACAAGATGATATTTGAGCAGATCCACCTTGGATGTCAAACACAGAAATGGAGGCAATGATCATCATAGCGGATTGGTATGCCTCACATTCTGGCACCTTCATATGGATGTACAGTGCAGAGAATCCTCCGCATGTTTTTACGAAGTTTTCCATGGACAAGCTCGTCATGTAAGAAGTGTCATACCACATCTCAGCAAGATTTTGAGCTAGGCTACACGAGAAAAAGAAGACACCTTGGCCAACTCTTCCATTGCAGAATGGGTTGTATGAGATACAAAATCTGAAGCATGTGGATGGAAAAACAGAGGAGATCAAGAAATAACCTTTCGACACCCGAAGCTTTGCTTTCATGAACCGCATTGTTTAGCGAAGGATCGCTGCATGAGTGTACAGTTTCTGTGGATCAACAAGGCATGTCGTTGGGCGGAGGAAGACCCATGGAGATATTGTCACAACTTCTCCATACCTAATGAATGGGTCAGTGTCACTGTGGAATGGTTAGCGAAGCAGTGTGAGGCAATATCCAGGAGAGCACTAAAAAAAACAACAATAGAGGTAAACATACTGATGCGTAACAAAGGCAAGAGAAATATTATCGACTGTGTAGAGGAAGAACAAAGCTGTAAATTCAAGGTAGACCCACTTGTGAAAAAATTAGCTTTGGTAATAGAGGTGAAGACGAAAGAACCTGCATGGAGGACTGCGAAAAGGTATAGAGAAAAATAGAGGATCAAGGAAACAATGAAGGGGTTGTATGATTTGAAGGAGCGCCTCCAGAAGGAACAGGAGTTTCGTAGACATGAGAAAGAAGCTCAAGAAGGATAAGATCAGTAGGGGGCACAACTTGTACATATAGATGAAACTACGCTAGTACAGGTAGTAGACTCCTCTGAACAACTGGCAGAAAGTAGACAGGGTGAGCAGTCGTAGGAGAAAGACTTCACCCAAAAGATTGAATGAGTACTTGAGCAGATGGATACATATATGGAACAACAAGAATTAGAGCAAGACATCGACCTCATGGCTTATTACCAAGAGGTCGATCTACTAGCTTCACTGGATCTAGAAGAAGAGCAATTCCCAAGTGACCAAGGTGTTGGAAATAATACTGAGAGGGGGGGGTGAATCAGTATTATCAATTAATAAATCTTCCTTATTTGATCTTTGAATTATTTTTTCATGTCAGTACCATAAAATAATGAGCATGAACAAAGAAAACAGATAGTCACACCAAAGAACACAAGATGTAAGGTGGAAACCGAATGTGGGTGAAAACCACCTACTGCAATATGTCTCTATCTTCTTTCAAATTAGATACTCCTTTTACAATGATTTTGTACTGGTGCAGTCCTATACCAGTACGCAGGCTGCAACCTACAGAGAGCTACAACTCTCTCTCGTTTTCCAGTCTTCTCCTGGAAGGGAGCTACAACCCCCTACTTCTTTTCATAAAGCATCAAATGATCATCAAGTACATAACAGTTACAGTCCACTACAGTTATCAGATCAGTAATAACAGAACTAACCCAGAACACCTTATCAACAGAGAAATTCAATCAATAGAACATCTTAAGACAGAGACGCAGTTTTCCCTTCTGTGGCCTGCGACCAGACGCAGTTAACCTTCTGCTCCCCTGCGTCCACACGCAGCGATCCTTCTGCTGCGCTGCGTGCCCACGCACTGTTCCTTCAACTGCACTGCGTCCTGTTGCTGCAGGGACGCACCCAAAAACACTATCGCGTCGCGTCCTGTTGCTGCAAGGACGCACCCGAAGACACTATCGCGCCGCGTCCTGTTGCTTCAGGGACGCACCTGAACCTTGGTCGCCCTGCGTCCCCACGCAGATCTCCAGATACTGAACTGCGTCCCTGACGCACCTGAACTTCGTCTACCCTGCGTCCCCACGCAGGTATCCTCCTACTGCACTGCGTCCCGGTGTACTTTCCTTTCACTGTACCTGCGTCCTTTCGGGTATGAATGATTTCAAGACTTTAAGTGTAACCCAAACAGTCAGATCTACAGATATGATCTTGCGCCAAAGAGATCTCGGTCCTTCAGTAGATTCACCTTTTAGATCTAGACCAGATCTCACCTCGTAAGATATTCAACCAAAAGACATGCTAAATCCAAATGATCTCCTTTGCTTTATATAGGCAAGCTCCTCCTCAAAACATGGAACAATACCACGAGTCGACACCATAATAACACAATACGGTCGGCTAGATACCAAGAGTAAAACACAAGAAAACCCCACGTGAGCTTTTCTCTGCCTTGAAATGTGTGCACTGGGTGGACGCACCTCCTGAATGGTTGGCCTGCGTCTCTGGACGCGGCTCCTGCATGGTGTACCTGCGGGTACGCACCTTCTGAACTGATTTCCTGCGTCCTTCTTAATTTTTCAATAAATTGAGAGCCTTGTCATGGGAGTTTCCATCAAGTACAACATCTGTAACATATAGCCATACCAGAAAACATAATGCCAACAATCTCCCCCTTTGGACTTGATGGCAACCTCACAAACTTTGCTTCATTCTCCCCCTTTGACATCAAGGGCAAAGGGTATGCTCCCCCTAAGCTCATGCTCCCCTTGAAAACAGAACCATAATCCATCATGAAAGAGATAGAGACATATTGCAGCTATTTACAAGATCTCCTTCTGACCATCCTCCATAATGCCAACAATGCATTATATGCTCCCCCTGAACCTGTACCATCAATCAGAAAAGGTTCAACAATAAGATGATGCATCAACAACCCCCAGCTTTTGCCTGAGGTATTCAAAAGTGTCCCTGGGCAATGGTTTGGTGAGAATATCAGCAACTTGTTCCTTAGAAGGAACATACTCCAACTTGACCTTTTGTTCAAGCACTTGTTCAGGGAGAAAATGATACTTGATTGGTATGTGCTTGGTTTTTGAATGCATAACCGGATTCTTTGAGATGATGATTGCACTTGTGTTATCACATAAGATGGGGATAGGTGGTGTACAAGTGATTTGAAAATCCTGCAAAGTTTGCATCATCCAAAGGAGTTGGGTGCAACAAGATGCAGCAGCAACATATTCCGCTTCAGCTGTAGACAAGGCAATCGAACTCTGTTTCTTGCTGAACCAAGATACTAGTCTGGAACCCATAAAGAACACACCACCACTTGTGCTTTTCCTGTCATCCACGCTTCCGGCCCAATCTGCATCTGTATAAGCATGAAGTGTAAGATCTGTATCTCTAGGATACCATAAGCCATAATTTTGAGTCCCTTGAAGATATTTGAAAATTCTCTTCACTGCCTGAAGATGAGTCTCCTTCGGATTTGCCTGAAATCTTCCAACTATTCCAACTGCATGCATGATGTCCGGTCGGGTACCTGTCAAATATAGTAAACTTCCAATCATAGATCTGTAGGCTGGTTGATGTACTGCTGCAGATTCATCATTTGCACTGAGACTACATCCTGTGACCATGGGTGTACATACTGGTTTTGCATCTTCCATGCCATATTTCTTCAAAATCTGTTTGAGATACTTGGTTTGAGATAAAAAGATTCCTCCTTCTTTTTGTTGGATTTGCAAACCAAGGAAATATGTCAGTTCTCCTAGTAAGGACATTTCAAATTCTTTCTGCATGACCGAGGCAAAGCTTTGACTCATAGCTTCTTCATTGCTGCCAAAAATAATGTCATCTACATACACAACAAGTATTAGCAATTTGTCATTTTCAAATTTTATATAAAGATTGCTATCTGCTGAACCTTTTGAAAAACCTTGTTGATGAAGATATTTGTCCAAACGGTAGTACCAAGCCCTTGGAGCTTGTTTGAGACCATAGAGAGCATTTTTCAATCTGCATACAAGATTTGGATCATTTCCAAGAATGAACCCATCTCGCTGTTCAATGTACACTTCTTCTTCCAAGTCTCCATTCAGAAAGGCTGATTTCACCTCCATTTGAAATACTTTGAAGTTTTGAAAACTTGAGAGAGCAAGGAACATTCGGATGGCCTCAAGTCTTGCAACAGGAGAAAAGGTTTCTTCAAAGTCTATTCCTTCTTGCTGCGCATACCCTTTACAAACAAGTCTGGCTTTGTTTCTAATTACTTCTCCATTTTCATTCAATTTATTTTTGAAGACCCATTTTGTTCCGATAACATTCTTATCCTTTGGTCTAGGAACCAGCTCCCAAGTGTTGTTCTTTTCGATTTGCTCAAGTTCTTCATCCATTGCTTTCATCCAACATTCATCTTTGCATGCTTCTTTCACATTTTGTGGTTCAGTAGAGGAGAGTAATGCCAAATAGCTTGAGGCTTCCGCAACTGTTCTTCTTGTTTGTACACATGCTTCTTTCTGCCCCACAATATGAGATTCTAGATGATTCTTCTGAACATATCTGGATGGAGTCTTTTCTTCTATTCTTGTTTGCTCCTCTGGCTCTTCTTGAGGTTCTTCTTCTTCATCATTCTATCTTTGAGGGTAGCCTTCATCTTCTTCGATGTCTTCATGATGGACTTGCCTAGGAATGTATCCCTTCTCATCAACTACTACATCAATGCTGTCAACAATTCTGCCAAGTATTTTATTGTAGCACTTGTATGCTTTGCTATATGGAGAGTAACCAAGAAGAATGCCTTCATCTGCCCTAGGTTCAAGTTTGCCAAGCTTCTTATCAATATTCTTGATATAGCATTTGCTCCCAAAGATTTTGAAGTGCTTTACCGAAGGAGTCCTGCCACTCCAAAGCTCATGAGGAGTTTGAGTGCTGTTCACCCGGACATATGTCTTGTTGAGAATAACAACCGCAACATGTGCAGCTTCACCCCAGAAAGTTGCGGGAGTTCCTGATTCATTAAGCATAGCACGAGCCATTTGTTGGATTGTTCTGTTCATTCTTTCAACAACTCCATTTTGCTGAGGAGTTCTAGCTGTAGAGAATTCTCTCCTTATCCCATGTTCATCACAGAAATCGAAAAATTCATTTGAAGTAAATTCCCCACCTCTATCAGATCTGAGGCACTTAATTTTGTGACCTGATTGATTTTCAACCAAGGCTTTGAAGGATTTGAATTTTTCGAATGCTTCATCTTTGTGCTTCATAAGTCCTAACCAGAGAAACCTGGAGAAATCGTCAATGAATAATATCAAGTATTCTTCTCCTCGAGGTGTTCTTTTCCTGAAAGGACCGCATGTATCTGTATGTAATAGTTCAAGAGGCATGCTAGATGATCCTTCTTTCTCTGGAAAGTTAGTTCTGGTTTGTTTTCCAAATTGACATGATTTGCATATGGTGTTGTCAGGAATTTTGATATCTGGAAGATCGCGAACTGCCTGATATTTGCATGCTTTCCTTATTTGTGAGAAGTTTAGATGTCCCAACCTTCGATGCCATAACCAGTGCTCTTCATCCTTGCTTAGATAGCATTGTTGTTGTCCTTCTTCAAATATGTACAGATTATTTGGAGTTCTTTTGCCTTTGAGCACTGTTTTACTTGTATCAAGATCACGAACAAGACATCCATTCGATCTGAATATAACCTCGGTTCTTTGATCACACATCTGACTGACACTTAGAAGATTATGCTTCAATCCATCAACATACAGAACATTTCCAACCTTGACCTTTTCTTTTAACTGAGCAATGCCTTTTCCTTTTATAGTTGCAGGAGTATCATTTCCAAAAGAGACTTTCTTTCCCTTTTCTAGAGCAGAATAAGATTCAAGTTTTTCTTTATCACCTGTCATATGCTTCGAACATCCACTGTCAATGTATCATAGATTTTATTGTCCCTCTGCATAAAAAGCTATCCCACATCTTTCTGTTTGAGGTTCCTTTATTCTCCATGTTTTGGTGCTTGAGGTTTGTTCCTTTTTCTACTGAAACCTGCTCCTGCATTCAGAGTCTTCATGACCAAAGTTATTGCAAATAGAACATTCAACTTCATTTTCAAGAACCGAAAAGTTGTTATAGGTCCTTTTTGTAATCCCTGTCATACTTCTTTGTTTTTGAGCTTCCCTAGTCATGATTGTTTTATATGCAACACATTGAGCTGCTTTGTGACCAAAGTTATGGCAAGAAAAGCATTGTCCATTGAAGAAACTTCTACGGTTATCAAATCTACCGGAAAAATGATTGTAATTTCTATTGTCATCCATTCTTGAACCAAATTGAGAAGATTTTACCTGTGGCTGGTTGTAGCTTTTGTTCACCCTTAAGATGGATTGCCCCTGATAGTTTCTATTTGTAATTCGTCCCTGCTTTACCTGATGATCTTCATTTTGCTTTTGCTCATTTCTTCTTGCTGCATCAAGATAACTTTTTGAGGTGGATGCTTGAGAAGTTTCTCCATTATATCCCAGACCTGTCTTGTTTAGAGGAGATCGCTGCACATTGATAATCTCATCCAAAGTTTCATATCCTTTGACAAACTTGAGATTAATAGCTTTTGTTTTCTCAATCTCTTTTCTAAGACCAACAATTTCACCTTCTAATGTTTCAAGATGTTTTTCCTTTTCATCAATTTGAAATTGTAGAGTATCAATGATCATGTTCTTTTCTTCTATACATCTCTTGAGTCTAGTAATTTCATCATAAAGGTTATCCACATCCACAGCATCCATATAATCATCATCTTCAAATGCCATTAACAACTTATATTCATTACCTTGTTCATCTTCATCACTGTTTGATAGACCATCACTATCTTCATGAGTGTAGTAGCTTTTCTTATTTGCGTTCTGTTTCTTGTTCCATCTAGCAGGTTCCTTTCCTTTATCCTTATAAGGGCATTTTGCAGCATAATGACCTACTCTTCCACAAGCAAAGCATTTAAAAGGTAACTTACCTCTGAACCTTCCAGAACCCCTTTGAAGATTTCTGACAAAGTTTGATTCTTCTTCCTCTTCTTCTGGGACGTGGCTTGCTTCATAATAATCTCCTTTGCCTGATGCCTTGAAAGCAGCTTCTCTTCTGTCTGCAGGACCTCCCTTTCTCATTTCATAAGCAGTTAGAATTCCATGTAGCTGAGACATAGTAAGAATTCGTAGATTTTCCTTTTCTTCTATAGCATATACTTTAGATTCAAACTTGGGAGACAAAGATCTTAGAACCTTTTCAACCACTATAGCCTCTCTTATTTCTTCACCCAAATTTTTCATACAATTAACAATCTCATCTACTCGAAGAAAATAGTTAGCCACACTTTCATCATTATACATCTTCAGAGTCTCATACTGAATCCTGAGAGTTTGAAGTTTAGCACGCTTTACCTGTTCATCTCCTTCATAGCTTGTGACAATTTTGTCCCATATTTCTTTTGCAGATTTGTAGTGCATTACATTCATGAATTCCGTTTGGGATATACATCCTAACAGAGTACTGACTGCTTTTGCATTTGTTTCATACTTCTTTTTCTCAGCTGGATCTGTAGGAGTAGCTGAAGGAAAAGTATAGCCTGTTTCTACAATGTCCCAAACTTCTGTACCGAGACATTGAAGATATGTAGTAACTCTTACCTTCCAATAATTTAAGTTTGTCCCATCAAAAACTGGTGGCCTGATTGATGCTTCTCTCTCGTAGTTGCTCATGATGAACGATCTACCTTCAAGCGATCAAGCTTTTCTGAAGGACCTGCTCTGATACCAATTGTTGGAAATAATACTGAGAGGGGGGGGTGAATCAGTATTATCAATTAATAAATCTTCCTTATTTGATCTTTGAATTATTTTTGCATGTCAGTACCATAAAATAATGAGCATGAACAAAGAAAACAGATAGTCACACCAAAGAACACAAGATGTAAGGTGGAAACCCAATGTGGGTGAAAACCACCTGCTGCAATATGTCTCTATCTTCTTTCAAATTAGATACTCCTTTTACAATGATTTTGTACTGGTGCAGTCCTTTACCAGTACGCAGGCTGCAACCTACAGAGAGCTACAACTCTCTCTCGTTTTCCAGTCTTCTCTTGGAAGGGAGCTACAACCCCCTACTTCTTTTCATAAAGCATCAAATGATCATCAAGTACATAACAGTTACAGTCCACTACAGTTATCAGATCAGTAATAACAAAACTAACCCAGAACACCTTATCAACAGAGAAATTCAATCAATAGAACATCATAAGACAGAGACGCAGTTTTCCCTTCTGTGGCCTACGACCAGATGCAGTTAACCTTCTGCTCCCCTGCGTCCACACGCAGCGATCCTTCTGCTGCGCTGCGTGCCCACGCACCGTTCCTTCAACTGCACTGCGTCCTGTTGTTGCAGGGACGCACCCAAAAACACTATCGCGCCGCATCCTGTTGCTGCAAGGACGCACCCAAAGACACTATCGCGCCGCGTCCTGTTGCTTCAGGGACGCACCTGAACCTTGGTCGCCCTGTGTCCCCACGCAGATCTCCAGATACTGAACTGCGTCCCTGACGCACCTGAACTTCGTCTACCCTGCGTCCCCACGCAGGTATCCTCCTACTGCACTGCGTCCCGACGCACTTTCCTTTCACTGTACCTGTGTCCTTTCGGGTATGAATGATTTCAAGACTTTAAGTGTAACCCAAACAGTCAGATCTACAGATCTGATCTTGCGCCAAAGAGATCTCGGTCCTTCAGTAGATTCGCCTTTTAGATCTAGACCAGATCTCACCTCGTAAGATATTCAACCAAAAGACATGCTAAATCCAAATGATCTCCTTTGCTTTATATAGGCAAGCTCCTCCTCAAAACATGGAACAATACCACGAGCCGACACCATAATAACACAATACGGTCGGCTAGATACCAAGAGTAAAACACAAGAAACCCCCACGTGAGCTTTTCTCTGCCTTGAAATGTGTGCACTGGGTGGACGCACCTCCTGAATGGTTGGCCTGCGTCTCTGGACGCGGCTCCTGCATGGTGTACCTGCGGGTACGCACCTTCTGAACTGATTTCCTGCGTCCTTCTTAATTTTTCAATAAATTGAGAGCCTTGTCATGGGAGTTGCCATCAAGTACAACATCTGTAACATATAGCCATACCAGAAAACATAATGCCAACACAAGGAAACACTGAGATCCGTGGAGACAGTCCGTAAGAAGAGATACACAACATGTCATTCGATAAGTCGCAGCATAGAGTTCTGCAATCACATAGAGTGTCGACTCCGGATGGCAACACATCTCCTACGTAGTTTGAGGAATGAGTGATCATATGTGACGTGCGCAAGCATCCAACAACCTTCATCGATGCTACCAGAGCATATGCCAAAGAAATTAGCTTGAGTTTTCACTTCTTGATAGCAGAGAACAAGTGAATGGCTAAGGAGTTACAGATGGCCAAGAAGGGAGGGGAACTAGTTACAGCATCCACCTGAGCAGAGTTGAAGAAGGCGATACTGGACAAAGTATCATCCCTTGAGATAGTCATGTGGGTGTTGTATTCCATGTTTGTTACTATGCATAAGGTAGTTTTCCATTTCAATGGTTTGAAGCAGCAATGTGCTAGGAGAGCACATATATTGTCAAAGTTTCACACTGTTGTTGACTACATGCAAACATGGACAATGAGATACAAGGGAGCCCCATTACATTTTCCCAAGATGATGAAGCCCAGAGTAGTTGAGATGAAGGCCCGTACCTGGAGTCAGATCCATAACTATGAAGAATTCCTGCATCTCATCACTAGTTTGCAGGGTTTCCATGTATGGGTCTTCATAAGCATGGATGTTGTTGTGCGCACACATGCAATCCCATCTACTAGCACACTCACTGATGAAGAGACAAAGGCACAAGTCCGACTGCAACTTGACTTGTACTTTGAGGAGTTGATGCGCATAGCCACCAGTGCAGACTTGGCAATTAGTGTAGACACCATGCATCAATATGTCGCTAGTATGGCCACACTCAAGACAATGATGCACATGTTATTAGATGAGTTGGACAGAGGAACCAAAGCAGTGTACCTGGATACAATGGATGCAAGAGTTTGTTTCTAGAAAGATGTCACCATACAGTCATAGACATCATCAGGAACTACCGCACTTGGCATAAATTTGTCATCGTCGATCATCGTGAGGATGTCAAAGATCTAGTCTTCCCACAATTTTATGATTCATAGTGATGTCTTGCATGGCTTGCTCAAGCCTATTCTCTCTCACATGCATACATGTGCAAATTGTATGTAACATCTTGTCAAGTGAAAGTTCAAGTATCAGTAGTTGAGTAATAGACTAGTTGAAGAGTCATGAGGGTAGATGAATAGTCACAAAGGGGAATGTCAAGGGCCAGCCCATCCTTCGCTATATATAGTCCCTCGTAACTCATTGTAGAGGCTTTTGGTGAGCCAAGCTTCCGATAGGAGTATCTTAGAGAAAGTTTGAAGAGTATTGTAATTAGCCTTGGCTTCTCCACTGTGCAGAGGTTGCACATCTCTTTGGAGGGGTAGGTGGTGGTTACTATAACGTTCTGCTATCAGTACTAGTGGTTGGTCATGGTTGTACTGTATGATTGGAACTTTCACTTCTTAATATAACAAAGCCAGCATGTTTCATGCATATGTTGTTATTGTATTTCAGCTAACTTGTTTACTCTAATGATATATGTATCTATTTGGTTACACATACATGTATGAACCTTTTCTGTATAAGTGTGTATGAGACTTACTGAAATGTGTTGTTGGTTTAACCATCATTTTGGATTGTTAGCTTACTTTCTTTCTAGTTTGTGATCCATATTTGCTCGTGTGTTCTCTCCTTAGCCATGTGCTTTCACAGGTTTCCAAGGGGTGCACTCACATTACTCTTCTTGTGTTAGAATCATTCATGCACCTTCCTTGAATTGTTGCATATGTCACACACTTGCTACCAACAGGGATATCTTACTTGCCTCTGCGTGAAATTGCAGTCAAAGAAATACCGTATGACCCGCTATTGGGACTCCTACACCAAACAGTCTAAATTCTAGTTGGTACTTCTTAATGGGGAGATCCCCTGACAGGTTGGTGAGTCCATCAATGTCAACACTGTTGTATGATTCACTGAGTTGTGTAGATCATGCATGAAATCAAGAACTAGACCTAGTTTGGACTACACAATTTTGGATGCTTTGGATTCCCATTAATATGGCTATTCAACCATAGGAATTACACAAGGAAATAGGGTCTTGGAGAGCTGCGAAAGTTGATAAGTGTTGGCCAATAGATTTCTTGTAAGCTGAGAGAGTTGAGCATACTTGTGTGAAATTTTTCTAGTGAGAAAAAGCTTTGTATCTTCACTCATATTTCTGATATATGCAATACAGATAATGGGGTTTTGAGCAGTGGCTTTCTATAGATACATCTTGTGTTATGTGCCTTTCCTTTATCTTCTTCTTATTGTTATTGTTTTCATCAATCTATTGTCTTCCGCTAGTTGAAAGTAGAAGTAGATTCTTGTCTTGTGCTTTAGTAAATTGCATGAACTTGTGAATCTACAAGATTTTCTACAATATATACATATGATAATTTAATGTGAATGAGTATAAATACACATTAAATAATTAAATTAAAAAATAGACTTCATGAAATTGAAGCTAATAAATCTATACAATTTCAATAATACATGACATATATATACATAACTAAGGGTGGTTCAACTTCTTCAGTTGAATCTCTTTCAACATCTTCAACAACATCATCAATCATTGGTTGATTCTCTTCATCACTTTTTCTTTCAAAATTTCAATCTCATCATCAATGTTATGAGGAAAATCTCTCTCTATTTACATTGCATAAAATAATTTTGAAATTAGTTCATCAACTAAAAATTAAATTCCACAACACACTATTAAATTTTAAATGTCATTTATAATATCTACATTTACATACCTGGTTCAACTCCTTATTGAGATTTTCCATTTCAATATTTAAGTGTTCTTTCTTCTTTCTTTTGTAATAGTTTCTCGAGTGTTCTCTACGAGCCTCAATGTCTCTAATTATATCATATTTTCTCTTGCAATTTCTTTGATCCTCCATATAATTCAATTTATGTGGCTTTTGAAAATCAAACTCAAAAAAGTCACTTTCAAAATCCAAGCAAAAATCTCACTTTCAAAATCTAGCCAAAAAAGTTCACTTTCAAAATTTAGCCTAAAAAATTCACTTTCAAAATTCAGCCCAAATAACCCACTTTAAAAATTTAGCCCAAAAAACTCCTTTTAAAAATCTAGCGCAAAAAAAAAAATTATGAACAAAAAATTAGATTCAAAGAAGTTTTGTATTCAAAAGATGAACATGAAGAATGTGAGTGTGAAAATGATGTTTCGGCCGATTTTATTTATAGCGTTCAGCTGAAACAGTTATATTGGAGGGTCACATCGTTTCAATTTCATACCCGGTGGAAAATATGGATAGGTTTTTTAGTCAATCTTTTTTAAATTTCCAGCCAATTTTTTTTTTTTTTTCGTTTGTTTTAACATTCGTTCATGACAAAAAGTACTTTAGTCGAAAATATTTATTTTTTTGCCGAATTTTTTGTTCGGCCGAAAACCTACAACTCTGTAACAACTCAATGCTATTCACCTTTCTCGAAGTTTGGAATGGTTAAAATCTATCAAATATAGAGAATTTACTTTGGAAACCAACCAACATTTTCATAATTGAATCCACTTTTAGTATATATAAATTTTATGGAATTTTGTATATATTTGCTAAATTGAACTAATTTTCTATGAAAATGTGTGCAAAAAAATTCTGAAGCTCATTATGATTCAGTGAAATCAAAATTTTGTATCCTCCTAAGTACATTATAAAAAAATGTGGAAAATTTATGGTGCATTACATTTGTTTGTCTTCTTTAGTAGGTAGTTTTTAGATTTTTAGTTTTTAACTAATATGTTGGGAAACATGGCGTTATGTTAAACATCTTCCAAATCTACAATTTTTTCATATTGGTTCAATTCAAAAATTTCTAGTAATTATAATGTGCATCTGTTGATTTCGTAAATATAGCCATACTGAAGTAGAGTTTGCCTAGATTGTTGTAACATGTTTTTTTCTAAAAAATGGAAGGTTAACAAAGAACACACGGGGGCCAAAAAACATAGCTTTTTATGAATCCCTTGATTTTTGAAGTACACATAGTCAAACAATTTCTAAGTTGACATATCAAATGTTAATAAAAAAATTCTAAAAAATAAGCAATAGAAAGCTAATAAAATTTCTGACAAGTTTTCCTTTTACTGTAAAATGAAATTCTAAAAAAATAAATACTTTGGCTTGCCAAAAATTGGAAAAATTGAAAAAATGATATTTTTTTCTCAAAAAGGGACCAAAAGTGTAACATTCACATTTTTACCCTAAACCATATAGAAAGGAGAATAATTTATTCCCTGCTGAACATCTAGAACTTGATTAACAAAAGTTAAGGGAAGTTTTTGTTTCTAGTGGATTTATTTTACTCCAAGTCATCAACACATATTCTCCACTTTCCATTATTCTTAGGAATAACAACCAAATGAGACATTGAATCAATATAAAAAATAGTATAAATAAACCTAACATCTAAGATGGCTCGTATTTCTTGTTTCACAATGTCCTTTAGTGTAGGGTTCATCCTTCTATAGTATTGACAAATGGTCTTGTCACCTTATTTAACATAAATTTTATGGATGTGGATTGATGGAAGGACCCCATTCATCCCATTATAGTGGCAAGAAAAAGCATCAATGTTCCTTTTTAAAATAGTTACCATCTATTTATCTTAATCAATAGTAACGGAGGTGTCAATTTTTATCTATTTGGAAGGTTAGATTTAGACTTTCTTATTGTTCGCTTTGTCATATACAAAAATGATTAATTTTACCCACTCATGGCCCACTAAACTATGAGGATATCTTATGGATTGATCATAAACCATTTATTTGCATAATAACAAGATACCGAGTTTGCTTAAAATTGTTAATAATATCATATTCATCATCTTGCTTACTGGTAAGGGATTCTTCAATGGTATAGAAAGGATAAGATTAGCAGAGAATGGAATTGTATTCTTCTTCATCTTCCACTCAAAGAGGAAAATATTCCTCAACTAGAGGTTGAGAAAAAGGATACAATATAGGTTGCTTCTACGATTTCCCAGTAGTGATAGTCATATTACCAAAGTTACAGTTGATATGGGCATATATTGTCGCTAACGAACAACTTCCTAAAATAAGTGGATATCCATTTAACTTAGTCTTTGGTGATAAAACTAGGAAATCAGTAGGGTACTCCTAAGACTTTAAGGAAACCATAACATATTCTATTATTCCCTTTATCTTTAGTATAGATTTGTCAACTAGTTGAGGCATAGTATAGGTTTCTTTTAGGGAGTCCTACAAATTAAATTTGAACATGGTGTCCCTAGTAATGATCTTGATAATAGCTCCTAGAATAGTCATGGCATTTGGTACATTTATTTTATTGATATGAATATCTACAATTGGGTCGTTAAAATACAAGTACTTAGGAACAGTCATCCTCCTAACCATTATACCATCTAGTTCTACTATAAAATTTATTATGGCAGATCCCTTATTCTTCTTCCAAGACTTTTGAGACATTATTCCTTAATAAAATTGTTGTATATGGGAACAAACATGATCTCATGTATAAATGGTATATTAACACATAAATTATTCAATTCCCCTACAAGTTCAAACTACTTATGTGTATATGTAATTTTAATTGTTAATCTCTCATGGAAAGGAGGAATTTGATGAGGTATAGATTTATTTTCTTCGTTATTAGAATATTCTTGTGGAGAAGCTTGAGGAAGTTCCTATAGGACCCTCCTTGAATTGGTGTTTATACTTGAGCTTATAATGAATAATTTTGGTAATAAATTTCAAAATTATAAATAGGTTGTTCCTACTAATTATTACGATTTTCGGTAGGATGGGTAGGAAGATGACACTACCTTTCTGGAACAATGTTGTGAGGTACGCTAGGATATTAAAGAGGAGACATTAAGGCTAGTTATTGAGAAATATGAGGTCTACACCGTTGTGAATATGTATTTTGAGGAATAATTTTCGAATGGTTGGTAACAAGAAATGATAGACTAACATGGATACTTACATGACACCAGGTGGGAACCGCTGTTGAGGTTGAAATTTTTCAATGTAATTATTCAAATACTAGAAAGATGTATAACCCATAACTTGTTGCTAAAGTCTTGGTGTTGCAGATCTCTTCTGGTTGATGAAATATACTAATTGCATTCACCACTCAACTCCTTCGTAGACAACTTTCAATACTATAAAGAAAGGACATTTATCAGTGCAATTCTATTCTTCACAAAGTGCACATATTTCTATGTTATTAAGTTGGAACTCATTTTGAGGGTGCCTTTTGGTGCACTTAGTAAAAAGGGAAACTAATTCCCTTTCTATCTCTTCTTGATTTTTCTTATCCTACAATTTTTCCATCTATAAAGGTAAATAGTTTAGGATCTTTATCTCCACATATTTTCACCTTCATCCAATCTCATTTTTTATAATCACGAGAGATGAAGTAGAAAGACATACCAAATTTCTACCTGATCTACCTTTCCTTTCATTAGCCTTAGAATTATTTTTGAAAATATGTTTCCTGGTAGAATATCCTAACTAGTATATGTCCCCATTGGCTGAGAAATTCACTATTCCCACCAAATATTCCTTAATCCTCTTAGTAGAACAAATTTTAGGTAGTGATCATCCATGGTACAATTGTGTGCTCTTTTGTGGCTCAGTTGAAATAGTTTTGCAATGTCATATAATGATTCTTTGTCTCCTTGGGTCATTTGAATATCACATCCCTGATGTCTCTACTTCAACATTAATCCCTCTATTTGTTAGTGAATTCTTATTTCGTTTTCTCCCAAGTTGTAATGTTGCATCCTTCAAGGTTTGCTAACCATATTGGTGTTACGTCCTTCATGGTAGAAGGAAAGAGCTTGAGTTATTATTCATCTATAAGATAATCATAAGTCCTTAATATAACAGAAATTAAAATGGAAAATTTTTGAGATGCTCAGTGGTTAATCCATATAAGTGGGTAAATACAGATGTATTGATGTTCCTCATTCTATCTTGTCCACTAGCTCTCTAAGAAATTGAAGGACCTCATGCAAGTCTCCCTTATCATCCATTGTATAATAATATGGGGGGATACCTATTTCTGAAAGGTTTTCATATGCTCTAGCCTACTCTTCTAGATAAGTATCAAAGATCCCTATTGCAAAAAGTAATGTTTCACAATCAACTAGCTATTGTTGCTTACTATTTAAAGGCAACAAAGTGGAATTTTTTGGTAAAAAGTTTGCTAGCTATTGTAGCGGCTATAACCACCCTCCAAAATTTTGCCTTTGCTTCGTTTTGGAGCCTCCATACCAACTTTTCATAGCATCTTTCCTTGCTTCGTCAATTTTCAAAAGCTTCATTATATTGCTTGCACAAAGGCAACCTATCGATCACAGCTTGATGCATTTCCTTGACAGGTTGTTCACCGAGACTTGATCCAGTTGGAAGCTAAGAAGCTCCCATGAGAAATTGCATAATTCTAGAAGGGAACCAACCTTCCCTCCAGAAATTGCGCATTCCTCATTGGTAGTATGTTGGGCTCCAGAATTGCGCAATCCTGACCGGTAGCATGTTGGGCTCTAGAATTGCGCAATTCTGGGAGTCACCACTCGCAGTAAAAAATTGTGCAATTTTCCCCAACAGTGCTGCTTAGCCCAAAATCTGCACAAATCTAGGCAGTAATTAGCTACTTTTCCCAGAAATTGTGCAAATCGCCTGGGCACCCAACCAAGCTCCTAGCCAGAAATGCGCATTTTCTTTGAGTAGTCAAACAACCTCTTGCATTTGCAGCTAATTAACCAGTTCCCTCTGGGACCGATAAAAACAGACTTGCATGCATGGCCTACTTCTCCCAAGGTAGCATGTAGAGGCATCCCATGTCTCAGGGACCTATTTTTGGCAATTGGAGGTTACATGCAAGGATCATTTCATAAACATCCCACCAAGTGTCACTTCCCTAGATTTGTGGCATGCACGTCACAACCTCGATGTTATAAAAAATTATCAACCGAACGCTGCAGAGCTCATTCCTCACATCAACTGGATTTGATATCCCACATCACATCTAGGAGTTGTTGGCACATTCAGCTCAACTATTGTGGGGTAAGCCCACTTTCCATGCCTTTTGTTGCATTTTTGTTGCTTTTTGTGTTTTTTCTTGTATGAGTACTATTTTCTTGTTTTCTTCGAATTCTTGTTGTTGTTTACATGTATATTAGCTTGTCCTAACACTGTCTCAGTTTCCGTTGCTGTCTCACGGTTTTAGCATGCATGAAATTGCTTTTCACGGACTGTTGTCGATTCAGCGTTTCACTTCACCCACATCCATGTTGATCTATTTACTGAATATTTCATTCATGTTTACATGCGTTTTCAATCACTTCTACTTTCACTATGTGTTGCCATGCATCAACTCTCATATTTTCTCTTAGTTTCCCGTCAACGAGTTGAACCAACCTTCGTCTAGACTATGCCTTCACCGAGACAACATTGCGTAATCTAGGGAAGGAAGGACCTATCTTCCTCTACAGAAATTTGCATTTCCTCCCAGGCAGTGTCCTCCAAAACTGTTTTTCACATTTATGAGGGACAGTGGCTGCTGGTCCAGAAAAGTGTGCAATGTAGTCACTGAGCTTGCAACCATTGCCAACTGAGATTGTGCATTACACAATTCTAATAGTCAGCAGCCAGACTGGACTATGCATTATGCAGTTCCAGCATTTAGCCAATCTCCCAAAAGCCAAGACTAAGCATTTTGCAGTGTTGGTAGTTAGTCTCCCGACCGCCCGGTTGAAATTGCGCAACCTTCATTATCAGTCACACAGGTATGTTGAAAGTCAATTCTCAAGTTCATTTTGGTTTTTGATTGATAGATTGATTTCCATGAGTGTTTCCATGTATCCAGGTATTGCAGCTATTCATCTACCTCTCAGCAGTGTGGGTACAATGGTTTCCAAGAGGGCAGAGTCAAAAACACCGTTCAAAGTACACCTGGAGATGCAGATGATCAAATGTCTATGAACATGCCTACTCACGAAGATATCAAGTTGTTCGTAGATAAGAACATCAAAAGATCACAGTGAGCATCATCATGAACAATATCTAAAGGCAACATACCGAACACAATGAATCTAGTGAACACAGTGGGCTCAGCAAATGCAACAAATGCAACAAACACAATGAATGCAATGAATACAACGAAAGCAATGAATGAAATGAATGCAAGAGGAAGGTTGATGACAACACAGAGGCAGAAAAAGGTTGTAAGATCAAGAATATCCACTAATGATGAAAGAAATTTTAGAGACTCGGGCTATGACGTGATGGCTCGACATGAAGATCGTGCGAAGACAGAGAGTGGAACAAAGAAGGGGTTACATGTGCTGAAGAAACAACTCAAGGAAGAACATGAAGTTGCATAGACAGACGAATGAGTTACAACAGGAACATGAAAAATAGTGGGCACAACATGCACTCACAGATGAAACTATGCCCGTACAAGCTAAAGATCCATCCCACTAGCTCACACAGGGCAAACATGGTGAGCAGTTTTGTTGATCACATGCAAGGGATTTAAGAACATTTATGTCATTTTCCACATGCGTAAAATCCAACCCATTTAATAAACTCAACAAGGAGAAGACTAGAAGCAATACCAACAAGAGCTGAACATGTACTTCGGCAAGTTGATGCACATCACCACCAGCACATACTTGAAGATCAGCATGGACACTATGCATCGGTGTGTTTCCAATTCAGCCACACCCAAGAAGACCATGTGCATGTTAGTAGACGAGTTGGATGAAGGAGCCGAACTGATGCAATGGTTGCAATGAAGGTAGGAGTTCACTTCAATAAAATGTCACCATGAGGTGCATGCACACCATCATGGATGACAAAGCTTGGAATCACCTCACCACCTTCACCATCACTACCTTGCTAAAGAGTTGGTCTCATCACAATGGATCAATTGTCAATGATTTCTTTCATGGCTTGCTCAAGCCATGTTGTCTCAAATGAGTACATGTGAATTGTAATGTAACGTCATGTCAAGTGTAAGTCAAGTGTCAATAGTTGGATGTAACAGTCATAGAGTAGATGAAGAGTCACGAGGGTAGATTAATTGTCACAAAGGGGAATGTCAAGCGTCATTGTACCCTTTACTATAAATAGTCCCTCATAACTCATTGTATAGGCTTTTTTTCAGCCAAGCTTCCAATAAGACTATCTTGGAGAGAGCTTGGACAGTAATGTAACGTTCCTTGGATTCTCCACTGTTCGGATCTAGTACATCTCCTTGGAGGTGTAGGTGGATGTGGCTGTAATGTTCCACTATTAGGGATAGTGGGTTTACATGGATGTGTTGTATGACTGGAACTTACACCTCTTTATATAATCAAAGCTAGCACGTTTTCATGCATATGTTTTTATTGTAGTTCGACTTTTACAGTTGATGTTGCAATGTATGTTCTTTAACTTACGTAGTTGTGTATGAACTATTTTTTATGAAATTATATGAATCTTGTTGCATATGTACTATTGGTTTAACCATCACTTTAGATTGCCAACTGAGTTGCTTTCCAGCTTTGTGATACATCTTCGCTCGTGTGTTCCCTTCCCATCCGAGTACTGTTATAGGTTTCCAAGGGGTGCACTCATATCAACCCACCTATGTTAGAACCTCTCATGCACCCTCCTTGACTCATTGCAATGGTCACACCCTTGCTACTAACAAAGTTAACTTACTTTCCTCTGTGCAATATAGAGGTCAAGGCATTACCATATGACACACTGCTAGGACACCTACACCAAATGGTCTGAGGTCTAATTGGGACTTATTACTAGGGAGATCCCCTTGACATGTTGGTGGGTCCAACACTGTCAACATTTCTAGCGCTAGAAGGAGGGCCAATTGACAAGTTGTGTCCTCTCATCCAATTTTGAACCTTTCTTTACCTTTCATGGATTATTCCACTCTTCACCCTCTGCGATGTTTTTCGAATCATAAAGATGTCTCCATCATGGGGGAGTTTTTCGATCTCTTTTCCACTTACATGTATTTTGGTGAAGGTGAAGTGTCCTAGCTTGAGTACTTACATGACTTTATTTCCATGCTTCATGAGGAAGATGCATGTTCTAATGAAAAGGTCATATTGTTCCTTGCACGCACACTTCGCGAAACTCCACGTCGATGGCTTCACAACCTACTAGCTGACAGTGTGCACTCACTTGAGAAATTTTGTGATCTCATTAAAGACACTTTATATCACTTTTATCTACAGAATCTTGACAAAACAATGTTATAGCAACAGAGGGCTCCACATGAATCAGTTATAGATTTTTGGTAGTGCTTCTGTGACTTGCAGTTTCAAGCTCCAAGGAGCCAGATGAAATTTCCCTATCGTTGGGACTAGTTCAAGTATTTCCTTAAGAAATCTTACCGTTCCAAGAAGAGCTTGAGGTCAAGCATTGCTAAACATTATTTAGTGAGGGAGCTACACAATCTCATGTGGATGTGGTACTTGTCTCAACTGAATGTCTGCCTTCCCCTCATGCAATAGCTCCACTACTGCTGAGTGATGTTGAGGATGATGCTCGCACAATTGTTCATATTTCACATCCTCCCAACATCCCTTCAATCAATTTTCGTGTAGATTTGGTTATGAGTCCTTCGAGTTAACATATGAATTCTTTTCTATGGCCTCTGTCTTCGCACTCGAGTGTTCCTCTTGATGATATTGTCTTGTGTTCATCCATTCTAGACTCTTCAATTGTTGTGAATGAGGAACAAGCCACTGATGGAGTTGGTGTTGCACAACCAACATGCATTATCATTCACAAAGAGTATGAGTGGGCGCTTGAGCATCAACACTTTGTGAAGGATGATTCCCTTCTGTCTAATCCCCCTCTATTCTTTCCTAACATACTTGGTGAACCTGCCATCCATGATTTCACATGTGTGTCTTCATCCACAGATGCACCCATTGTTAATCACTCGCAGGACTCACCGGATGTTGGTACATCATTCAATAACGAAGAGGATAAGTTATTCGTTGAAAATATACTTGATCTTTCATTTGTATTTTACAGAAACACATAGGATGATTTTGGCCACTTTTCATCTACCCCTCTATTTAATTCATCGGATCATGAGGATGTTGATGAATTCGTTGACTTTTCTAATCATGGCAGTCGTGATCCATTTGTTTCCATATTTTATCACAATCATGACTCTATTGTAGCTGATTTTTTAAAGCCACCAGTTTATGATGATATATCTGGTGTTGAAGTTGAAACACCCAAGATTGTCGACGCACTTCGGCCTGAGCTGATGGTTATGTTAGGTCTTCACTCTCTTCGAGTTAGTCTCACTTTCGATCATGAAACTGTTCAATCATCCAAGGATCCTCATCACTCATCTATAGGCATTGAAGATCCATCTCACACAGATCATACTTACTCTACTTGGACTTCATGATCCCATCGCTCATGCATTGGAGGAATATTACATTGCAAGCACTCGTTCACGATGCAAGTTATCTTTGTTTCTTTCATTTTCTTGCATGTCATAGTATAGAGTGCGCTTATGCTCCAAAGTTGCACGTAGTGTCACACAACACCATGATAATTGTACAGATTGCTCGTCATGCACTTGCACTCACTTATGTCCTATGGGCACTTTGAAACATGAAGTGTGGTTGTCTTCATTGACATATCTTTCTTGCTTGCTAGTTTGCACAACTAGGTTGCTCGTGGGCCAAGCCTTCACCAACATGGGTCAACTAATGCGCTTTTGTCTCCATTGGAAATATCACTTCACATGATCAGGCGCATGCACCATTAATGTAGGAGTAGGAGTAGTGTTTTCTTTCAGTTAGTTTGCTTGCATGTTTTTTTTATTACTTGCTTTGCTTGTTTGTTTTTCTGCTTACTTGTTTTGTTACTTGCTTTTCTTTCACTTTTTCTTTTGCTATTTCTTTGCCTCATTTTTTGTTAGTTATTTTGTTTCATTTAGTTTTCTCATTTCGATCGTAGGTTAGTTTCGCATGAAACCATGTATGACTCTTGAAACAAGTTGTGTGTAGTACAAGAGGGCTTATACGACTATCACTGCTTGGTTATCTCTCATCTTGCCTCTTTATGAAGAGCTTGTTACTTTTACTCCATGATACATTAAAGGAAAATACGTACTGTTCGAAGTGAACGTTGGTGAAAACAAAACACTTGCACGCTAACTAGTGTCACCTTCTCTAGTCGATTGTTTTTGGGCTAACCCTTGTTAGCTTAGTCAAGTAGAGTAAGGTGAGGGGGAAAACATTAACAATCATGTCAGAGATACAATA
Source organism: Pinus tabuliformis (assembly GCA_031772625.1). Taxonomy (NCBI): domain Eukaryota; kingdom Viridiplantae; phylum Streptophyta; class Pinopsida; order Pinales; family Pinaceae; genus Pinus; species Pinus tabuliformis. The sequence goes on along the minus strand of CM062820.1, from coordinate 1,498,776,413 downwards.
AACTACTTCTCTTCTAGAATAACCTCTTATGCTCTCCATAAGTTGGGATCCATATTCCGCCTCTAAAATGAATAAGTGTTATGCACAGTTATGAAGATGAGAAATGAAAAAAATCAAAAATTCAAAAAAGTATAAAAAATCAAATGGAAAATGAATATGGTAGAAGAAGAGGAAGGCATCTTGTGTAGGGAGGTGATGCAAGTAACTCTGCAACGGTACTGACCAGGCTCGCTCGAAACAGAACCATTCTTGTGTTCCTATGTGACTCTATCGGGGTACTGTCCAGGACTGCTAGCAGCAGAGCAACACCAGAGATGAAACTAAGACTCTGACGACTATACTTCTTGTGCACCTATATACCCCTCAACCCAAATCAAAACAACTATGATGTCTTCGCTTGGAATGTGTGTCAATCAACTAAGAGCTTAGCCGATGCTACATCTTACAACCAAGCTAGTGTGAAACCGAGATAAGTTGAGAATTGAACAATACTTCCGGAGGTGTTAGACTTTCTTTTGACAAACAAGGTCCATTTAGAGAGCTGGAGTTCTACCAATGTGTCGCCAAGTGTTGTAGAAGCTACAAACACACTTAAAACTTTTTCCTTAGCTTTATTTTCAAGCCTCCCTACCAACTTTTCACAATAGCTCGCCTTGCTTTGTCAACTTCACAAGTTTTAGTGTTCTGCAAGGACAAGAGTAGCCTATCGATCATAACTCGATGCATTCCCCTCATAGGATGTTCACTCGGACTTGGTCTAGCTCCAAATTAAGAAGCTTCCCAAGAACTTACACAGTTATGGAGGGCAACCAACCTTCCCTCCAAAAATTGCGCTATCCTCACTGGAAACCTACTGGGCTCCATAATTGCGCAATTCTGGTAGTCAACACTCACAGTGAAAATTGTGCAATTTTCCCCAGTAGGGCTCATTACACCAGAATTTGTACAAATCAAGGTAGCAATCACCTTTTCTACCCAGAAATTCTGTAAATCCCCTCGGCAACCAGACCAACTCCCAGCTAAAAATTCACTTTTTCTCCAAGCAGTTGAACAACCTCTTGCATGTGTAGCTGAGTTGATCAGTTCCCTCCAGGACTGAGCAAAATAGACTTGCATGCATGGGATGCTTCTCCTAAGGCAGCATGTAGAGGCATCCATTGACTCAGGGAGCTAATTTGTGCAGTTGGAGGCTACATGCAAGGATCATTTCAAGAACCTCCCGCCAAGTGTCGCTGCCCCTATATTTGTGGCATCCGTGTCACAACCTCGGTGTTATAAAAATGCATCAACCTAATGCTTCATAGATCTTTCCTCACATCAACCTTGCAGTGCCGACATCCCACATCAAATCTAGGAGCTATCGTCACATTCAGCTCAGTCGTTTTGGGGTAAGCCCAGTTTCCATGACTTGTGTTCCATTTTTGTCTATTTTTGTGTTTCCACTTGTATGAGTATTGTTTGCTTGTTTTAATGTTTTTTTTCATTTACATGTATATTAGCTTGTCCTAGTAATGTCTTAGTTTTCATTGTTATCTCACTGTTGTCGCATCCATGAAACTGTTTTTCATGAATCGTCGCCAATTCAGTGACTTAGTTCACCAAAATGCATGTTGATCTGTTTACTGAATCTTTCATTCATGTTTTCATGCACTGTCAATCACTTCTACCTTCACTAAGTGTTGCCATGCATCCACTATGGTATTTGCTTTTAGTTTCCCTTTGGTGGGTTAGACCAACATTGGTCCAAATTCTGCCTTCACTAAGACAAGATTGTGCAATATGGTGAAGGAAGGCTTTGTCTTCCTCTCCAGAAATGTGAATTTCTACCTAGGCACTATCCTCCAAGATTTTTTTCCTTATTTCTGAGGAACAATGATTGATGGTCCAGAAAATTGTGCAATACAGTCACTGAGCCTATAGCCATTGCCACCTGAGATTGCGCATTACACAATTCCAATAGTGAGTAACCAGCATAGACTGTGCATTGGACAGTTCCAGTAATCATTGAGTCTCCCAGTAGCCCAGATTGTTGCTTTTGCAGTCTTGGTAGTCAGTCTCTCGACCTCCCGGCCAAAATTGTGCAACCTTCATGATTAGTCACATAGGTTTGTTGAAAGTTAGTTCTCAAGTTCATTTTTGTTTTCGACTGCCAGATTTCTTGCCATGAGTGTTGCCATGTCTCAAGGTATTGCAAGTGTTCATTTTCCTCTTAGAAGTGCAAGTACAATGGTTTCCAAGAGGGTAGAGTCAAAGACATTGTTCAGAGCACACTTAGAGATGCAGTTTATCAAATGTCTATGAGCTTGCCTACTCACGAAGATATCAAGTTGTTTGTAGACAAGAACATCAAAATATCACAACGAGTATCATAATGAACATCCACTGAAGGAAACATACTGAATGCAATGAACGTAGTGAACGCAATGAATGCAATGAATGCAGCGAATGCAATGAATGCAACGAACATAATGAATGCAATGAAAGTAGAAAACGCAGAAAATGCAGCGAATGCAACTAATGCAACGAACACAATGAATACGACAAATGTAGCGAATGTAGTGAACATAACGAATGTCATGAATACAATGAATGTAGCAAACACAATGAATGCAGCAAATGCAAGAGGAAGGTTGTGTTGATGCCTCGAAATTCGTTGCAACAACATCGGGGAAACCACCCGGTCCAGAACTTAGTGCAGCTCCTTTTCCGTTTGGAATAGTGGCTCCGACTGGGGATAACGGGACCAGTTTCCCAAAGATTATAAGTGAACAGGACGGATGGATGATTTAAGATATGAAATGATAATAAACAAAATAACTAAACTATAAAAGAAATACAAAAACTATAAGCTAATCCCGGGACTTATCAATTCAGACAGTACAGCGTTTAATAAACTATGCTTAATGACAGGCATATAGATGACACTAACAACAAGCATAGATGTTTAATCATTTGAGATTGCTCTGCGTAAGTAGTTACGCAGAGCTATAATAGCGAATTACTGTACTCAGTCATTTATATCATTGATACATACATGGGTGAAAGATAACAAATCTCAAAACATTCAATAGTGATATGAAATGAAGACTTGTTGTTGTATTACATACATGTATTCAATAATAGCAAAGTAATAACACAGCAATTCATATAACTGAAAAGAGAACAGATACAGATAATAGTACCATGCAAGCTGTTTGATCAATCCAATGTATTAATCGCTATGTAGCAGTCCTTCCTTCCAACCAGAAAGCATTCCAAGCAAACGACAATAGTGCACAATTTACTTTAAACAGCATTCCAAGTAAAATTAAGGACCAGTGGTCGAGTTTCAAAAAGAATATAGACCGAAGCACAATAGTGCAAACTTCAGCCTTTTAGTCTTTTACAAAATTTTACGACCCTTTCCAAAACAATGAAAGGGTCTATAAATACTATTCTAATCTAACTACTAAATATCTAAAAACTGAAAACTAAGAAATCGGCATCAACAAATATCATTTTGCATTTGGGTGATTCGGCAGTCGGCGGCGATGCTTCAGTCAGCTGTCTCTTTGCCTTTACTCTTTCGCTGACATATCGCCAGCATTGGCTCTACTTCAGGTGGAGTATTGAGGCGAGAAGTCAGCTGTGCATCATATGTGGCATCTTGGAAATCGGCAATCAGGTATTGGAGAGCGTCGGTTAGACAGTTAAGAGCCGACCTTTGAGAATGCGGTTTAATCAAGAAAAGCCAGTATGCATCGGAGGTCAAGGTATTCACTCCAGCAATTAACCGCCCTTGTTCTTCCAGCTTAAGATAATTCTTATGCTCCAGCATATTCGCGGTTGTTATGTTTCCAGGTGTGCATTGTGAAATCATGTTAGCCAGATACAATGTATCATTGACTATATTGATCATGTTTTTGGAAATTGTTTTGCATCTGGATGCTGCCCTCTCTGCCTTCATTACCTGTGTTTCCCATTCCATGAAAAGTATGTTCTTGTATGTTTCACTAATTCGGGCTAAATTAGCAGCTTGCCCTTCTGGAGTATCTTGCCATTCAATATATTCTATTATTTCATCTTCGGCCTGATCCAAGTTAGTCCTGGCTTTCTCGATTTGCTTACATACTGCTGTAGATATATCACAAAGTGACTCAGCCTCAACTAGCTGTTGGCACAAAAGTCTAATCTGAGATATTAAAGCGCCGTTTATCAGAGTTGCCTCTGTTCTGAAATCTTCAATACTCTTGGCACCTTTAATACCTTCAAGCTGTGCTGAGAGCTGAACTATTTGATCCTCTTTAGATTTCATTAACAGCTCATTTGATGCTTCCAACTGTGATAATGCCTCTGCTAATTCACGTGCTTTAATGTCACTTTGGTCTATCCTTAGTTTTTCAATTTGCTGGGTTAACAAATGATTCTCTTGTTGTTGAGCCAGCAATTGTTCTTCCGCCTGTGTCGTTTTATTCTTTGCCTCTATCACTTCTGCTTGCAATGCATATACCTCATGCTCTTTAGTCTTCAAAAGAAGACTCACTTCGGATGCTTTGTCAATGGTTGCTGCTGAATAAGCTCCCGCAAATTGCGACAGCTTTGTTAAATCTTCAGAGGGACTTAATTCTCCCTTCCAGACGACATTGCCCGTGACTGTTTGCTCATTTGAAACAGAAGGTTGATCAAGCCTTCGCCTCTTCCTTGAGCGTCTTACAACGGCTTTATGCTTAGGGCTGTAGAAAATGTCTAGAGGAGGGATTTCCTCTACCTGAAGATCAACTTGATCAGATGGATTCTGAGTAACTTCTTCAACGTTCTGTACTGTGGGTGGGCCGCTGGTTCCTTCAAGAACCGGAGAAACAGTAATATCGGGAGTCTTTAAGGCATCTGAGTCTTTGGAGGCTTCTTTACCACTTATAATGGAATCAAATTGGTTCCATTCCTTAATCAATTCAGTATCGACAGAGATTTGCTTACTCTGTTCTTTTTCTTTTTCAATTCTCTGTTGTTCTTCGAATGCCTTCCGCTGTTGCTCCTCTTGTACTCTCCGTTGCTGTTCCTCCAATTCCTTTTTCTGCCTATCTTCCAGTTCTTTCCTTATTTTTTCTTCTTCCTCTCGTTTCCTCTGTTCTTATATCTCCCTTTGCCTTCTCTGCTCTTGTTCAATTTGTGCTTTTTGCTGCCTTTCTATTTGTTCTCTTCTATGACTTTCTGCCTGCAGCTTTCTTTGACTTCCCTCCTGTTCTCTAATTGTAACGGGAGGTGAATTTATTTCTGGCTGATCAGGCTCGCTTGAGGATGAAGTTGGGGTTGTAGATAATAACTTTAGAGGCAAAGTTTGCAACCTTTGCTTTCTAAGTTTATTAAATTCAGTTAATTCCATATCTTCATATCTCATCACAGCAAGTTGTTTGACTTGGCTTATTGAATCAGCACCCATGAACAGGTCGTCAAACTGGTCTTCTTGGTGAACAACCTTTGTCAGCTTAGCCTGTTCCAAGGCAATGAAAGCAGCCTTGTTCGGGTCATAGAGTCTGTTGGGAATAGAAACTAGAGATAGCATTTGGAGTTTTGCTGCTTCCTTTTCTGCATGCTTATAATTTAGCAGTGTATAAACTCCAATTCTTAAAGGAAACGATGGCCATCCTCTCTTCTTCTCCTCTTTGAGAGTTTGGGTAACACCTTCAGACATTATCTGATAAGAGATTTCTCGGGCTAACAGTTTGTCTGGCATGTATACGGGAAGAACATGTGGCCTGGCCTTGCTTCCAAAAACTCTGATATAAGAAAAACATTCTTCGCCGAACCAATGGGCTACGGCTGGCAGGTCAAAAGAGGCTTCATAGGAAATCCTAGGGATAGGTCTGTCAAAAATAGAATAGTGAACGGGAACCATAAAACCATTGCAAATTTGGTACAAATGGTCTTTGTGAGAAGGTTTCCACAATTTACGATGATACAAATGAATAGGTGTTGGGTCATGGGTTGTCCATCTCCAACCAAGGACAGGAAACTCAGAATTAAAACAAAGGGCATCCATAATGTATGCAGAGTAATAAAAAGGTGGGATTTTTCTCTCAGTGACTCTGGTTTTGGCCCTAAACTCACGAATAGCTAAGACCAACTTATCAGACAGGATAGTGGCCCAATCCATAATTATACTATTAACGGCCGCTTCCATTAAGGGAACCATATCAACATGGATATTTGCAGAATCATGAAATCCCCACAATCTACACATCATAATTCCAGCATAGCAGTAAGGTGAAGCCAGAGAGGCATTGGAGTACTTACCCGACATATCCTATTTGTGTTTTGCTGGATTTTGCCTCCAATCTTGGAGAGGTTCGGCTGGTGATTCATTCTCTCTGGCAAATTTTTCCACAAATGCTCTGTTATAGACTTGCTCGGGATTGGGCAAATGATACATTCGTCTTAAGTCGTCAGGCTTGAAGGAGCCGAAAATCCTTCCATCCTTAGAAATGAAGGTTCTATTAGTGAGAGGAACTTCTTCAATTGCCCAACGTACCACATCAGTATAAGGCAAGACTTGTTCCCTGGCTGCTATTCTGTGCAGAAAAGAGTCAGCCAAATCTTTAAGAGTTGCCTCAGACTTTCTTAATTCATCCACACTTGCCTCCGTTACTGTCACTTCTGGTTGTTCTCCTTCTAGCAAATTGTATGTCCCTTGCCATGTAGTACCAGTAAGACCAGTGCATGTAGTATCTGAGATTAAGCCTTTCCTTGAAGGTGTAGCAGCTTGGCCTGAGGCGGGTGTCGCAGTAGAACCTGCCATCTTCTTGAACTTTTTTCCCATCATATTCAGACTTCTCTCGTTAGTCGAATTCTACACAAGTGCAAGAGAAATCGTAACAAAGAAATAACAATGACAATCCATAACGGGATAAATATATGATTTGAAGCGTGGCGAGATTATTCCTAAAAGAGGCTGCGGATCTAATGATTTGAGAAGGCACCGTAGATGTAATGATGGTGATTTTACGGCCTGCAGCTTCATAAATGACCATTACTTAAGTTATTAAACCGAATGACCCCTTAAAGCGTGTAATAGATTTTTTCAAAGGTCTAATCGTAATTGCTCGTTAATTCGAAGGGGCAAAGCTTTAAATACGCATGCATTACCTTATCCCTTTACTTAACGGCATTTTGAAATCTGTGATTTTGTCAAATCGATTTTAAATATAACTTTAATGCTTTGAAATAATCACCTTTTGGAACTGAGGTCATCATTAAGCGTCATCATATCGCATCGGAAGTGTGTGTGTGGCGTTATCACTTGGGAAAGTTCTTTAGCGAACGTCGATTGCGATATCGCATTCGGCGCGCGAACATAACCCCCAAATGTGTATCAATTGCTTTTAGCGAATGCCGATAGCGATATCGCATCGGGGAAAGGATATAAACGTCTTATGAAAATGCGTAGGATTGTACCGATTGCCGATATGCGATATCGCATCGGGCCGGAGTGTTAAAACATTTTTCACAAGACATAGTGCCATGCCGATCGCCGATATCGCGTCGCATCGGGGAAAAGGTATGTGCCCTTTTGTGTGTGCATTGGCTATTGCCGATGGCCGATAGCGATATCGCATCGGGAAAAACCAAGATGGCAACCGAACTTGCGATTACTTTTTTGGACTTAACCAAAAATTGCTTATCATTTGCTCAACAAAGGTTTTTTGCATAAATTCATTTGATTATCATACCTTATTTGAACAAGTTTATTAATGCCAATTAAAAATTTTAAAAGGGACCCATTTCATATGTAAATTGTTTGTGATAAAAATGTTATGAAATGGGGGGTTGTTGTAGGGCACAACAGGTTGTTGACAACACAAAGGCGAAACAAAGTTGCAAGATCAAGCAGATCCACTGATGATGAAAGTAACTTTGGAGACTCAGGCTATGAGGCGAGGGTGCGACACGAATATGACACAAAGAAAGAGAATGGAACAAAGAAGGAGTTGAATGTGCTGAAGCAACAACTCAAGGAAGAACATGAAGTTGCACAGACAGATGAATAAGTTGTAGTAGGAACATGAATAGAAGTGCTTGACACATGCACTCACGGATGAAACTACGCCTGTAAAAGTTAAATATCCATCCCATGAACTAGCATGAAGTAGATATGGTGAAGAGTTTTGTTGATCACATGCAAGGGATTCGGCAACATGCATGTCATTGTACACATGCATGCAATCCAACCGATTCAACACACTCACCAAGTAAAAGACAAGAAGGAAGTCCAACTAGAGCTGAACATCTACTTCGGCAAGTTGGTGTGCATGACACCAACACACACTTGAATATTAGCACGAACACTATGCATTACTGTGTTGATGGTTCAGGTGCACCCAAGACGACCACGTGCATGTTAGCGGATGAGTTGGATAAAGGAGCAGAACCAATGCACCATTTGGAATGGAGGCAAGAGTTCGCTTCAGCAAGATATCAACATGAGGTGCATGCACACCCTCATAGACAACCAAGATTAGCATCAACTCGCCACCTTCACCATCACCAACATGCCAAAGAGTTGGTCTAATCACAATGGACCAAGTGTCAGTGATGTCTTTCATGGCTTGCTCAAGCCATGTTGTCTCACATGAGTACATGTGCATTGTAATGTAATGTCATGTCAAGGCTAAGCGAAGTGTCAATAGTTGGATGTAACAATCATAGAGTAGATGAAGAGTCATGAGGGTAGAGGAACTGTCAAGGGCCACCCCACCCTTTTCTATAAATAGTCCCTCATAACTCATTGTATAGGCTTTTGGTCACCCAAGATTCTAATAAAACTATCTTGGAGTGAGCTTGGAAAATATTGTAACATGCCTTGGCTTCTCCACTACACGGAGCTAGTACATTTGTTTGGAGGAGCAAGAGGATGTGGTTTTAACATTCCATTGTTGGGGCTAGCAGCCTTACATGGATGTATTGTATGACTGGAACTTACACTTCTTTATATAATAAGAGTCAGCACATTTCCATGCATATGTTGTTATTGTAGTTGGATTGTTTCGGTTGTTGTAGCAATGTATGTTGTTTAACTTACGTAGTTGTGTATGAACTGTTTTGTTTGCAATTATATGAACCTTGTTGTAGATGTGTTGTTGGTTTAACCATCAATTTGGATTGCCAACTAACTTGATTTCCAACTTTGTGATGCATCTCTGTTCATGTGTTCCCTCCCAATCTGAGTCCCTCTGTTACAACCTCTCATGCACCCTCCTTGACTCATTTCAATGGTCAAACCCTTGCTACTGACAGAGTTATCTTACTTTTCTCCGTATAAAATAATGGTCAAGGCATTACCATACGACCCATTGCTTAGACTCCTAGATGAAACGGTCTGAGGTCTAATTGGGGCTTGTTACTGGGGAGATCCCCTTGATATGTTGGCACGTCAAGCACTGTTAACACTAACTTATAAATGATTTCATGAGGCATCCATGGGATTTTTTAAAAGAATTATTTTTCTTTTTCTATGATAAGAAGAAAAGAGATATTGCAAAATTTTAAACCACCATGGAAATGACAAAAAGTTGATGGTCCTTGGTATTTTAGAATAATGTTGTAGCCTTGAGGATCATATATTTAATATAGCAACCAAAGGTTCATACAAATTTAAGAGGTATCATGCATTAGGTATTCAGTTTGTAGTTTTTCCTTTCTTTTAATGCATGAAAATCTACGAGAACTTAATTTCTTGATCAAGTTAATAAATTTGTAATGGTAATAACCATTCATTTCAATTGGTCTATCATAGCAAGAGGTGAAGACTCAAGAAACTAATTGTGGGAATTGAAATTAGAGAATCAAAGTTGGAGAAGTAAAAATGCTAGGAATAAAAATTGTAATAATTCAAAATACACTAATGGAACTCAAGGAAATACACTATGTTCTGAGGCAAACAATGCTATTCTACTATTGCAAAAATGTAAAGAAATCCATTCAACAAAACTGAAATAATAAAATATGTGATCCTAGAGGAAATTCTATAGTTGCAACAACTTTCGTTTCAGTTCCTATTCATTCACTTAGCCATTTTAAATTAATTAATTGAGTTGTTCTATGAATAACCAACATGAAATCTTAAATAATAATGAAAAAAAAAGTGTGACAAATCAATGAAGGATATATAAAATGTGTGGAATGAAGATAATCATAACATATGAATACTCTAACCATCACTCAACAACTAAGAAATGCTATCTTCAAGCATCTTCGGGGACATTAATCTATGCTAATACCATTGTGCAACAATAAGAAATTATAACATCTTATCGAAACATGTGGAAAGAAGGTACTTGTGGTATAAGATTGGTTCTAGAGCATGTGTGGGTGGGCCCTCCAAAGGGTCTTAGGAACGTTAAATAAAATAAACATAGAAAAATTGAAAAAAATCACTCTTTTCATTAATGAAAAGTTGTGATTATAGGAATGGAAATTCAAAATGATAGAAGTCTACAAGGTAACAATATGATTCTCTTCTCCACAAAAAACAAGTTTTGTTTACTAACTCGAGTTCCCCTACTTATAAAAAATGTGAGGTAGCAACCTCCTCAATAGGAAGGTCATTTTTCCCTCGAAAAACACCTAGCATAATCATAATTGTTCCCATAGGACTATAACCAATGTAACCAATATTTTAGTGATATTGTAGGTGTATATTGAAATTTGAGGGGATGGGATCCCTATCCTGATGATAAGATATTAGGGAGCTACTATAGGAGCTCATTCGCATTCAAAAACATGTCTAAATTAGGATGCTAAAGTTTCCAAAGGTCACAAAATTAATTAGTATGGTTAACTATCTTAGGAACACACTTCAACAGTTAACAAATGTCATCTAAACTAGTAGAATGCACAATAATCATGGCTAGGAAGACATGTATTCCTTGATGAAAAATGTTATAGAATGAACTTTAAATGTAAAATTTAAGAGGCCATCATCTAGAAGAGTAAAATGGAGAATCATCAATTAAAGGACTAATTACATAAAATAGCATAAGCCATGAATACTAGGTGCTTGAAACCATATCTCTTAACCTAACAACCTTCACCCTTTCGCTAAGTTAAGTTTACATAACAATCCCCCCTTTACAATTGGCTGATAAAATTATTAGGATCTAATATAAAAAACCTACATGATCTCCTCCCCTATCACCTAAGTCTATGTGAGGAATTTACTAGAAGGGGTACACATAGCTAACCAACTCATACAATCATATGCCTATTTATGTAGAGTTTACGAGTTTCCATATCAAAAGTAACTTTTTACTATTTATTTTTGTTATTTTTCTCCTAGTACATAAGCCACCATTGTCTCGCCTCACACTTTTTCATACCAAGTGTAATTTCCATCTCCAAAGTATATTTTTATTTATTTTGTTATTGTTGTCCCTTTAAGCCACTATCCTCTCACTTCATGATGGACATGTTGATCTGAGTTCCATCTACATTAGCATTTCCCTCCACATTGTAGTGTCCCTTCTTGGTGAGATAGCTTTGATGACACTTAGAGGGTGATTTTGATATAATGATATAATATTATGTGTGAGAAACTTATGTGCATGCTTATATGCTATAGACCTGGTTTGGGTCACCTTGTTGTTGTGTGCTTAGGATAATATCTATGGTTGTGTGTATGAGAATTGATTTTGGTTAAGAACATACTATTGATGTTTTCTCTTTTGGTATCTTAGTTTAGCAATATGTGTGTGACATGGATGTTGATTTAGGATTGAGACACATAGATCCATGAATGATCATGGTTATGTGGAACATATAGTTAGTTATGATTTATGTATGATAGATGATTTATATTATTATATATGTTTAATCTTGTAATCAGAAAGATGTGGCAGGTACATAGTTATTTGCAAACAAGGATGCTCAAATTATAAATGAATGTGGAAGTCATGATACATGATTTTATATTCTTAATCTTGTATTGAGTAGGATGTGATATGGAACGTGGTTATTTTCAAACAAGGATGTTCAAATTTTAAATTTTTTTGGAAGTCACTTCTCTAGAACCAAAATGGTTGTGGAAGTCATGCACAATCATTGGTAAAATGTAAATAAGTTAATTATGAAATTCATTGATTCCTTTGATCTATAAGATTGTGATGTGTGAAGGTCTTGGAACAAGTCCTTACCAACAAACCATCAGATGGGTATGAGATCATAATCAGTACCTTAAGGTCAAGCGTGGAGTTTTAATGCAGAGTAGATGTGAAGCCATGGAAATTAGGGCACGGAGTCCTCAATCCATGAAAGGTAAATACGTGAAGTCTTGTATATATAATAAAATGTTTAGGGCATGGAGTCGTGAATATTTAAAAAGCTCAAGGTGTGGAATCTTGGATCTTTAGAGTAGATCAGTAACTTACATAAATTGGCAATCAAGTATAGTTGAAGGAAAATCACTTAACTTCTCATTAATAAATCATAATCATTAAATCTCGAATTAATCCTAAATATTATTAATATTATTAATATCTTTTATGAGACTACGATATTATTATTAAAAGATAATTACAAGTCACCTTCATCTCCTCAATTACTTCACACCTCTCTCCTTGATGACTCTCATGGCTCTATGTAAATCTCTCTCTTTTAATAATACATTACACTCTATTTTATTCACTCATCAAAGAATCACATATTCCTCTTCAACTCATTAAATACATGTCATAAAAGATTCCTCTTACGCTCTCTTTAATGCATAAGTTACACTATTCTTAACTAAGACATGCATACCTCTCCTTAATGACATGAGTTACACTCCTCTAAATGCATTACAATGCATGCATAATACTCCTCCTTTATGACAATAAATTTTTCCTCCTCCTATATATGTGTCTCATGTATTCTGACTTAGGGGGAGGGAGGTGCATTGTGATACCAAGAGTTGGATAGATTTGAAAAATATTATGAGAGTGAGAGACTTCGAGAGCAGCGAATTGTTTTCGAAATGATTTTGAAATTCCTAATATAAATTGGTATGTATTTTTACCTGGTGGAGCTGAGCATGAGTGGTGTTGGTTGGAAGTGAAACTTATCTTCCTCAGCTTGCCTTGGATATCTCTCTACTGCTATATTTTGGTACTATTTGTGAGCTCTTCCACCTCGGGGGTTCTAGAGGGAGAAGTTCTCCCTGGATATGCCTGGGCGGAAAACCGGATGGTTCACAATGAGTTGGTAAGGATATTTAAATAGGAGCACAATCTCATTGTAGCTGGAGCATATTCCCATCTATTTTGAATTGTATAAATACTCTACAAGGTATGTTCATAAGAATTCCTGAAATTTTAGTTTATTATTAATTTGAAAGTGTTGTAGAACTCTGAAATTCATTGGAAATTTCTACTTGTGAATGTTTATGAGATATTTACATATTTATGTATGAGCTAACCAATAATGAATGGCGGTTGTAGTTGAGAATGTACATGCAAGGGGATTAAAATAGTAATGTGTTGCAAAAGTTTTAAGTTCTTTTTATAATTATTTTAGGTCCATTGCAAGTTTCCATGAGTTGAATAAAATACCATATTATCATAAATTTGAGTTTGTTTTCTCCATGTACAGTTGTAGATGAGGTTTGCACACTAAGTGTTTGACAAAGTGATAAATGAGATAGTAGGAATGCTTTTGTTGTTGTGTTTTAATAAATCACATCTCTCGAACGTTCTGTTATGTTTCCACTCAACATCAGGGGGTATCCATGCCATTTGACCATTTAACCCCCCATTTGATTCTACAAAAGTACTTTTTAGAACCTAGATCGAAAAGCTAGGTGATTTTACAAAATGTTGCTATCAATTACATGCGCCTGTTTTCGAGTTTTTGATCAAAAACTAAGATCATTTAGACCCTGTTTCAAGATGCCAACATTTGAAGTTTCAATTTCCGAATTTTCTGAGTTGAATACGTTGAAGAAGAATCTCAAATTCATTGTTGCCAAATGTTTGCCAAAGTGCCTCAAGGTTGTATATTGCATGCTTGCAAAGTGTTTGTCAAATTGCCTCAATGGGTGTAGATTGCATGTTTGCAAAGTGTTTGTCAAAACACATGAATGGAAGTAGTTTTTGTGCATATAAATTGTTAGAGTAAAAGTCCTACTTACCGTCATGCAAAGTGTTTGTCAAACGATGTGAATGGCTGTAGTTTTTATGAATATAAATTGTTAGAGTAAAAGTCCTACTTACTGTCATGCAAAATGTTTGTTAAAAGACATGAATGGTTGTATCTTTTGTGCATATAAATTGTTAGAGTAAAAGTCCTACTTAACGTAGTTTTTATGTACTAGAAATTTATGAATAGACTATTTGATGGATGTAGCTTCTTATGTCTGCAAGTTTTTGGTATGAACATGAAAATTAATTTAATAATTTGCTAAAGTGTGAATAGAGAATATGATTGTTGTTACTTTTATTATCTAAATCTTTCATAAAAAAAGGGGGTTGTTGGAAACAATTTTATAGTGACTTTATGTAGGATTTTGTGCAAGTGAGCATAATAAGTTTTTTCTGAGCTGCATGTGTTCATGGGTGCATTCTTGTGCTTTAATGACTATAGAAAACAACTACTTGTGTCCAAATTATTCAGCTTCATTGTTTTACATGACACTTTTGAAGAATAACATGCTTCTGAATTAGCAACAGTAGTTGATTTTGTTTCAACATTCATTATATAATTCTCATGATTGTAGCATTTCCTTAATAATTGGGATTGGGAATTTTAATTGATGAATTTGGAAATGTTGTTGGATCAATATATTTTGTGATTCTATTTCATAAAAATATCATATTTATTAGATTTATTGACGAGGATAGACATATTCTTCCCTTAGTTACCTTGCTATAGGTAGGTTAATACTCATACACTTATCTGTGATTTTTGTAAAAGAAGTATAATACGTTTTTGGTTATGATATCAAGAGTCAATAAATGAAGCTTATTTAGCATAATCTACGAAATCAAATAGATTGATCTAGCTTAATGTTCACACATGGAATTATGGTAGAATTTATTTCCACGCTTACTTACAACTCATGTATAAGTATGAAAAGAGCACATGTTATGATCTTTTAAGCTTGAGACGAAATGTGTTTTGGAATTGGTATTAAGGGAAAGTTATCCCTCACTTATTATGTTATATTCTTACATTGAAATAATTGAAGGAACATGACTACATGATAGCTAAGTTAGTCATATTATGAGTAAAACAAAAACAAAAAAATAAATAAAAATTGAGTAATCGTATTCAATGTGACCTTAACTTCTCTATACTATTGATGGTTGGTAAGGTGGGACCTTACACACATATTCATACTATTCTAGTTATCTCAATATGGGCTATGTCCATTAAGAAATTTCTAGGTCTCTTATTATGTTTTCTCAATAAATCTATCATTTTTATACTCGTTTTTTTATCATGCCCCCAGCATGGGCTATGTCTTCTAAGAAATGTATAGGACCTTTATTATGTTATCGATAAACTAGTCAACGACTACATTACAGGAGAATACCATATGCAAACCCATGGGTTACCAAATGATGAAGCCCTTAAATTATAAATGACCAATAGTGCATATTAATAACCATATTAAATTGACTTTATGACATAATCTACCCTCTAGAATTGAACATGGAACCTTTTAAGAGAAAACACTTACTCTTACCATGAATGTAATAACGAATTCTTATCATCTATAACAAAGTCTTCACAACCTTTCATATAAAAGACGTATGATAAAAAAATAAATTTTCATTTGTTAAGAAGGCTACCTAAATTACCTATGTTAAAATTTGAGATGCATTTACAGTCTTATGTGGTAAGAAAATTTAATTTTGGAATTCAAAATGAAATTGCTAGAAATCAAACAAACCTTTGTTCCAAGATTTGATTATTCTATGTAATAATTTTTTTTTTAAAATCCAACCAATTTTTTTATTCATATTCAAGAAAAAACTAGATTACAACTGATATTCTTTGAAATAGTTTGTGGACCTTGTCCACCAAACCAAAACTTGTTGATACCCCAAACCCAGAAAACAACTACCAACAAACATTTATGCTAGAGTGAATGGGTAGCCTTGAGAAATGACCAGTAGACAAAAACCAAAATGCTGATAGGTTTGTATAATCACTATATAGTTGATATCTATGAGAGTAAAGGTCGAAAACAAATATGATATAACAAGAATACACAGAATAAGAAACACAACACGAGAGAAATTCCAAAGAGTAGGAAGTCAGATAGAGATTCATTCATCTAGAATGATCAGTGGTTGTGATGGAGAGAAGTTTACAATAACCATATTGATTGGGTTAGCATTCATAACCACTTCTCCATTTTGAGGTGTCGTGGAGTCTATATCCAAGTCTATGTGGTGAGCATTAGTATTGCAACAATAATGTTGCAACTCCTGGGCTTCCTACTTTACTTTTATCAACCTGGTAGTTCGTAACAAACTTGGAAGTGACGATGTTGTATGCACAAGTACTAGTTCTTACTGCAGGCTGTCACTTGGTCAGCTGGCGCAAGATCACTCGGAGCTCAAGCCAACTTTTATGGATTCCAAAAGAAGCTTTATATGTGATGAAAGAAAGGAAAGCTTACTCTAGAGAGGCTACTCTACTTACAAAAAAGAAAAGAAAATTGAAACGTAAAGTAAACCTAGCAAACCCTACTTAACCAACTAATCCTACTTTTCCATAAAGAAACATGAAAACCATGAAATGAATGCCATTACCTACTCAAGGAAGTAAACAACATCTAATCTAGCTATTTCTACAAGGAAATGAGGAAAAAAACATCTTTTTGGATTTTTATGTGTTTTTATGTGAAAATGTCATGCATGTAATTTATTTTTTTGTGAATGTGGCAGCGATTAGGTGGCGATGGAGGGAAGTTTTGGGACTTGAGAGGATGTAGGAAGGTGTGGATGGATCCTAGGAGGTCTCAGGTGGCCTTTTGGAGGCTTTTCTTGCAATGGGAATTCAAAAGGAAGCATACAGGAAAATCTACAGGAGGTTGTAGGGGATCTACATGAGGTCTACAAGAGGTCTACAAGACGATGCTGAGAGTATTTTTGAAGGTTTTGAAGGTGTGAGAGTGGGTGGAAAGGGTAGATGAAGGCTGGGATGATGTGTTAGGGAACGCAGGCTTCACCAAGGATCACTAGGAGATGGAAAGATGGTCGGGAGAGAGGAAGAAATCCTAGAAAAATGCAGAAAACTAATGGAAGATTTGAGGTGAACTTTGGGCAACCTGTAGGGCATAGATCAAGGAGAGAAGGGGATGGCTGGTAGGCTGACCTGCTATGAGAGGACGTTTGTTGGAAAATAAACTAAAAGTCAAACAATGAGATCAAGCAAGCAAGGAGACTAAGTACATTCAAAAAGCAGAATTTTGCATCAAGCTAATCTAAATTATGAGCTATGGAAAGAAATGTTGAAAAATGCTATAATGACAGAAGGCATGGAAGGAAACCTATTGCAAAGATAGAAATGAGCATGGTGAAAGAGATCTAAAGCAAAGCATTAACCTTCTAACAAACTTCAACAGTAGAGATCCTATGGAGAAGGAAAATTTGTGTTTTTGTGGCCGTAAGAGGGTCTTGGCCTCAGTTCATGGTCCCAGAGGGGTGAATGGAGGCCAAGGCTCTGTTGATGGCCTTTTTGTATCTTATTTCTATAACTGTTCAACCTGCTAAAGAAAATTGAAATGAAAACAACCTTCTAAATCACTGAAAGCAACCTATTCTTAACCAAGAAAGAAATTTATCTAATAACAACTAATCCATAAACTAAAACAAAGCATATAAACACAAAACAAGAGGACCTTGGCTGCTTGGATTTGGCCCTAACACAAGAGCTTCAGCCCTCTGAGCTAACTCAGTGCTAGCTCAAAAATGATCTCATATTTATTATTAAAATAATAATAGGATTAGATGAAATTGTCAACAAAAGTAAGCTCGAAGTTGATTAGAGCAAAGCTGCAACAAAAATTTGAAAATTTGACCAACTCCCTAATGAGGCCCTAGGCCTTTCTACTTATACAAATGAAGCTCCCAACAACTTCCTTAAAAGTAGGGAGGCTTGGCTCCCAGAACTCGAGATAAACATAAGTTATCCTCCACTTGCTCAGCTGCCTCCTAGTGCATTGATTTGGTTGTTTGTGCTCTGAGTTGCAAGAAGGAGAATTCAAAGTGGGGGAGAACTAAATGAGGGGGATTCTCTCCTATAAATCCTCTCCTTTTTCCACTTTGAATTATTGCTGCCAATTGTCCATTAAATCTTTGACGTTGTCTTCAAAATTCAACAAAAATATGCATTAAACACACATTAGACTCCATGGCATAATAACCAACCCAACTCACTCCATAAGCATAAATATAATAAAAAAACATACAATAAGCTAAGAGAATGGTTGATTAAACTATGTTAGGAGGAAAAATGAGCCCATATAATTACCCATTTATGGGGCTCATCATCACCCCCTGCTGAAGGTGTTGCTCATCCTCTGAGCAACCTAGTCCATCTCCTCATCTTTGATGGCCCTGATGGCCTCCCTAACATCCCATGCTTCTGATGTGAGCTCCTCTTCCTTGTCATGGAATCCTGCCTTTCTGTCCACCTATTGCCACTTTTGCTGCTATTCTTCCTCTTTTCTGCCTTCTAGAATGCCTAGCAGCAGTGGGGGACTTAATTTGAGGCCAATCCAATTGACCTTCAAACTCTGCATAGAGCGCTTGTACAATAGCACTCTCCTTAATGCATCTTTCATCCTTGTTGGGAAGTGATACTTCCTGATCTACAAACTATGTGGTAGGTTGTTCCACCTCCTCATACAAGCATGAATACAGTCATACCCAAGTAACCTTTCCATGTCCTCAAAATGTGCAATGGCCTGTGCTTGGTAACTTATATATCTAGGGGAAATTCGAGGATTATTTGCAAGCAACTAGTGTGTGTTGATAAGAGCCATGTGATCTGATGGCTCAGCTTTGATCATTAGGGGCTCATTCTGCTCCTTTATCATCAAATTTCTTATTTCTGCTACCCTTAACTCCTCATGATTCATCCATTATGCCATGGCCATCAGTTGCAGGTCCCCTAGACTAGCATTTGGGTTCCACACATTCATGTCTGTGAGGGCCATGCTATGCAATAGAATTCTGCTATTTTTGCCTTGTCTTCTGATGAACTTTGGTCACATATGTCCATAAACTGTCTGTAATCTTGGAAAGGAATTGTGGCTCTCTGTGCCAAAGTCTTTATCTAAAACTACACCCATTGGTCCTTGAGGGATAATCCATATGATTTTTTTGATGTCCTGCATCGCGGTGCCTCCATGGACCAGCTGGCCATGCGTGCCAATTGTGTCCCTTTTTCTTGCATTTGTCTTCTTAGCAATCCATTTTCTATTTGAAGGTGAGTTCTTGTGATCGCTTCGCTATGTCTGGAAGCACTTAATTCTCTACCCATTTCTCTAAGTTGATTCTCCATATGGCCAATATCCTCAACACCCTTGGACTTGGCTATTTGCATCCACTTGTGGGTCCTTATTCCTTCTTTCTCCAACTCAAAGAAAAGTGGGATTGAAAATTTTTGTGGAATGATTCTATCCCTCTCAAGAAGATTGTAGTAAGAGCCAAGATTAGGTTGGGGATCAGGTTCTTCAGCCTTTGCTGCTTCCTCCTTCCCCTGTGGCTGTCCTTCTACCCTTTTTCCAAGTTTTTTGGTCTCCTGTAGTCTTGACAGGGTCTCTTGTAGAACAACTTGTGCCTCCTGTAGAACTATTTTTGAGTCATGTAGTTCTCCTATTTCCTTCCATGTCAGAGATCGAGGAGTCCCACTTTCATAAGTGATAGGTTCCTTGGAAGGGGATTCATTTCCTTGGGAAGAGGGTGAATCTTCAATAACAATAGGAACTTTAGAAGAAGGCTGGGGTTTCCCTGTTTTGGTCCTTGTGCTCTTCCTATCCCTGAAATACATTGAGGTCTGCCTCTTCCTCTTTTGTTTTGGTTTAATTGTGGTGTTTAGGTAGTGAGAGCAGCTGCTGCCTCTCTTTCTAGTGTCTTAGGAGACACTTCTGTCTTTTCTTCCCCTCTTTCTTCTCCTTCTACCTTTTTCTCTATCTCTCTTTGTTTTGTTCCTTCCTTCTTTATTTTGGTTTCATCCTTCCTTGTTTTGGTTTCTTCCTTCTCTGTTTTGGTTTCTTCCTTCCCTGTTTTAGTTTCTTCCTGCTTCCCTTCTTGTTCCTTAGTTTCTTCCCCTTCTCCCCCTTACTACTTCTCCTCCCTACTATTAGAAGGACCAATATCATAGGTGAGGGCCTTTATGTCATCTTCTGTTGTCATCTTTCGGAAAATCTTCAATGCTATGGGGATTGTGAAAGTATGGAGGGCTTCTTGCACTAAAATTTTAATTAACCCGTGGTGAGCCAACAGATCTAGACCTCCTAAATTTAACTTAATGCTAGAGTCTATAAGGGATTGAAGGAGAAAATAGGGGATGCTGAGTTTCTGGGGTGTTGCAGTGTCCATGCCATATCTCAGCTCATGGAGGATTCTAAAATGGTAGCCATAGAGTATGCTATACCCCCCTTCATAGGAAATATATTTGATGATTTAGTAACTGATCTCATCCCAAGGGTAGGGTATTCTTGTCCTTCTAGTGCCACTTTTTTCTTCTACGGGATGTTCATTGTTTTAGAAGAAGTTTTTCTTGGTAGCCTGTCCAATGGGTTTTTCATCTTTGCTCCAAGGTAATCCAAGAGGAAGGGTAGTAACCCTACTGATAAATTCTAGGGTGATTTCCATGGAAGACCTCTAAAAGTGATGATGGCATGGGTCCTTGAGTGAGGGACTAAAGAAAGGGAAAATTCCTGAGCAACTTCTTCATCAAACCCTTGGAATTTCTCAAAAAATGGCATCCAATTTGCTATGGTGAATATGGATACTACCTTGGGATGTTCATGGAGCCTGCTTGAATTGATGAGCTCCTTCCTCATGAATCCTCCTATCATTTTTCTTATACCCCTTTTGAACACCCAATGCAGAGATGGAGACAAGAATTTGGAAGAAAATAGGAAAACAAAGGAAAACTGTGTTTTTTTAAGAAAACAGGCAGAATTTTTTTATGGAATTCCTCTTCTTCTATGGACTCAATTCCTCCTTAAAATTATATCATTCCTTGTACATATTTATAATCAAGATGGGTATGCACGGAACCTATCTCCTCAAGCTAGAAATTGAGCAAAAAACCCTTGTTTTCTCCTTAAAAATAGCTTGCTACCCCTCCTGTAGAACTGCCTGTAGGTGCTCCTGTATAACCTGTAAGTGCAACTGTAGAATGCCGATAGCAGGAGGATGGATGAAAGCAAAGGATAACGATGGTTTCGCGGCTGTGGTGGTGGAAAAGAGCTTGCTGCAGCTAAGTGGACAAGGATGGAATGAAAGAAAAGGTGGTGAAGGAGTTTCGAGGAGGAGTACTTATTTCTTCTTTTAGATATTTCCAGTGATGGGGTGAGCTGGCAAAAATGTACGTTGCCATATTTGGACCGTTGATGCCCACTTTCCTTGTCATCATGGCTCTTTCCTAGAATCACTTCCATCATTGCATCGAAGTTTGCATACCCTCCACTACCTGTCATTTAGATTTTTCTTTGAGTTGACTAGGCACACATGTGGTGGCATCTCCAGATGAGTGCAGTCAACTGGATGAGGGTGGCCAGTTAACTGGCCACCTTTTCGTTCAACCATAACCATCTCATTTGATTGTGCATATTTTCCAATTACACAGATGCAACAGAGGAGAGCGTTAGTCACTTACCTGTGAGTTGAATGTACATGCTATGAGGCATTTCGGCTCCTTTTGTTGCTGCATGCTTGTATTTCAGTTTCTGCATGCTTTCTGCTTCCTGATGTGTGGCTTTTTTTCCTTGTGTAGGTATCCTCTAGATGGATATAGCTTCAGATGTCACCTTCGATCCCATGGTTGCGCTTCTTTTGCTGATGTGGCTTGCTTTTAATGGGATCGACTGCTACAGGAATTCCTATAGGAGCTCCTGTAGCTGCCTCTCCCTTTAAAATGTTTAGCTGATTTTTGTGGTAGGAGATGTGAGGATGATATTAGAGATGTTGATGTAGATGGAGAGGTACTTGGTAAGCTGCAGGTGAGATTTGGAGGTGTTTCTCCCTTTTTTTTGTTTTTCTAGAAACTAGTTTTCTGTGTTTTCTATGGCAGGAAGGAAAAAATGATGATGATGATGTGATGCAGATGTGGGGTGGATGGTAAGGATGGTGGATACTTGTAGGAGGGTCTACATGCTCTTCATAAAACTTCCCAACCCCTCAAACTACTTTTTGGAACCATTTCTAGCTCTCTATGATTTCTACAAGAGCCTCCTATAGAAAACACAGGGCCACCTGTAGAACACACAGTTTCCAAAAAAAAACATAGTGGGGAGGAAGAAAGGTAAAAAATGATGGAGAAGAGTGTGGAGGAGAGGAAATAGGCTATGTGGCATCTTATCTTTCTCCCTGTGGTCCACCTATAACCTAGAATGCACATTAAAATTCAATTTTTTTTCTTCTTTTCTCTGTTATATATATATATTGAAAGACAACTAGGGTGCCTCAAGGAGGTCTTCACCCTAATTGCCTGCCCTAGGTGCCTCCATGGGAGGTTTTCACCCAGGAATCTTATTCTCTCCTTTTTTTTTTTGTTTTTGTCATCACTGGGCCGCTTCAAAAGATGTTTTCAACCCAATGATGGGACTCAAGTGCCTCGTGGAGGCTTTCACTTGAGTCCTCATTATTTTTTCTTGTTTTCTTTTTTCTGCTTCTTCAGTGAGTGGGTGAAGTGGAGGCTAAGACCTTCTCCACTACCATCACTTTCTTATTCAGATCTTCAATGAAATCTCGCTTAGAGAGGGGCTTCTTGAAAATTTTCAACCTATGTCCATTGACAAGAATGGGGATGACTTCCTCATCAATGCTTCTGATCAGAACTGAACCATTGTCATTGCATTTTTCCATAGTGTAGGGTCCCAACCATCTTGTCCTCAGCTTACCTTAGAATTCTTTATACCTTGAGTCATAGACTAGTGCCCAATCTCCCTCTTGGAATTGCTTCTCCTTGATATTTTTGTCATGCCATATCTTCCTCTAAAGCTGAACAACCTTTGTGTGGAGAAGGGCCTGCAATCTTTGTCCATCCAATCCATTGAGCTGGAGTAGTCTTTCCCTTTATGCATGACTAAGGTCTAGGTCCAGCCAAGTTGCCATCCTCAATGTATTGTATTCAAATTCTATTGACAGCAAAGACTTCTTCTCGTAGACCAATTCATAGGGTGTTAACCCTGTGATCATCTTCCATGTTGTGTTATAGGCCCAGGTGGCCTCAACTAGTCTATCTACCCAATTTTTTCTGCTGCTACTCACTACCTTGGTCAAAATTCCTTCCAAAGCTCTATTAGTGACTTCCACCTACCCATTGGCTTGTGGATGGTAAGGGGTGGAAGTCATGTGCTTGATTTTATGATGTGTGAGCAGGTCTTCAATAAAATTGGAAGTGAATTGACTGCCTTGATCTGTGACCAGTTTTCTTGGATACTCAAACTTATAGAATATGTTTTCTCCTAAAAACTCAGCTACTGTTTCATGTGCTGCTGTTTTGATTGCTTTTGTTTCTGCCCATTTTGTCAGATAATTAGTGAACATAGTCATGTATTGCTTCGGTTTTGAAGGAGGGTTGATAGGACCCATAAAGTCCACACCCCACTTCTCAAATGGCTCAAAGGTCACTTGAGGTTGCATGGGCATCTCATCCTTTGGAGTAGGTTTCCCCATCATTTGATACCGATCACATTGGCTGGTATATCTCCATACATCTTGATGAATAGTGGGCCAATAGTAGCCTGCTTGCAATATTTTGAAGGTAGTCCTCTTTGCTGCAAAATGTCCTCCAAAAGGACCATCATGACAGGTCAGGAGAATGTCAAAAACTTCCTCCTCCCTGAAATATCTTCTCAAGATTTAATCTAGGCCAAGTTTGAAGAGATTGCCCCTAATCCATGTGAAAGGGGCGCTTTTCCTCATGATCTTGCTCTTCTCCTTTGAGGACAGGTGTGGTGGGAACTGTGGTGAAACCAAGTAGTTTGCTATATCAGCAAACCATGGAGAGAGTACTGAGATAAAAAATAGGTGTTCATCTGACATTTGATCATCCACCATTCCTTCTTCACCTGCAGGAAAATTTACTCTAGACAAAATGTCAACAACAACATTTTCTTTACCAGGCTTATCAACAATGGTCAAATCAAACTGCTGTAGTAAAAGCAACCATCTAATAATGTGAGCATTTACATCTAGTTTGTTCATTAAATATCTAATTGCAGCATGATCAGTGTGTACAAAGGTTTGATAGCTTGTGATGTAATGTCTGAATTTGTTTAAGGAATGCACTGTAGCTAGGAGTTCCTTCTCAATTACCATGTAGTTTAACTCTGCCTTTGACAAATTATTACTTATAAAGTATATGGAATAAGGTAACTTTTCATCAATTGTTCCTAAGGCTACTGCTATTGCTTTGTTCAAAGGCATCTGTGTGAATGTGGAAAGGTAGGGCCCAGTTTGGGCCTCTCAAAATTGGGGCAGTCACAAGTTTTCTTTTCAAGGTATCTAGGGCTTCTTGACAATGTTCAATCCATATGAACTTGACCACTTTTCCTAAAAGACCAAACAACAGAGAGGATAACTTACTGAAATCTTTAATGAATCTTCTATAATATCCAGCTAAGCCTAGGAAACTTCTAACATCTCTCACCTTTTGAGGAGGTGGGACCCTTTGGATGATGGCAACTTTGTTGGGGTCCACCTGCAATCCTTGTTAAGATATTGCATGACCTAGCATGGTCCCTTCAGTCATAAAAAATTCACATTTTTCTGGACTGAGGGATAGGTTCATTTCAATACACTTGTCCAAGACTTTTCCTACGTTAGATGAAGCTTCTTGAAAGTTAGAACCAAAAGGAGTAAAATCATCCATACATATTTCCACTGCATCATGAACCAGTTCAGAAAATATACTCAATACTTCTCTTTGGAAAGTAGATGGAGTGTTGGACAAACCAAAAGGAAGGACCCGATATTCAAAGGTACCCCAAGGACAAGTGAAAGTGGTCTTATCTTGGTCTTCTGGGCTGATTTGAATCTGATTGTACTCTCTAAACCCATCTAGGAAGGAGAAAAATATTTTCCCCGCCAGACCATCTAACACTTGATCTATGAAAGGAAAAGGAAAATGGTCCTTTTTAGTGGCTTTGTTCAATTCCAGATAATCAAAACAGATTCTCCACTTACCATTTTTCTTTGGCACTAGCACCAAAGGAAAGACCCATTCACTACCAGAGATGGGGTAGATGAGTCCTACATCAAGTAATTTTTGCAATTCTTCCTTAACAATTTCTTCAAGGGCTAGATTCATCCTCCTTTGAGGTTGTATGACTGTTTTGAAATATTCCTTAATGTATATATGATGAGTACATACTGAAGGGTGCACTCCCTTCATCTCCTTATAACTCCGGGTGAAGGCATCTAAATGTTTTCTCAATAAGCTGCATAACTCCTTCTCCTGGGAAGTGGTTAGGGATGGATTGATTTTCAAGGTTCTTTCTAGGCCGAACTCTATATTCTTAACACGGAGACAGGTCGGGTCGGCCACACAGAGATCAGTTAAGGGATTTTTTTGGGTTTCTTTCACTATATCTTCTAATGGAAAGGTATCAGGGGGTGGATTCTGGATTAAATTTTCAATAATATCATCCTCATCTTGTGGTTTCCTCCCCATGATAGTTTCTAATGCGCAAAGTGGTGCAGAATAGACTTCATCCTCATCCTCCTCCTCCAACCAGAGGGATAGATCATGCTCTAGCAGGGGTTGAGATGGAGGGTATATGATTAACTACCTGGACATATGCTCGTTCTTGATGGTCATGTTCCGAGCCCGATAGTTGATGTAGTCATTGGCAGTAGCCAACTAGGGTCTCCCCAGGATGAGAGGATATGGGGTTGTTATATTTATTTTTGGGCACTGCAACCCCAATCATAAATGCCCATAAACTAAGGGCTCCTAAGTCCCTAAAGTTGTTGTTCCAACCCCTAAAAGAACAAGGTCAGCTGATTACAACATCTCCCTGAAGTTCTCCATGAAAAACTACTCAAAACTGGTCAAAACTAGACCATTTCACCTGCTCCATGGTCAAAGTGCATTGCATCCCACCTGAATACACACAGTAGATGCGATGCATGTTGAAAAACCCTTCTATGCGGTGCGATGGGTGAGAGTGGACAAATGGCAGGGTCAATCCGCAAGGTGGAGGAGCATGGAATCTTCCAGAAACTTCTCCTGTGAAACTTGCCTCTCTGCATTCGCCCAGGGCTGAGTAAGAGATCATCAATCTCCAAGTGGAATCAAGAACTATCAGAGAGAGGACACTAATCAAATCTCAAAAGATGACTCATTCCCCTTGCAAACATCTATATATGGATCCCTCATCCCAGAGATCCAGAGGCTGGAATTTTGTATCTTGTAAGGAAGTGTTGTTGGTTCCTTGGTGCAATATCATAGTGTTGGGTGATCTAAGCTTTTCATGAGGTGAAGAAGGGCTTTCTTGCTGAGAGGATGATGATGGGTTAGAACAATTGGTTGTAATCCTCTTTGCTCTTTCTTGATTACCAATAAAGCTATTCAAGTTTTCCTCCACATTACTGTATGATTGATGTTATATGCATTTGTGTGGTCAATATACATTTGGTCCTATATTGTTTATGATAATAGATCTATGTTCTTGGATAGTGTTATGCTGCTTTGATTCAACAAGTGCTCTTTGAAGCTGGGTAGATGAGGAAGTGAGTGGCGAAGACTTACCAGAAGGGAGAGGAATCGAGCAAGGAACCAAGTGCGAGACATAGGTTGCTCTCCTTATTCCTCTCTTATCTATTTCTCATAAAGGAAAATGAAAGTAGCTTTTAGTTTGTTTGTTTCTAAGGTAGCTACTAGCCTTAGTGGGACTAGCAGCTCTACATAGACACTAGTTTTCTCGATAACAAAATGGCGACTTTGCTGGGGAGCGAATAGATTGTTTGTTTATCTATATTTGTTTACTTTATAAACTTACAGACAGAGCCTGAATTCAAGGCAGCTAGCCTTCCAACTGGATTTGCTATGCAAGTGCAAAGTAGATCAATGCTGCTTTAGTCTATCTCCGGGTTTTGTTTATGAATTAAATAGTTGATTTACAAGCTCTCTAATTGCCCTTGTGGTGGCTCTAGTAACCTCTTTAGATCTACCCCTGTGATTGATTTATTGATTACCACTTACTCGGCCTAAATCCCTTAACTGAGCTGCAAACTGTGACCCGGAACCCATCTAAAGTCGTGTCCCTGGTCCATCACACTGTGTCTTCTCTGAAACCTGAATGCATCGCACTTCCCGAGTGTAGTAGGTGCATTTCATTTCAGTTTCCCTGTGCTACAGGTGCGCTGATCAAACCTCTTCTGCTCTTAGATTTTGGCTTCTGTGTTCATGCCTTTCAGCTCTATTCAGGGGTTTTGTTGCCTGTAGTCAGTACATCTCTATTGAAACCCCCTTCCTTGCTGTTATTCCACCTCCATTGTGCAAAGAACTGTAAATGTTTTTATGTATTTCTGAGCCATTTTCAGTTCTCTTTTACAAGGAAGTAGCGTAATTGAACTGTCGTTTCTTGATTTGAAAGTGTCGCAAGTGTCGTTTTCAGTCATAGAAGAGAATATGATTGTTCTTGATAGTCGATTACACTGTTACTCTTGTATTTGATTTGAATGAGTAGTTTTTCAAGTGTCGAAAGCAAGTTTTCAATTCCAAATAACAAAGTGTCGTCATTGTCCTCATTTTCTTTTCAAAAGAAGCTTGTTAGTAATTGTCGCTTTGAAAAATAATTCAGATTTGCGCTTAGCTTTCTTTTTATCATTCACACATTAAGAAGGCTGAAAAAAAATACATGCATGTGCATTTGCATCTAGACTATTTTTTGGTTTGATTTAGGACAGTGCATATAGTGTGTGCTCTCTGCTCTTTGTTGAAAGAAAATCATCTCTCTTTCCTTAATAGCTAGGATTTTCATTGCAAAAAGAAGATTAAACGATTGTTTATCATCTTAGATTGCATTTTAGGAATTGTACATCTACATCACGCGGTGAACCTGAAAGAAAAATTTCTTAAGCAAGATCAACTATAAAATAAATTTAATGAATCTAAAAACACTTTGGAACCTAACGCACAACATTTAGAAGTCTAGGCTAGAGACGTATTCCAGCGTTGTAAAGCCTGGTAACTATTGTTTTCACTGTTGGTTGGGTGATTCCTCCACTTTGAGATGACAAGTGCCAGTACAGACTTGTGCTCCCATGTACCGTCGAGTATATTTTGGGAGACCACAATAGGCTCTATCCTTTATCCATAGGAAGCTGTGTCTGCCGCCCTATCGTTCGCAATGCACTGAACACAACATTCAGGAAGATTGACTGTCGTACCGTAAAAAGTATTCTGCAGTTTTGCGATTGGTTTGGTAATCCCTCTGTCTAGATTTCCAGAGCAGTCCCTTTCGTTCCTTTTCAGACTCCTTAATGGAAAAGGTCCATCTGAGCACTTGTCACTTCAGGCTCATTAAAAATCGAAGGGGACTAGAGTCATCTCTTGTTTTTTCTCGACTCTTAAAAATTGAAAAAACAAGTTGTGTCAAAGCCTCTAAAATTTATTTTAAATGGAATAAACATCACCTTTCCTACGTTGGTCTTAGGTTGAGAAAAATGGGGTCCACCAACCAAGGAGTTCCCCTTGGAGGAAATCGTAGTCCCTTCTCCTCTTGGGGAGATGTTGGTGCACCCCATATGGCCACATTGTCTCTTCCAAGATTGACAATCGGCTTTCCCGTATGGCTCTTCTCAACTTCTGTCATTCAAAACACCGTGATACCTGAACAATCGAGTCAGCAACTAAACAATACCATAGTTACCCCCCAACCCTCTACTTCGTCCAATTCTTCCTCTCCTCCTTCCTCTTTGCTTGATGAAGGTCGTAAAGCCCAAAATCAAGTAACTGAGAAGAAGAAGGAGAAGAAGAAGAGAAAGAGAAGAAGAAGAAGGAGCCAAAGGCGAAAAGGGGCAACTAAGCATCGTCTAGCGAAAATCCACACACTGCACCGATCAGGCCTAAATCGCCATGTGTCATTTGCAAAGGAGACCATTATCGTCGAGATTGTCCTTGCATCCCTCGGATATTAAGGGACTCATCTCCTCGTTTGAAAAATCCGGTGTCATCAACCTCTGATGATCATGTTGGAAGTACACCGTCAACTAGTGAAAGTGAAGCCCGTGGACAAGAAGGAAAATATAAATTTCCTTGTAAATTGTGTGAAGGCGATCATGCCATCCACCGTTGTCCCTTCTTAGACGAAGCTAAAAGAGTTTTGGATGACCGTCCGATTTCACCGTTATGGCTTCCTCCTAGATATAAGAAACTCTTGCCGAGTCTGTCACTAGTTGAAAATCTGGCTGACACGCCCTTGTGGTCGGCCGAAGCATCTATCATTGAAGATAAACCATATGAATCCACCCCAGACAAAAGTCAAAAGGTCGAGGCAGCAGTTGACCCGGTCTTGCCTTCGGAGGATCAATCTTCAAATGATACAGTCGCCGAAGAGAACAAGAACAACACCATTCAAATTCTCTTCGTAAGCACAGACTCCGATGAACATGGGGGCAGTCTACCCATTCCTTTACCACAGGAAGGAAGTTCGTCAGAGTCATATCTAGCCGTCTATTCGGTCCCACCTCCAAGCAACCTGGTTGTTTCCTTTGACTAGAATCTACTAGGCAGACCCTGTTTACCGGCTATTGTACCATTTCAAATCATTGCTCAAATATATAGAATGGTCATGGCTGGTACCATCATAGATGAAGGGGCTTCTGTGAGTATCCTTTCGTCAACTGCTTGGAAAGCGCTTGGTTCGCCATCGCTTTTGCCTGAAATGAGAAATCTAACAGGCTTTGACAAAGGAACTAGTTGACCGTTAGGGATCCTTCCCGATGTGCCAATAACATTGAGAAGGAAAACCGTTCACATGAACGTAATGGTAGTCCAAGGACTCATGGATTATAATCTACTCCTTGGACAGGACTATATTTATTGCATGGGAGCCGTCGTCTCCTCACTCTTTAGAGTAATGTGTTTTCCGCATGAAGGAAGAGTGGTCAAGCTCGTAGACCAGCTTTCATTTCCCGGTTCACACATAGAAAATAGTCATATACCAACCTTGAATGATCTTTTCACGCAAGGAATGTCTCATCAATCCCCAGTCCGTTCTCTTGATGAGCGCGAGTGATTCGAAGGACATGACTGAAACCCTGGGGGCATGCACGCTGGCCTGTTTCGACAGGAAAACCTTGTGTATATGCGGAGGATATATGATTATTTTGACACACCCGTCCGTTTAGGAAAATGGGATTAGGCTGGAATGAGATTCCATTGTCAAATTTATGTGAGTGGAGGCATCTGCGCAACTCACCTTTGTCTATTTCGGTAGACATCGCCGAGGAAGTGTTTTGTCTATGACATGGATGGAACAATCTTTGGTAACCTGGAAATGTTTCGCTATACCTGGGGGCATGCAAACCTTTTGGCATGCAAGCAAAGAGTGATCATTTATTTTTTAAAGTTATAGGTCGTCTAACCCTTTAAACTCATAGGATTGGTTGTTTCTTAACTTGCATAAAGAAAGGATGCGAAGCAAATCTTTGTAAGGTGCAAGCTCCACAAAAATGGCATCTTAGATGATACATCCTTATTATACGACTATATTGAGTAGTTTTAACGTGGAATTCAAGCCCGTTAAAAAATAAACATAAGCAATGAGCAAGTGTTCCCCCAACATTTAAGCTCATTAAAAATGAACCATCCCCGGTAAATAACCATCGTGAATGTATTATCATCAGCCTTTGAAGCCTTGGTCGTGTTCTCACCATCACGTCCACTTTGTATTGGCCGATCCTTCACCTCCACTTGATTGTTTACCCTTTTGAGGAACAGCTGCAAAGAGTGATCCTGTTAGCCATCCTTGTGACACTGCCATGATTGGAAAATTCCAAACCTTACCTGGAATCAGCTGCTACCCGAATCTATCACTCGTTCCTCAAAAACGAGTCTCCTTTAAGCTCTTTCCAATTGACTCGTAAAATATGAAAAGATTGCCGAGCCATTGGCCTCTCTAGCTCGCTAAAGTGACCGGAAGTGCTATCCCTCCTTTAGATTTTAATCTTTTTGGACCTGAGGGATTATTACACAAAAAAATCGAGCGCTTGTTTTGTTCGGCTTGTTAAAATTACCGAAAATTCATCCCTTTTGTATTATTTTATACTTTTTCGAACGTAAGGGATTAGATGACAAAAAAGGATTTTTGGAGTTTCCTTTACGTCCCTTTTTAGACTCTCTAAAATTGAAAAAGACCAAGTTATATTTGTTGTTAAACTCGTTAAAACCTAATAGCGACAAACTTGTCCATAGCAGACAAGAATGAGTTTCACTATTGCTAAGCTCATTAAAGCATAGCGATGGGTTTGCCCGAAGGGAAAATTATAGAACAAGCATATGTTATCCTCCTCAATCTTGACAAAAATAAATAGGTATTGGTCAGAAATGACTGGGGAAAAATTGGGAAGAAAACTTGAAGAAACTTTGTTGGTAGCAAGTCGCTCTTGAACATGACACTTTCACTCCACATCCGAGTCGGGTTGGGTTGTTCCATTCACTGGTCACATCACCATGGTTCCATCACACCATCCATATTTGGGGTTAATGCTACCAATCCATCATGTCAGTGTCGCCGATATGTTCAAGAGAAGTCACTTAGAGAATTCACCTGTGTCTCATTCGCTGCAATACATTTACGCTCCATTCTTTCATGGCCAACACCCTGAACCTTATATCACCAAATCATTTTCACCTCCATTAAAATCATTTGCTCCGTTCTGTGTCATTGATGTGGGATTCCATAAGGCCCTCCTATGACAGATCACTTCTTGTCGACATCAGCTCATTATCGAAGAAGTTGATCTAGGAACAACCCTTTCAGTACTTTGAAACTTGCATGCCTCAATGGCAAGTTTCTCACTTCCGGCGACAGGTTTACATCAATGGCCTTCGACCGAAAGATTTTGCGTGGTGTTCGACGCCAAGTCCCTTATTCACACCACGTGAATTGTACTGTATTACCTTGAGGGTCATCATCATTATCAGTGATTCCTCTCACGCCTGTAAACAGCTTACATCATTGGCCAGTAATCAGGCGATGTCTTTCCATGTTCGACTCCAGAACATCTCTCACATGGATCGACTTGTACTTTGAGTGAAGATCGAACGAGATTGAAGACCCTGGATCTAGTTTCATCCATCCAGGCTACAATATATATTTAGGAAAATAAAGAAATCAAAATGTACATCATTGTTGCACAGATAATCATCCAATCTAAGGGATGATGGCTCTACGAGAATCATCAGTCTACACTCAGACGATTGTCTGTCCTCTGTACATGAAAATGAATTTATAAAGCTGAGCATGGGAAATGCTCGCCTTAGCTAGATCATGAAAATATTATGAAGATAATGTATTGTATTGTGTCTTATTACAGGTTGCCTTCCAGCTTGAAAAAACTTTGGATGCTCATGATAAAGCATTTCACCCGAAATCAAAAGATTAACGACCTCATGTTTTAGGGGGCAACTGTTATAGACATTATTGGGCACTGCAACCCCAATCATAAATGTCCACATACTAAGGGCTCCTACATCCCTAAAGGTGTTGTTCAAACCCCTAAAAGAACAAGTTCAACTGATTACAACATCTCCCAAAAGTTCTCCATGAAAAACTAGTCAGAACTGGTCAAAACTGGACCATTTCACCTACTCCATGGTCAAAGTGCATTGCATCCCACCTGAATACACACAGTATGTGCGATGCATGTTGAAAAACCCTTCTATGGGGTGCGATGGGCGAGAGTGGACAAATGGTAGGGTCAATCTGCAAGGTGGAGGAGTATGGAATCTTCCAGAAACTTCTCTTGTGACACTTGCCTCTCTGCATTCACCCAGGGATGAGTAAGAGATCATCAATGTCCAAGAGGAATCAAGAACTATCAGAGAGAGGACACTAATCAAATGTCAAAAGCTGACTCATTCCCCTTGCAAACATCTATATATGGATCCCTCATCCCAGAGATCCAAAGGCTGGAATTTTGTATCTTGTAAGGAAGTGTTGTTGGTTTCTTGGTGCAATATCATAGTGTTGGGTGATCTAAGCTTTTCATGAGGTGAAGAAGGGCTTTCTTGCTGAGAGGATGATCCTGGGTTAGAAAAATTGGTTGTAATCCTCTTTTCTCTTTCTTGATTATCAATAAAGCTATTCAAGTTTTCCTCCACATTATTGTATGATTGGTGTTATATGCATTTGTTTGGTCAATATACATCTGGTACTATATTATTTATGATAATAGATATATCTTCTTGGATAGTGTTATGCTGCTTTGATTCTATAGGTGCTCTTTGAAGCTGGGTAGACGAGGAAGCGAGTGGCGAAGACCTATCAGAAGGGAGAGGAATCGAGCAAGGAACCAAGCGCAAGACAGAGGTTGGTCTCCTTATTCCTCTCTTATCTATTTCTCATAAAGGAAAATGAAAGTAGATTTTAGTTTTTTTGTTTCTAAGGTAGCTACCAGCCTTAGTGGGACTAGCATCTCTACATAGACACTAGTTTTCTCGATAACACCAGTGAGCTTTGCCTTTGGATGGAGAACTAAGAAATCGGTAGGGTACTCCCAAGAATCAATGGAGACCATCACATCTTCCTCAATCCCTTCAGGGGTCATGATGGAGCGGTCTGCTAGCTGCAGTACTGTCGTGGTCTTCCTCAAGGAACCTTGGAGATTAAGTTTGAGCATGGTGTCCTTTGTCATCACATTCATGGCAGCTCCCAAATCAATCAAAGTATGTGGGATCATGGTGCCATTGATGTGGACATCAACTACTGGGCTTCTAGGGTCTAGATATTTCGGACAGATTATCTGCCCCAACATTAGGTCAGATATGTTATGCCCTTATACCAATAGGTTTCATATGCAGTGATTGACTTGATCTAGTTTTGAAATGTGTTCATACCTTTACTTGTTGCAAAGGTTTTCCATATTTGTAAAAAATCAAAAAATAAAAAAATATAAAGAGGATATGCCCTAGAAAAAGAATAAAAGGGTAAAAGGAATAAAGAGAAGGTCAAAAAATGAAAGAAAATGAACCCCAACAAAAAGAAAATACCATGAAAGTGTGCAAGTCTAATTTCCACTACTATTTACTTTTATGTATAATAAAGATTGTGTGCAATTTGTCACCTATGCCACAATCCATGGTAACCAAACAGTTTAAACTTGGTTATTTCATGCTTTAAATTTCATGCTTTAGAAATATAGAATAAAATCTAACCAAACAATGTAAACTTGGCAGATAAGTAGATAAGTAGAGTAAAAAAAGGAGCTCAACAGTTTAATCTGAGCCCTTGGATGTAATAAGTGTGGATTTTGATAGGAATTCATATGTAAAAGAAAAGAAAAGTTTGATAAGGGTTTGCTAGTCTAAGTGCACCCTAATAAAGAAGTGAAAATGCTAGGTTAAGTAGGTAGAGTAAGTAGATGGTGGTTGCAAAATAAATGTGTGGTGAATGGTTAAGTTCAATGCTTAATATTTTGTTTCCATCACTAGGACAAGGCATGTATCACATTGAAGGCACATCAATATTCCAAGTCACAATAATTAACTTCCCTATTCATTTCCCCTAAATTTTCACTAATTCCCTAAGTGCTAGAGGTAATTACCAAAGTTGGAGGGGCTCAGAGCATTTCTCTGACTTTTGGAGGGACCAGACCCTCAGCCCAATAATTGGAAATTCCTAAAGTACTTAATTCCCTTTCATCAACATTACCCTCCCATAAGGTCACTCATTCCTCTGATAAAACTTTTCTTAGGTAAAATCCTATTTTACTTAGGGAAATTAACACATTCTCTACATAAAAACCCTTTTATACACTTTAGCCTAAGTCAATATGTTATATGATGAAATACTTTTGGAAAACATTGGACTCAACGCTTTCCCATTCATTTGGTCATATTAACTATTAATGTTTTATTATATAACTCCCAAATAAAAAAATTTACCCATGCCTGTATTATTATATTATGAAAAACCCAAAATTATTACATATCCCGCCACGATGGTTAAGTATAACCGTAAAACAAATAATAAATGGGATTAATTAACTAATCCATAGTTGATTAAGAACTCGAACCCACCACCATTTAATGAGGATTAATTTAGTCATTCGGACTAATTAATAACTCTCCCAACCAATCAAAACGCCCCTGATATGAATAAATCATTTAACTACTATTGGGCCCGCCCTCTGTTATCCATCAATCACCTCAGCACCCCAACCACCATCTGATTGGATCCCTCAGGTCTGACGGCCATTGCGCATATCACATGGGCCTTTTGGTCGACATTTAATGTGTGATGAGAGTGGTTTCCTAAATAGCGTCGATGCTACGTCTCTCAAGATGTGTGGAATCGCGCGGTCCTCCCCAAAAACCACTTCCTGCCCATGAGCGGTGCCATGAAACCCGCTTACAGCCTCTCGCTAACGACAACACGTCAAGTCGCCTCCCCGTTGACACTTGTCCGAATCATGAAACCCGCCAGAAAATTTGACTTTGCATAAAAAAAAAGTTAATCTATTTTCTGTACTTATTCTAAAAAACTCATGTATGCAACTAGAACGTGAATTCGACCAACTCATACCCCAACCGTCAACTACCCCGAAAATTGTTGTCTGATGACGCTCCAGTCCACCATTTACACCCAATGAACCAGTACTCCATTGTCAATCACTCCATAAATAGGTATTTACCAGTTTCCTCCTAGAAATCCTGTAAATATTTCATTTCCTCTGTGATTACATTAAAAACCCCAAAATTTCATGTAATTCAGTTGCGAAACTTAAAATTAAAGACTCCCAAGACTCCTGTTTTATCCATTTTCACTCAAAAGCCTCATTTTCATTTCTGAATCCATATGAACCAAAAATGGAAACCCCCGTGGCCCACAATTTAGCCCTAGTCAATGCCCCCCATAAAGATTTGGACCACCTTCCCTTAGCTGATAAGGAATTCCAAATCAAAGACCTCACATTTGATGACTCCCCCTTGAGACTCCATTGTAAATACTGGGACCTTTACCTCAATAATGTTGATAATATTGGTCAATGGGAATCAAATCTCCCAAAGTCCCAATTTCCTTCTGTGCACATATTGCTAGACATTATTCACCAGTGTCATGCCAATTACGACCCTAATCTCGAAGCTGTAATGTCCCCCGACCAGCAAATCCTTTTTACCATTATAATAGACTCTATCAATGAAATATTGCAGTTTCAACCTAGTCAGAAGCTTACCCCTCTACCTATTGTTGATTTACTTGACAAATTTTCCAAACTAGCTAGCTCAGAGATCACCAGAGTTTGCCAAATATTCATGTTAGAATGATACATTTTAGAAAACCCTCCACCCTACTTGATAGGTTCTTTTACAAGCTTAGGGAGGGATATTATTACCATGATTACCTGTATTCTTGGTTTCTCAACCAATGAATATGTGGATGAAATGACCTTTGCTTATATGACTATCCTCACCCCTGGCTAGCCCCCTGCTGTCACGTATGACTATGTTGCATACATAGTTGTCAAAATCCATGATCAGTTCATGAGATTTGAAAATGAGAGTGTGTTCAGGTATTCCACAGTCTTGTATCACCTCTTCCTATATTATCAGACTGAAAAATTCCTATTCTCTATGAATAAGCTTGATACCAAAGGTAATCCCATATCAGTCATTTTTTGGACTTCAATCTTCCACCACTCATACATTTCTCCCTATTCATACAATGAATTCATAGATCAATTTGTCTATCCTGTAACCATCATGTTGACTAGACATTGTCCCCCAAGAATCAGTGATGATATCAAGAGAATCCTTCAACTGTCAAAGCAATACAAGATAGGTGACTAGTACTTGTACCAGAATCATACTGAGATCCGAATCTATGGTTGTGAGCTCCCTCCTTTCAAGCTGCCTAAATATGTCCCTATGAGATTGTTTTCCCTGGAATATTATAGGAAAATATTAAACTCTGACCAAATTCATTTCATCAAGGCAAAGAGAAAGCCCAATTAAGGATCAAAGACCACTTAGGCCCATTTATGTTCAACAATAGAGAAGTAGGGAAATAAGTAGAAGAAATCATAGAAAAAACAATGAAACTAAAGAAGAGCTTTTCTTGGACATATGGTCCTCACTGTTTCATTTGTGATAGGAGAATGCCACATAAATTGTCACCATATATCCATCACAGAATCCCTCAGATAGAAAAATATGCAAATTTGAATGAATGGAGGGAAGGGACTTTGATAGAAGAAGATAGTGATTAGGTTGAGATTGACAATGTGATGAAAGATTTGGAGCATACACTTGACCTAGACTCTTTTGGACAGGTGCCAACTAAATCTACTCAAAGGCCAACACTAGAACCTAGTGCCCCCACATCAGAAACTTCTCAAGGGAACACACAAGAAAATAGTTCTCCCACAACAGTGCCACCACAGGAGCAAAACCAGGGAACAAGTGCACAAACATCAGAACAATCAAAAATATTAGAATAGTCAGAGGTATAAGACCATATTGAAATCTCTGGAGAACAAACTCCACCATAGCCCCTTCCATCTCCAACAAAAATGGGAAATCCCCTAGTTGTACGGACTCCTCTGATTGAGGAAAGAACTTGAAAAGAGATAGGGAAGTAGCTACCCCTTCTAATATACCTACAGATCGAACCTTTGCTAAGAGGCAAAGGTTGAATCCTCTTTCAAAGGAAAAACTCTTTGAGGAAACTAAAGGGAGTTTGAGAAGGGAAGTTGGAGATAGTTTGCATACATTCCCAATAGGTGGGACACCTTCTAGCTCACAAAGGCAAGAGCTAGAGAGACAGCCTAGCACAAAAGTATCATCTCTCAGATATTCATCTAATAAGATCATAGACATAAAGGGGAAATTCAAGGAAATAAATACAAAGAATCAGCAACTAAAGGCTCAAGCTTATGCTCAATACTTAAGGATGGTCCCTACAAACCAGACTAGATTGATGTCAGCTTATGACATCAAAGAATGCAAAATGCAGAGGAGTTTTCTAAAGCCCACAGTACAACAGCCCAGATCAATGGCAGATTACCTCAAGGCTGATTTTGAGGTCTTAGCTAAAGACATCCACCCCATAGACCAGATAGAACTGCATAAACAAACATGGGAGATGGTCTATTCTACACTGACTAGCAAGGCAATGATGGAACATAGGTTGCAAAATTCACTTAGAAACACTATTGCCCAATTGAAACTAGAAAAGGCCTCCTCACAGGCAAAAGACAATAGAATCAAATCATTGGAAGATTTAATAATTGAGTTGGGACATGACCCAAAAGATGTTAAGGAAGCAGAAGGCTTAATTAATAAAAATAATGAAGACATAGCTACACTTAGAAAACAGCTGAAATTGCCACCCCACATACACCCTCAAACTATTGAAGTTATTGAGAAAAAGAATGATGAGGAACTTATGGATTGTATCCTCAAGTTGAATCTACAATTGAAAGAAACAGAGCATGAATTGGAGAAAGAAATACAATCAAGGAAGAGTGAGTCGACCACACAACCTCAAACTATAGTGCCAATAGTTTCAACAGTATTCCCTTCCACATTGGCATCAGATTTAGCACCAAATATTCCTTTGGAAAAAGCCACACCAATGGAAGTAACAGGAACATCATAGGCAGGTACAATAACACAGAGCATAGAGGACCTGATTAATTCAATGGAAGAAATGAGACTTCAAGGGATAGAGCTACAAGAAGTGAAAGAGAAATTCATTACTTTGGAGCAAAGATATGATATATCAAAGTTTAATTTTGCAGAAGAGATGAGGAAAAATAAAAGCATGGCTCAACAAATTAAAGCATTGGAGAAGGACCTGACATTTGACAGGCCTTTGACAGAGATTAGGAAGATATTGTGGACCAATAGCATTGACTCCATCAATGATATTCGATCATCCATTCAAATTATTTTTGAACAAAATGATTTGGTTCAGCCTGCTCTTGAAGAAGTTGGAAAGACCAGAGAGGAATTGGGTAGGAAACCTGAAGAAGCTATCAGACTGATCAATTTTCTAAACAGTAAAAATAGGCAACAGTTGGAGCAATTAAGAATTGAGGATGGGACTGCTACCATCCTCGAAATAAAGAAAGTGTTCACCAAAAGGAATTTGATGCAAGGCCTGGAACATAGATGTCAAAGCATGCAGGAAGACATAGATGAGTTCATGAGGAAGTTTGACATCTTACAAAGTAAAGGACTCCCAAGTCCTTTAGTCATCAATGATAAGCTAATGGTTCAGATTGATTACATCAACAAATTACATCAGCAAGATGACAGTCAGGCTAGTTCATCTACAGTCAAGGCATTGCCCACAGGGAAAGTTCGCTATGATGGTTCGGAGAACCTTTTTACATTGAACATGAAGTGAAACACCTATTCACAGTCCAGCATAATTTTGTAAAATACACTGAAGAAGATGAAATCTACAGGAAGTTGACAAGGATGAGTATACCAAAATATGATTGGTGGAATGGCATGACACACATGCTTTAAGTTACCATGGTAAACAGTGAGGTAAATAGAAGTATTTACCACAACAAATTTTCGTAAAAAGGGTGAGTGTTGGTAAACAGTTAAAGAGTATCAGTGAAAGGATAAAGTTAAATGTCCAGCACAGAGTTACTACCATGGCAGTGAGATGCATATTCATAGAATCTACATCCAGCTCCTTCAACAAAAACAGGGACAACAACAATTAGTTCACATTCTGTTTCTACATTCGAGACCATCTGTCTCTATATTCATGTAAAAGATATTAAGTTTTCCTAGAATAAGTCTCATTTAGTTGTGAGATATTTTGATGTAAATGTTTTATAAATACTTCCTCGTTCGAAGTATTGAGTGTCGATTCTTAGATATTTCGGTAGACAATTTACTTTTGGAATTGAAGTGTCATTGAATAAATTTTGTATGGTTGTCTGGACAAAGTAATAAAGCAAAGGAATTTTACAGGATACCTGTGTCAAACGAGAAACAAATAAGTATTCTATATCTTGTGTTTTTATAGTTTTTATGGTTTAATAAGTATTCATATGTGTTTCATATCTGAATGATAAATGAAAAATTATATTTCAGAAAGAGCTTTATCACATTTTTTCTTTAAAATCGTTTATTTTTTTAATGTTTTCCTACAGGCTATTATAGGTAGGGAATTCTTGATTGCTCCCTGCTTTCATAGTTTATCACTGTGACCATTTAACAAAGAATAATTAATTGCTTTTTGCTAATGAGAACCCTCTCTTCATCATCTTGGACCCTGTTGAAGGATTCTTAGTTTCCCTTCCTCCGTGTTCAAGCCCATTTCACCCATTTCAAGCTATCATTTGTATTTTGTTTATCTATCTTGCCCGGTGAAGCTTTCCTTCGTTAAATCAACTTGATCCATTTATGCCAGCATTCAGTTCACTCCATGGCCCAATGGCCTGAAATACCTTGTTCTATCCAACTACTCCCGAATTGCACCACCAAACAAAATCAAAACCCCCCAATCTGTCATAACTAGCCTAATATCTCATAAAACAAAGCTAAATCATAAAGTGAGAGTCGTCTTTGAGTATAGATTGGCTAGATTCTGTACTTAAAAGTTGCTTTGTGGTTACCTTGGACCCCTTTCCTTCTTCTAACAACTTCAAAGAAAATCTGAGTGATAACATAGTGGCGACCATACTAGGGAAGAACATTCCTCAGTCAAAACAAATATTTAAGAAACTTAAACTTTAAATCTATAACCATCTTAAAGAATTCATAGAAGTTGTCTTGATATCTATTAGGAAAATAAAAAATAAAAAAAATGGAAAACAAAACCTAAAATCTAGCTTTAGAAAGGACTTTGTACACTAGGGTTAATCCTGACCCTAATCCACCCCAAGTGTTTGAGAACCCCAATCTGATCCCAAGAATCCTTAGAAGGCAAGAAATTTCATTAAGTCCTAGACCTCCATTCACATCACATTCTTTCCCTTTTAAGAGTCGTTCCATAGAAGATATTCCTTTTGATGAACAGTTTCAACTCTCTCTCTTCAGGACCTCATCTGACAGTGAATTATTGGACACAGTCCTAGATCCAGTATTCAAAAGAGAACTTGAAATCCAGGCAACCAATTTGTCAATTGATCGATACTTGCAAAACTCTTCTTAGTTATCCCTTACCACTGAAAGCATACCTGAATTATTTGAAACCACTTCACTTTTTTCCAGTTCATCATTATTCCCTTATTCATCTGAAGTTCATTCCACTCCTCCTTTCATCCCTTCACTTCCCCCCCATCCAACAGCCACCCAACATCCTACTACTGCTTCTAGTTCCTCCTCCACAACACAAACACCTCCTGTTACCCAAACTCCCATTACTACTCAACCAAGAATCATGGCCAATACATATGCTCCCCTTGTGTTGCCTCCTGACTACCAGAGTAAAATCACATCCTTTGATGGCACTGGAACCTACACAGCCCAACAACATACTAGGAAAATGACTGATTATTTTGAAATGTATGAAATTGACACTACTGATGGACAAATGAGAATTTTCGTACAAAGCCTTACTCGAGATGTTAGAACCTGGTTCAGAGCCTTAACCCCCAATAGTATAGATAGCTTAGGAAATCTCTATCAACAATTCCTAAACAGATGGGAGAAAAGGAAAGACCCCCTTCAGATTTTATCTGAATATGAGAACTTAAGAAGAGGACCCCATGAAATTGTCCAGGACTATTTCA
Source organism: Pinus tabuliformis (assembly GCA_031772625.1). NCBI lineage: Eukaryota > Viridiplantae > Streptophyta > Pinopsida > Pinales > Pinaceae > Pinus > Pinus tabuliformis. The sequence goes on along the minus strand of CM062820.1, from coordinate 1,498,734,279 downwards.
CTAGATTTAACAGTGTGTATAGTGCCATTCCACTAGATCTTAGACCCCAACCTGGTTTAGCCTTAATCAAATTCCTAGATGGATTCAATTCTGATATGGCTTTCTAGCTGCGAGAACAAAACCCCCCTACTTTGGAAGATATGAAAAGCATAGCAGTCAGTGTTGAAGCCAACCTACTATCTAAAAGATCTAAGGCCAGGAGTGAAAGAGGATACCACTAAAAGATGAAAGCTCACCCTTCGAACAGAAACTAGATGCCATAATTTATGGAATGGATAGATTAGGAGATAAAGTGGAGACATTGAAAGCAAATCTCCTTGGGATAGCCAGTGAGCTAATATTGGGAGAAATCCTAATTTTAGAACAAATCAAAACCAGAACACTGGAAAGAATGGTCCTGACCAAAAAATTAGACCCCCTTTCTACGAGAACTATGTAGAAGCTTCTCAGTCTAAAGGCCCAGAAGAAGATACTCAAATCAATTTGATGGGGCTTGATGATGAAGGAGAAGTTTTCTTATCCCAAGATGATCAAGAGGTCCACATACTTAAATAGTTCCAAACCCAACCAGGAGAATTGTTCGACTTTAGGTAGGGATATGACTCGGCCATCTTTTAGGTGTACAAGCAATACAATCTAAGAAGTAGGAGAATTGATGTCCCTGAAACAAAAAAGAAAATAGTCTCAAATCAGTGCAAAAAGGGTAAGACAGTAACCAAACCTTTGCAAATTCTTTCTAGACGAAACACTAATCCTTCTAACCACATAATTGAAGATGTCTATGATAATCAACCAAACAATGAATAGTCTTCCACTTCCCTTCCTTCTAAGGAAAAAGTGGAAGAACCTCCAAAGGTTGATCTAGGAGAATCAAAATATCTTGATTCTAATCCTAAAAAGGAAAAGAACACAGAAAACAGAGAAAACACTGCTGCTCAAAATCCAAAAGCCCAAATAGAGAAAACCTTTAATTTGGAAACAGAAGTAGGCAAGCTAAAAATTTCTACCCCATTATCTGAATTAGACAAACATGATGCCTACCGAACTCAAATCAATAGATCACTGAAAATTATTGGAACTGAAGACTCAGTCAATCATTTTGATGATCAATCCGAGAATCTTTGCCCCAGAAGTGAATGGGAAACCATTGGAAGGAGGAATTCCTTCCTTCTATGTTAGCCTAAACATACATGATAAGATTCTTCACAATGCTATGTTCGACTCTGGTGCATCTCATAATCTTATGCTCAAGTCTGTCATGGAAAAGCTAGACCTAGACATCACTAGACCATAAAATACTTGTGTGTCTCATTGGTTCAATACCCTGCAAAAACAATTTTAATGGACATAGTGGTAGCAGATATACCACCCAAATATGGCATGTTATTGTCTCGATACTGGGGTGGTAAGCTTCAAGGGTCTCTTCACCCAGATATGTCATATGCCAATATATCAGTTTTTGGACAACCAAAGAAATTATATAGGGAAATGTTAATGAAGTATGTAGTGAGTAGTCAAGAGAAGCCTCAAAAATTTCTCATTTACTCAGTAAATTCTGACATGGATTCCTTTATTTTCTATAGTGCTGAAATAAATCCAGAAATTGATAATCCTAAAGATTTAGCAGTATAACCAAAAGATATTGAAAAAGAAAAAAAGGTCAGCTATTCAAATTCAAGAGATATCAAATGGCCAAGTAAAATTAGATGATAAAGAAAAACCAGATAAGGAAGAAAATCCTAAAACCTTAGCTAAGAAAGACTACACTACCCCAGACACAAATTATGAACATGAAATTTTATGGCATTTAGAAATTGATGGCTCATTAAACAAATTAGATGCAGGGGCAGGTGTGTGGGTCTATAATTTAGAAAATGATCATGTTGAAGGCCATGCCTATAGGTTAAATTTTAGATGCACCAATAATATGGTAAAATATGAGGCTCTCTTTTTAGGTCTTAAACTTGTTAAGAGATTAGGAGCTATCAGGGTGTCCATCATAGGAGATTCTAAACTGATAATTAAACAGATAAAAGGAACTTACTTAACCATGGATCCTAGACTAGGATATTATAGAGGAACAATCATAGAAATTCTTATCACTTTTTTCGAAACCCATCTTGCAACTATTCCTAGAAAACACAAGATGTAAGCCCGCAACCTGGCCATGTTTGCCAGCACCTACAAATTACCTTTTCAACCTAATCACCAGTATACTGCTGAGATTAGGCACAGACTAGCCATCCTCGATAATCTTAAGAACTGGCAGGTCTTTGATAGAGATAAGTAGATCGATAATTTTCTAACTTTAGATGAAGAGTTTTCTAACACTAACATAGATGTTGATATAGATACTAGCTTCGATTATACTAATGAGGTAGACATTAATAATCTAGAGGAGAATTCAATAAACATGCTTCATCCCACTAAATTGTCACAAGAAAAAATCAAAGACCTAAAACAAATGGACCTAGATGAGATAATTGAAGAAGAAACAGAGGTTATAAATCTGAAGGATAATCATATACCCAAAGGATTAACTCCTTTAGAAGATTTTTTTGACTCCAATGAAATTCCCAAGAGACCTAAAATGGAGCCATTAAAAGCAGATATTGAGGATTATAATCTAGGAACACATGATGATCCTAAATGGATTAAATTGTCAAAACCTTTTCCTCCTGATCGGAAGCTAAAGTATGTTGAACTTATGAGGGAATTCCAGGATGTTTTTGCCTAGAGTTACGAATATTTGAAGTCCTATGACACCTCTATCATTCAACATACCATCCCTTTAAAAGAAGATCAAAAGCCCTTTAAGAAAAAACTCAAAAGAATTAACCCTGTGTTATTACCACCAATTGAGAAAGAAATCAAATGTATGTATGAAGCAGGAATTATTGCCCCTATTAGATTTTCAGAATGGCTGTCTAACTTGGTACCTACTAGGAAGAAATCAGGGGAAATCAGATTATGTGTTGACTTGAGAAATGTAAACAATGCCTCTCTTAAAGATAACTATCCTTTACCCAAAATGGATCATATTTTGCAAAGGGTAGTGGGTTCTTCTAGAATTTCACTTTTAGATGGGTTTTCAGGATATAACCAAATCTTGGTTCATCCTGATGACCAAGAGAAAATTGCTTTTACAACACCATGGGGTACGCTTATGTACCTTAAAATGCCATTTGGACTAAAAAATGCAGGAGCAACCTTCCAGAGAGCAATGGACATTGCCTTTGCCAAAGAAATTCATGATTTTCTTGTTATATATCATCATGATCTAATTGTTTTTTCTAAATCAGATCAATAGTAGTTGGAGCATCTCAGGTAAGTTTTTCTAAAGTGCAGAAAGTATGGAATTTATTTGAATCCAAAGAAGTCATTGTTCTGTTTGGAGGAAGGAAAATTGTTAAGTCGCATCATTTCCAAGGATGGCATTCGAATTGACCCTTCTAGGATTGAAGCTATTCTACAGATACCCCATCAAAGAAATATTAGAGAGCTTTAGGCCTTCCTAGGGAAGATAATTTTTTTAAGGAGATTCATTTCTAACTTAGCTAAACTCATTAGATTATTAAATACCATGTTAAAAAATGATTCAAGTATCAAATGGACAGTAGAGGCCAAGCAATCATTTGAAGAAATCAAAATGCCCTTAACTAGAACATCAGTCCTTACAAGTCCAAAATTTGACAATGATTTCATCATTTTTTCTTTTTCATCAGAGCATACCATAGTTGCAGTTTTACTACAAAAGGATGATCATGGATGTGAAAAACCAATAGCCTTTTTTAGTAAAGCTCTCATAGATGCATCATTAAAATACAAAATAATGGAGAAACAAGCTTTTGCATTGGTGAAAACCATTAAGGATTTTATAGTCTATATACTGTATTCCCATGTGATTGCTTATGTTCCTAATGTAGTTGTCAAAGACATCCTAACTCAGGATGGAGTTGATGGAAAAAGAGGAAAATGGATAGCTACTATCTTAGTGTATGATATAGAGATAAAACCAACCAAGCTAATTAGAGATCAGTGATTAGCCAAACTCATGGCAGAAACTAATTGTCAAGCCCTAGACATAAACCTTGGGGCAGAGCTGGATTATGAACAGGAGATGGCGACTCCACAAATCAGCCAAGCCTTTTCAGATTCAACCTGGTATACTAATATGATTTATGTTTTACAAAACCTGCAGGCTCTGCCAGGGTTATCCAGAACCAAGAACAGATTTTTGAAAATGCAAGATTGAAAGTTTTGCATCTTAGATAATACTCTTTTTTGGAAAAATCATGAATGAATTTTGTTAAATTGTTTATTAGAAGATGAGGCTAACAAGGCTCTCCAAGAATTTCATGCAGGGGACTATGGTTGACATCTCTATTGGAATTCAGCTGCTAACAAAATCCTAAGGGCTGGATTCTATTAGCCAGCCTTGTTTGCAGATGTGAAGAAATTTGTAACTTCTTGCCATAAATGAAAAATCTTTGAAGGTAAAAGAAAATTGTTACCTTTACCCTTGAAACCTATTTCCACTGAGAAACCTTTTCAACAATGGCGTCTCGACTTCATTGTATAAATTCACCCTCCCTCTTCTAGCCAACACAAATGGATACTCACTGCAACTGATTATTTCACTAAATGGATAGAAACCATTCCCTCTAGACAAGCCACTTACACTGTTATCTTAGGTTTCCTAGAGGCCAATATTTTGTCCAGATTTGTTTGTCCCACTAAAATCATTACTGATAATGCTGCAGCCTTGAAGTCCATGAAAATGATTTCCTTCTGTCACAAATATCACATAACACTCGGCCATTCCACAGCTTACTATCCTTAAGGGAATGGACTTGTAGAATCTTCCAACAAAAGTCTCATCAATATTATCAAAAAACTATTAGAAGAAAATAAGAAAACTTGGAATAAATTGTTGACCAATGCTCTATGGGTAGATAGGCTTATGACCACGAAGTCCATTGGAACTAGTCCTTATGAACTTGTGTATGGTATGGAGGCAGTTTTTCCTTCATCTTTAGGGGTCTCTATTATGAATTTACTGCAAGAAGCTCAAGTGGAACCCAATGATATAAAAAGAATGATAAACCAGAGCATCCATTTACAGTAGACCAGGGAAGAAGTATACCAAAGAGCCCAATTATTGTAGGAGAAACTCAATAAGATATTTGGCAAAAGGACCAAAGCAAAAGACTTCTATCTGGGAGACAAAGTATTAAGATGGGATTCAAGAAGAGAGTAAAAAGGGAAACATAGGAAGTTTGACTTCCTGTGGAAAGGACCATACATAATATATGCTTTCAGAGGAAACAATGCATATTTTCTCAAAGAGTTAGATGGCACAGAAGTTGAAGGAGGACCAGTCAATGGTCGGATGTTAAAGCATTACTTTGATCCTAGTTACTGATATTACCATGTTCCTAACTGTACATACTATATCCTTTGTAATTTTCAGTGTTGATTGGATGGTAAGTTTGTGAAGTTGAAGCCCGAAGAGAAGGCCCTAAGCTTCAGAAGCATTACTGTCATACATACAAATAAAGCAGTAAGAAAAAGAATATTCTAGAGCACAATCAAAGTCATTCAGAGGCCACTGACCTACTATTCTTGACTTTCCACCAGGAAAAGCCATCCCCAGGTGGAGTCACTGTTATGCCCCTATACCAATAGGTGTCATATGTCATGATTTACTTGATCTAGTCCTGAAATATGTTCATACCTTTACTTGTTGCAAAGGTTTTCTATATTTGTAAAAAATTAAAAAATTAAAAAATGTAAAGAGGGTATGCCATAGAAAAAGAATAAAGAGAAGGTCAAAAAATGAAAGAAAATGAACCCCAATAAAAAGAAAAGACCATGAAAGTGTGCAAGTCTAACTGCCACTACTATTTACTTTTATGTATAATAAAGATTGTGTGCAATTTGTCACCTATGCCACAATCCATGGTAACCAAACAATTTAAACTTGGTTATTTCATGTTTTAAATTTCATGCTTTAGAAATAGAGAATAAAATCTGACCAAACAGTGTAAACTTGGTATATAAGTAGATAGGTAGAGTAAAAAAAGGAGCTAAATAGTTTAATATGAGCCCTTGGATGTAATAAGTGTAGATTTAGATAGGTATTCATATGTTAAAGAAAAGAAAAGTTTGATAAAGGCTTTCCAGTCTAAGTGCACCTTAAGAAAGAAGTGAAACTTCTATGTTAAGTAGGTAGGGTAAGTAGATGGTGGTTGCAGAATAAATGTGTGGTGAATGGTTAAGTTCAATGCTAAAATCTTTTGTTTTCATCACTGAGACAAGGCATGTATCACATGGAAGGCACATCAATATTCAAAGTCACAATAATTAACTTCCCTATTCATTTCTCCTAAATTTTCACTAATTCCCTAAGTTCTAAAGGTAATTTCCAAAGTTGGAAGGGCTCAGAGCATTTCTCTGACTTTTGGGGGGACCGGACCCTCGACACAATAATTGGAAATGCCTTAAGTACTTAAGACCCTTTCATCAACATTACCCCCCCATAAGATCACTCATTCCTCTGATAAAACTTTTCTTAAGTAAAATCCTAGTTTACATAGGGAAACTAACACATTCTCTACATAAAAACCCTTTTATACACTTTAGCCTAAGTCAATATGTCATATGCTGAAATACTTTCAAAAAACCTTGGACTCAACGCTTTCCCATTCATTTGGTCATATTAACTATTAATGTTTTATTATATAATTCCCAAATAAAAGAAAATTACCCATGCCTGTATTATTATATTATGCAAAACCCCAAATTATTACATATCCTGCCCTGATGGTTAAGTATAACCGTAAAACAAATAATAAATGGGATTAATTAACTAATCTGTAGTTGATTAAGAACCTGACCCTGCCACCATTTCGTGAGGATTAATTTAGTCATCCAGACTAATTAATAACTCTCCCAACCAATCAAAACACCCCCGATATGATTAAATCATTTAATTATTATTGGGCTCGCCCTCCGTTATCCATCAATTACCTCAGCATCCTGACCACCATCTGATTGGATCCCTCAGATCTGACAGCCATCGCACATATCGCACGAGCCTTTTAGTCAACATTTAACGTGCGATGAGATTGGTTTCCCAAACAGCGTCGATGCTACGTGTCGCAAGATGTGTGGAATAATGCGGTCCTCCGTAAAAGTCACTTCCCATCCTGAGCATCACGATGAAACCCGCTTATCGCCTCTCGCTAACGACAAAACGTTAAGTCGCCTCCCCACTGATGCCACTATTCTATATCACGAAACCCGTCAAAAACATTGACTTCGCATAAAAAATAAATTTAATCTATTTTCCGTCCTTATTCTTAAAAACTCACACATGCAACTACAACGTGAATTTGACCAACTCATACTCCAACCGTCAACTATCGTGAAAATTGTAGTCTGATGCCGCTCCAATGCACCATCTGCACCTAGTGAACGAGTACTCCACTGCCAATCACTCCATAAGCAGGTATTTACTAGTTTCCTTCCAAAAACCCTATAAATATTTAATTTTCTCTGTGATTACATTAAAAACCCCAAAATTTAGTGTAATTTAGTTGTGGAACTTAAAATTAAAGACTCCGAAGACCCTTGTTTCATCCATTTTCACTCAAAAGTCTCAATTTTCATTTCTGAATCCACAACAACCAGAAATGGTAACCCCCGTGGCCCTCAATGTAGCCACAGTCAATGCCCCCCATAAATATTTGGACCACCTTCCCTTAGCTGATAAAGACATCCAAATCAAGGACCTCACATTTGATGACTTTCCCTTGAGACTGCATTGTATATACCGGGACCTTTACCTCAATAATGCTGATAATATTGGTCTATGGGAATCAAATCTCTGAAAGTACCAATTCCCTTCTATGCACATATTCCAAGACATTATTCACTAGTTTCATGCCAATCACAAACCTAATCTCAGAGATGTAATGTCCCACAGCCAGAAAATCCTTTTACCATTACAACAGACTCCATCAATGAAATATTGTAGTTGCAACCTAGTCAGAACCTTACCGCTCTATCTATTATTGATTTACTTGACAAATATTCCAAACTATCCAGCTTAGAGATCACCAGAGTTTGCCAAATATTCATGTTAGAACAATACATTTTAGAAAACCCTCCACCCTACTTGACAGTTGCTTTTACAAGCTTAGGGAGGGATATTATTACCATGATTTCCTATATTCCTGGTTTCTCAACCAATGAATATGTGGATGAAATGACCTTTTCTTATATGACTATCTTCACCAATGGCCAGCCCCTTGCTTCCAAGTATGACTATGCTACATTCATAGCTGACAAAATCAACGATCAATTCATCAGATTTGAAAATGAGAGAGTGTTCAAGTATTCCACAGTCTTGTATCACCTCTTCCTATATTATCAAACTGACAAATACTCATTCTCTGTGAATAATCTTGATACCAAAGGTAATCCGAGATTAGTCATTTTCTGGACTTCCATATTCCACCATTCATACATTTCTCCCTATTCATACAATGAATTCATAGATCAATTTGTCTATCTTGTAACCACCATGTTGACAAGACATTCTCCCCAAAGAATCAATGATGATATCAAGAGAATTATTCAACTATCAAAGCAGTACAAGATAGGTGACTGGTACTTGTACCAGAATCATAATGAGATCCCAATCTATGGTTGTGATCTCCCTCCTTTCAAGCTACCTAAATATCTCCCTATGAGATTGTTTTCCCTGGAATATTACAGGAGAATATTAAACTCTGACCAAAATCATTTCACCAAGGCAAAGAAGAAAGCCCAATTAAGGATCAAAGAACACTTAGGCCCATTTGTGTGCAACAATTGAGAAGCAGGGAAAGAAGCAGAAGAAATCATAGAAAAAACAATGAAACTAAAGAAGAGCTTTTCTTAGACATATGATCCTCACAGTTTCATTTGTGATAGGAGAATGAAACATAAAATGTCACCCTATATCCATCACAGAATGCCTGAGATAGAGTAGTATGTAAATTTGAATGAATGGAGGGAAGGGACTTTGATAGAACAAGATAGTGATCAGGTTGAGATTGACAATGTGAAGAGAGATTTGGAGAAGACACTTGACCCAGACTATTTTGGATAGGTGCCAGCTGAATCTACTCAAAGGCCAACACCAGAACCTAGTGCCCCCAAAACAGAAACTTATCAAGGGCACACACAAGAAAATAGTGCTCCCACAACAGGGCCACCATAGGAACAAAACCAGGGAACGAGTGCACAAACATCAGAACAATCACAAGCATCAGAACAGACGGAGGTATCTGAGCAACCTGAAATCTTTGAAGAATGAACTACACCACAGCCCCATACAACTCCAACAAAAATTGGAAATCCCCCAGTTGTACAGACCCCTCTGAATGAGGAAAAGAAGTTGAAAAGAGATATGGAAGTAGCTACCCCTTCTAGTAGAGCTATATATAAAACCATTACTAAGAGGAAAAGGTCGAATCCTTTTTCAGAGGAAAAATTCTTTGAGGAAACTACAGGGAGTTTGAGAAGGGAAGGTGGAGATAGTCTACATACATTCCCAACAGGTGGGACACCTTCCAACTCACAAAGGAAAAAGCTAGAGAGACAACCTATCACAGAAGTATCATCTCTAATCTCTTCATCTGAGAAGATCATGGACATAAAGGGGAAATTCAAGGAAATAAAGACAAATAATGAGCGACTAAAGGCTCAAGCCTATGCTCAATACTTAAATATGGCCCCTACTAACCAGACCATATTGATGTCAGCTTATGACATCAAAGAAGGCAAAATGCAGATGAGTTTTCTAAAGCCCACAGTACAATAGCCCAAGTCACTGGGAGATTACCTCAAGACTGATTTTGAGGTCTTAGCTAAAGACATCCACCCCATAGACCAGATAGAACTGTATAAAAAAATAGGCGAGATGGTCTATTCTGCATTGACTATAAAGGAAATGATGGAACATAGGTTGAAAAATTCATTGAGAAACACTACTGCCCAATTGCAACTAGAAAAGGCCTCCTCACAGGTAAAAGATAACAGAATAAAATCATTGGAAGATTTAATAATTGAGTTGGGCCATGACCCAAAATATGTTAAGGTAGCAGAAGGCTTAATTAAGAAAAGGAATGAAGACATAGTTGTACCTAGAAAACAGCGGAAATTTCCACCCCACATACACCCTCAAACTGTTGAAGTTATTGAGAAAAAGAATGATGAGGAAATTATGGATTTTATCCTCAAGTTGAATGTGCAATTGAAAGAAATGGAGCAGGAATTGGAGAAATCAATATAGTTAAGGCAGAGTGAGTCGACCACACAACCTAGCACTGTAGTGCCAATAGTTTCAATAGCAGTCCCTTCCACATTGGCATCAGCTTTAGCACCAAATATTCCTTTGGCAATAGCCACACCAATGGAAGAAACATGAACATCACAGGTAGGCACAACAACACAGAGCATAGAGGACTTGATTAAGTCAATGGAAGAAATGAGAGTTCAAGTGACATAGCTACAAAAAGTGAAAGAGAAATTCATTACTTTGGAGCAGAAATATGATATATCAAAGTTTAATTTTGTAGAAGAGATGAGGAAAAATAAAAGCATGGCCCAAAAAATTAAAGCATTAGAGAAGGAACTAACATTTGACAGCCCTTGGACAGAGATTAGGAAGATATTGTGGACCAATATCATTGATTCCATCAATGATATTTGGTCATCCATTCAAATTATTTTTGAACAAAATGATTTGGTTAAGCCTACTCTTGAAGAAGTTCGGAAGACGAGAGAGGAATTGGGTAAGAAACCTGAAGAAGCTATTAGACTGATCAATTTTCTAAACAATAAAATAGGCAACAGTTGGTGCAATTAGAAATTGAGAATAAGACTGCTACCATCCTCGAAATAAAGAAAGTTTTGACCAAACGGAATCTGATGCAAGTCCTGGAATGTAGATGTCAAAGCATGTAGGAAGACATAGATGAGTTCATGAGGAAGTTTGACATCTTACAAAGTAAAGCACTCCCAAGTCCTTTAGTGATCAATGATAAGCTAATGATTCAGATTGATTACATCAACAAATTACATCAGCAAGCTGACAGTCAGGCTAGTTCATCTGCAGTCAAGGCATTGCCCATAGGGAAATTTCTTTATAATGGTTTGGAGAACCGTTTTTACATTGAACATGAAGTGAAACAATTATCGCCAGAAATATAAAGATCAGAAAAGGATTGCTCACAGAAAAACCGAAAGAGACCAAAACAGTGGGATTTGCTAATCTTGATCTAAAAACATAGCCAATATATCCACCAGGACCAGAAAAGAAAAGCTACATACAACTTGATCAATACTTAAGCTACATACAATTTGATCCATTTTGGCTAGAAAAGCTACATACAACTTGATCCATTTTCATATCGTTCCTTAGAAAATTTGTGTTAGTAATTTTTGATGATATACTTATCTACAACAAGTCTTGGAAGGATCATATACAACATGTTGAGAGGGTGCCCAAACTATTCGAGGAGAAATAATTATATGCAAAAACCTCCAAAAGTTTCTTTAGAGTATAGGATGTGGAATATCTCGGTCATATTGTATGTCATGAAGGTGTTAAGGTAGATTCTATAAAAATTAAATGCATTAAGGAATGAAAAATCTCCACATCCATAAAGAATTTGCAGTGATTTCTCGGGTTAACATGGTATTATCGCAAGTTTTTTTGAGAATTATGGGAGAATAGTAGCACTTGTAACAACATTACGAAAGAAAGATGCATTTTCTTGGAATCCAGAAGCAACGAAGGCCTTTGAACATCTTAAGGAGACAATGTGCCATTCATCGCCCTTAGTTATGCCAGACTTCACAAAAACCTTTATTATGGAATGTGATGCCTTAAGAAATGAAATAGTGTTGTTTTAATGCAAGAAGGAATACCCATTTTTTTTGAAAGTCATCCAATCAAAGGAAAGTATTTAGACAAAGCTATTTGTGAGAAGGAAACGTTGGCAATATACTACATGCACTTAAGAAGTGCTGACCTTACCTAATGGGAACACACTTCAAGGTAAAAAGGGATCATAATAGTCTTAAATACTTTTTAGAACAAAGATTATCTTCAGAAGATCAACAAAAATGGGTGACAAATATGTTGTGTTATGACTTTCAAATAATCTATAAAAAAATGGAAGAAAAATGTTGTTGCAGATGCACTCTCGAGAAAGGAAGAGGATGTGGAAGCATTGCATTATGTCATTTCTATTATCCAACGACATTGGATAAACAAAGAAAAGGATGAATGGAAAAATGACAAGGAAATGTGGGAACTCATTCAAAATTCGTAGCAAGATCCCAATACATCTGATACATTTAGCTGGAAAAATGATTTGTTATGGTACAAAGATTGCTTATAACTCTATAAGAATTCCCAACTCAAAGAAAACATTCTTTTAGAATTGCATACCTATCCCTTAGGAGGACACCCAAGATTTTTAAAAACTTACCATGGTGTTAAGAAGGAATTTTTTTGGGATGATCCTAAATCTGATATTCAAAAGTTTGTGGTGGAATGTTTGGTTTGCCAAGAAAATAAAGTTGAGACAATTATGACCCCGGGTTTGTTACAACCTTTATCCATTCCAAGTCAACGTAGGAAGGTGGTTTCAATGGATTTTATCACAAGTTTACCTAAGTCTGAAGGAAAGAGTGTCATCATGGTTGTAGTTGATAGACTTACCAAGTATGCACACTTTTGTGCATTATCTCATCCATTTAAAGCCAATAAAATTGCTATTGTGTTTACGGAAACAATTGAAAAGCTACATGGAATCCCAAAGATTATTGTAAGCGAGAAAGATCACATTTTCATTGGAAATTTTTGGGCGAAATTATTCTCTTTTATAGGCACTTAGTTAGCTCATAGCTCATCTTATCATCCTCAATCTGATGAGAAAACTAAGAAAGTGAACAACTGTTTGGAAGTATATCTTCATTGCTTTGTATCTGATAAACAAACACAATAGGTCAAGTGGTTGCCTCTCGCTTAATGATGGTATAACACTTAATTCCATACTACAGCAAAAATGACCCCATTTATGACACTTTATGGATATCATCCACAATCCATAAAATCATCTTTAAGAGAAAATTCTAAGGTTCAAGCAGTGGAAGATCACATCGAGCATCAAAAACAAGTTCTCCAAATCTTAAAGGATAACATCACTTTGGCACAGAATATAATGAAACAATAGATAGATCAACATAACAATGAAGTAAGTTTTGATGTAGGTGACTAGGTATTTCTATTAATACAACCACACAAACAAATGATCCTCACGCAAGTTGAGAAGGATAATAAATTTTCACCAAAGTATTATCATACATACAACGTGTTGCAAAAGATTAGTACTATGGCATAGAAATTGGAGCTTCCTGCATCTTCCCAAATGCACCCGTTTTTCCATGTAGCCCCTTATTGTTATTGTTGTGCCCATGTTGTCCTCGTATTGTTATTATTCCGCCCCAAAGAAGCCCACTATTGTTATTGTTGTGCCCTTACATTATTATTGTTATGTCGACTCTGATTATATTGTGACCCCCTGGACTTCTATATATAGAAAGGAGGTTTTGTCATCTGAATCATCCAAGAATTGTTCATTTGTGTAATATAAAGGAGGCTTCCCCCTTAAAGAGGCGAATTTTGAAGTCATTCATTTATCTCTTCTTCTATTTTGTGAGCTGGTTGCATAACCTAAACCAGAAATTACTTGATAAGAAAAAATACAATGGTCGAGGTGAAAATCCATAATATACCCCGAGAGAGGTATGGTTGGGATATGCCACCCTTAACTAGCTTCAACTCCTCATCACGCTTGTACCATGTGCAGGGTGATATATAACGTTGCATACAAAACTTGGTAATTCTCAATCCTTGAAGAAGGTCGGAGCCAGACACCCACCACGCGCCAAGTGGAAGACCTCCCTTTGAGTTCATCTTAGCTAAGAACTCGCATGATATGGCTATCATGAATGTCACTCGATCACTTGTCAGACCAAATCAAGCCTACGTCGAAGGTGTGAAATAGAACGTACAATGTTTTAAGCACTCCCCACTTCCTTTGTTCCCACCGTCGTGAATTTATTGCATTGAGGCCAACACCATGTGATCACCTTCCCCGTAACCTAACTCCTATCCACGCGTCATCAATAATGCACCAAGTGGAGGTCCTCGAGTGCCCCCAAAGGTCATTCTCTTTAACATTGTTGAGTGCACCCATCTTTCAACCTTGATCTTCCAACATATTTTTTAAATTAACTTACTCTCCCACTAATAAACTCCAATATTAATAAATTACTTATAATATTTTTTAATAATTGAGTAGAGAAGCTGATTTTATAGCCTAGTATGATGTGTAAGGCTGTCCATCCATCATCAAAATTGAAATTTTTCTCATGTCAGCAAAAATATTTATTTTATAATATCTAAAAATTAAAAAAAAAAAAATTGCATGTAAAAGAAATTGGACCCCTCTCAACTCGTGATAAATCCATATTTAAAATAGATCTCTAATGACATAGATATGTCAAAATAACCAACAAAATAAATATAAACTTAACCTCCTAACCTCCTAAATCTGTATATATTTCGTAGTGACTAAAATGCTTAAGGAAAGCATTCACAAATGAGTGAATTGACCAAAATTTCAATTGGTAAGTGTCATTATCATACGTGTCATATAGTTCCGTTATTTGTGTAGAAATGAAAAATGCATCCATTAATAAATTAGTGAAATCACGTCAAGAAATTTAAAAAAATCAATTGTTAATTGCCATGTGCTCTCACAATCATACACATAGAGAATGCGAGTTAAAAGTCTCATATAGTCTTCCTGTAATCTCAGCAGGAATCAAGATAGCTACCTTCCGTATGGTTGTCTTCAGTGCATGATGTCATCGAAACTGTATTAATTAAGAAATACAAGTTTAGGTGTCTTTTCTAATGCAAGGCTTTCATTTTGTGTATTATATTATTTGGATCAGATACATGGTTATAAGACACAAGTGGATCGGATATGTGATTGTGAAAAATAAATATTGGGTTGAACCAAGAATTCAACTTTTCATTTGTTTCATAGAGATGCCCATTTGACTAATCCAAACAAATTTGTGAATCTATGTTATTTAGGTATTTTTGGCCTGATATCCATGTGAATATGTGCTAGTCATGTACCTTTGACCTATGTGATATTCAGATACCCATGTCAAAGAGTTATAGAAACTAGAATTTAGTTGTTCATTTGATTAGTAGAGTTGTTTATTTGAGTAATTGAAACTATTCTGTGAGATATGTATTTTTTAGTCTTTTTAATTCCGTCATTAATATTTTGAAATTCAATAAACAAGAGTGACTTCA
Organism: Pinus tabuliformis; assembly: GCA_031772625.1. Taxonomy (NCBI): domain Eukaryota; kingdom Viridiplantae; phylum Streptophyta; class Pinopsida; order Pinales; family Pinaceae; genus Pinus; species Pinus tabuliformis. The sequence continues at coordinate 1,498,718,819 of CM062820.1, read as the reverse complement.
ATTTTTAAGCTTTGGCAAATTCTAAAATATTCCCAAAAAGAAATAGAAAATTGTAAAGATCTTCGAATGAGGATTTGTAAATGCATGGTTACCTTTTTAAAACAAAAAAAAAAATAGTCTTACTTCTATTACTTGAAACAAAAGAGGATACAAGAAGAAAAGATTAGATCGACTTTATCAAAAAGATCAGTGTTTCACATTACCATTCCATCTAGGAAAAATAGAGATCGCCAGAAATAGAAAGATCACAAAAACATTTCTCACAGAAAAATTGAAAGAGACGAAAACAGTGGGATTTGCTAATCTTGATCTCAAAACATAGCCAGTATAACCACCAAGACCGTGAAAGTGTGTAAGTTTAAATGCGACTACTATTTACTTTATGTATAATAAGAATTATGTGCAATTTGTCACCTATGCCACAATCCATGGTAACAAAACAATTTAAACTTGGCTATTTCATGTTTTAAATTTCATGCTTTAGAAATAGAGAATAAAATCTGACTAAACAGTGTAAACTTGGCAGATAAGTAGACAGGTAGAGTAAAGAAATGAGCTCAACAGTTTAATCTGAGCCCTTGGATGTAATAAGTGTATATCTAGATAGGAATTCATATGTAAAAGAAAAGAAAAGTTTGATAAAGTTTTTCCAGTCTAAGTGCACCCTAATAAAGAATTGAAAATGCTAGGTTAAGTAGGTAGGGTAAGTAGATGGTGGTTGCAGAATAAAAGTGTGGTGAATGGTTAAGTTCAATGCTTAAATATTTTTTTTTCATCACTGGGACAAGGCATGTATCACATGGAAGGAACATCAATATTCAAAGTCACAGTAATTAACTTCCCTATTCATTTCCAATAAACTTTCACTAATTCCCTAAGTGCTAAAGGTAATTACCAAAGTTGGAGGGGCTGAGAGCATTTCTCTGACTTTTGGAGGGACCGTACCCTCAGCCCAATAATTGGAAATGCCTAATGTACTTAAGTCCCTTTCATCAACATTACCCCCCATATGATCACTCATTCCTCTGATAAAACTTTTCTTAAGTAAAATCCTATTTTACTTGGGGAAATTAACACATTCGCTATATAAAAACCCTTTTATACACTTTAGCCTAACTCAATATGTTATATGATGAAATACTTTCAGAAAACATTGGACTCAGCGCTTTCCCATTCATTTGGTCATATTAACTATTAATGTTTTATTATATAATTCCCAAATAAAAGAAAATTACCCATGCATGTATTATTATATTATGAAAAACCCCAAATTATTACATATCCCACCCCGATGGTTATGTATAACCATAAAAAAAAATAATAAATGGGATTAATTAACTAATCTATAGTTGATTAAGAACCAAACCCTGCCACCATTTAATGAGGATTAATTTTGTCATCGAGACTAATTAATAACTTTCCCAACCAATCCAAACACGCCCAATATGAATAAATCATTTAATTACTATCGAGCTCACCGTCCATTATCCATCAATCACTTCAGTACCTCGACTACCGTTTGATCGGATCCCTCAGATTTGACGGCCATCACTCATATCGCACAGGCCTTTTGGTTGACATTTAACGTGCAATGAGAGCAATTTCCCAAATAGTGTTGATGCTACGTGTCGCAAGATGCATGGAATTGCACAGTCCTCCCTAAGAACCACTTCCCACCCTTGAGCAGCATGATGAAACACACTTACTATCTCTCGCTAATGACAAAACTTCAAGTCGCCTCCCCAATGATGCCACCTGTTCGTATCACGAAACCTGCCAAAAACTTTGAATTTGCATAAAAAACAAAGTTAATCTATTTTCCGTCCTTATTTTAAAAAACACACACATGCAACGAGAACATGAATTCGACCAACTCGTACTCCAACAGTCAACTACCGCGAAAATTGCAGTCCGACGCCGCTCCTGTCCACCATTTACACCCAGTGAACCAATACTCCATTGCCAATCACTCCATAAACAAGTATTTACCAGTTTCATTCCAGAAACCCTGTAAATATTTAATTTCATCTATGATTACGTTAAAAACCCAAAAATTCAGTGTAACTCAATTGTGGAACTTAAAATTAAAGACTCCCAGGACCCCTATTTCATCCATTTTCACTCAAAAGCCTCATTTTCATTTCTGAATCCACAAGAACCAAAAATGGAAACCCCTGTGGCCCTCAATGTAGCCCCAGTCAATGCCCCCCATAAATATTTGGACCACCTTCTCTTAGCTGATAAGGACTTCCAAATCAAAGACCTCACATTTGATGACTCCCCCTTGAGACTGCATTGTATATACCGGGACCTTTACATCAATAATGCTGATAATATTGGTCTATGGGAGTCAAATCTCCCAAAGTACCAATTCCCTTATGTGTAAATATTCCCAGACATTATTCACCAGTGTCATGCCAATTAGAACCCTAATCTCGGAGCTGTAATGTCCCACGACCAACAAATCCTTTTTACCATTACAACAGACTCCATCAATGAAATATTGCAGTTGCAACCTAGTAAGAACCTTATCCCTTTGTCTATTACTGATTTACTTGAAAAATCTTCCAAACTATCTAGCACAGAGATCACCAGAGTTTGCCAAATATTCATGTTAGAACAATACATTTCAGAAAACCCTCCACCCTACTTGACAACTTCTTTTACAAGCTTAGTGTTGTTGGGAAAAGTATCCAATACAGAATGCCCCTATCCCACTCTAAGAGGTGATAGTGCCTTAGCAACAAACATGTAAACTTATTCGAGTATTCTTCTTTATGAAATGAAAGTGAGGAAGAAGGATCTAACTAACCTGTATCTTCCGCTAGCTTGTCGATCCAAATCACTCCTCTCTTCAGTAGCTCCCAGCTTCTTGCTCCGTCACCGGCCCAACTTCACCGAATTCCTGCAAGATCACAAGAGAGAGAAACTACACAAAGATACAGATATACATTCATAAAAAGCTCAAGATCAGATTAAGCTAAACATGTAAGCATAACAAAACATCATTGGTATACAACATGTAGGAGAAACTCAAATAGTTTATTGATAAGATAATAAAGTCTGAGAGGAGATACAACCAACTGAGTTCCGATCGAGCATCTACCTCCCAGCAAAGGAGTCCCTTCCTCTCCTCCAACAAAGCATAAATCACCCAATGTGCTAATATCAATCTCAAACCAACAACAATTCTCTGCAAAGTACAAAATTCCAGCCTCCTAAACCTATGGGTGAGAGATCCATATATAGATGTGAGCAGAGAGGATGAGTCAGCTCATGTTTTGACTTGTGGCTTCCCTCTGTCAGTTCTTGCTTCCACTTGGAGGTTCAGAACCTCTTACTCATCACTAATCGAATACATTAAGGCAAGTGTCATTGGAGAAGATTCTGGAAGCTTCCATGGTCTTTCCACCTCGTTGAATGAACTTGCCATTTGTCATTTCCCGCTCAGCACACCCTGGTAGTGCTTCTACCTGCGTTGCAGTGCACCTAGCCAGTGTAATCTCTGCATTTCAGCGCAGACAGCTAGTGGAGCCTCTGAATTGATCCTGAATTGATTGTTTCTGAGTGGTTTTTGGTGGAGAACTTCTGGGAGAAGCTGTCATTGGTTGACCTTGTTCCTTTAGGAGCTGTAACAACATCTTTAGGGACTTTGGATCCCTTGAATTATGGACATTTCATGCTCAATGCTGTAAGGCACAAAAATGTCTATAACAGTTGCCCCCTAAAGTATGAGGCCATTTATCGGGTGAAATGCTTTATTAGGAGGATCCAAAGTTCTTCCAATGCTGGGAGGAGACCTGTAATAAGATACAATACAATACATTACTTTTCATAGTGCTTTCATGATCTAGCTGAGGCGGGCATTCCCATGCTCATCTTTATAAATTCATTTTTCTATACATAGAACAGACAATCGTCTGATGGTAGACTGATAATTTTGATGAAATCATCATCCTTTTGGTGGGATGATTATCTGCTGCAATGATGTACATGTCAATGTCTTTATCTTTCCTGAATACTTACCCGGATGGATGAAACTAGATACGGGGTCTTCAAACTCGTTCGATCTTCACTCTAAGTACAAGTCGATCCATGTGAGAGATGTTTATGAAGTCGAACATGGAAAGACATCGCTTGATTACCGGTCAATGAGCTAAACCGTTAACAAGCGCGAGAGGAATCACCGATAATGATAATGACCCTCAAGGTACTGCAGTACAATTCACGTGGTGTGAATAAAGGACTTGGCGTCGAACACCACGCAAAATCTTTCGGTCGAAGGTCATTGACTACCTGTCGCCGGAAATGAGAAACTTGCCATTGAGGCATGCAAGCTTCAAAGTACTGAAGGGGTTGTTCCTAGATCAACTTCTTGGATAATGAGCTGATGTCCACAAGAAGCGATCCGTCAAAGGAGGGCCTTAATGTATCCCACATCAGTGACATGGAACGGAGCAAATGATTTTGATGGAGGTGAAAACGATCTGATGATATATGGTTCAGGGTGGCGGTCATGAAAGGATGAAGGATAATGTATGGTAGTGGATGTGACACGTTTGACTTCTCTCGATGACTTCTCTTGAACATATCGGCGACACTTGTGTGATGGATCAGTAGCATTTACCCCAAAGATGGATGGTATTGGCGAGACCATGGTGATGTGACCGGTGAATGAAACAACCCAACCCGACTCAGGCACGGAGTGGAAGTGTCATGTTCAAGAGCGACTTGCTACCAATAAAAGTTCTTTGAGTTTCTCCCAATTTTTCCCCAGTCATTGCTGACCAGTACCTCTTTATTTTTGTCAAGCTTGAGGAGGATAACATGTGCTTGTTCTATAATTTTCCCTTCAGGCAAACCCATCGCTATGTTTTAACGAGCCTATCGATAGTGAAACTCGTTCTCGTCTAAAGACCAGTTTGTCGCTATTTAATGTTTTTAACGAGTCTAATGACAAAGATAACTCGATCCTTTTCATTTTTAGAGAGTCTAAAAAGGTACGTAAAGTCAACTCCGAAAGTCCTTTTTCGTCATCTAATCCCTTAAGTCCGAAAAAGTATAAAACAATATAGAAGGGATGAATTTTTGATAGTTTTAACGAGCCGAACAAAACAAGCACTCGATCTTTTTGTGCAATAATCCCTCAGGTCCAAAAAGATTAAAATCTAGAGGAGGGATAGCACTTCCGGTTGCTTTAACGAGCTGGAAGGCCAAAACTCGGCAATCTTTTCATATTTTACGAGTCAGATGAAAAGAGCTTAAAGAAGACTCGTCTTTTGAGGAACGAGTGATAAAACGGGTTAGCAGCTGATTCCAGGTAAAGGTTGGAATTTTCCAATCACGGCAGTGTCACAAGGATGGCTAGTGAAATCACTCTTCGCAGTTGTTCCTCAAAATGGGTAAACAATCATATGGAGGTGAATGATCGGCCAATGGAAAAGTGGAGGTGACGGTGCAAACACAACCAAGGCTTTAATGGCTGATAATGTTACATTCACGGTGGTTATTTACCGGAGGGTAGTTCATTTTTTAACGAGCTTAAACCCGGAAAAACACTGCTCAATCTTATGTTTATTTTTAACGAGCGTGAACTATGTGCTAAAACTGCTCGATCTTATGTTTATTTTTTAACGAGCATGAACTATGTGCTAAAACTGCTCGATAATCCAGTCATATGATAAGAATGTCTCATGTAAGATGCCATTTTTTATGGAGCTTGCACCTTACCAAAGCTATGCCCCGCATCCTTTCGTTATGCAAGTTCGGAAACGACTAATCCTACGAGTTTAAAGGGTTAGACCTACAGGTTTAAAGGGAGGACCTAAAAATTTAAAAAACAAATTGCCGCCCCTTGCTTGCACTCCAAAAGGTTTGCATGCCCCCAGGTATAAAGTACGATTTCAAGGTTACCTCTACTTAGTCCAATAAAACATTTGTTTTACCGGGAGAGGCCTACCTCTTTCAGGTTACCCAAAGATTGTTTCGTTAATCTTTCAAACAAAACATTTCTTCGGCGGTGTCTACCGAGATAGACAGAGGTGAGTGACAACGAGCGCCAAACACATAACTTTGACAAAAGAATCTTATTCTAGAATAACCCCTCTTCCAAGACGGACGGGGTACAGACTAGTCATATTCTCCCGCGGAAACCTACCCTATACCCAAAGTTTTCCTTCCGAAGCAAACTAGGACGCATGCCCCCTGGGTTCCAGTCATATCCCTCCAAATTACTCGCGCTCATCGGGAGGACAGACCGTGGGTTGAGACATTTCTTGCGTGAAGAGACCATTTAGGGAAGGTATATGACTATTTGCGATGCGTGATCTGGGAAATGAAAGCTGGTCTACGAGCTTGACCACTCTTCCTTCGTGCGGAAAACACATTACTCTAAAGAGTGAGGAGACGATGGCTCCCATGCAATATATATAGTCTCGTCCAAGGAGTAGGTTATAATCCAAGGGTCCTTGAACGACCATCACGTTCATTTGAACGGTCTTCCCTTTCAATGTGATAGGCACATTGGGGAGGATCCCTAAAGGTCGACTGGTTCCTTTATCAAAGCCTGTCAGATTTCTCATTTCAGGCAAAAGCGTTGGCGAACCAAGCGCTTTCCAAGCAGTGGAGGAAAGGATACTCACAGATGCCCCTTCATCAATGATGGTGCTAGCCATGACCATTCTGTATATTTGGATGATAATTCTGAATGGTATGCTTGCTGGAAAACAGGGTCTGCCTAGTTGGTTCCAGTCGAAGGAAACAACTAGGTTGCTTGGTGGTGGGACCGAGTAAACGACCGGGTATCGCTCTGACGAACTTCCTTCCTTTGATAAAGGAATGGGGGGATTGCCCCCGTGCTCGTCGGAGTCTGTGTTGATGAAGAGAATTTGGATGGTGTCATCTTTATCCTCTTCAGTGACTGTATCATTCGAAGATAAACCCTCTGAAGGCAAGACCAGGTCAACTGCCGCCTCGACCTTTTGACTTTCGTCGGGTATGGATTCAGCTGGTTCATCTTCAATGACCAGCGTTTCAGCTGACCACTTGAGCGGGCCAGCTGGATTTTCAACTAACGAGGGACTCGGCAAGAGTTTTTTATATCCAGGAGGAAGTCGTAACAGTGACACCGGACGATCATCCAAAACTCTTTTCGCTTTGTCTAAGAAGGGAAAACGGTGGATGGCGTGGTCGCCTTCGCACAATCTACAGGGAGATCTAGCTCTCCATTTTTGTCCAAGGACTTCACTCTCGCTAGTTGACGGTATGCATTCAACATGGCTATCAGAGGTTGATGCCACCGGATTGTGCAAATGGGGAGACCAGTCCCTTAGTATCCGAGGGATGTAGGGACAATCTCTGTGGAAGTGGTCTCCCTTGCATATGAAACATGGCGATTTAGGCCTAGTCAGTGCTGTGTGTGGATTTTTGTCAGGCAACACTCGTTTGCCCCCAGTCGCTTTTGGCTCCTTCTTCTTCTTCTTCTCTTTCTTCTTCTTTTCCTTCTTCTCCTTTGGAACTTGGTTTTTTGTTTTACCAGTTCCGTCAAGCGAAGAGGAAGGAGGAGAGGAAGAATTAGAAGAAGTAGAAGGCTGGTGGGCAACTCTGGACTGGTCTAACTGTTGATTCGACTGTTCAGGGATAGTGGTGTTCTAAACGACATTGGTTGAGAAGAGCCAGACTGGCAAGCCAATTGTCAGTCCTGGAAGCGACAATGTGGCCATATGGGGTACACCAACATCTCCCCAAGAGGAGAAGGGACTAGGATTTCCACCAAGGGGAATTCCTTGGTTGGTGGGTTCCATTTTCTCAACTTAAATATCAACGGAGGAAAAAGGGGTGATTGTTCCGTTTAAAATAAATTTTAACAACGCTTTAGACACAACTTTCTTTTTCAATTTTAAAGAGTTGAGAAAAAGCTAAATATGACTCTAGTCTCCTTCGATGTTTTAACGAGCCCGAAGTGACAAATGCTCAGATGGACTTTTTCCGTTATAGAGTCTGAAAAAGGCCAAAAGGAACTGCTCTGGAGTTCTAGGTAGAGGGTGTGCCGAACTTTTCGCAAAATCGCAGAATACTTTTTAAGGCACGGGTGGTCAATCTTCCTGAATGCTGTGTTCAGTGCATTGCGATCAATAGGGCGGCCGACACGGCTTCCTAAGGATAAAGGTTTTATGCCTATAGGGGTCTCCCAATATATACTCGACGCTACATGGGAGCACAATTCGTACTAGTGCTATCATCCCTCAGGAGGAATCACCCAACCATCAGCGAGATCGACAGTCACCAGGTTTTACGACGTCTGAACACGTCTCCAGCCTAGACCTCTATGTTGTGCGTTAAGTTACAAAGCGTTGTTAAGTTCATTCAATTTATTTTAGGTTGATCTTTCTTAGAAGTTTGCCTTTTTGGATCACCACGAGATGTATGATACAATTCCTAAATGCAGTCTAAAGATGATAAGCAAGCTTTTATATCTTTTCAACAATGAAAATCCTAGCTACAAGGGGAAAAGGAAGATACAACTTTTCTCAAAGAGCATAGAGCACACCGTAATGCACCTTTCCCTAAATCAAAGCATGCAAACTATCAAAATGAAAATGCACAAATGCATGTATTTGTTTTCGCTTGATTAATATTGATGCCTAAAAAGAAAGCTATTGTACAAATTTGAATTCGATTTCAAGTGAAAACATAAACAAGTTCCTTTTTCAAAATCAAAAAGATGATTACGACACTTTATGATTTACTTGTTTCGACACTAGAAATGCATAAATTCAAACCAAACGACAAAAGTAAAAGCTAAATCAACTGTGAACAGCAAACAAACTTACTCCTAAGATCAAAACGACAGTTATGACAGGTCTAGATCTAAGGGCGACAGTATGACTAGTTTACTTTTGTAATGGGAAACTGCAAATGATGTAACAAATACACAAAGAACAAATACAGTTTATTTATACAACTGAGGAAGAATTGAGGCAAAGAAAAGGGGTTTCAGACAGGTACACTGACTGATAACAGGCTGCATAAAATAGAGATAAAACTGAGCAAAAGGAAGCAGGGAACCACAGCTTCACAAGGCAAGGACTGATCAACGCACTCCCAACACAGAGGTTTTGACATTTAGCACAGGTAGCCTTCACAGGACCTGCGTTGAAATGCAGAACCTCTTCACAGAGTCTGCGCTGAAGCAGAAACAAGAGTTGTTTCTGGGTTCTGGGTTACGGTTTGCAGTTAAATCAACAGTTTTTGGCCAGATCAAAGCTATCAATTAGGTACAATTAGGAGGATGATTTATAGGAGGACTAAGATCTATCCCAAAGGGCTATTAGAGCACTTGTGAATCAGGATCATAAAAACAGGCCCAGTGAGTGGACTAGAGTGGCAGATCTCTACTTTGCACTTGAAAATGGCAAGTGCATTTCGATTCGGCACTCCTGAGTTTATGAGAAGAACAAGACTAGAAACACAAATAAACCAACATGATACAGTCCCCAGCGGAGTCGCCAATTTGTCGTTGGGAAAAGTATCCAATACGGAATGCCTCTATCCCACTCTAAGAGGTGATAATGCCTTAGTAACAAACAGGTAAACTTATTCGAGTATTCTTCTTTATGAAATGCAAGTGAGGAAGAAGGATCTAACTAACCTGTATCTTCCGCTAGCTTGTCGATCCAAATCACTCCTCTCTTCAGTAGCTCCCAGCTTCTTGCTCCTTCACCGGCCCAGCTTCACCGAATTCCTGCAAGATCACAAGAGAGAGAAACTACACAAAGATACAGATATACATTCATAAAAAGCTCAAGATCAGATTAAGCTAAACATGTAAGCATAACAAAACATCATTGGTATACAACATGTAGGAGAAACTCAAATAGTTTATTGATAAGATAATAAATTCTGAGAGGAGATACAACCAAGTGAGTTCCGATCCAGCATCTACCTCCCAGCAAAGGAGTCCCTTCCTCTCCTCCAACAAAGCATAAATCACTCAATGTGCTAATATCAATCTCAAACCAACAACAATTCTCTGCAAAGTACAAAATTCCAGCCTCCTGAACCTCTGGGTGAGAGATCCATATATAGATGTGAGCAGAGAGGATGAGTCAGCTCATGTTTTGACTTGTGGCTTCCCTCTGTCAGTTCTTGCTTCCACTTGGAGGTTGAGAACCTCTTACTCATCACTAGTCGAATTCATTGAGGCAAGTGTCATTGGAGAAGATTCTGGAAGCTTCCAGGGTCTTTCCACCTCGTTGAATGAACTTGCCATTTGTCATTTCCTGCTCAGCGCACCCTGGTAGTGCTTCTACCTGCGTTGCAGTGCACCTAGCCAGTGTAATCTCTGCATTTCAGCGCAGACAGCTAGTGGAGCCTCTGAATTGATCCTGAATTGACTGTTTCTGAGTGGTTTTTCGTGGAGAACTTCTGGGAGAAGCTGTCATTGGTTGACCTTGTTCCTTTAGGAGCTGTAACAACATCTTTAGGGACTTTGGATCCCTTGAACTATGGACATTTCATGCTCAATGTTGTAAAGCACAAAAATGTCTATAACACTTAGGGAGGGATATTATTATCATGATTTCATGTATTCTTGGTTTCTCAACCAATGAATATGTGGATGAAATGACCTTTTCTTGTATGACTGTCTTCACCCCTGGCCAGCCCCTTGCTACCAAGTATGACTATGCTACATTCATAGCTAACAAAATCCATGATCAGTTCATCAGATTTGAAAATGAGAGAGTGTTCAAGTATTCCACAGTCTCGTATCACCTCTTCATGTATTATCAAACTGAAAAATTCCCATTCTCTGTGAATAAACTTGATACCAAGGTAATCCCAGATCAACCATTTTCTGGACTTCCATCTTCCACCACTCATACATTTCTCCCTATTCATACAATAAATTCATAGATCAATTTGTCTATCCTGTAACCACCATGTTGACTGGACATTGTCCCCCAAGAATCAATGATGATATCAAGAGATTTATTCAACTATCAAAGTAGTACAAGATAGGTGACTGGTACTTGTACCAGAATCGTAATGAGATCTGAATCTATTGTTGTGAGTTCCCTCATTTCAAGCTACCTAAATATGTCCCTACGATATTGTTTTCCCTATAATATTACAGGAAAATATTAAACTCTGACCAAATTCATTTCACGAAGTCAAAGAAGAAAGCCCAATTAAGGATCAAAGACCACTTAGGCCCATTTGTGTGCAACAATAGAGAAGCAAGGAAAGAAGTAGAAGAAATTATAAAAAAAACAATGAAAGTAAAGAAGAGCTTTGCTTGGACATATGATCCTCACAATTTCATTTGTGATAGGAGAATGAAACATAAAATGTCACCCTATATCCATCACAGAATCCCTAAGATAGAACAATATGAAAATTTGGATGAATGAGGGAAGGGACCTTGATATAAGAAGATAGTGATCAAGTTGAGATTGACAATGTGATGAAAGATTTGGAGAAGATACTTGACCTCGAATCTTTTGGACAAGTGTTAGCTAAATCTACTCAAAGGCCAACACCAAAACCTAGTGCCCCCATAGCAGGAACTTCTCAAGGGAACACACAACAAAATAGTGCTCCCACAGTGGGGCCACAATAGGAACAAAACTAGGGAACAAGTGCACAAACATCAGAACAATCACAAGCATCAGAGCAGCCGGAGGTATCAAAGTAACCTAAATCTCTGAATAACAAACTCCACCACATCCCCATCCAGCTCCAACAAAAATTGGAAAACCCCCAGTTATACAAACTCCTCTAAATGAGGAAAAGAACTTGAAAAGAGATATGGAAGTAGCTACCCAATCTATTAGACCTCTAGATCAAACCTTTGCTAAGAGGCAAATGTTGAATCCTTTTTCAGAGGAAAAATTCTTTGAGGAAACTAAAGGGAGTTTGAGAAGGGAAGGTCGAGACAGTCAACATACATTCCCATGAGGTGGGACAGATTCCAGCTCACAAAGGCAAGAGCTAGAGAGACAAACTAGCATAGAAGTATCATCTCTCAGATCTTCATTTGAGAAGATCATAGACATAAAGAGGAAATTCAAGGAAATAAAGACAAAGAATGAGCAACTAAAGGCTCAAGCCTATAATCAATACTTAAAGATGGCCCCTACAATCAAGACCAGATTGATGTCAGCTTTTGACATTAAAGAAGGCAAAATGTAGATGAGTTTTCTAAAGCCCATAGTACAGCAACCCAACTCAATCGCAGATTACCTGAAGACTGATTTTGAGGTCTTATCTAAATACATCCACCCCATAGACCAGATAGAACTACATAAGCAAACAGGGGAGATGGTCTATTTTACACTGACTAGCAAGGCAATGATGGCACATAGGTTGCAAAATTCACTGAGCAACACTACTGCCCAATTGCAACTAGAAAAGGCCTCCTCACAGGCAAAAGATAACATAATGAAATCATTGGAACATTTAACAATTGAGTTTGGCCATGACCCAAAAGATGTAAGGCCACATAAGGCTTAATTAAGAAAAAGAATGAAGACATAGCTATACTTAGAAAATAGCTAAAATTGCCACCCCACATACACCCTCAAATTGTTGAAGTTATTGAGAAAAAGAATGATGAGGAACTTATGGATTTGATCCTCAAGTTAAATGTGCAATTGAAGGAAACAGAGTAGGAATTGGACAAAGAAATACAGTCAAGGCAAGGTGAGTCAACCACACAACCTTAAACTGTAGTGCCAATAGTTTCAACAATAGCCCCTTCCACATTGGCATCAGCTTTAGCACCAAATATTCCTTTGGCAATAGCCACATAGTACAGAGCACTTGATTAAGTCAATGGAAGAAATGAGACTTCAAGTGACAGAGCTACTGTTGTTGGGAAAAGTATCCAATACGGAATGACCCTATCCCACTCTAAGGGTGATAGTACCTCAGCAACAATCAAAGCAAAGCTATTCGAGATTACTTCTTTATGAGATGTAAGAGAGGGGAGAAAAAGATCCACTAACCGTTGTCTTCCGCTAATGATTGATCCAATCTTCTCTCTTTGCTGCTTTCTCCCAGCTCCTTGCTCTTTCACTGGCCCAGCTACACCAAGATCCTGCAAAATGGCAAGAGAGGGAAACTACAAGAAGCATACATTCATAATTGATTCAAGGATTAGAATAAATCAAATACACAAGTATAGCAATACACCATTGAGACACATGCATATAGAAGAACCTCAAATGCTTTATTAATAGAAGAAGTAAATTTGAGGAAGTAATACAACCATAAAAGGCCCAATCCAGCATCACCTCCCAGCAGAAAGAAATCTCCTCTTCACCTCCTTCAAGAAAATCACCCAATAGTTCTATACTCAAACCAACAACACTTCCTTACATTCACAATATTCCAGCCTCCCATAGACCTCATGAGAGAGCTCTATATATAGGAGATTTGGAGAAAGGATGAGTCAGCTTGTAGCTGGCATGAAGCTGACTAGTGTCCTCTCCCACTTCAGTTATTCTTCAGTTCTTGAGTCCACTTGGAGGTTCTTGCTTCCACTTGGAGATCTAGACCCTCTTACTCATCACAAGTCGAATTCCCTGATCCAAGTGTCATTTTGGAAGCTTCCTGGGCATTGACACCTTGAGGAATGACTGTGCCACATGTCCCAACTCACCCAGTGCAGGTAGCCTTCCTTGTAGTTGACATTCAGCGCAGGTAGACAGTGGAGCTCTTGACATTCAACGCAGATGCTCAGTGGAGCAGTTGACATGATCCAGAATTAGCCTGTTTTTGAGTGTTTTCAGGAGGAGAACTGATATTTAGTGTTGTGGTTTGTTGACCTTGTTCCTCTAGGGGTAGCAACAACATGTTTAGGGACTTTGGATCCCTCAGATTATTGACATTTCATGCTTCATGCTGTAAGGCACAAAAATGTCTATAACAGTTGCCCCCTAAAGTATGAGGTCGTTTATCGGGTGAAATGCTTTATCAGGAGGATCCGAAGTTCATTCAATTGCTGAGAGGTGACCTGTAATAAAATACAATACAATACATTATTTTTTCATTCTGCTTTCATGATCTAGCTGAGGCGGGCATTCCCATGCTCAGCTTTATAAATTCATTTTGGTACATAGAACAGATGACCGTCTGATGGTAGACTGATAATTCTCTTCTGAAATTATCATCCTTTGAGTAGGATGATCATCTGTTGTAATGATGTACATATCAAATGTCTTTATATTTCCTGAATATATATCGCAGCCCGGATGGATGAAACTAGATCCGGGGTCTTCAAACTCGTTCGATCTTCACTCTAAGTACAAGTCGATCCATTTGAGAATTGTGCTGAAGTCGAACATGGAAAGACATCGCTTGATTACCGGTCAATAATGTAAACCGTTAACAAGCGCGAGAGGAATCACCGATAATGATAATGACCCTCAAGGTACTGCAGTACAATTCACGCGATGTGAATAAAGGACTTGGCGTCGAACACCACGCAAAGTCTTCTGGTCGAAGGTCATTGATGTATACCTATCACCGGAAGTGAGAAACTTGCCATTGAGGCATGCAAGCTTCAAAGTACTGAGGGGGGTGTTCCTAGATCAACTTCTTGGATAATGAGCTGAAGTCGACAAGAAGCGATCCGTCAAAGGAGGGCCTTAATGAATCCCATATCATTGACACGGAACGGAGCTAATGATTTTAGTGGAGGTGAAAACAATCTGTGAAATATGATTCAGGGTGGCGATCATGGGTGGATGAAGGATAATGTATGGCAGTGGATGGGACACGGTTGACTCTTTTTTATCAATATGTCTTGAACATATAACGACACTGATGCGATGGATCGGTAGCATTACCCCAAATGTGGATGGTTTGGCGAAGACCATGGTGATGAGACCAGTGAATGAGACAACCCACCCGATGTGATACGGAGGAAAAGTGTCATGTTCAAGAGCGACTTGCTACCATTAAAGCTTTGAGGTTCTCCCAATTTTTCCCCAGCGGAGTCGCCAATTTGTTGTTGGGAAAAGTATCCAATACGGAATGACCCTATCCCACTCTAAGGGTGATAGTACCTCAGCAACAATCAAAGCAAAGCTATTCGAGATTACTTCTTTATGAGATGTAAGAGAGGGGAGAAAAAGATCCACTAACTGTTGTCTTCCGCTAATGATTGATCCAATCTTCTCTCTTTGCTGCTTGCTCCCAGCTCCTTGCTCTTTCACTGGCCCAGCTACACCAAGATCCTGCAAAATGGCAAGAGAGGGAAACTACAAGAAGCATACATTCATAATTGATTCAAGGATTAGAATAAATCAAATACACAAGTATAGCAATACACCATTGAGACACATGCATATAGAAGAACCTCAAATGCTTTATTAATAGAAGAAGTAAAGTTTAGGAAGTAATACAACCATAAAAGGCCCAATCCAACATCACCTCCCAGCAGAAAGAAATCTCCTCTTCACCTCCTTCAAGCAAATCACCCAATAGTTCTATACTCAAACCAACAACACTTCCTTACATTCACAAGATTCCAGCCTCCCATAGACCTCATGAGAGAGCTCTATATATAGGAGATTTGGAGAAAGGATGAGTCAGCTTGTAGCTGGCATGAAGCTGACTAGTGTCCTCTCCCACTTCAGTTATTCTTTAGTTCTTGAGTCCACATGGAGGTTCTTGCTTCCACTTGGAGGTCTAGACCCTCTTACTCATCACAAGTCGAATTCCCTGATCCAAGTGTCATTTTGGAAGCTTCCTGGGCATTGACACCTTGAGGAATGACTGTGCCACATGTCCCAACTCGCCCAGCACAGGTAGCCTTCCTTGCAGTTGAAATTCAGCGCAGGTAGACAGTGGAGCTCTTGAAATTCAGCGCAGATGCTCAGTGGAGCAGTTGACATGATCCAGAATTAGCCTGTTTTTGAGTGTTTTCAGGTGGAGAACTGATATTTAGTGCTGTGGTTTGCTGACCTTGTTCCTCTATGGGTAGGAACAACATGTTTAGGGACTTTGGATCCCTCAGATTATTGACATTTCATGCTTCATGCTGTAAGGCACAAAAATGTCTATAACAGCTACAAAAAGTGAAAGAGAAATTCATTACTTTAGAGAAGAAATATGATATATCAAAGTTTAATTTTTCAGAAGAGATGAGGAAAAATAAAATCATGACCCAACAAATTAAAGCATTGGAGAAGGACCTGACGTTTGATAGGAATTTGATAGAGATTAGGAAGATATCGCGGACCAATATCATTGATTCCATCAATGGTATTTGGTCATCCATTCAAATTATTTTTGAACAAATTGATTTGGTTAAGCCTGCTCTTGAAGAAGTTAGGAAGACCAGAGAGAAATTCGGCAGGAAACCTGAAGAGGCTATCAGAATGATCCATTTTCTAAACAGTAAAAATAGGCAATAGTTGGAGCAATTAGAAATTGATGATAAGACTGCTACCTCCTCGAAATAAAGAAAGTGTTGACCAAAAGGAAGCTGATGCAAGTCCTGGAATGTAGATGTCAAAGCATGCGGGAAGACATAGATGAGTTCATGTGGAAGTTTGACATCTTACAAAGTAAAGGACTCCCAAGTCCTTTAGTCATCAATGATAAGCTAATGATTAAGATTGATTACATCAACAAATTACATTAGCAAGCTGACAGTTAGGCTAGTTCAGTTGCAGTCAAGGCATTGCCCACAGGGAAAGTTCTTTATGATGGTTTGGAGAACCTTTTTTACATTGAACATTAAGTGAAACACCTATTCCTAGTCCAGCCTAATTTTGTAAAATACACTGAAGTAGATGAAATCTACAGGATGTTGACAGGGATGAGTATACCAAAAGATGATTGGTGGAATAGCATGACAGACATCCTATAAATTACCATGGTAAACAGTGAGGTAAATTGAAGTACTTACCAAAATAAATTTTGGTAAAAAGGGTGATTGCAGGTAAACAAGTAAACAATATCAGTTACAGGTAAAAGAGTATCAGTGAAAGGCTAAAGTTAAATGTCCAGCACAAAGTTACTAGCACGACAACAAGATGCATATTCATAAAACCTACATCCAGCTCCCTCAACAAAAAGAAGGACAACAACAATTAGTTCACATTCAATTTCTACATTTGAGACTATATGTCTCTATATTCATATAAAAGATATTAAGTTTTCCTAGAATAAATCTCATTTAGTTGCGAGATATTTTGATGTAAATTTTATATAAATACTTCCTCATTCAAAGTATTGAGTGTAGATTCTTAGACATTTCGGTAGACAATTTACTTTTGGAATTGAAGTGTTGTTGAAGAACTTTTGTATGGCTGGCTGGACAAAATAATAAGATAAAGGACTTTTATAGGATACCTGTGTGAAACAAGAAACAAATAAGTATTTTACATCTTGTGTTTTTATAGTTTTTTCTGGTTTAATAAATATTCTTATGTGTTTCATATCTGAATGATAAATGAAAAATTATATTCCAGAAAGAGCTTTATTGCATTCTGTCTTTAAAATCATTTATTTTCTTAATGTTTTCCTACAGGCTATTATAGGTAGGAAATTATTGATTGCTCCATGATTTCATAGTTTATCATTGTGACCATTTAACAAAGAATACTTAATTGTTTTTTGTTAATTAGCACCCTCTTTTCATCATCTTGGACCCTATTGAAGGATTCTTAGTTGCCCTTCCTCCTTGTTCAAGATCATTTCACCCATTTCAAGGTATCATTTGTCTTTTATTTAGCTATCTTTCCCTATGAAGCTTTCCTTTGTTAAATCAACCTGATCTAGTTAAGCCAACATTTAGTTGACTCCATAGCCCAATGGCCCGAAATACCTTGTTCTATCCATCTGCTCCTGAATTCCACCACAAAACAAAATCAAAACCCCCAAGCTATTATAACTAGCCTAATATCTCATAAAACAAAGCTAAATCATAAAGAGAGAGTCCCCTCTGAGTAAAGATTGGCTAGATTCTGTACTTAAAAGTTGGTTTGTGGTTACCTCAGACCCCTTTCCTTCTTCTAACAACTTCAAGGAAAACCTGAGTGATAATAGGACAATTGTCCTATGACATTGATGGTTGGGGCATCTCTCTTGCGCCTATGTGGATGCCTAAAGAACTTCTCTTTGATCATCCTATTATATATAGGCACATCCTTTATGCTTGGAGAAGTGGTATCTTTACACATAACTGTTTCAATTCTCCCAGAAGTTAAGTTTCTTTTGGGGTGGGTTGTGTTGTCCTGGATAGTCTCTCATAAAAGGGTGGAATTGCTTCAGGTTCACTTTCCTCTTTATCTTCCTCAACCTCCTGAGGGGGAGATTGGCTACCTTAGAGAAACTTCCCAAATTGCATGTTAATCTCCTGAATCTCCACATCATAAGTTGGGCATGATGGTTCCCCACTATATACTTGTTGAGCCTGTCTATTGTTCGGGTTCGGGTTTGGTTGGGCAGGCATTTGGGGTTTCCTTGGTGGAGCAGGAGGCAACGGTTATGGTTGAGCAGGTGGTGGAGGCAAAAGAGTGGGAGGAGAGTTGTACTGGGGGCTCCACCCCTGATGAGTTTCATTCCACTAAGGTTGTGGCTGAGCATAGGATTGAAATGAATGAGCGGCTGGTTGGACATGGTATTGAGATGGATAGGACCAAGCAGGAGGCGTGGACCAGGAAGTATGAGCACGAGGGCCCCAATAAGGCATGGAAGTGACTTGGTTGGGGTTGTAGAATGCCTGGGATGTCCCTTACATCCCCTGATGGGATGGTTTAGGTCCATGCAGTCTCCTCTAGGTCATGAGATAGAGTGGTTCAGTGGCTCCTTCGGCCCCCTAGTATACAGTTTTAAGTCTAGGTAAGGAGTGGCACTTATTTGTAGAATGATCTTCTTCATGGACTGAACAAACCTCTATAGATTTGAATGGGCATTCATTCCTAGAATGCCTCCTACTGCACCTAGGACAAAAAATGGCCAAAGCCCTCTCTGATTCCTCTTGTTTTCGTTTGATATGCAAGGTATCCATTTGCATGGCCAGAGTCTGCAGCATCTCACTCTTGAAGTCTTCCAGCATGTTTCCAAGTTCACCCTTGATGGATGAATTGGATGAGGAGGTACTGGCTATGGGTTGACTTCCCCTACCTCTCTTTCTGGCTGCTCTAGAATAGTTTCTAAAAACAGTCTTTATGTCCTCATAAGGTAGTTCATAGATGTCTCCCCTAGCCAGTAGGTGAAGGGTGTCTAGAAGGTCTTCCATAATTCCCTTGAGTAGGACCAACTTTAGAGATTCAGGGTTAAGTGTGCGGTTGTCCCTTTTGTAACTAAGCTGGAACCACTGTTCATAATCTTCCAAAGATTCATCACTTCGCATGGTTATTCGGAAGATTTCTTCCTTGGTGTATTTTGACCTACAGTAGTCTCGATATTTGTTATTAGAGGTCTGCTACATTTGAGCCCAAGTTGTGATGCTATTGCCAAGTAACCACATGAATTAGCGCAATGTTGCATCCTTGAGGGTGGAAGGAAATAGTTTCAACTTTTCCTCATCTTCTGCATAATCATAGGTTCAACAGTTGACAACAAACTCAAACAAGAAGATGTCAGGATCTTCTGTGGGCAAACCATGGATGCGAGGTAGGGCTGAGGGACTTATATTCTTCATTTTCGTGTCCCCATTGGTCTCCCGGATGGGAAAGATACCCTCTACTCTTTCTCCATTCCCCTATCATTTCTGTTTTCAACCATTGTCTCAGGAGGGATGTTTTCTTCCTCTTCTTCCCCTATATGTTCTTCAAATATCTCTGGTTGTTCACCTAAAGGTTCTTCTTGATCACTGCCACTGAGCAAGAGAGAAGGTTGGCTATGTGATGTAGTGGGGGTGTTGGGCAAGAATTTTCCTGAATTATCTATGTTCCTACGAGGCATGAAAAGAAATATTTTGGCTGGTTTTTTCTTTCTTACTGACTGTACCTGCAAAATTGAAATTGATTGAACAAACAAATTGCTACGAACTGAAATGAACTTGTTGAAATGAAATTGCAGAACTGAAAGGGAAGCAAATGAAATGCAGAACTGAAAGCGAGGAAATGACTAATCTAGTTTTGTTGAAATGGAAATTGCACAATTGAAAGTGAAAGCAGGGAAATGCAGAAACTGAAAGAAACAACTACTCTACTTTTCTTGAAATAAACTACTTCGCAGAATGTTGCAAGATAAAATAGAAGAAAGAAATAATCAAAAAATATTCTGACACGTCCAGGGAAACAATGCCAAAAAGTGGTGAGCACCAGCATTGCAGCAATAATGTTGCAACTCCTGGGCTTCCTACTTTACTTTTATGAACCCAGTAGTTCGTAAGAAACTTGGAAGCGACGTTGTTGTATGCACAAGTACTAATTCTTACTGTAGGCTGTCACTTGGTCAGCTGGCGCAAGATCACTAGGAGCTCAAGCCAACTTCTATGGATTCCAGAAGAAGCTTTATATGTGATGAAAGAAAGGAAAACTTACTCTAAAACGGCTACTCTACTTGTAGAAAGGAAAGGAAGATTGAAACGTAAAGTAAACCTAGAAAACCCTACTGAACCAACTAATCCTACTTTTGTAGAAAGAAACATGAAAACCATGAAATGAATGCCACTGCCTACTCAAGGAAGTAAACAACATCTACTCAAGCTATTTCTAGAAGGAAATGAGGAAAACAACACCTTTTTGGATTTTTATGTGTTTTTATGTGAAATTGTCATGCATGTAATTTATTTGTTTGTGAATGTGACAGTGATTGAGTAGTGATGGAGGGCGGTTTCAGGTCTTGAAATGATGTAGGAAGGTATGGATGGGTCCTAGGAGGTCTTAGGTGGCCTTCTAGAGGTTTTTCACGGAATTGGACTTCAAAAGGAAGCCTACAGGAAAATCTACAGGAGGCTGTAGGGGATCTACAGGAGGTCTACAACAGGATGCCGAGAGCAGTTTTGAAGGTATTGAAGGTGTGAGAGTGGGTGGAAAGTGTAGATGAATGGTAGGATGATGTGTTAGGGCATCTAGGGTTCACCAAGGATCACTCAGAGAGGGAAAGATGGTCGGGAGAGAGGAAGAAATCCTAGAAGAACGCAGAAAAGTAATGGTAGATTTGAGGTGAACTTTGGGTGACCTGTAGGGCATAGATCACTAAGAGACTGGGATGGCTAATAGGCTGACTTGCTGTGAGAAGAGATTTGCTGCAAAAGAAACTGAAAGTCAAACAATGAGAACAAGCAAGCAAGGAGACTAAGTACATCAAAAAAAATAATTTTGCATCAAGCTAATCTAAATTATGAGCTATGGAAAGAAATGCTAAAAAATGTTATAATGAGAGAAATCATGGAAGGAAACTGATTGCAAAGACAGAAATGAGCATGGTGAAAGAGATCTAAATCAAAGCATTAACCTTCTAACAAAGTACAACACTAGAGATCCTATGGAGAAGGAAAATTTGTGTTTTTGTCGCAACAAGAGGGTCTTGGCCTCAATTCATGGCCCCAAGGGGATGAAAGGAGTTCAAGGCTCTGTTGATAGCCTTTTTGTATCTTCTTTCTATCACTTTTCAACCTGATATAGAAAACCGAAATGAAAACAACCTTCTAAATCACCAAAATCAACCTATTCTTAACCAAGAAAGAAATTTATCTAACAACAACTTATCCATAAATTGAGACAAAGCATATAAATAAAAAACAAGAGGAACTTGGCTTCTTGGATTGGGCCCTAACCCAAGAGCTTCAGCCCTCTGGGGTAACTCAGTGCTAGCTCAAAAAGGATCTCATTTTTATTATCAAAATAATAATAGGATTACATGAAACTGTCAATAAAAGCAAGCTCGAAGTTGAGCACAACAAAGCTGCAACAAAAGTTCGAAAATTTGACCAACTCCCCAATGATACCCTAGGCCTTTCTACTTATACAAATGAAGCTCCTAATAGCTTCCTTAAAATCAGGGAGGCTTGGCTCCCAGGAACTCGAGATAAACATAAGTTATCCTCCACTTGCTTGGTTGCCTCGTAGTGCATTGATTTGGTTGTTTGTGCTCCAAGTTGCATGACGAAGAATTCGAAGTGGAGGAGTAATAAATGAGGGGGAAGCCCTGCTATAAATCCTCCCCTTTTTCCACTTCGAATTATTTCTGCCAATTGTCCATTAAATCTTTGACTTTGTCTTCAAAATTCAACAAAAATCTGCATTAAACACATATTAGACCCCATGGCATAATAACCAACCCAACTCACTCCATAAGCATAAATATAATAAAAAAACATGCAATAAGCTAAGAGAATGGTTGATTAAATTATGTTTGGAGGCAAAATGAGCCCATATAATTACCAATTTATGGGGCTCATCACTGTGGTGATGTAGCACTCTATTTTATTCAAGTGTACTACTATTTTGTCAATGTCATATAAGATGTCACTCATTGCCCTTTTTAATTCCTCCTATCCATCAAAGTTCTTATAGTTTTCCACTAGTTTATCCTATAACACCATGTGTAGTAGAGTATCCATTTGTCTATGTTGAAACAACAAGTGCAAGAAGTATAACCTTCGCTTCCTCCATTTTCCTGGGTTAGGTACCCATTTGGTTTTTCCTATACAAACTTCAGAGTTGAAGTGATACATTTTCTGACCAAATTTTCTTGCTTCCAAGTTCTGAATCTCTTGTTGAACCTCCATAGGCACAACATCAAATAAGTTGGTCAATATATTCCAACCAAAAATATGACTTTTTCTAGAAGAGGAAGCCCCTATTCAACCTCCCTCGGTTGATTAAATATAGCCTCGACACCATCCGAAACAAGAGCCTGCAAAAAAACTTTACACAATATTTTTGGATCGTCCCCCTAAGGGGTTTTGAGTAATGACTGGATAAGTTCTAACCATAAGTACCCAGATAACCACTGAGACAGAGACTAGTAACTGAGAAAATACTACTGCCTTCACGATATTGACATCATCTAGGAACCTACAACAATATATTTTATAACAAAAACGGACAAAACACTGGATGAGTTTCATAAATAATGACAATATTTCCCCCTAATATGTCTAATTTAACCCACGTATGGAACAAGGATCAACATGAATAGAACCAAATGGAAAATGTATGACTGTGCCAATCCCCGACAACCAAGATTGGATAGTTAAATGCTATGCCAAAGGGATCAAGAGATTATAAATCGGTAGAAAAGAGTACAATAACTAGTTCAAAAGACGGATCCGACAAAAAGTTGTGCAGAAAATGCACAAAAAGTATTTGTTTCCTTCTCTTAATCCCATAACCATTCTTGTAACAAATGTGATAAGAATAATACAAAAGAGACACAACCATCTAGGGTGAATCCCTCCCTTAAATATACCCAACAACGAAACTTGTTTTCTAGCAGGTTATGAGGAAGTCAAGATATTGATTCCCAGTGTATCTTCAATTAACCATGTCTAGTTACCTAAATATCCCTGAGACAGATAACCAGATTTAAACCAGATGTGATACAAACACTTTCAATTGAAAAACACACACCATAACTGTAACTTGAAACGATCTGGACATTTGAGTTTAGGGAAAAAGAGCTATAGAGAAATAGTTCTTGTAGAGAAATGGTTAGGTCCTGATAATACTAGTGTATTCCCCCATTATTATTGTCATTGTATCCCCTTATTGTTACTGTTGTGCCCATGTTGTCCCCACATTGTTATTATTTTGCCCCATAGAAGCTCACTATTTTTATTGTTGTGCCCTTACATTATTATTGTTATGACAACTCTAGTTATATTGTGACCGCTTAGACTCCTATATATAGAAAGGAGGTTTTTTCATTTGAATCATCCAATAGTTGTTCATTTGTGTAATGTAAGGGAGGTTTCCCCCTCGAAGAGGATAATTTTTAATTCAATCTATCTCTTCTTATATTTTGTGAGTTGGTTGCATAACATTCGGTATCCTTCCTCATCAAGTTCTGGTAATGTTGTTTGAACTAGGAGCTTATCAACTATAACCTTCTTTAAATGAGACATGGAAAATTAGGTGCACTCAAGAAGATGCAGGAAGCTCCAATTTGTATGCCATACTACCAATATTTTTCAACACCTTATACGGACCATAATAATTTGGTGATAATTTATTATCTCTCTTAGCTTTCTTGAGCGACATTTTTTAGTGTGGTTGTACTCATAGAAATACCCAGTCACCTACATGAAAATTTCTTTCATTGTAATGTTGATCTTTCACCTATAACATCAAGCCTTATAGATGTCCATGTTCCCAAAAGAGCGAAATTGAATGTATGGTTGTAGAAATGCTAGAGGCTGGTATAATTCAACATAGTCAAAGTTCTTTCTCTGCTTCACTACTATTGGAGCACAAGAATGATGGATCATGGCGCATTTGTATGGATTAGAAGGAGCTCAACAAGCTCACTATTAAAGATAAATATCCCATTCCTGTCATTAACAAATTACTTGATGAATTACATAGAGAAATTTACTTCAGTAGGTTGGATCTTCATTGAGGTTATCATCAAATCAGAAGAAGACTGAAGAGATTCAGAAAACAACATTTAGAACTCATGAGGGTCATTATGAACTTTTGGTCATGCCATTTGGCCTAACCAATGAACCTTATACATTTCAAGGTTTGATGAATTCCATTTTCATATCATTCCTTAGAAAATTTATGTTAGTACTTTTTGATGATATACTTATCTACAAGAAGTCTTGGAAGGATCATATACAACATGTTGAGAGGGTGCTCAATCTATTCGAGGAGAAACAATTATATGAAAAAACCCCCAAAAGTTTCTTTAGAGTATAGGAGGTGGAATATCTCGGTCATATTGTATGTCATGAAGGTGTTAAGGTAGATTCTAGAAAAATTAAATCCATTAAGGAATGAAAAATCCACACATCCATAAAGCATTTGCGGCGATTTCTCAGGTTAACATGGTATTATCGCAAGTTTTCTTAAGAATTATGGGAGAATAGCAGCACTTATAACAACATTACTAAAAAAAGATGCATTTTCTTGGAATCCAGAAGCAATGAAGACCTTTGAACATCTTAAGGAGACAATGTGCCGTGCATTGGCTTTAGTTATGCCAGACTTCACAAAAACCTTTATTATGGAATGTGATTCCTTAAGAAATGGAAATAGTGTTGTTTTAATGCAAGAAGGAAGACCCATTTCTTTTGAAAGTCATCCAATCAAAGGAAAGTATTTAGACAAAGCTATTTGTGAGAAGGAAATGTTGGCAATATACTACATGCACTTAAGAAATGCCGACCTTACCTAATGGTAAGACAGTTCAAGCTTGAAAGGGATCATGATAGTATTAAATACTTTTTAGAACAAAGATTATCTTTAGAAGATCAACAAAAATGGGTGACAAATATGTTGTGTTATGACTTTCAAATCATCTATAAAAAATGGAAGAAAAATGTTATTGCAGATGCACTCTCGAGAAAGGAAGAGGATGTGGAAGCATTGCATTATGCCATTTCTATTATCCAACTACATTGGATAAACAAAGAAAAGGATGAATGGAAAAATGACACGTGTTGGCACTCATTCAATATTTGTAGCAAGATCCCAATACATCTGATACATTTAGCTGGAAAAATGATTTGTTATGGTACAAAGGTTGCTTATAACTCTATAAGAATTCTCAACTCAAACAAAACATTCTCTTAGAACTGCATACCTATCCGTTAGGAGAGCATTCAAGATTTTTAAAAACTTACCATGGGGTTAAGAAGGAATTTTTTTGGGATGATCTTAAATCTAATATTCAAAAGCTTGTGGTGGAATGTTTGGTTTTCCAACAAAATAAAGTTGAGACAATTACGACCCCAGGTTTGTTACAACCTTTATCCATTCCAAGTCAACGTAGGAAGGTGGTTTTAATGGATTTTATCACAGGTTTACCTAAGTCTGAAGGAAAGAGTGTCATCATGGTTGTAGGTGATAGACTTACCAAGTATGCAAACTTTTGTGCATTATCTCATCCATTTAAAGCCAATACAATTGGTACTGCATTTATGGAAACTATTGAAAAGCTACAATGGAATCCCAAAGATTATTGTAAGCGACAAAGATCACATTTTCACTAGAATTTTTTGGTTGAAATTATTCTCTTGTATAGGAACTTAGTTAGCTCATATCTTATCTTATCATTCTCAATCTGATGGGAAAACTAAGATAGTTAACAAATGTTTGGAAGTATATCTTCGTTGCTTTGTATCTGATAAAAAAACACAATAGGTCAAGTGGTTGCCTCTTGCTTAATGCTGATATAACACTTCCTTCCATACTGGAGCAAAAATGACCCATTTATGACACTTTATGGATATCGTCCACAGTCCATAAAATCATATTTAAGAGAAAATTCTAAGGTTCGAGCAATGGAAGATCACATCGAGCATCAAAAACAAGTTCTCCAAATCTTAAAGGATAACATCACTTTGGCATAGAATATAATGAAACAATAGATAGATCAACATAACAATGAAAGAAGTTTTGATCTAGGTGACTCGGTATTTCTATTGCTACAACCATACAAACAAATGATCCTCAAGAAAGTTGAGAAGGATAATAAATTTTCACCAAAGTATTATGGTCCATACAAGGTGTTGCAAAGGATTAGTACTATGGCATACAAATTGGAGTTTCCTGCATCTTCCCAAGTGCACCCATTTTTCCATGTTTCATGCATAAACAAGGTTACAGGTGACAAGAGCACAGTTCAAACAATATTGCCAAAACTTGACGAGGAAGGAAAAATCTTATTGGAACTTGAAGCAATCAGAGAAACAAGAACTCAACAGTTACGAAATCAATCAATTTCAAAGTATCTCATCAAGTGGAAGAACATACCTACTGAAGGTTCCACATGGGAGGATGAGAATTTTATACAAAGGCATACAAAACAACTCAAGCATTGCCAACAACACGTTTTTGAAGGAGAGGGGCATGTTAAGTCCCCATAATGCTAGTATATTACCCAATTATTATTATCATTGTAGCCCCTTATTGTTATTGTTGTGACCATGTTGTCCCCATTATTGTTATTGTTGTGCCCTTACATTATTATTGTTATGTCGACTCTCATTATATTGTGACCCCTTAGACTGCTATATATAGAAAAGAGGTTCTGTCATTTGAATCATCCAAGAATTGTTCAATTGTATAATATAAAGGGGGCTTCCCCCTCGAAAAGGCTTGTTTTGAAGTCGTTCATCTATCTCTTCTTCTATTTTGTGAGCTGGTTGCATAACCTAAACCAGAAATTACTTGGTAAGAAAAAATACAATGGTCGAGGTGAAAATCCATATTATACCCTAAGAGAGATATGGCTGGGACATGCCACCCTTAACTAGTTTCAACTCCTCACCACCCTTGTACCACGTGCAGGGTGATATATAACATTGCATACAAAACTTGGCAATTCTCAATCCTTGAAGAAGGTCGGAGTGAGACACCCACCACACGCCAAGTGGAAGACCTCCCTTTGAGTTCATCTTAGCTAAGAACTCGCATGATATGGCTATCATGAATGTCACCCGATCGCTTGTCAGACCAAATCAAGCCTATGTTGAAGGTGTGAAATAGAATGTACAATGATTTAAACACTCCCCGCTTCCTTTGTTCCCACTGTTGTGAATTTATTGCATTGAGGCCAACACCTTGTAATCACCTTCTCTGTAACCTAACTCCTATCCACGCGTCATCAATAATGCACCAAGTGGAGGTCCTCGAGTGCCCCCAAAGGTCATTCTCTTTAACATTGTTGAGTGCACCCATCTTTCAACCTTAATCTTCCAACATATTTTTTAAATTAACTTACTTTCCCACTAATAAACTCCAACATTAATAAATTGCTTATAATATTTTTTAATTATTGAGTAGAGAAGCTCATTCTATAGCCCAGTATGATGTGTAAGCCTATCCATCCATCATCAAAATTGAAATTTTGCTCATATTGGCTAAAATATTTATTTTATAAAATCTAAAAATTAAAAAAAATTAAATAACTATATAAAACATCTAAATAATATTCGCTCATAAAAAACAATTGCATGTAAAGAAATTGGACCCCTCTCAACTCATAATAAATCCATATTTAAAATAGATATGTCAAAATAACCAACAAAATAAATATAAACTTAACCTCGTATATCTGTATATATTTCGTAGTGACTAAAATGGGTAAGGAAAGCATTCACAAATGAGTGAATTGACCAAAATTTCAATTGGTAAGTGTCATTATCATACGCGTCATATAGTTTCGTTATTTGTGTAGAAATGAAAAAAATCAATTGTTAATTGTCATGTGCTCTCACAATCATACGCATAGAGAATGCGAGTTAAAAGTCTCATATAGTCTTCCTGTAATCTCAGCAGGAATCAAGACAACTGCCTTCCGTATGGTTGTCTTCAGTGCATGATGTCATCGAAACAGTATTACAAGTTTAGGTGTCTTTTTTAATGCAGGGCTTTCATTTTGTGTATTATTTTATTTGGATCAGATACACGGTTATAAGACACAAGTGGATCAGATATGTGACACATGGTTTGAACCAAGAATTCAGCTTTTCATTTGTTTCGTTGAACCAAGAATTCAGATTCCAAACAAATTTGTGAATCTGTGTTATTCAGGTATTTTTGGCCTGATATCCATGTGACCTTTGACCTATGTGATATTCAGATACCCATGTCAAAGAATTATAGAAACCAGAATTCAGTTGTTCATTTGATTAGTAGAGTTGCTTATTTGAGTAATTGAAACTATTCTGTGAGATATGTATTGTTTAGTCTTTTTCATTCCGTCATTAATATTTTGAAATTCAATAAACAAGAGTGCCAATTCTAAAATATTTCCAAAAAGAAATAGAAAATTGTAAAGATCTTGGAATGAGGATTTGTAAATGCATGACTACTTTTTTAAAACAAGAAAAAACAGTCTTACTTCAAAAGAGGTTACCAGAAGCAAAGATTACATCGACTTTATCAAAAAGATCAATGTATTCCATCCAGGAAAAACAGAGTTCGCCAGAAATAGAAAGATCACAAAAACATTGCTCACAGAATAACCGAAAGAACCCAAAACAGTGGGATTTGCTGACCACAAAAGAAAAGCTACATACAACTTGATCAATACTTAAGCCAGAAATAGAGAAATAAGAGAAGGGAACGAGAGGGCTACCCTGCCTCTCGAACATGAAACGGCTTGGCAGCAGGGCACACTGTCTGCTTGGACAGAGTAACTGATGACTCCAGGGCGAGCCAGACAACTTCTTTGGGAAAGGAGGCCTGCC
Organism: Pinus tabuliformis; assembly: GCA_031772625.1. Lineage (NCBI taxonomy): Eukaryota > Viridiplantae > Streptophyta > Pinopsida > Pinales > Pinaceae > Pinus > Pinus tabuliformis. The sequence continues at coordinate 1,498,689,484 of CM062820.1, read as the reverse complement.
TCCGAGTTCTGATCCCGAAGGATGCGGCTAAAGGAAATAAGATTCAATGAGACAACCATAGCCCAGATTTGAGCCATCGAGTGGAAGAGAGATAGGGCCCCAAATTTTGAGCAACCTTGAGCCCACTCAATCACATACTTAGAATCCCTTGCTATGGTTACTTGTCATGGGTAAAGTAACAGCATGTCTAAGGCTCAAGCAATGGATCGAAGGAAGCTTCGCTTTCGGAGCTTGATATTCCAGGTTTCGAATAAATACAAATATTGTTCTATTTTGGAATTAGATGCATATAATTAGATTGGAACTGTTTTCTGTCTTATCTGTGTTATTGAAACACTAAGGACTATAACATTTGATTTGGGCTTAAAGTGCGCTGGTTTTGCACTATTTTGCTATGTTTTTCTAATTTTAACTAAAGTTTCTCGAAAATGCCTATTATTTCTACCGATAAATTTAAAAATAATGTACTATTTTTTTGCCAATCTTATTATTAATTTTGGATTGGGTGAGGGAGCTTTAATATGACATAATTTTTGTAGTAGAAAGCATTTTATGTTTGATATTTTTTAGTGTCTGAGAATTTATTTTAAAATAATAATACAAGAATTAATTTAGTGAGTGTCCATTCCATTGGGGAGTGCTTTGACATCTACACTGTTATGTTACTACTCTACCCAATGATGCCATAATTGATGTGGTTACAAGTACTTTGTATGGGCGGGAAGGGTGAGACTAAAGAAATCTGTAATTAATATTATTATGTTTCCTTCTGCAGAGCTTTTACTGCGTGGAGGACGAAGTAATTTTGTGAGTGTCCATTCCATTGGTGAGTGCTCTAACATTGACACTGTTACATTACTGATCTTCCAAATGGTTGTAGAATTGACACAATTCCAAGTCCTTTGAATGGGTGGGGTGCACTAAACAAATATCCAATTAATATTAGTATGTTTCGTTCTGTGAAGTTCGTACTGTGTGGAGGACGGTGTATGTGCGAGAGAATAGGGGTGCAGGTCCTTTAAGGGGCAAGGGGAGTTTATTTCATTAGTGCTCGTACACATATTTCTAGTTTGTTTATTTTTTATTATTTAAAACTTTTACATATTTAGTTGTCAAGGAGAACAGTTACATAGAGCTAATTATTTCAATGAATATTTTTCTCTCATAACGAAAGCACTTCACACAATGGAAGCTCTATGTATAAGCATCTGTTAATAGTTTTCTAGAAGAGTAGTTGCATAGAGCTATGAATATGTCAGAATATGTGTGGAATGAAGAAAGTGCAAATGACAAGGTATTTGTGGTAGAACGGGTGCGAGAATACTGAGCTAAGGAAGAATTTTTTGTTGTGTGGAATGAAGGATGTGTGGACGACAAGGTATGTGCAAGACAATGGGGGTGCAACTTGGAATTTATTCCTTTCCATTTAAAAGTATTTTTGATTTAAAACTTTTATAGATTTTGTTGTGGAGAGAAAGGTTTCATAGAGATATGAAACTATGTGACATGAAGGATGTGATGAGGGTGAGGCATGTGTGGAGGATGGTACTTTATTCGAATTCTAAAATAGACACTGAAAATGGGGTGTTTGTTGGCATTGATGTGTGTTGCAGTGTTGCAAATGTGTTGTTGGTTGACAATAATGTCAACATGGTAGAAGGGGTTGCAGGACAGTTGGTTAGCACCTGTATGTTTTGTTACAGGTGGTTTGTACATGTTTGATGTGTTGCATTGGTTTTGGCATGTCTACTAGCATGGAGATGTAGATGTGATTTGCAGGTTATGCATATAGAGTTGCAAGGTGGTGTGTTGCACTTGACATGATGATCATTTGTGCATAGGTGTTGCATGACTAGTACATAGTAAGGATGCTGCATTGAGGTGTTGATTGCTACTATTGGAGTTAGACTTGAGGAGCCTTGCTGGTTAGGTCTCCATGTCCCTAATTATGTATCTCACGTTGATTATGCTATCAATAGGGCTTAGAAAGGATCTACAAGTGGTGGAGGATGCTTGAGTAGGTTGTACAGGTTCTGGAGTTTTTTCATGGTGTCCATCACACCCTCCTGCAATTTTGCTCCAAAAGATGGCCAAAACATAATGGAAACTTGGATTTTAAATGGTATATGCTAGTTTCATCAAAGAAATAAGTGTATACACTGCCATATACACAAGTCTTGTGAAGAAAACCTATGTATACATCCTGGAATTGTTTTTCTCTCCATTCCTTGAACATATCAGGTTAATTTATAGTTTTTTCGGCTTGTCCTGTTAAGAAATTTTGATGTAAAGGTCAGAAATAGTAAGGGAGCTTCTAGAAGATAGTTAAACTTGAAAACATCTATTATCTATTGGAGAAGAGTGAGTTGATCAAGTCAAGGAGCTAGATCCAATCAAATTCACATGTGTGAACATAATTGTGGAGTGCTCCATAACCTGTAGCCATTACTAAGTTAATCAACACAGAAAAATGATAAATAGAGGAAGGCTTTGAGTCTATTAGGTTGGTTGTCTTGAGAGTTTGATAGCATGCCATTGTGAAGGCATTGAGAGTGAGTAGAGATTGCAACAACTACTCACATAGCGTTGCAATGTTTTTATCAGAATTGTGTACGCAAAATTCAGAGATGATTTGAGGAGAATTTAAGAGTTTTATGTGTTGGAGAGCACAAGGGAATTGGTACCTACTGTTCTGTTTCAGATTCATGTTTTTGTGTGAGAAGAAGAGAAGAATTTTCCTCCTCGTGGTCAAAGTTTTGATTCAGATTTTCTATCTAGAATGATGATGTTGTTGGGTTTCTCATGTTGAGCAGATTTAGAACCCGATTTCAAAATATATGAAATGTGGTTCACATGGAGGAAGTGAAGGCATGAAGGCATAAAAGTAGATAGTGATTCAGAAGATTCAATAGAACGAAGTGATTTTTGCATCCAAAAGGAGTTGGATAGTCCAATGGCAGTTGGGCGAGGATCGTTGATCATGGCGACCTTTAGTAAATGGTAGTCCATAGATTCACGAGAGAAAAAAATTTCCTAATTAATAGATGCTGAAATACTATGAAGGAATCCAAGTCTTCTGAATTACGGTTGTAAGCCAATCTATGTAAAATCTTAATCAACTAATTAATAGAAGAATCGAGCAGCACAACCGTAGTAGGGTGTTTTTATCCTGAAAGGGTTTCCACTAGAAATAGTTTTGTCTTCATGTGCAATTATTTGTGTTTATTCTTTCCGTGATTATTATTATTTGATGTTATTTTTTATTTCATGTTTTGATAAGATAATATTGTGGATGTGTGTTGCAAATTGATAATCCATTAAAAATAGGTAAAGTTAATATAAAGGTTATCACTACTTATTCAACCCCCCTCTCATTAGTGATCCAGTTTCCAACAATCGATATCAAAGCCAATGCTCTTCAGTGAGTCTTGACTGCTTGGAGAGTAGATAATGGATCATGGCCAGAAGCAAGAGGATATGTCTCAAAATACGAAGGGTTTGAAGAAGGAAAAGATTAAGCCTATTTCAAATAGAACAACAATTCCAAAACTTCATCTAAAATAATTATGACATGACGTAATATGCTGAAATACTTTTTTAATTATAATCCTGATGATTCTATTAAGTTTGATAGTGATGATGAGAAGGATATTTCCGTCATTAAGACTAAATATGAGTCAACTATGATTGTAATCAAGGAAATAGCTGCTGAAGTAGAAAACATAACCACAACATGTAAATATCAAGGAAGACTTTTTCAGGTTTCCAATTAGAAGAAAAATGGCAAAGAGAAGAAACCAATGGATTGAAAATTTAGATTTGAGGTGGCAAAGAAGATAGAATATGATATGAAGAAGAAATATAGAGAAAAGGAGGAGAAATGTGAGAGATTGGAAGAAGAAGTGGTTTAAGTAATAAGCGATTTAGAGAAGAAAACCACTCAGTTTAAGAGTAGGGAAATTTCCTCATTTTGCAAATAATATTGCAACATGCACGAAGGGGAAACCAGTTTAATTGAATCTACAAGTATAATAGATGATAGTAGTAGAAAAAGTAGAAAGAAGAAGAACCATCAACAGGTCAAGCAGCCAAGGAAGGTACTCAAGTAAGAAAAACCAAAGGTGATGCTAAGAAAAGCACATAGAATATCATTCTCACCTTTGGGTGATGTGAGATGCTACAAGTGCAAGAAAGTAAGACATATTGCAACAAATTGTATATCCATGCAATAAAAGAAGCATTGGCATAGAAGGTCCTATAAAAAAATAAACAAGACAAACCACTTCTCGGAGGTCAACCGAAATCATATGTAATGGTCATTTTTATGGTTATTCCTACTCACGGAATGAGTTTTTCCATAAGCCTATTGAATGTAGGTTGCACGCAATGAGGAGTAAAAGGAAGATCAAGAGATTTGAATATTTTCCTCCATCTCTCGGTCATATAAAATTCTACATATGTGATAATCTTGGTCATATGACCAAGGATTGCAAGACTCCAAGACACTTGAGTCCACCTAATCAAGGAATGAAGAATTTGCAAAACAGTCCAACTATGACGACATGAAGAAATTTGCATGCAAGACAGAATCCATTCAAAGTTTGGAGTACAAAGGAGTAGCAAGGAAAAAAATAAATAATTTGAGGCTCACATGGCCTCATGGGGGGCTATTGTGCATCTTATTTTGCATGTGGAATCATTGATGATGTTGCCATAACTGGTGAAGTGTGTGTGGATATATTTATCTATTCAGGAGTTATTTTTTATGAATACAGTTAGGATGTGATGTTGGTGATGCTTAGGATTTTATGATGGATTTTCCTTTATGCTACTAATGTTGTGTTTGCCAGATATGTTGTGATAATATTATGATAGAGGATTTATGATGTAAGCTTTAACACAAATCTCTCAAGGAGGGAAATTTGATCAAATGTGTGATACCACATGTTCATGGGGAGAACTTTATATGCTTCCAATATTCTGATCGTTTTTATGGCATAATGGTTTCTTGGAGGATTTTATTATATGTTCCATGTTATGTGTTTATCTAAGATGAGGTTGTTGTGGGAGTTTGAAACTTAGCCGTGCATGGATTATGTGTTTCAGGTTGATGATGCTATACATGTGTTGGTGCGATGGATATTAATACAATTATGGTGTATGGTTATAATTGTTTCCATTCATCCATTAGAGATTTGTAGCATATATGTAGAAAAACTAAAGTTGATCATGACAGATATATTCCTAAGCATGGTTGCTCATGTGATATTGATGTTGTTTTTACATCAGTATGCTTGTTTCTACTGCCATTTTAGTTTATATTGTAGAAATTCATGCCCCATATGATGGTTATTGATGTTACCATGTTGTGGCTTTTAGATGGTTATGTGTATGTTGAGCACGGTGGATATTATTATGTTGTTGTTGCAAATATTATTGTTGTTGTTACACACATGTTGTTGGTGAGAGGTTGAGATGTTGATATTAGCCATGAAATACCATGTTCTATCTATGTACTCCTATTTGTTTCTACCGCATAAGGAGGTTATATCGTTTCTCATGGAGGGATAGTAGTTGATGCATACACCATGTATTATATTTGAATTGATGTTGTTGTATGGAGCATACGTTATTGCTCATGGATATCATGTACTCATGTTATATCATTATATTGGGGTATGCATAGAGGAGATCACACTTGTGTGCGATTGTAAGAGTCATGTATTGTCATTTTCCTATCTTTATTGGTCTATTAGAGATGGAGAGATCTATGGAGTCATGCATGCAATGAAAAAGCGTCATGTGAAACATGGTTCAACCATATGAATAAGATTATTGATGTCACTCTACAATAATGTATTATCATTTTTGAAGCCATGTAACAAGACTATGAAGCCTTGTACTCTATTGCATATCATTTGGTCATAGTCATTGGTCCATCTACTGTAGCCTCCTTCATATAGCAAGGAGGCACAAGCAGCTATATATATATATATATATATATATATATATAGATATATATCAGTTTACATTTAGCCATGGATATCTTTACATCTAGTGGAGCATGGTCAGTCATATTGTTGTGACTCGCCATCATGTATTTACTGCTACCATGTCTACTTTAGAGAGATGATGCTTCTAGATAGTCATTATTGCTGATATATGAGTTTCCTGTTGTTGGAGAGTACATTGTGGAGAGGAAGTATTTGATGTTGTCATTTTATATTTGGTTGGATATATGTTGTTGCTGCTATGGAGTTGATCAAAGTTGATACCATTAGTTGGTACCATTATGTTGTTGTCGCTATATATTGGTGATTTGATCTGCTATTACTATTCTGACATGGATTATGTCATTTTTGCTTTAGCGGAGACATCATGTGTTTCATTTATTGTTGTTGTTGGTTATTGTCATGTTGCCTTGGGAGCGAGAGAGTTTATATTTGTTGTTGATTGTTGCTCTAGTGTGTTGTTGATTGGACAAAGCTTGTGTCTAGGGGGAGTTTAGTGCACATAATTTTAATTTATGTGGGGGAGTGTTGTTCATCACCTGCATATGATATTGATTGGATTATATGTTTTTTTCTATGGAGCCCATTCCATGGCGAGGAGAATATAAATTTTTTTATTGACATATTTAACCCTTTTCCATTAATGTCAAAGGGGGAGAATGTGAGGATGTTGATTACTTTTCAGTTGATCATTTCAGATGGGGTTTCCATTAATGACAAAGGGGGAGATAGTAGGCATTGACGTGTGTTGTAGTGTTACCAATTTGGTGTTGGTTGGCATTAATGCCAACCTAGTAGCATGGGTTGCAGGAGAGTTGGATAACACTTGTATGTTTAGTTATAGGTGGAATGTACATGGTTGAAGTCTTGTATTGGTTTTTGCATGTCTGCTAGCATGGAGATGTAGATGCGATTTTCAGGTGTTGCATATAGAGTTGGATGGTGGTGAGATTCACTTTCCATGATGATCGATTCTGCATAAGTGTTGCATGACTAGTACAAAGTAGAGACGTGATAAATTCCTTGTTCATGTTGTTGCATTTAGGTGTTAATTTCTTCTACAAGAGGTAGAGTTGGGGATCCTTGCTGATTAGGTCTTCATGTCTTGGATTAAGTATCTCATGTTGATGATGTTATACATAGGGATTGGAGAGGATCTACAAGTGTTAGAGGATGCCTCAGTAGATTATACATGTTATAGAGGTTTTCCATAGCATCCCTCACACCCTCGTGGCACTATGATCTAAATGATGGCCAAACAAGTTGGAAACTTGGATTTTATAGGGTATACACTACTTTCATGAAGTAAGAATGTGTATACACTTCCATATACGGAAGTCTTGTGAAGTAAACTTGGGTGCACAACTTGGAAGTGTTTTTATCTACATTCCTCATGTGTCTCAGGCTAATTTATAATTTTTCCACCTTCTCTTGTTCTAAAATTTTCTTTTAACGGTCGGAAAAGGTAAGGGATCTTCCAAAAGTTGGTTAAAAATGAAAATATCTATTATCTGGTGGAGAAGAGTAGCTTGATCAAGTCAGTGAGCTAGACCCAATGAAATTCACATGTGAAAAACAAATTATTGAGTGCTCCATAACTTGTAGCATTTACAGAGTTAGTCATGACGAAAAAAATGATAAATATAGGAAGGATTTGAGTCTACTAGGTTGGTTGTATTGAGAGAGTGAGAGTATGCCATTGTGAAGGAATTTAGAATGAGTATAGATTGCAACAACTACTCCCATATTGTGGAATTTTTTTTATTAGAATTTTATATGAAAATTTCAGAGATGATTTGAGGAGAATTTAAGAGTTTTATGTGTTGCAGAGTGGAGGAGAATTGACAGCTAGTGGTGTGCTTGAGAGAATTGTTTTGGTGAGAGAAGAAGTGAAGAATTTCGCTCCTCCAGGTCAAAGTTTTGATTCAAATTTTATGTGTGGAACGATGGTGTTATTGGGTTGATCATGTTGAGAAGATTGAGAACCGAGTTTGAAAAATTATGAAACGTGGTTTGTGTGGAGGAAATCAAGGAATGGAGAATTCAGAGTAGACAATTATTTAGTAGATTTGGTAGAAGGCAAAAATCTCTCCATCCAATAGGACATGGATAGTCCAATGAAAGTTGGGCAAGGATCATTGATCATGGTGGCCTTCAGCATGTGGTAGTCCATAGATCTATGATAAAAAAGAATTTCATGATTAATAGATGCTAGCATACTATGAAGGAATCCAAGTCTTTTGACTTATTGTTGTAAGCTAATCGATGTAAAATCTTGTTCAACATATTAAAAGAAAAATTGAGTAGCACAGCAACAACAAGGTCATTTTTTCCTAAAAGGATTTCCACTAGAAATACTTGTGTCTTCATCTATGATTATTTTTGTTCATGGTTTCCATGATTATTATGAATTGATTTTATTGTTGTTTTCGCGTTTTGATAAGATAATATTCTAGATATGTGTTGCAAATTTATAATCTGACGAAATTTTTTAGAATTGATATAAAGGTTATCGCTATTGACTCACCCCCCTGGTAGTGATATAGTTTCCAACAATTTTTCTTTGGTTAGTTCTTTGACATGTATTTATAGTGTGTTTATTTTTTATTATCTCATTTTAAGAAATTTTCCATTTAAAATCTTTACAGATTTAGATGTGTGAGAGAGAAATTGCATAGAATTGTGAATCTATGTGGAATGAAAGATGTGTGATTGACAAGGTATTTATGGGAGAATGGGGGTGCAAAGATGACTTTATTCTGCAGGGTTGGAATTAATTTCAAACTTTTTTCCATTTAAAATTTTTACATATCTAGCAGTGAGGAAGAGGAGGTACATAAAGATGTCGATATGTGTGGAATGAAGGATGTGCAAGGGAATGAGATTGCAGAGGGGGACTTTATTCCCTATTTGTGAAATTAATTTATTAACTATGAACAAAATATTGAACTCATAATGTAATAGGTGTAACTAGAAAGAGTGGTTTGTAAACTCAAAATAACGAATTTATTGTAGATTAAATACTTATTATTATTATGCAATATTATGTTAGGTGTTTTTCATTGCATGTGAACAAGTAGTGTTGTGCTAGAGAACGAATGTGCAGAACAAGGACAGTGAATGTTGATACCTTATGCAAGTCTCTGGTTTTGTCTATGGATTAGTACATTGATTGAAGAGATGCACACGTTCGTAGTAATAAACTTAAATGCTAAAATGAATGCCCCCAAAAGTGTTTTATATTAATCAAAAGATAGACATCGAGACAATAAAAAAAGTTGATGGCATCTTTATCTCTGTAACATGTTTTAGCTGCAAAATAATAGTAGGTGCTGATTTCTAGCGTAACGAGTCTGCATGCATCTAAAATGTCTAGAATAGTGCGGGGAAAACTTTATTTGCAGTGATAAAATTAACTTATTTACTCATAATTATGTTTTTTGAATAGCAGAATGTATAATTCTTTCTCTTTTTAGAATACTTTAGAATACTATGTTCGTTTGCCATAAGTGTCTTTTAGATGTGTGTAAACAATTAGTGTTGTGTGGGAGAATGATTGTGTGGAGAAAGAGAAAACACTTTAACTCGTAGTGTAAAACAAACTTTCATCCAGACTGCTGCAATCTTGCAAATAAATTTTCTTTCAGAAAATTTGTTTTGCACACTTGTTCTTGCTTCTTACATTTGTGAATATTCAATTAAGTGTCTTTTTACTCCGTGTGAGGAACATTACTCTTCTTGAATTGACAATAATGAAATTGTGTAAGTTATAGTATCATTGGGGAGAACAATAACATAATACATGTTGAGGAGGACTGATATTTAGTGGTATTGGTGTTTTGTATTAAGAAGAGGACAAACATTGGGATGATAAAAATGTTTGGATGCTTGTTTTGTCTCTGATACATAGGTTTCGTGACATGTGTTGGACGCACAAAAAATAATAGGCGTTGACTTCTAGGGAAATGAGCCAGTAAGCATTTGAAATCATTAATGGAGAAAGGAAAGAAGATATTTCCTCATAAAGAAGAGCATGTAATTTTTTCTCTTTGAAAATTTTGTTTAAAATATGGGAGTATTGTGCGAGCTTCTATTTATTTTCATAAACTTTTATCCTGAAATATCAGGTCACATAGAATCATATTATCGACTCCAATAATGTTTTAATGGTGTGTATTATTATCGTATGGAAGATGTAACAACCCTGGTTGAATTCCATGTGAATAAAATAAGACCAAGTTCATGGGACACGTATTCGAAGATAAATTTTCGGTAGAAAGATAGTGATGGGTATCACTTGTGATAAATTAATGGGTATGAAAATTAGGAAAGAAAAAGAGTCATTTATTTTCATTTTAATTATGAAAATAAGGAAAGCATGACAAGAGGAAGGTTAAGATACACAAATTTGCATGCTAAGGACATTAGAGGAAAAATGAAGGAAAATGAAGAAAACAAAGGCCTGAATGATAAAAATTCTTATGGGGATCAGTTCATAGATTTTGTCAATTAAATTTTGGAGGTCTTGCTTCATTCTCTCATTCTCTCATACTCTTGCACACTTAGAGCATTCTTGGGGCATTCTTGGAGTACTCTAGTATTCACATGCACTACAAGAAAAAAGGTCATTAGTGAGGGTCATGTATGACGAACCTTTAAGGTCCATCACCAATGTTGCATATGGTGATGGTCTTTAAAAAAGTATTGTTGTAAGTGTATATAGTGATGGTCCTTTAAGGTTTTTCACCAAAGGAATTTTCAATGACATTTTTGGTGAGGGTCGTTAAAGGCCCATCACTAATTCTCTCTTTGGTGACACTTTTGGTGAGGGTCATTAAAGAACCATCACTAATTCTCTCTTTGGTGACACTTCTATTGACAACATTTTATTGACTGTCACCAATGACATTTTTGGTTACTTTTGGTGACGGTCAATAAATTTTCATCATCATTGATCATTCCAATGAGTTTTTGATGACGCTTCATGCCTATGACAAACCTTTAAGGTCTGTCACGACTGTCTCATATGGTGACAATCTTTAAAAAATCATTGTTGTAAGTGTATATAGTGATGGTGCTTTAAGGTTTGTCTCCAAAGCCATTTTCAATGACACTTTTGGTGAGGGTCGTTAAAGGCCCGACACCAATTCTCTCTTTGGTGACACTTTTGGTTAGGGTCGTTAAAGGCCCACACTAATTCTCTCTTTGGTGACACTTCAAGTGATGATCTATTATTGACCCTCACCAATGCTCTTTTTGGTTACTTTTGGTGATGGTAAAAAAATGTTAGTGATCATTGATCATTCCAATGAGTTTTTGATGACACTATGTACCTGTTACTATATTGTTTGTCAAAAGATAATGATTTAAGACCATCATTGTGGAGTCTTTTTCATTATGTGTCCAAGGTCATAGCATAAAAATAGACAGTCAATTTGTTAAGAAGTAATTAGTGTGTATCATTTCTATCAAGTCATAAGAATATAGTTTTACTATGAGTCAACACATGATTCATCTCTATTAGGTTTATTATCTACCAAATTTCCTTTAAATAAAGTTCCACTAGTGTGTGTAGGAACTATATTATTTAATACATAATCAAGCTCTATCAATTCTATTAATGAGAGAGACCTAGCACTCCTCAACACTCATGGCACACCTTAACATGCTCTGGAATAATACACTAACATTCGTTAGTGCCTAGCATGTCTTAGAACATCCTTTTACCTGGAAAATCTTTGTACGTAGAATAGCTTTCCATGAGTAGGATGCCCAAGCACATGCTGGCATGCCCTAGTATAGCATAGCACTCCCCTATCATGTGTTGGAATGTCCTGTAGTCCTTAGCATTCCCTAGAACACCTTGGCATAATATTGCACTGAAAAACATTAGCACTTGGCACACATTGGCACTTGACATGTATTGGAACATATTATTAGTGTGCCTAGCATGCCCCTTTTGAAAAAGACAAAGTCCTGACTTATTAACCCTATTATCTGTTCATTTCCTTGCAATTTAGCTTGGTTATTCATTTTATTGCCTCGAAACTCCTTAATGCATATTGGCATACTCTGGCACCCTACACATCCTAGCATGTCTTAGTGCCTGGCATGCCTTGGCACTATTTGACACATGTTAGAACACGCTGGAAGTACCTAGCACACTCTAGCACTTCTTAACATTTCGTGATATTCCCTGGCATGCCTTACCCATGCTTAGAGTACCTTGTCACTCCCTCCTTGGCATGACAACTAGCACTCATTAACACTCCCCAACACACCCTCATATTCATTCACTTCCATGAATTTTGAGCTATTTATCCCTTATGTTGTCCTAGTACTCCATAACACTCCTCATCATGCATTGGCACTCTCTAGCACAACTTAGCACTCTTCGATATGCTCTGCCACTTCATAGCATGCATCAGACTACCACACGCAAATTGGCACTTGGCATGTGTTGGCACTTAGAAAGTATTAACATGTTTGGCATGCATTGAGATGACTTAGTATTGTTTGGCATGGTATAATATTAAAGTTATTTGAGATCAATTGTTGGAAACTAGATGAGAAGAAACAAAGGAATATTTGGCACTTAGAATGCATTGACAGCTGGCACTTGGAACCTAGTGTTGGTGTGCTTAGCATGCCCCTCATGTAAAAGGTAAATTGATGACTTATTAACCCTATTATGTGCTCATTTCCTTGTATTTTAAATTGTTCCTCCCTTTTGTTGCCTTGATAGTCTCTGGCATGCATTGTCAGACCCTTGTACATCTTCGCATGCCTTATCACTTGGCACATCCTAGCTTGTTTCACATGTCTTCATACTATCTGGCACATGTTAGCATACCCTAGAATTCCCCAACACACCTTGGCAGTCATGACCTCACAACTATAATTACAATTTTCCATTACTTGGGAATCATACATTCACTAGAACACCTTGGCACTCCCTACTTGTCATGCCCTCTGTTATCCTCCAAAATGTCCTAGGTTGATGAGGAGATCGACAAAGGTAACCAAAAACTAAGATTTTAGTTTGGTAGGTTGCCCTACCAAACCGGAGAGGGATCTCTCTATGAAATCATAGCCAAGAGATGACTATAATGTAAAGGATTTTAGGCTAGATAGCTAGGCTCAGGTGGGTTTTGGCAAATTTAGGGTTTTGTTCATGGATAAGGGAGAAAAACCAGGTAGTGATGTTTGAGGATCAAAGGGTTACAACAAAAAAGATATAAAGGAGCAAGGTAGCATTAATTTTGTGATGTATCTTAGGGTTTTTTGGTGTAATGTAGTGTTTAGAAGAAGGAAAAGGTCTTAATGAGCATGGAACATGAATTCATTAAGCAAGAAAGAAGGTAACACGTGATAATGATTTTTCCATCAAAACATAGATTTATGCAACGAATTTTTTTCATAAACTATAAGGAAAACCATTTAAGAATTTATGAATGGAAAGGGAAGATGAATATATTTCATATAAAGCTATAACAGAGAAAAAATAACATCACAAACTTACTACACATGAATTCCTAGATAATAGTTGCAAACTTGTACAAGCTACAATAGTTCTCTCTTCTGGAATCCAACCCATTCTATCACTAAGAAATTGATACATAAAGACCAAAACAACATCTCCCCACTCTCAGTGGTCGAATCCGTGACTCTAGGAACTGTTCCATGAGGTGTTCTAACCAAGCCCTAATGTCTAGGGTAGTTAAAAACAACTTCTACAATTAACTTTGACTCCAACCTCTCTCATAAATGAGGTAAACTATAAATCAAAATAAATTACAAATAATAACCACACATTATTTACATTTACTTTTACCCCTCGCATTCATCTACTTCGCCCTTTTGACTTTTCCCAAAGTCAAACTCTGAATTACAAAAAATTACATAATGAAAATTTTGCAAACATCTCAGAAATTTACAGGTGTGCAGCGAGTTGTTGGACGCCATTTTTGAGTGCCTTTTTGAAGTCCAAATCTAGATGTGAATCCTTTTCTGGAAATATGGGAGAGTCTAGATGTCTTTAGAGTATTTTTTCACTCAAAATGACCCATTGTTGGCTGATATATGACAATTCTCCCAAGGTGTCTCCAAGTGCGCAGTGAAATGAAAAAGGATAGGTAGAAGGGTGATCTTTTTCCTCTTTTTTGCAAATTTATCAAAAAATGAGCACCAGACTAGGAAAGTGGGAAAATGTGTTTTGATAGGGGTTCATAATATTTCCAAAAATGTTGAGTTTCCATCATTTGGAGCCCTAAAGAAGAATCACAGCATGAGCTCGTTGCGCTCCTAGACAGAAAATTGACAAAACACTGCAAGTCTGCTCCAGTCTGCACCAAAACACAAAATTTTCTCCAAATCCTCCCAAAATTTCTCCAGAGATGCCTGGTGAGGTATGTTTTGCAATCGTGGATGCATCAGCAAGCAAATCTAACTTACCCTTCTCCTCTTGTCTGATTAGGGTTTCCTTCAACTGCTGGATTTTGACCTTGGCAACCTGATCCCTTGTGTAATAATGGATGGGCATTTTCTTTTGAAAATTTTTATGCCTGTTGGCTTTGTCAAGCCAAAACTCCTTGTCCTCATTTATTTCCATGGAAATCCTCTCTTCAAAGGTCAATTCTTCCATTGGTGGCTTTTGTTCTCTTTCCCTCTAAAGTGCCTTCCTAAGACCAATAATCCTTGGTATCTTCCTTGCCACATGTCCTTCATGCTACTCAGTGTCCTCATGGTCCACCACTGCCTTTTCTTTCATCTCTTGTTTCTTGTTTTTGAATTGCTCTTTCTCCATGACTAGTTGTTTTGCCTTAAGTGACTGTTTTCTTGCTCAAGGAATGAAATGATGAATTTGGCCCTTTCCAAATTTTCCTTAAGCTCCATGACATGAGAATCCTTGATTAATTGTTGTAGGGTTGAGTTTGATCATGTGCCTCCAAGTAAACTAGGTCAAAGTCATGCTTAATGGGCTCCTCATCATGCAAAGAAGCCTCATGATGTGATGGTGATCCATGTTCTGCTGATGTAGTAGGCTTGGCCCCTTCCTCAATTTGAGGAGAAAATAAAATGTTTCCCCCTCTCTGATATGTCTTGGTCACTTGATGCCTAGGTGTGTTGGAAACGTCATCATGTTTGCTTGATGAACCCACCTCCATGGGTTGTACTCACATGGTTTGGTGTTGGATTGGTGAAGTGGTTATATGCACTTTCAAGGTTGCCTCAGTGAAGGTGTCCGATGTCATGTTCTTCTCTTTCAACTGATGGAGTACTATAACCTTTATCAGGCTATAGTGAAAGAGGCTAGGATAATGCACTTTGAATTTCAATTTCACCGTTTCAGACATTTTGGTTTGGCTCCTATACAAGTAGCTGAACAAATTTAGAGACTTGGAAGTTGTAAAGTGCATGAGCAGCCTTATGTGGTATTGATATATCCTAGAAAATATGCCCTCACATGTGAAGAAATTCATGAGAACCTTCATCAATGGTGCGTATCTCTCCAACAAGTATCTGAATGGGAAAACATGTGAGTGAGCTCCTTTGTATTGTGATTTCAAGTAGGGTTTGTACTGTTCTAGGTATAGGTTCATGCCTTTGAACTAGTTTTCACCATGGTTTGGTATGTGTTTAGCTTGAGAGACGACATCCACTAAAAACATCAAATCAGTCCTTGCAATGGTGATCTTGTCTTCCTTCAACGTGAGGGAAAATATACTTGTCAGATGCTCATGGTAACCTACATCGTGCACTCTTTGAAAAACCCTAAACATTTGACATCCTTAAAGCATTTCATAAAAAATGGGGAGGAGTTGATTTCATCACAATTAGAGGGCTCAAATCTTAGTATCCTTCCCCCTTGTTGTACTTCCTCTTCTATTATGGCGACGAGTCAGGCTCCATACTTCAAACCTTAGGCGAAAGGCAAGGAAAAAAAGTGAAATTTGGTTCTGTGAGGGAACAAGGTGGTATGATGGACTTAGAAGTTGCTTAAATTTGTAGGGAAATTTAGGAGGGTAGGGGATGATGTCAGTGAGTAGGGGAAAGAAGAATTTTTGGAAACGATTGAGGGGAGGGGATGGAAAAGGCTAAAACAAAGACCTATCTTAGAAATAGATAGGGTAGATTAGGGTTTAGAGGAAAATGATAGAAAATGAGGGGATAAGGCTTTGTGATGGATGGAAATGGTGTATTAGCTACAAAGAGACGTGTAGGGAAAAAAAATATAGGGTTTAGGGTAGAAACTCATCATTTGGGGATCAAAAACATGGAAATCATGTAAACCCTAGAAGAAGAAGTATTTGATCATTTTCTTGACATATGAGGCAAAGGAGGGCATGAAAATGATTAAAGTTACTTATTATAGAGCCTGGAGCATGAAATGACTGAAGAGGAGCTTTGAAAAATGAATTTTGGTGGTCAAACCACAATTTTTGACAACTCTACCCCATGCACAACGAAGGCTTCATGTGCGCAACAAGAGTCAGTTTCTTCCAGTGAGGAATATGGAATCACAATTTTTTTCAAAGGAGACAGAGGATCTCGATGCTAGGATTGTAGACTAGTGAAAATGAGTGTGAATGAGCTCCTCCATGTTCTTTTATAATTTGATTTTGGGGTATAAGTGATTAATGAGGTAGGATGGCCTACATCACCAATTCACTTTCTTTTTTATTTTTGTAGCCTTAGGACCTCTTCTTGTAGCTTTAGAACCTTAGGAACATTTTTACATCTGTAAACATAAATTACATTTGAAATCAAGTTTTATTAAACAAATTTACCTATTGTTACTCCTCATTTTCCGGATTTATACATGAAATGATTGATTTTGTGACCTTAACCCTAATGACGTAATGGTGACACTGAGCTAAATGGAGACCGTAATGATGTGACTAAAGTGATATTAATGATGTTTTCATGGTGGTGGACTCAACTGAGTGATGAAAGTGACCGACATATGAAACTCTTGAGAGAGTGGAAATAGCCCTTGACAGACTAGCCAATGACCAAATCTTTATTTGAAGACTCATTGAAATGACAAAAATTTGACTTAACACCCTAAAAACACCTTGTAAGATCATATTTGATCATTGGTGACAGATTGAACTGAATGAAACTAACACCCTCACATATAATCTTACTCTTTTTGCGACATGGGAACCCAACAAATTCATTAGCAAAACAATATTGTGCCCAACCCAAAGTCTCTCTTTCTCTCAAATTGCTTTCTCCACGCCTTATCACAACCATAGAAAAGACACCTGCAAGTCCTATTCTGAACTTCTCCTAAAACACTTCATACTTGGGACACCTAGAATTCACTGACACTCCTTGGCACACACTCTTATTTGTTCATTTCCAAGAATTTTTACCTATTTCTCCCTTGTGTGCCCCTGAATCTCCCTAACACTCCTTGCCATCCATTGAAATTTTCCTTCATGTGTTAGCAGACCTTTTCATTCCTTAACATGCCCTGACACTCCTTAGCTATCATGCCATCACAACTACGCTTACTTTTTTTTAATACTTGGTCGAAACCCAACCAAATCCTGCCCCGACTACAACAACTTCACCAAGTTATAGTTACTACAACTAGACTATGCCTTGTTCACCTACGAACTTCCTATAACACATCTTAAGTTACTCATGTCCAATCTCAACTCATCCCACTTAATAAGTTACCAATTCAAGGCTCACGTCCAACCATGGCCATGAAACAATGAAGAAACACAATTCACATCTTGACATGCCATGGCACATGGCATGTCTAACAATCCCTTAGCCCTATGTGGCGTGTGCTGGAATCCCCTACATTTATTGGCATGATTTGTACTCCCTAGCACAGCCTAGCACTCTCTGACATTCCTTGGCACTCTAACATGCCCTGGCACTACCTAGCATATAACCTTATCATTCCCTCCTTAGAACACTTGGAACTTGTTGACACTCCATATCACACACTCTTATCTCTTCATTTCCATGCATTTTGAACTAGTTCTCCCTTGTATTTTTGTGGCACTCCATAACATTCGTTGACACGCATTGACACACCCTGGCACATGGAACATCTTTGTATGTTGCCTTGGCACTGTAGCATTCCTTGGCACTACCTACCATATCTTGTAACTCCCTCCTTACCATAGCTAGAACTCACTAACACTCCCTGTCACACACTCTTATTCATTCATTTCCATGTATTTGAAACTAGTGATCCCTTTTGCTTGCTGGGCACTCCATAATACTCCCTGGCATGCATTGGCACACCCTAGCACCTGTCACATCTTGGCATGTTGCCCTGGCCTGTAGCATGCCTTAGCATTGCCTACCATACCTTGTGACTCCCTTAGCACACCTATATCTCACTGACACATCCTATCACAAACTCTTATATGTTCATTTGCATGCACTAATTTGACCTCGTGTTCCCTTGTGTTTCCCTGTCACTCCCTTATATGTCCTATCACATGTTGACACATCTTGGCACGTGGAACATCTTGCCTGCATGTCACCCTATAAATCTAGCATGACTTAGAACAACCTCGCATACCATGTTAATCTCTCCTTAGCACACTTGGAACTCACTGACACTCCCTATCACACACTCTTATTCATTCATTTCCATGCATTTCGACCTAGTGCTCCCTTATTGTTACAGGGAAAAGTGTTTATACAGAACTGCTTATCCCACTAAGGTGTGATAGCTACCTTAGAAACAAACAAAGTAAAGCTACTTTTGTTTTTCCTTTATGAAGTATAGATGGGAGAAGAACAAAGAAGACCAACCTCTGTCTTGCGCTAGTCTCCTCGTTCGATTCCTCTCTCTCTTGATAGTCTTTTGCTACTTGTTCCCTTGCATGCCCAACTTCACGGAGTACCTGTAAGATCACAGTAGCATATCACTATACAAGAACATGGATCTATAATCATAAACAATCTAGGATCAGATGTAAATTGACCATACAAATGCATGAAACATAAATTACACAAGAGTATGGAGGAAAACTTGAATAGCTTTTATTGATAAACAAGAAAGAGCCAAGGGAATTACAACCAGTTATTCTGACCTAGCATCATCCTCTCAGCAAGGAAGCCCATCTTCACCTCATACAAAGCTTAGATCACCCAAAAATCTGATGTTGTCTCAAGAAACCAACAACAATTCCTTACAATATGCAAGATTCCAGCCCTTAGATCTCTAGGATGAGGGATCCATATGTAGATATCTGTAAGGGAGATGAGTCAGCTTGTGATTGGATTAGTGTCTTCCCTTTGGTAGTTCTTTCTTCCACTTGGAGATTGATGATCTCTTTCTCATCCTTGGTCGAATTCAGAGAGGCAAGTGTCACAGGAGAAGTTTCTGGAAGTTTCCATGCCTCTCCACCTCGTGGAATGACACTCCCATTTGTCACTTCTCGCCCATCACACCCCATAGAAGGGATTTTTGAAATGAAACGCACCCACACAGTGTGTTTAGGTGATATGCAACGCACTTTGCCTATGGAGCAGCTGAAATGATCGTTTTTTGACCAGTTCTGAGCAGTTTTTCATGGAGAACTTCTGGGAGAAGCTATAATCAGTTGACCTTGTTCCTTTAGGGGTTAGAACAACACTTTTAGGGACTTAGGAGCCCTTGGTTTATGGACATTTAATGCTTGGGGTTGTAGTGCCTAAGAAATTCTATAACAGTTGCCCCCTAAAGCATGAGGTCGTTAATCTTTTGATGTCGGGTGAAATGCTTTATTATGAGGATCCGAAGTTCTTTCAAGATGGGAGGAGACCTGTAATAAGATACAATACAATACATTATCTTCATAATATTTTCATGATCTAGCTGAGGCGGGCATTCCCATGCTCAACTTTATAAATTCATTTTCATGTACATAGGACAGACAATCGTCTGAGTGTAGACTGATGATTCTGGTAGAGCCATCATCCCTTTGATTGGATGATTATCTGTGCAGCAATGATGTACATTTGATGTCTTTATTTCCCTGAATATATATCTCAGCCCAGATGGATGAAACTATATCCGAGGTCTTCAATCTCGTTTGATCTTCTCTCGAAGTACAAGTCTATCCATGTGAGAGATGTTGTGGAGTCGAACATGGAAAGATATCGCCTAATTACCAGCCAATGATGTAAGTTGTTAACAAGTGCGAGAGGAATCACCGATAATGATAATGACCCTCAAGGTACTGCAGTACATTTCACGTGGTGTGAATAAAGGACTTGGCGTCGAACACCACGCAAAATATTTCGATCGAAGGCTATTGATGTAAACCTGTCGCCGGAAGTGAGAAACTTGCCATTGAGGCATGCAAGCTTCAAAGTACTGAACGAGGTGTTCCTAGATCGACTTCTTGGATAATGAGCTGATGTCAACAAGAAGCGATCCGTCACAGGAGGGCCTTGATGAATCCCACATCAATGACACATAACAGAGCAAATGATTTTAATGGAGGTGAAAACGATCTGATGACATACGGTTCAGGGTGGCGGTCATGAAAGAATGGAGTATGAATGTATTGTAGCAGGTGAGACAAAGGTAAATTCTCTGAATGACTTCTCTTGAACATATCAGCGACACTGACATGATGCATTGGTAGCATTACCCCAAATGTGGATGGTGTGATGGGACCATGGTAATGTGACCGGTGAATGAAACAACCCAACCCGACTTGGATGCGGAGTGGAAGTGTCATATTCAAGAGCGACTTGCTACCAACAAAGTTTCTTCAAGTTTTCTTCCCAATTTTCCCCAGTCATTGCTGACCAGTACCTCTTTATTTTTGTCAAGCTTGAGGAGGATAACATATGCTTGTTCTATAATTTTCCCTTCGGGCAAACCCATCGCTATGTTTTAACGAACCTAGCGATAGTGAAACTCGTTCTTGTCTGCTATGGACAAGTTTGTCGCTATTAAGTTTTAACGAGTTTAACGACAAAGATAACTTGGTCCTTTTCAGTTTTAGAGAGTCTGAAAAGGAACGTAAAGGCAACTCCAAAATTCCTTTTTCGTCGTCTAATCCCTTAAGTCCGAAAAATTATAAAACAATACAGAAGGGATGAATTTTCGATACTTTTAACGAGCCGAACAAAACAAGCGCTCGATCTTTTTGTGTAATAATCCCCCAGGTCCAAAAAGATTAAAATCTAAAGGAGGGATAACACTTCCGGTCCCTTTAACGAGCTGGAGAGGCCAATGGCTCGATAATATTTTCATATTTTACGAGTCAGATGAAAAGAGCTTAAAGGAGACTCGTCTTTTGAGGAACAAGTGATAAAATTGGGTAGCAGCTAATTCGAGGTAAGGTTTGGAAATTTCCACAGCAATGTTACAAGGATGGCTAGCGGGATCACTCTTCACAGCTGTTACTCAAAAGGGGTAAACAATCAAATGGAGGTGAATGATCGGCCAATACAGAGTGGAGGTGATGATGAGAACACGACCAAGGCTTTAAAGGCTGAAGTACTACATTCATGATGGTTATTTACTGGGAAATAGTTCATTTTTTTATGAGATTAAATGTGGGGAGAAACATTTGCTCATGACTTATGTTTATTTTTAACGAGATTGAACTATGTGCTAAAACTACTCGATGCAGGTTTATTTTTTAACGAGCTTGAACCCTGCGGTAACACTGCTCATGATAAGTTTGCATGCCCCTAGCATAATAATGCAAATCGAGGTGAAAATCGAGGTGCATGCCCCCCAAGCTTCATTTCAGTCATCTCGGTGGTTGGAATGAAGGTTTACCTTCGAGATCTTCGAAAGACTCGACTTTGATTTTGCGAGATCGTAATCAAAGACTCGATTTGGAAAGGGAGTCGTTTCATTTTTTAATGAGGTTGACACAGTAAAAGAACTATCCTCATGACTCCTTGTTTCATTTTTTAACGAGGTCGACACGAGATAAAAACCATCCTTAAAATCCACCATATTTACAGTATTTGATAGAAAGTCAAAAATTGAAGGATGATTAAGGTCACTGGAATAATCTTCGTGGTAATCCGGAAGATGGGAATGATGGTGGTAATCTTCCCATGGTGCCTCTCTTAACATCATTGACTGAATGATTCCATTGTCTGTAGAATGTACATGCGACCAAGGATCTGAAGAGATACCGTATTCCTTAGAGTTATCTATCCAAACACTCGATGAGCGTTTACCCCCCAGGCCAAGAAAATTTATTGCTACAATATTTCTAAAATGGCGATGATCCATGCTAACAAAATGTTCAGGAATCTTCCGAATCCATTAGGTATAGAAGATTTCATATTGCAGGTTTCTACTTTTGCCAAATTACTTGGAGGCAGTAGGGCAAAAGTACCCATTAAGGCAGGGTCTTTTAGGAGGCCTACTCCAATATTTTGAAGTGAATGATTGCTTCCATGGATCATTGGAATGCTTCCCGTAACTTATGAATTTTTGGGGAGAAATGTTTGTTGGTTGACGATTGTAATTCTTCCTTAGAAGGGAAATGCAATCTTCCTGAAATAGGTCGACACAACTGCGGCCATGGCATATATCCAGGGCCTTCCCAGTAGGATGTTGTAATCGAGGTTTCCGTCGATTACTTCAACATCAATTTCTACTATTTTTCCCCCTAGTTCAACTTGCAAGTTACCTAAAATCCCGTATGGAGTGTATGATCGTCCATCAAATGCTTTTAACATTGTTGATGATCATGACAAGGGTTGTGAGCCTAAATTTTTCCAGCAACTCATCGACATAATACATGTAGATGACCCCTGATCAATAATTGTTCGATGGACAGTTTTGTTGAGGGCTTTCACTTGAACAAGGAAAGCTAGTTGAGCTGGTAACTGAGGGTCATATCCTTTGTGATTAAAGGATACAAGATTGGAATCCGTTGGGTCAATCCCACCTATTACTAATAATAGATCCTGCTTTTGGGAGAGGCAATTTTGCGGTACCTCAAGTGTCGACATAGTAGACGATGATTAGGCCTGGTCCTCTACTATAAAATAATTTTGTGCTACTTTGGCACAAGGATTAAATGTCGATTTGTGTACTACTCCCTTTGGCGGGTTTATCATTGGTTCAGGAATGATGGGTGGCACAACTTTGGTCAAAGTTGTTGTCGAACTACTAGGTTGTTCATTAGCCTTGTTATTCGACAGCTGTGGATTCCCGTAATCTTTATTCCTTGTCAAAGCATCATTTTGCTGCTTTGAGATAGACAACATAAGCACTTGGCATCAGGAAGCATTTTGATTAGCAACCATTTTGGTTCTTGGGTTTGGAAACAGATCAGTCAATACTGCTGAGGTTTTTGAACTCTTAAAGAGTTTTTTAAGCTCAGATCTGTGTGGACAATCTGCGGTCCAATGATCCTCATTGCATATAAAGCATGGATTTTTTGGTTTCCTATTTCTAGGAGGGTTTACAGAAGATTTTTCAGGTGATGATTCTCCCTGTTTCTTCTTCTTCCCTTTGCCTTTCTTCTTGTCCCCTCGTTGCTTGGTTTCTTTGCCTTTATCTGTCGATACGGCATTTACTTCCGAGGCAAGAAGTTCCTCATTTTCATTTTGACCGGAAATCTTACGGGCCTTTTTAGATGGAGCGTTTTTCGTGTCTGTTTCGCCAATCACGCCATCGCCGACATGACAGTCATTGTTTGATTTAGGAGGAGGAGGAATTGAGAATTCCGGTCTAGGAGCGTCAGGTATTTTATAGTAGAGCGTGCCGGACTGAGTGTAAATCAAATCCAAATATTGCACGCGAGCGATAACCTGCTCTTCGGTGACGACCCCCCCTATTGCCACATCTTTCGTGATGGAAGGCAGTAGTGACTTGATAAACCATTCAGCTAAGAGCTGATTGGGAACTGAAAATGGGTTAAAAAGGTTGTGGCTAGGGTACTGAAATTGTCAAATGAAGCTCTAGGAAATTCGATATACCATTTTGCTGTCGAACCAGTTAATGTCCTTTGAAAAAGGTGAAGCCTAATCGAATCATCGTTTAAAGTGTTTGATGAACACCACAGATGAAAGGTCATCACATGATTCGACGGACCTTCACCCGAATTTCCATTAAGTTTAGGAATATCTGATGGAAGTTTATGTGGAATCACTGGTGTTGTGGGGAAAAGTATCCGACTCGGATGACCCTATCCCTACTCTAAGGGTGACAGTCCTTAGCAACAACTGAAAGTAAAACTTTGATATTTTCCTTTATGAAAGTACAGAGAAGGAAGAAAAGATTGACCAACCGGTTTTGTCGATCCTATCCTCTTTCTTTGTCTCTTGTTCCCAGCTCCTTGCTCCCTTTGCCGGTCCAGCTACACAAAGATCCTGCACAAACAAGAGAAGGAAAACTATAAGAAACATGTACTCATAACTGATGCATGGATTAGAGTGAATCAGATATACAAGTAAATACAATACATCAATGCAATACAAGTATATAGGAGAACATTCAAAGCTTTATTGATAGAAGTAAAAGGGTTCTGAGAAGGTTACAACCATCAATGGCTCCAATCCAGCAGCACCTCCCCAGCAGCAAGAAATCTCCTCTTCCCCTCTATAAAAGCAATCACCCAATAGCTCTAACTGTAAACCAACAGCACTTCCTTACTTTGCACAAAATTCCAGCCCCCTTAGACCTCATAGAAGAGCTCTATATATAGGATAGAAGAAGAAAGGATGAGTCAGCTTGAGACTGACATAAAGCTGCCTTGTGTCCTCTCCCTCTTCAGTTAAACTTCAGTTCTTGAGTCCACTTGGAGATCCTTGCTTACACATGGAGATCAAGTACCTCTTACTCATCACAGGGCGAATCCCTTGAACCAAGTGTCAGTTTGGAAGCTTCCTGGGCAATTGACACCTTGCAGAATGACTGTGCCACTTGGCCAATCTCGCCCAGCGCAGGTAGCCTTCATTAGATTTGACTTTCAGCGCAGGTACAAGGAGGAGCAGTTGCATTCCATCGCAGATGCTCAGTGGAGCAGCTGACATGATCCAAAAATAGCCTGTTTTTGAGTGTTTTCAGGTGGAGAACTGATGGGAAGTGCTGTGGTTTGCTGACCTTGTTCTTCTAGGGGTAAGAACAACATGTTTAGGGACTGAGGATCCCTGTAATTATTGACATTTCATGCTCCATGCTGCGAGGCACAAAAATGTCTATAACAGTTGCCCCCTAAAGTATGAGGCCGTTTATCGGGTGAAATGCTTTATCTAGAGGGTCCGAAGTTCATTCCAGTGCTGAGGGGGCGCCCTGTAATACAATACAATACAATACATTATTTTTCATTTTGTTTTCATGATCTAGCTGAGGCAGGCATTCCCATGCTCAACTTTATAAATACATTTTGGTACATAGAACAGACGATAGTCTGATGGTAGACTGATAATTCTCTGCTGAAATTATCATCCTTTGAGTAGGATGATCATCTGCTGCAATGATGTACATGACAAATGCTTTTATATTTCCTGAATATGTATCGCAGCCCGGATGGATGAAACTAGATCCGGGGTCTTCAAACTCGTTCGATCTTCACTCTAAGTACAAGTCGATCCATGTGAGAATTTCGCTGAAGTCGAACATGGAAAGACATCGCTTGATTACCGGTCAATGATGAAAACCGTTAACAAGCGCGAGAGGAATCACCGATAATGATAATGACCCTCAAGGTACTGCAGTACAATTCACGTGGCGTGAATAAAGGACTTGGCGTCAAACGCCACGCAAAATCTTCTGGTCGAAGGTCATTGATGTATACCTGTCGCCGGAAGTGAGAAACTTGCCATTGAGGCATGCAAGCTTCAAAGTACTGATGGGGTTGTTCCTAGATCAACTTCTTGGATAATGAGCTGAAGTCGACAAGAAGCAATCCGTCAAAGGAGGGCCTTAATGAATCCCACATCAATGACACGGAACGGAGCTAATGATTTTAGTGGAGGTGAAAACAAACTGTGATATATGATTCAGGGTGGCGATCATGAATGGATGAAGGATAATGTATGGCAGTGGATGGGACACGGTTGACACTTTCAGAATGACCTCTCTTGAACATATAACGACACTGATGCGATGGATCGGTAGCATTACCCCAAAATGTGGATGGTTTGGCGAAGACCATGGTGATGAGACCGGTGAATGAAACAACCCAACCCGATGTGGTACGGAGGAAAAGTGTCATGTTCAAGAGCGACTTGCCACCATTAAACTTTGATGTTCTCCCAATTTTTCCCGAGTCATTTCTGACCAGTACCTCTTTATTTTTGTCAAGCTTGAGGAGGATAACATATGCTTGTTCTATAACCTGCCCTTCGGGCAAGCCCATCGCTATGATTTAACGAGCTTAGCGATAGGGAAACTCGTTCTCGTCTAAAGACAAGTTTGTCGCTATTTAATCATTTTAACGAGTCTAACGACAAGGAAAACTCGGTCCTTTTCATTTTTAGAGAGTCTGAAAAGGCACGAAAAGTTAACTCCAAAATTCCTTTTTCGTCATCTAATCCCTTAAGTCCGGAAAAGTATAAAACAATACAGAAGGGATGAATTTTCGATTGCTTTAACGAGCCGAACAAAACAAGCGCTCGATCTTTTTGTGCAATAACCCCTCCGGTCCAAAAAGATTAAAATCTAGAGGAGGGATAGCATTCCGGTAGTTTAATGAGCTGGAAGGCCAAAACTCGGCAAACTTTTCATATTTTACGAGTCAATGAAAAGAGCTCAAAGAAGACTCGTCTTTTGAGGAACGAGTGATAAACAGGGATAGCAACTGATTCCAGGTATAGGTAGGAATTTTCCAATCACGGCAGTGTCACAAGGATGGCTAGGTGAAATCACTCTTCGCAGCTGTTTCTCAAAAGAGGTAAACACACAAATGGAGGTGAATGAGCGGCCAAATGAACAGTGGAGGTGACGGTGCACAAACACGACCAAGGCTTTTATGGCTGATGAATTTACGATCTCAAAAGGTTATTTACCGGTTCATTTTTTCTGAATGAGCTTGAACTCTGAAGGGAAGCCTGCTCATAAACTTATGTTTATTTTTTAACGAGCATGAACTATGCGCTAAAACTGCTCGGATCTTGCGTTTATTTTTTAACGAGCATGAACTATGTGCT
Organism: Pinus tabuliformis; assembly: GCA_031772625.1. NCBI lineage: Eukaryota > Viridiplantae > Streptophyta > Pinopsida > Pinales > Pinaceae > Pinus > Pinus tabuliformis. Next base: position 1,498,662,365 of record CM062820.1, on the reverse strand, counting down.
AAAACTGCTCGATATACCAGTCATAAGAACGCCTCCTGTGAGATAGCTATTTTTTAAGGAGCTTTACCTCACGAAGCTATGCTCCAATTTTGGCAAGTTTTTACCTTTGCCCCACAGACTTTCTTCATGCAAGGTCGGAAATGGCTAATCCTACGAGTTTAAAGGGTTAGACCTACAGGTTTAAAGGGAGGACCTAAAAATTTAAAAAAATAAATAGTCGTCCCTCGCTCACATTCCAAAAGTTTGCATGCCCCCAGACATAGGATAGAATTTCGAGGCTGCCCCTCCTCTCCCCTACCTCTGCTTTTCTTTGGGTGTTCACAGCTACTTGTCATCTTGCCAATCTAATGTTAACGATACTAGTCTTCTCGTTATTTTAAGGGGTCTTACGCGGTACTTGTCTTCCCGTCGGCCCAAGTTTTAACGAACAACTATTTGTGACAAGAGAAGAACACTACTCAAAGACAAAACATTGGTATTATTGAGGAAGGCTTGTCTCTTTCTTATTATCCGAAGAGGGTTCTATTTGCTGCCGCAAATCAATCTCTTTCTTCGACGATGTCTATCATTGGGTTACTCAAATATGGTTACCCTTTGTCACAACAATAGAATCTCTTTCTTTGGAGGCTGCCCCTACTTATCCTTCAAAACATTTGTTTTAATGGGTGAGGCTTGCTTTTCCCCAAAGATGGTTACTGCTTGTCGCAATAAGGGAATTCCTACTTGGGCAGTGCCCACCTCTTTAGACAAAGGTGAATGACTCTTTAGCCAAACACATAAATTTAACAAAAGAATACTATTCCAGAACAACCCCTCTTCCATCCACGGACGGGGTACGGACTAGTCATATTCTTCTGCGGAAATTCTACCTTATACCCAGGGTTTCTTCTGCCCGGAGCAGACCAGGGTGCATGCCCCCTGGGTTCCAGTCTTTCTTTCTGAATCACTCGCACTCATCGGGAAGGAGGACTGGGGGCGGAGGCGAATCTTGTGTGAACAGACCATTTAGGAATGGTATTTGACTATTTGCGATGCGAGATCCCGGAAATGAAAGTTGGTCTACGAGCTTGACCATCCTTCCTTCGTGTGGAAAACACATTACTCTAAAGAGTGAGGAGACTATCGCTCCCATGCAATAAATATAGTCACGTCCAAGGAGTAGGTTATAATCCAAGGGTCCTTGGACGACCATCACGTTCAAATTGACGGTCTTCCCTTTCAATGTAACAGGCACATTAGGGAGGATTCCTAATGGTCGACTGGTTCCTTTATCAAAACCTGAGAGATTTCTTAACTCAGGTAAAAGCGCCGGGGAACCCAGTGCTTTCCAAGCAACAGAGGAAAGGATACTCACAGACGCCCCTTCATCAATGATAGTACCAGCCATGATCATTCTATAGATCTGGACAATGATTCTGAATGGTACACTGGCTGGTAACCGGGGTCTGCCTAGTTGATTCCAATCAAAGGATACAACCAGGTTGCTTGGTGGTGGGACCGAATATACGGCCGGATATGACCCTGATGATGTTCCTTCCTGCGATAAAGGAATGGGCGCATTGCCCTGACACTCATCAGAGTCGGTGTCGATGAAAAGAACCTGGATGGTGTCATCCTTATTCTCTTCAGTGAGGGTGTCGCATGAAGATGACTCTTCGGCGACGGTGTCATTTGAAGATGAAACTTCTGAAGGTAGAACTGAGTCAACTGCCATATCGACCTTTGGACTTTCGTCCGGTCTGGATTCAGTAGGTTCATTTTCAGTGACTGACGCTTCAGCTGACCACTTGAGCGGGCCAGCTGTATTTTCAATCAACGAAGGACTTGGCACGAGTTTTTTGTATCCAGGAGGAAGTTTTACCGGTGAAACCGGACGATCTTCCAAAACTCTCTTCGCTTCGTCTAAGAAGGGACAACGGTGGATGGCATGACTGCCTTCACACAACTTACAAGGGAATCTTACTCCCCCTTTTTGTCTCGATCCTTCACTTTCGCTGGTTGACGGAAAGCCACCAACCTGATTGTCAGAGGTTGATGCCCCCGAATTGTGCAGACGAGGGGACCAGTCCCTTAGTATCCGGGGAATACAGGGACAATCTCTGTGGAAATGGTCTCCTCTACATATGACACATGGCGATTTAGGCCCGGTCTATGCAGTGGGTGGGTTTTCGTCAAATGTCTTTTGCTTGCCCCCAGTCGCCTTAGGCTCCTTCTTCTTCTTCTCTTTCTTCTTCCTTTCCTTCTTCTCCTTGGGAGGCTGACTTTTGCCAGCTCTACCTTGCGAAGATGAAGGATCAGAGGAAGTATTGTAAGAAGTGGAAGGCTGGTGGGTAGCTCTAGACTGGTCTGACTGTTGATTCGATTGCTCAGGATTAGTGGCGATCTGGACTACATTAGTTGAAAAGAGCCATACAGGGAGGCCGATTGTCAATCCTGGAAGTGACAATGTTGCCATATGAGGCGCACCAACATCTCCCCAAGAGGAGAAGGGATTTGGACTTCCGCCAAGGTTGCCTCCTTGGTTGGTGGGCTCCATACTTTTCAACTGAAAGATCAACGTGGGAATAACAGGAGATTTTGTTCCGCTTAAAATAAATTTTATTAACGACGCTTTTAGACACAAACTTGCTTTTTCATGTTTTAAGAGTCGAGAAAAAGCTAAAGATGACTCTAGTCGCCTTCGATGTTTTAACGAGCCCGAAGTGACAAATGCTCGGTTGGACTTTTTCAGTTATAGAGTTTGAAAAAGGCCAAAAGAAACTGCTCTGGAGATCTAGGCAGAGGGTGTGCCAAACCTTTCGCGAAACCACAGAATACGTTTTACGGTACGGGTGGTCGATCTTCGTGAATGCTGTGTTCACTGCATCGCGATCAGTAGGGCGGTCGACACGGCTTCCTATGGATAAAGGATAATTGCCTATAGGGGTCTCCCAATATATACGCGACGGTACTGTTATAGCTCCAAATCTCACTCTTATGGTTTGTGATGCTGCACTTATGGCCTAGGGCAACCCCTCCTTCCAGACCTGGTCCAAAAATTTAAAAAACAGTGTTTTATTCCCTATACGCGACTTTGCCCTGTGTTAAACGCGTGTACACGCGGGTCTGTCATACCAGACCCGCGTGTATCTATTAAAACACTTAAAAAAATATAATTTCCTCTTTTTCGGGGGGTGATCGCGGGTTTACCTGCTGGATCACCTGTTAGTGCCCGTGGCCCAACTGTTCCCAACCAACTCCTAACTAAAAAACTACTTTGGAGAGGGTATAAAAAGACATCAAAGGGAAGGCCAAGGGGAGGGAGAAAGGAGAGCAAGATTATTATGCTGAGATTTTTCCCTTAGACCAGGTCTGAAGTCCTTGGTGCATTCTGCACTTCCCCCATTTTGCATAGGAAACCCTTGTTTCCATGTGTATTGGTGATCATTCATCCTTGACATCATCATTGAGTAAGACTTGGAAGGAGCTCTTGTTGGAGGCTTGAGGCTGGAACGAATCCGGGAGGAAGCTTGCTTGGAGCCTGCTGAAGGTGTTCAGGTGATATCTTTCCGATATATGTACTTTATTTGCCTTTATATATAAAGAAACACGTCTTTGTTCCCGAATAATCTTTCTTTATGCTTATGAGATTCTTGTGTTGAATTCTTATGAAAGTGGTTACTTAAAGATTTTTTATAACTAACTTTATAGCATAAACATGATTTATATATAAACTTCTATACATGTACTGTTGTGTTCTTTGATTTGTTTGTCTTGCAGGTCAAAGAAAGAAGAAGGGAACTCCAAGAAGGGTTTGCACCCTAACGGTCTTCTCGAACGTAGGACCTTAGGTATGCACCCTAAACATTAGAATTTGCTTAAAAGTAAAAAAGATGGCTGTGTGTGTGTTTCTTTGAATAAGCAATTTTCAGTCTGGTAGAGTCTTAGCCCAAAGGACCCTAGGGGTACTTTCCCTTCAACCAGAATTGGCGACTCCGCTGGGGACAACACTCTTGTTGTTCCTAGTTTGGGTAGTCCTCAAGCCAATCAAGGCTCAGTCCCTGTGTTTGTTGGTTCTGACTGTCTGATATTTTCTTGAACTCCAAGCTTTTCCAGTTTTTCAGTTTGTGTTTTTTATTTTTCTTGAAATACTTCAGATACGCACTTTTTCTGGATTACAGAAGCGTATATACGCAAGTTGCACTAAGTAAACCCGCGTATACGCAGGTTTCCTTAGTTACAGTCGCGTATACACGCATTCTGCAAATAATTGCAGGCGCGTATATCACATAATTTTCAAGATTTATAATTTTTCTTTTGCTGAATGTTTGTCTGGTGGTTTGGGTCAGTTTAAAACAGTCAATTTCCAGTGACAGTTCTCTGTTTAACAGGGGGCATCTTGCTTTGAACTCTCTCTAGTTATAAGGAGTGCTAGTCTTGTTTTTCGTTGATTGCAAGCGTCATTGATTTTTGACACACAAGATTTCTGTTTAAGAATCTTGATTGCTCTGTTTCGGCAGAGTGGGAAGATTGTCTTCAAATCTTTGTGTCCATTTTGTTTTCATGACATTTGTGTTTGCTTAACGAAATCATTTTTATGACCATTTACTCCTTTGTTTCGGGAAATTTGTTTGTTACCAGTTTCTTGAAACTTGTCTTTTGATATTTTAGACTTTCATTGCTGCTTTTGATTGTCAAAAGCGTTTTCGAACACATTTTATTTTTGTTGAGTTTTCATCATTTGAAAGGTGTCAATTCACAAAAGTGTTTGGTGGCTTGTTTATCAATCATTAGTGTCAATATTTTTGAGAGTTTTCCTTTGAAAAAGACTTTTTGGTTTGATTGAAAGAAAATCTTTTGAAAGTTTTTGAGTTTCGCTTTCTTAAACTTGCTTCTCATTTGATTTCCTTTTTTGCGAAGTGAAAGTGCTTTGTTTTTATCTTAAAACTTGTTTTTATTGTTTGGACGAAATGATTAGTAACAAATCATCTTCTATCTAAGCATTTCAGTGGCAAGACAAAATTTGGTAAAGCAGCAACTTTCCTTCTTTGTTTTTAGAGTAGTCTTTGAATCGTGCATCCACATTTAGTTCTTGCATTAGGGTAAGATTTGCATCTCTTTTTAGGCATATTTAGTTTTGTTAGTTTTTGTGAGTGTGGAGTCTGAAAAGAAAAAGGAAAAAATTTGTTTATATTACAAGTGTCTCTGAACCTCATAGAAATTGCTATTCATCGAAAACAAAAGTGCATATGCATGTAGCTAAGTTTTATTAATTTCTTTTGCGTCCATAAAACACCACAAGTTTCACCTCCATTACCTTTGACTTAAAGAACAGCCTAATAAAATCAAGCGCTTAATTAAAATCCACTAGAACTTTTTGTTTTAGTTATTACACCAACAAGTTTAGGATTTTAGGGCCTTGGATTAGGCGAGTGGAGAGTTAACTCTCCAAGGCCACACAAAACGTCAAACATAAGAGTCTGATTAAAGAGAGTAAATCCAATAGCGTTAGGAAGACCAGGAAAGCTCCGGATCTGGGAGTTAAGCACGAGGGTTTGTGAAGACAGGGAAGAGAGATACCCCCTCTCCTACTTGTCCGAACTTACCTCACGACTGTTCCGCCTGGCTTCTGCGACGAGTTGGTACCCATAGTTGCCTCTCCTAGGGATCTGCATAGGTGGCTGCGGAGGGGAATCCCGTGGCACCTGAGGTCGACGTTGTATCACTCTCGACAGTACTTCCGAAGGGCACCCTTGCGAAGCTTGGGGGCTTGCACCGGCGCAGGCTGTTGTTAGGAGGTCAGCGTAACTTCCTCTGATACCTTCGCTGATAGGACTGGGCCCTCATCATCCCAGACTATCCTCGGAAGGCCCTTTGATTCACTTTCTCGTATTTTGGTGTCCGGTCTCAATCACCCGGAGCGGAAATACTTGAAAGTTGTTTGACTGGCTGTATCTTTAGGAACTTTATACTGTGTGCTCTGTGCTCCTAGTCGGCTTAGCTTTTAATTTTTTGAGTCTTTAGTTAGATCTTAACAAAAATTCAAAGTGGCTGACCGGTCTCCAAGACGGTCTCGAAGACTTCGTGGTCTCTCGCCACCTAGTTTAGAGCCTTCTCCTAGAAGGCGCAGAGGGAATACTACCGGTGGGGTCCGTCCCACGCCGGTTGACGCATCGGGGATTGATCCTCCTCTCGGGGATATTAGCGGCCAAGCAAGGCCTGGTACTTTTGAACAAGAGAGGGACACTCCAGTCTTTTCTCAAGTTCGCTTTCAAGCGGAGGATAACGTAGAGGTAGAAGAACTTTCAGAATCATTAGTGATTCCAAATTCTCCACTACCATCTAGTTATCCAGACGTATTGCAATACGTTGGGCCTCCATTATATAGACCAGCGAGTCCAGGTTACGCTACGCGCTTACCATTTATAATCACTACTGGAAGCATGGCTTCCACGAGCGCTGCGACTATGCAAACCCCAACATCGGTGCAAGGGGGAGGAACCATTTCCATCCCCTCCGCTTCCTTGTTCGGATCGTTTGCTAGCACATCTTTGGTTGGGTCTACCTCCATTCCGTCCACGAGTGGAAATGCCCAAACCAATGCTTTTAGTACTGGTTCCTTCCTTTTTAGCACCCAATCACAGGGTATTCCGTCAGTTCCGTTCAGTGCCGCTACGTCCATGATGGGCGGATCGGCTTCATTTCAGGGTTTTCCTTTTGGAAGTGGTCATATCCCACATTCCAACCCAACGGTAGGATCCATGCCTTTTTCTTCAATAGGACAAAGCAGCAATCCTTTCCAAGGTTGGAATAACCCTGGGGTTAGTAACGCAGGAACTGCGAATCCATTCATTGGCCAACAAGGAAGTAGGCCGTATTCCACGGTTAGCATGTTTCAAAGTATTCCTCCCCTCGCTTCGGCTTGGAACCCATATCAGGGGTTATCGACTCCTTACAATTCTTTAGGAGGAAACTTTGCAAGCTATGGAGCTTATACGGCAGGAGTTGGTCAAACTCCGAATTTTGCTGGACCACAAGGCTTGCCTTTTGGTTCAGCTGGTTCTACTGGTCACTTGGGGCAGCCTGGTGCCTTTCAAATCCCAGGACAATCTTTTCAGAACTTTGGGAGTTCTGCCCAGTCTGGGTGGAATCCCCTAGGTCCTCCTAGGCTTCCATTTCTGGCAACGTTAAACTTGCCAGATCTCACTAAGCTAACGAACGACCCTATCAGATACAATCCGGCCTGGCCTCCGGTCCCAACCAAACTCCCTTCGGACATCCCAAAATTCGAAGGGAAGAGTGGTGAAGATCCGGGCGATCATGTAACCACATTCCATTTGTGGTGCTCATCTAACTCCCTCATCGAAGATTCGGTTAGGTTGAGACTTTTTCAGCGCACCTTGACTGGTAATGCGGCTAAATGGTACATAGAGTTGCCAGGGGGCAGCTTTACATCGTTCGCTGACTTAGCCAATATCTTCTTGAATCACTTCCAGTTGCCTGTCCGCTATGATGCCGGAACTGAACTTCTGGCTACCTTTCGTCAGGATAAGGCAACCCACATTTCTGATCACATACAGGAATGGAGACGGAGAAAAAGGCTCATTAAAGCCGAAATCCCTCCGGAGTACCGTCTAGAGTGGTTTTTGAAGTCTTTGCAACCTGAGATCTCCAAGGATGTCTCCATGTCTGGGGTCTATTCTGAGGAGCAAGCCATTTTCAGGGCCCAGCAATTAGAACTGATCTACTCTCAGTCTGGGATCCTCCAAAAGTACTTGCCAGATGCTCCTGGATCTAAGGTTGATTTAGCTAAGCCAAAGCCAGGTCCTCACGCGGATGGTATCGTGGGGTCAGTAGACTCAACTACAGTGAACTTGTTGAATCAATTGCAGCAGTTGTCATTACAAACTGCTCCTAACAACCAAGTCACAATGTCTAATCCTCCCGCTTCCCAAAATTCTTCCATTAACGCCGTCCAATCCGATAACCCCAAAGGAAATCAAAATTCCGATGGAAAAAAGAAAGGACGTGGTAAAAAGAAGAACTCGGATGGGAAGCCCGATGCAAATAAATCCGGCAACAACGCTAGTGGTGGTAAGGGTGAGTCGAGAAAGAAAGTTAAGTTTCCTTGCAAGTTATGCAGTGGGGACCATCTAACTCATCTTTGCCCTAGAATCGAAGACGCTCAGCGCTTGTTAGGACAGCAAGGGACTTCTAGTTCGCAAGCTGTGTTAACTAACCCGTTTCCCCAAGGGCAGCAACTTCTTGCTGGCGCAAGCTCGAACCCGGGTACCTCCGCAGGGGGCAACCAGGAAGGGGACAAGTCTTCAAATGTATTCATGATGGGTGCTCACGCTAATGTGGCCACACGGTCACGCGATTATGGTGAAGGTGAAAATTCTAAGGGTAAATCAGTTCCCAAAACTAACAACCCACTTCATATTGAGCGACCTTCTGTTGAGACTATACCTCGGGTGCCGAAAGGTTCAGCTAAACGCGCGACTATCAACCCTAATATTAGGGCAGCCCAGAATTACTCCATTGTCGAGGATCTGGCTCAGAGTCCATGTGCTATGTCCGCGTTAGAGGTTCTCCAGACATGTCCTACTCAACGAAGTGCCTTGCTATCGGCAATGGGGGCAGTAGATCCAAGTAATTCCTTAGCTCTCTCTTTTGATATGAGTAATGTCAAAAAGAGACTTCCTCATCACATGGCTTTCCAGATAAAGTCTACCTACCAGAAAACGAATATTTTCCGGACGGTTGTAGATGAGGGAGATTCCACGTGTGTCATGTCTATGTCATGCTGGAAGGCCATTGGATCACCGACGGTTGTTCCTTCGCCCACCCTATTGACAGCATTTGATGGTCACTCTCATAGACCGTACGGGATTATCCCGGCTTTTCCTATATGTGTTGGAGGAAAGGTCGTTAATATTGAAGTAGAAGTCATAGACGCTAACCTAGATTATTATCTCCTATTAGGAAGGAACTGGGTATACGAGATGGAAGCCGTTGTTTCGACTCTATTTCGTGTCATTTGCTTTCCTTATGAGGGGAAAATCGTTAAGGTTGGCCAATTGGAGTATTGTCCAGCTGATCCTCAAGCAAACTCTGACTCTACCATTCCTTTAGTGGGTAACCCCCGTCCACCTATTGAGAGTCTAGGAGTCGGGATGTACTCTTCATTGATGGGTACGTTTAACCTTCCCCCTCCTACAGCTGGTATAGATACAATTTCATCCTCCAGGGATCCTTTACGGAGAGAGTTTGTTCAAACTCCTTATTCATCGAATCCTGGAACCTTAGTTTCATCTGTGACCACATCAGGTGACGACAAGGTGGGTGAAATAGAATCTCTTATGTCTGCAGCAGAACCTAGATGTGAATCTATCGATAACTCTGTAGATAACCATTCTACTATTTCCTCTGGGAAAGAAATAGATGGTGATGTGGCTCATTTTCGGACCCTTGATTCCACCTCTGCATCGGATTGCTCGGATATTGTTTTTCCATCGGATGAAGTGATATTCGAAGCAATGACGGCCGTAGATCGACCTTTGGAAGATTTACATCGTCGGTTATACTTTCATTCCCCTGTGCATGAAGTAGAATCTCGGTCCTCCAGTTCGACTAGTGATGTTTGTACGGTCCCTTTGGCTCCGACACATTTATTTTCCGAAGAGAGTATATTGATTGGTTCGATCGTCGTACCTATAAACATCCCTAGGAGTCAGTTGGCGGAGCCCCCTGACGGGCTCTACCTCAGGAAGTGCTTTGCTTAGCTTTGGCCAGGCAATGGCTTCTTTGTATTTTATGTATATATTTATACATATATTGTCGAGCGTTTTCTGATATCAGTACTTTTTGGTCTGCTTTGGCAGGTGTTGATGGATGATTTGGTTTATTTTGGATTCGCTGATGGTGCTAGTCGGCACACTAGGAATCTTGCTTCCACAGCTTGGGTACTTTATTACCCAACTGGTCAGTTGATGACATCGAGAGGCGTGTGTATCGGTCCTGCTTCAAACAATATGGCCGAGTATACAGCTGTTATCAATTTACTATCCGAGGCAATCTCTTATGGGATCGACTCGTTGGTAGTGTATCTGGATTCTCAATTGATAGTGTCTCAGTTAAATAACATTTATCGGGTTAGAGATCCATCATTATATCGCCAATATTTAAGGGTGAGGTTGTTGCAAAGATCATTTATTTACATTAATTATTTGCACATTCCAAGATCTCAAAATTGGTTAGCTGATTCTATCGCTAATCAAGCATTAGACTGGCATATCAATCATTCATCATCATAAAATCATGCATCAAAAAGTCAAACTGTATATATATATATATCGCAAAGCGTCTCGAGTGTACATATGTGTGTCCAAAATATACAAAATTGGGACTCAAATGCCCATAATCATGTCAGGCATATCTAATGCCTCGGCTCTGGATGAGCAGCTAAATAACTAACTATAGCAGTGGCCACGCGCCGAAAGACGCGAACCCAGTCACGTGGCATCCCAACCACATGACGCTGCATATCTGGAGGAAGGTCCTCTATCTCAGCCATCGGTACTTGGTAGCTCAATCTCGCCAAGTGTCGCTGGACGTTGTTGAGGGTCCTTTCAGCATTCGCAGCCTCCTCTTCGGCTCCTCGGCCACGCCGTCCATGCCGTGGGAATCCATCTGGTCGCACGGGCCCAATGTCTGGAACATGATCATCATATCAGTCATTTGAATCTCATCAAAAAAAAATATATATATATATATATATATATATATATATATTTTTTTTTTCAAAGTTCATCATTATACTTGAAAAATCCTAAAAATCCTAAAAATAAAAAAAAATCTTACCGATCTCGCCCCATGCTGCGTCTGGTGGTAACACTAGGTCAGGATCTCCTCGGAAATCTAGTCCAGCATAGGGGTAGTCGTCTATGGCGATGATCTGTTGCTCCCACCAAGCAAAAAAGTCGTCGTCGAATGCATTCCTGGGCACTTCCCCACCCCCCAGACGTTTCATCAAGTCAGCCCACCGGCCCATACGTGGATCACGTGGACTACTGATGGGAACTGCTACCCTAGGGCGGAGTGCAGGAACCTTCTTGAAGAAAAAAGTGCATAAAATGGTTCCGTACCCAAAGTTCTTGGTCTGTCCCCTCCTGATAGAAGCAAGCTACTCCTTCATGTTGGCAAGTAGAGGAGTACACCAGTCAAACACCGTGGTGAGACAGTCCACTGCTACGCTCATGTTTACCCGTGATGCCTGATGTAGCGAAGATGATCCGTTCACTCGAGCTATGGTGAACAAGATTATCCGCAGTGACAAACTCGCCACGTGTGGGATCGAGATCTGACTCCCGACCTTCCGATGACCTGGGCAGTAAAGTTGTACATAGTCGTCTACATTGAGACTATTCCGGGTCCTGCCCCAGGAGTGTACTACCTCTCCCCTTCGGGAAAGGCCCGTGATGAAATATATATCTTCCACTTCTATCCTGAGTGGCATCTGATCAATCATAAAAGCTTCTTCCTCGACATCCCAATAATCAATGAGTCTCTCGAGCAGACGCACATTTGCTTTCATATTCGGCAACTTGAAGAATTTTAACAATCCGCATCCCCGTAAGGCATCTAATGCCTCATCATTGTCCATAACTTCATTATCTACAGCTGAGTGCTCTCTTTCACGCCATGTGAGAGTCATCCTGGAAGAAAAAATCATTTTCATCCATTAGTTTTATGTATAAAAAATTTTCGCTGCGCACACGCGGTTTACCCTATACACAATCGCGTGTAGGGCCGTCGTATACGCGATTTATATACATCCAACCCGCGTGTACACCGCAGAACGATTTTTTGCAAAAATCTAACGGTGAAACACTAATTAAACTTCCTAAAAACTATCACAATTGATTGCAAGACAAGTTTAGTGCTTACCTGGAAGTTTTCGGCAAGTTTGAACGGTTGAATAAGTCACGGGGAAAGTTTGCTCCTTTTGCTCCACAATTTGCTCTCCAAGTCAAACGGTGAAAATGGTAAGTCCAAAATTTCTTTTTATAAGTTTTGAAAATCCAAAATTTTTTCAAAATTTTATTTTGTTTGGTTTCATGTCACTTTTAACTTGGGAGCTTGGAATGTCGAGATTGAGTTGTTTTTCAGGACATTTTGGACATTTTTCGACGGTTCGAGACGGTTCCATGACTGCTGACCCGTCATGGCAGGTATCGTGTTCTCACTGGCATATAGGTTAGGGACACCATTTTTCCGTTGCATTATGCATACTAGCCTCCATTTGACCGATACATCTGCCGTAGGGTCGACCCCATCATGTTATGGTTCGCAAGCCATTTTCACTCGCCGATTCTTTAAATCATGACATGATGGTAGAGCCATCCTTTTACATGGGCATCCTAGTTAGCACCTCACTGACATTTGTTGCCCATGCTGCTTCGTTTTGAGTAGGCTCGGGAGTCCTCTGTAGTCCCGCCATGACTTATGCGTTGAAGACTCATTCTTCTTTGCTTCTTCGTTTCGTTCTGGCCTTATACCCTAGAGGCTCCTATGTGTGTTGAGTTGTACTTCTGCATTGCATGTTGACCATTTGCACCTTTTGGCCTATAGCCGGCTTCACTTGGACTCGTGTTTAAGCCCACTTTTGACCATGACGTCTGCAAAAATCAACCTTGCATACCCTTGACCTCTGCAGCTTGACATACCCAGATCCGTGGAAGGGACATACCTCTGAGTGTCACTGACCAGTTTTTCACCTCCCTGCATTGAGCATAGGAACGTTCCTTTCCCAGGAACTAGATCATCTGTTTCACCGACACTCGTTCTTTCCACTGTACCATAGCATTCTTTTATTCTTTTTCCGGCTTATCAGAAAAAGACAAAAAAATTAAATATTCCAAAAAGAGCGGGAACAGGGACATTATTTCCATTTATTGTTGGCAGCTAGAGTCAGTCGTGTCGCCCTTGAACAAAGCACTCAAAACAAAGTCTCCTCCGCATGGGTGGGATTTAGTTTGACTTAGGTAAGCCATAACCTTGTTATCGAGTCAGTTCTCCCCCGATTGGTTATCTCTTCCAATCATATGGAGGGTTCGTTCGTGCCTCCTGCATGACGAACTTATACAGATTCATTATATGCTGCCACATAGTCACATTGAGTCGTGCTTTTGTTCAAGGGAAGTTAGCCTGAGTCGGCCTTTCTGCGGTGTCTCTTGACTCATTTTTCAGTCGGCCATCCCTGGTTGTCAGTGTCATGTCTATCATCACATCAGTTATATTGGTCCTTCACTCGTGCCGGTTTGAGAAGGTCCCCATTGACTTCTTGCTGGCGGGTCTTGTCCTTATCGACGACGACACATTGCTCTGAGGGCAGACCTAGAGACCGCACCCTGGCCCTATTTTCATTATTGATAGGTCACCTTGTGCTCAGCATCGATCAGTATCATGGGTCTTTGACTGAGTGGTTTCCCTTGTGTTCGACATCAGCATACATTATCACACATTGGGATTCGTGCAGTACCTTGGTTTCCATTTGACCCTATTGGTGGATACCTCGCCTCTGTGTCAGCTTTCATTATTGGTTGGTTCAGAGGGTTTCTGCCGTGCGCTAGCCACATCTTGTGTATGCCGGAAACGTACTTCAGTTGGGTTACTACATCTTTTTCGTCCGATTCCTTCCACATTATTGGCCTACGGGTTACACTCGCGCTAGATTGATGGAGGATGCCTTAATGCCTTCCTTCTAGCGGATCTTTCCCTATCGACTCCGACTCATTGCTCTGGGGCAAAGATCTAGAGTCCATTTGGCAGTACCTTGGGGTTTGTAGTCATTAGTGGTAGATTCCTCGCTATCGACAGTGGGAAATCATCATTGTCTCCTGATTGATAGATTCTTACAGGTGTTCGACTTCAGCTCATCTATTCACACTTGTTAGATTATACTGGGTACCTTGACGCTCATTATCATTATCGGTGAGTAGTCTCACGTTTGTTAACGGTATACATCAATGACCGGTAATCAAATGATTTCTCACATGGTCGACTTCAGATCATTTATTCCCATGGTGTAGAAATGTACCACGGCGGTCGGTGAAGACCTCAGGTTGTATCAGCATTCATTGGTTCACTTGACAGTTGCTCCTGTTGCTGCTAGTTGATACCACTCCACCTTATATGTTGCAGTCAGTCATAGCGACATTCTATATGCTGGCACCTGAGTTTGCAGTATAGTACCATCCTATTACATCATGTTCAGTTGGTACCTTATGGGATCAGTCTTTGATTTCAGTGATCCGTTGCATCTTTCAGCATCATTGACAGTTTTATATGTGATATTCAAACATGTACTTACTCATTATGATCAGATGATCCATTATGTATTTTACAGTCATTTATACTTGTATACTTAGTGGATCCGCTTGTACTTGATATGCGGACATGCTTTACTTTTCCTGAGCATGGGTATGCCCGCCTCAGACAGTGTTTCTTTCTGATCTCCTTTCGGTGGCTTGGCAGGCTGAATTCTGGTGAAGTCCTCCTCGGTATTTCGGCAGAGTTCCTTTCCTTGTACTTACTTAATATATTTCGGCCATCATGTTCCCCTTCTGACCTCATACATTAGGGGGCATCTGTTATAGCTCCAAATCTCACTCTTATGGTTTGTGATGCTGCACTTATGGCCTAGGGCAACCCCTCCTTCCAGACCTGGTCCAAAAATTTAAAAAACAGTGTTTTATTCCCTATACGCGACTTTGCCCTGTGTTAAACGCGTGTACACGCGGGTCTGTCATACCAAACCCGCGTGTATCTATTAAAACACTTAAAAAAATATAATTTCCTCTTTTTCGGGCGGTGATCGCGGGTTTACCTGCTAGATCACCTGTTAGTGCCCGTGGCCCAACTGTTCCCAACCAACTCCTAACTAAAAAACTACTTTGGAGAGGGTATAAAAAGACATCAAAGGGAAGGCCAAGGGGAGGGAGAAAGGAGAGCAAGATTATTATGCTGAGATTTTTCCCTTAGACCAGGTCTGAAGTCCTTGGTGCATTCTGCACTTCCCCCATTTTGCATAGGAAACCCTTGTTTCCATGTGTATTGGTGATCATTCATCCTTGACATCATCATTGAGTAAGACTTGGAAGGAGCTCTTGTTGGAGGCTTGAGGCTGGAACGAATCTGGGAGGAAGCTTGCTTGGAGCCTGCTGAAGGTGTTCAGGTGATATCTTTCCGATATATGTACTTTATTTGCCTTTATATATAAAGAAACACGTCTTTGTTCCCGAATAATCTTTCTTTATGCTTATGAGATTCTTGTGTTGAATTCTTATGAAAGTGGTTACTTAAAGATTTTTTATAACTAACTTTATAGCATAAAGATGATTTATATATAAACTTCTATACATGTACTGTTGTGTTCTTTGATTTGTTTGTCTTGCAGGTCAAAGAAAGAAGAAGGGAACTCCAAGAAGGGTTTGCACCCTAACGGTCTTCCCGAACGTAGGACCTTAGGTATGCACCCTAAACATTAGAATTTGCTTAAAAGTAAAAAAGATGGCTGTGTGTGTGTTTCTTTGAATAAGCAATTTTCAGTCTGGTAGAGTCTTAGCCCAAAGGACCCTAGGGGTACTTTCCCTTCAACCAGGTACGTGGGAGCACAAGTCCGTATTAGTGCCACCGACTCTCAGGAGGAATCACCCACCTTCGTAGAGATCGACAGTCACTATGTTTAACGACGCCGGAACACGTCTCTACCTAGACCTCTAGATGTTTGCATTATGTTACAAAGCGTTGTTATGTAAATTGGATTTATTTTAATGTTGATCTTGCTTAGCAGTTTGCCTTCAAGGATCACCACGAGATGTATATATACAACTTCCTAAATGCAATCTAAGATGAGAAGCAAAACTTTTCAATCTTTCAACTTTGAAAACCTTAATCTACTGAGGGAAAAGAGGATATCAACTTTTCTCACAGATCATAGAACACACACTAAATGCACTTTTTCCTAAATCACGAGCACACAGTCAAATGCAAAAATGCACAATGCAGATATTTCTTTTCTTTTTCCTTAATGTTGATGTAAGACAGAAAGGAAACTGTTGTATAACTTTGAATCCAATTTCAAGCAGAAGTAAACAAGCTTGTCCAAAATCAAAAGACACCTTAAGATCGACTTGTTTAGACACTGGAAATGTATAGATTCAAACCACGAAATGAAAAACAAACAAACTCAAACAACCATGAACAGTAACAAAACTAGCTCTTAAGATCACAAAGACACTTTTCTAGTTCAGGATCTAAGAGGCCACAGCTATACTGGTTTGCTTTTCACAATGGGAAACTGTAACTGAAACAAGAAATACTGAAAGAACAATCACAGTTTCATCACACAACTGAGGCGGAATAATGTCAAGGAAAGTTGGTTTACAGCAAGTACAAATGACAAGCAATCAGCAGCAAAATAACAGTGAAAACAGGGTTAAGACTCAGCAGGAAACCTCAGCAAGACATTGGCTAACTGGTTCAGCGTAGGCTCTGGTCTGTCAAACTAACTCTCAGCACAGTTCCCGAAGGGAGTACCTACGCTGAAATGCAGACTGCCTTTGGACAGCCTGCACTGAGACACGAGAGTTGCGTTTACAAGGATTTCCGGGTCATAAAAAGCTCAAAAATTTACTGTTTTTGCTGAAATAAAAAGCTATAGGTCAAGTACAAGCTAAGGGATGATCAAGAGGATGAAAAGCTATCACAAAGAGTACAAGAGTCTTTTGTAGATCAGCTCTTCAAATCATGAATCTGCTCAGAAAATGAGCAAGAGTAGCAGCCCCTCTACTTCGCTTTTGATATAGTCAAAAGCTTTTTGATTCGGTACTCTTTGGTTCAGGAAATGAATAGCAAAGATACTACAAACACCAACAAGATACTAGGTTCCCCAGTGGAGTCGCCAGTTTGTTGTGGGGAAAAGTATCCGACTCGGATGACCCTATCCCTACTCTAAGGGTGACAGTCCTTAGCAACAACTGAAAGTAAAGCTTTGATATTTTCCTTTATGAAAGTACAGAGAAGGAAGAAAAGATTGACCAACCGGTTTTGTCGATCCTATCCTCTTTCTTTGTCTCTTGTTCCCAGCTCCTTGCTCCCTTTGCCGGTCCAGCTACACAAAGATCCTGCACAAACAAGAGAAGGAAAACTACAAGAAACATGTACTCATAACTGATGCATGGATTAGAGTGAATCAGATATACAAGTAAATACAATACATCAATGCAATACAAGTATATAGGAGAACATTCAAAGCTTTATTGATAGAAGTAAAAGGGTTCTAAGAAGGTTACAACCATCAATGGCTCCAATCCAGCAGCACCTCCCCAGCAGCAAGAAATCTCCTCTTCCCCTCTATAAAAGCAATCACCCAATAGCTCTAACTGTAAACCAACAGCACTTCCTTACTTTGCACAAAATTCCAGCCCCCTTAGACCTCATAGAAGAGCTCTATATATAGGATAGAAGAAGAAAGGATGAGTCAGCTTGAGACTGACATAAAGCTGCCTTGTGTCCTCTCCCTCTTCAGTTAAACTTCAGTTCTTGAGTCCACTTGGAGATCCTTGCTTACACATGGAGATCAAGTACCTCTTACTCATCACAGGGCGAATCCCTTGAACCAAGTGTCAGTTTGGAAGCTTCCTGGGCAATTGACACCTTGCAGAATGACTGTGCCACTTGGCCAATCTCGCCCAGCGCAGGTAGCCTTCATTAGATTTGACTTTCAGCGCAGGTACAAGGAGGAGCAGTTGCATTCCAGCGCAGATGCTCAGTGGAGCAGCTGACATGATCCAAAAATAGCCTGTTTTTGAGTGTTTTCAGGTGGAGAACTGATGGGAAGTGCTGTGGTTTGCTGACCTTGTTCTTCTAGGGGTAAGAACAACATGTTTAGGGACTGAGGATCCCTGTAATTATTGACATTTCATGCTCCATGCTGCGAGGCACAAAAATGTCTATAACAACTGGCCACCAAGGGGCGTAAGTGATTGGATCGTTTGATAACCGATTTAAATCAGGTAACTCTAAAGTTGCCACGAAGGGTAACTATTGATTCAGGTTAGGTGAAGCATACCCAGGATAAGATGGGATTGCCTGAGCAGTTGGTCTTTGCATACCAACATAATGCATTTGATGCTGGTAACTTTGGTAAGGTTGGTGGGCATGACCATTGTAAAATGGTTGATTTTGGCCATTTTGAATATACAGCTGCCCACTATTCGCAAAGATTTGTTTCTCAGAACCTTGGTATACTTGTTGGAACTACGATTGTTGGTATTGCACTAGCCATGGTTGTGAAGCCATGTGCTGTTGCTCGATACTAACTGTTTGACCAAGATGAGGGGTGATTGTACCCGTTTGAACCTGTGTCATTCCACCAATCAGCGATTGTGGTTGAGCTGCAGGGTCAAGGGGGTGTTGCATTACAACTTGAGAAACCTAAGGTTGGCATACAACAGGAAACGCTTGAACTTGCGACACCGTCACAATAGCTGGCATAGCTGGTATACTTGACATAGGTAAGCATTGTTGCATCGAATATACAACTCTTGGTTGTTGAGCTAGTATCGGTACCCAACTGCTTGATGTAATTCCAACATAACCTGTATTTTGTTGTGAACTCCCGTATGGTTGTCCTCCCGGAGAGGATAATGGAAGGGCATACTGCCCCCCATACGGGGGTAATCTGGTACTTAAAGGAATGGTTTGCCCTTGAGGGTCGGACTGCCCAAATTGACCTCCAAATGGATCAATTTGTTGAGACTCAACATAAGCGTTTCTGAATATTATTCCGGATAAAAAACAGGAACATACCATACTGTCGAAATGGCCCCTGAGTGGGCTCCTTCTGGCAATTAAGAGCTAGTTGGGAGAAATGGTATACCGGCGAACATTGTTGGAGTGATAGCAGGGAGTTCTATCGTCGCTGTGTCAGACGACACAGTCCTTGATGTTGATGGTTGTTCAGACATTTCTAGTCTATCCAAAAGATTACCTAGCGTTTCTACAGGAGCTTCCAATGGCGGTAGACTAACTTTTGATGAAGAAGGATACAGAGTGATCCTGACTTCAAATTGGGATGGAGTACTAGATGGAGGATCTTCTACAATCTATTCTATAGAAATCAGACTAGGTGGAAGGGGAAGACCGTCAGGTCCGTAGATTATTTCTGGTGCCGAACAAGGTATGGAATCTGCTGCGACAGATGTTTGGGGAGCAACACTCTCCGAACCAGTTGTAGATGGAATTGGTTCAGTGACACAAGTGTTTACCCTTAGACTAGGATCAGTACCATTGTCCTTCTATGGCTGTTGAACATCTTCTGTAAATGCAGGGATACCAGAAATGTTTGGAGTAACCGGAATCCTTGATGTTGTTGGAATACTTGTTCTAACTTTAACAGGAGATTTGGAACCGTTTAAATGAGTTTGCTTTGTCCGTACTAGCTTCAATTCTGGAGACAAAGACGGTTGACTCATAAGCCTCCGCGAACGACGGGGTTTCAATTGACTTTCTTCCACGATTGCGGATTACTCGATCAACTAAAAATAAAGGGGATGTATGTTTCCGAATTAGATGAATTTTAGACGCTTTGACACAACTTATTTTTTCAATTTTTAAGAGTCAAGAAAAAACAAAAGATGACTCTAGTCGCCTTCGATTTTTAATGAGCCTGAAGTGACAAGTGCTCAGATAGACCTTTTCCGTTAAGGATTCTAAAAAGGAACGAAAGGGATTGCTCTGGAAATCTAGGTAGAGGGATTACCAAACCAATCACAAAACTGCAGAATACTTTTTACGGTACGATAGTCAATCTTCCCGAATGTTGTGATTAGTGCATTGCGATCGATAGGGTGGCAGACACGGCTTCCTATGGATAAAGGATTAAGCCTATTGTGGTCCCCAAAATATACTCGATGGTACGTGGGAGCACAAGTCCGTACTGGCACTTATCATCTCAAAGTTGAGGAATCACCCAACCATCAGTGAGAACAACAGTTACTAGGCTTTACGACGCCGGAATACGTCTCTATCATAGACTTCTAAATGTTGTGCGTTAGGTTCCAAAGCGTTGTTAGATTCATTGAATTTATTTTATAGTTGATCTTGTTTATGAAGTTTTCCTTTCAGGTTCACCGCGAGATGTAGATGTGTAATTCCTAAAATGCAATCTAATATGATAAACAGTCTTTTATATTCTTTGTGCAATGAAAATCCTAGCTACTAAGGAAAGAGAGACAATATTCTTTCACAAAGAGCAAAGAGCACACTCCAAATGCACTTTCCTAAATCAAACCAATCAAACAATCTAAATGTAAATGCGCATGCATGTATTTGTTTTCGGCTTTCTTAGTATGTGAATGGAGAAACAAAAGCTAATGCACAAATCTGAATTACTTTTCAAGCGACAATTATCAACAAGTTTATTTTCGAAATAAAAAAATGGAGGCAATCACAACACTTTACGATTTGGAAATGAATACTTTTTTTCGACACTAGAAAAATTACAAATTCAGACCAAATACAATAGTAACAGGATAATCGACTATCTACAGCAATCAAACTCTTTCCTATGCCTGAAAACGACACTTGCGACGCTTTCAAATCAAAGGACGACAATACGATTACGTTACTTTTGCAAAGGAGAACTGAAAATGACTCAACAAACACACAAAAAACATTTACAGTTGTTTTGTACAAAGGAGGCGGAATAACAGCAAGAAAAGGGGTTTCAAACAGAGATATACTGATCATAGGCAGCAAAATTCATGAATAGAACTGGAAAGAATGAGTCACAGAAACCAAAACTAAACAATGCCTAGTGTGATCAGGGCACCTGTAACACAGGGAATTTGAAATGCAGCGCACCCACTACACTTGGGAAGTGTGCTGAATTTCAGATTCACAGAGTAGTACCTGCGTTGGGCCAGAGACGAGACTTTTCTTGGGTTCCGGGTCACAGTTTGCAGTTCAGTTCATGGGTTTTGGCCGAGCAAATGGCAATCAGTAATGCAACAATCAAGGGTAGATCTAAGGAGGATCTAAGAGCTATCACAAAGGGCAATCAGAGAGTTTGTAAATCAGTTGTTTAATTTATAAACAAATCTTGAAGATTGACTGAAGCGACATTTATCTACTTTGCATTTGCATAGCAAATGCAGTTCGAAAGCTACCTGGCTCAACTTCAGGCTCCTTCTGTAAGTTTATAAAATAGACAACAAGGAAGATAAACAAGCAAACTAATTCGTCCCCAGCGGAGTCACCGTTTTGTTACAGGGAAAAGTGTCTACACAGAACTTCTTATCCCACTAAGGTGTGATAGCTACCTTAGAAACAAACAAAGTAAAGCTACTTTCGTTTTTCCTTTATGAAGTATAGATGGGAGAAGAACAAAGAAGACTAACCTCTCTCTTGCGCTAGTCTCCTGGTTCGATTCCTCTCTCTCTTGATAGTCTTTCGCTACTTGTTCCCTTGCACGCACAGCTTCACAGAGTACTTGTAATATCAGAGTAGCATAGCACTATACAAGAAAATGGATCTATAATCATAAACAATCTAGGATCAGATGTAAATTGACCATACAAATGCATGAAACATAAATTACACAAGAGTATGGAGGAAAACTTGAATAACTTTTATTGATAAACAAGAAAGAGCCAAGGGAATTACAACCAGTTATTCTGACCCAACATCATCCTCTCAGCAAGGAAGCCCCTCTTCACCTCATACAAAGCTTAGATCACCCAACAATCTGATGTTGTCTCAAGAAACCAACAGCAATTCCTTACAAGATGCAAGATTCCAGCCTCTAGATCTGTAGGATGAGGGATCCATATATAGATATCTGTAAGGGAGATGAGTCAACTTGTGATTGGATTAGTGTCTTCCCTCTGATAGTTCTTTCTTCCACTTGGAGATTGATGATCTCTTACTCATCCTTGGTCGAATTCAGAGAGGCAGGTGTCACAGGAGAAGTTTCTGGAAGTTTCCATGCCTCTCCACCTCGCGGAATGACACCGCCATTTGTCACTTCTCGCCCATCGCACCCCATAGAAGGGATTTTTGAAATGAAACGCACCCACACAGTGTGTTTAGGTGAGATGCAATGCACTTTGCCTATGGAGCATCTGAAATGATCTTGTTTTGACCAGTTCTAAGCAGGTTTTCATGGAGAACTTCTGGGAGAAGCTGTAATCAGTTGACCTTGTTCCTTTAGGGGTTATAACAACACTTTTAGGGACTTAGGAGTCCTTGGTTTATGAACATTTCATGCTTGGGGTTGTAGTGCCAAAAAATGTCTATAACACTTATGTTTCTCTAGAACTCCCTAACACTCCTTAGCACGCATTGGCACACCTTGGCACTTGGCATATGTTGGTATGCTTCCCTAGCACTCTAGCATGCCTTCGAAGAAATGCATATCATACCTTTTCACTCCCTCCTTAGCACACCTGGAACCTGATTGTAATGTTCCAAACTAGGAAGAAAAGTGTTACGTAAAGAAGACAATAAAAATAACACCATAAAATTAAATCAAACCATCAGACCGCAAAAATGTCTTGCATGTGTTAGCATGCCTTTTCATTCCTTAGCACACCCTCACACTCAACTATAATGCCCTCACAAATACCCTTACATTTTTTGCAACATGGGAACCCAAAAAAATCCTATCTCAGCTATAACAACAACTTAACTATAACAACAACTTGACCAAGTTACAATTACTGCAACTAGACTGGTGTTTCACCTCCATTCTTGGTGTTTACTGGCACTTTAAAATATTACATTTCCATTCTGATATACTGGGGATTTAAGTTTGCAATTCCAATCTTCTTGTGCTTCTTTATGTATTGTCCATCCATGCAGTAATTATTTTGCTCCAACTGATAAATTGCTTCTTCCAATAGTTAAGAAAAGAAAAATATCATTGTAAACTTAGCAGTCAAGTATAATTGTTTATTACGTTGGAAACTATGTAGGTTCTTGATAGGGAAGGTGGATTTCTTTCAAAAGGTAACTTGGAATGTGGTGCAAGCTTGACAGTCGAATTGGGTCTTTAAACTATGGGGTGCCCTATCATAGTGGGGAATATGAGTGAGCCTCGAGAATTGTTTATAGAGGTCAGTTAATTTCTTAGATTAGCAAGGCTTTTATATTTCATTCAATAACTCATTTTTTTATTTTGAGGCATGGTTTAACATTGTCATGTTATCCTTTGTTGGTTTTCACCAATATTGTAGATGATTTGTGAGGAGCGGGGGCTCTTCCTTGAAATAGCTGACATCATTTCAGGCTTGGGGCTTATGATTTTAAAGGGAGTCATGGAAGCTCACAGTGACAAAATCTAGGCTCGCTTTGTTGTTAAGGTAATGCCATGATTGCAAACAAGATAATTAACTCTCAGACCTATGATTCGATGTAAATATTCCTCTTTTATTTGTGTTTGGTTGCTTGAGAAGACCATATATTTCAAGGATTGGAATTTGGATTTGTAATGAGAATATGGTATGCAAATTATTTTAAGCCTGTGTGTGTTTCTAGAGTTGGAGAAAAGTGCCAAAGCAAATAAATTTCTATGGTTGATGTGTAATACCTAATGCTTAGATATTGTTCTTGGGAATTTGATTGCGTAGGGTTGTAGACCATAAGATAATCTAGCTATCAACCTCTATATTTCACCTTATCCTCTCTATGTTCAGGCATATAAAATTATCAAGGTACCACTAGTAGAAAATGAGAAATTAGTGACTAGGTGACTAAAAATGTTAGTCACCACAAATTTTACAAGTGAAATGCTACAAAAAATAAGCAATATTAAGTGACCCAACTAAAAATGACTAATATAAACGACTGATTTAGTCCCAGGATAAAATATATGACTAGCTAATAAGTAATAAAACTCAAAATGACTAACGTGAATGACTAATTTAGTCTCGGAACAAAAAAATGACTACCTACCAAGTAATACAATAATATGAATAAGTGGTTTACATTAGTCATTTTAATTGTGTAAAATAAGATACATTCCAATGAAGGTAAAGACACTAGGAACCATGATGAGCAAAAGATCCAAGCCCATACTAAGAGCTCACCATTGTCAATATATACGTCAATGAAATAGCAATAAAAGACATAAGGTCAATACCATCAAAGCAATACACATGCAAGTTGCCATAAACATAAGACATTTTCCCGTCACCCTCAATAAGATACACAAAAAACACATGGACACCACCATCATCAAAATACACATTCCTATTGCCATCATTGAAAGGTTGTTAAGTTATGGAGGATAGTGTGCCTTTGAAGTATGTCTACGATGTTTTCTTATTTTGAAGATCACATAAAACATGAGAGAAATCCTTTGATTTTGGTTATAGAAAATTCCTAAGAAGAATATTTAGTGGTGTCGTGTCTCTTCTTCTCCCTTTAAATTATTGATTTCCTTGCTTTGCTTTGCAATCCAAAGGCCTTGTGCAATCTATGCGTGGAACCCTACAAGGGTTTGAGGTAGGTGCCATTGAGTTGAGAAGGAGATGAGTTCCTCTGATCATTTTTATTATCAATCCTGTAATTATTTGTATCACCCTTCATTATCAATCTTCAATATCTACATGTAACATTTTGTATCACCCTTGAATCCAAAAGTGAGAATCAGATCATTGATACCTTGTGACCCTCAATCAATAGTTGATTAAAAAAAATTGTAATCAATAGTAAATTCATGAATAACTAATATATTATAAGCAATAATTGAATATGAGTGAGGAAAATAACATTTTCCCCTTTTAATCTCCCAAAATAAACTTAATATTTAAAAGAAAAACTTTATATTACATGACAAAATTTTCATTTTACGTTTAAATAATGTTTTTTAATTAGAAAATAAAAATCCACCATACCAGTTATCCAATATAGCATAATTATATTAAAAAAACCATTTAATGGTGGCTCACATTCCCAATTCCCACAACTCTATTTACAAAACCTATGAAAAGAGACACATGTTCCAAAGCGAGTAAGAGGAGGGAGGTGCAAAATAGAGTTTATGTTTGAAATTAATAGATATGTCGTTAATTAATTAGTGAAAATGAATGAAAAAGAAAGGAATAAATCGTAAGTAAGAGATTTTTTTTTTCTTGGGTGTGAGGATTAACAAGAAGAGGACAAAGACGACTAGGAATCACAGGGATGAAGAATTCAAGGTGAAGTCGTAAGATAGTGTAGGTTTGATTTTTTTTTTTAATTATTATTATTTTTTTTCTAGTAAGACATTTGAATTGTGATGATAGATGGAAAAAAACAAGATAATTTTTATTTTTTTTTCGTGGGTGGGTGGATTGGCAAGGAGAGGATGAAGACAAGGAATCATAGGGAGGAAGAATTCAAGTTGGTTGTTTTTGGAAATCGATAATAATACTTATTGTTCTGTGTATTTGATATCGCATCGACGCACCAACAAGCTAATGTTTCACAGTTGACATCTACTGGGAGGTCCTGCCATGGTCATCCTAAGCATTCATAAATGCAGAAACAATTTCAGCTAAAGGAAATCAGAAAGACATCAAAATGTTTTAGGTATGTATTATTTTTTTCTTTCAATCTCTACTCTGCACTATTTTTCTACATACCCTAGTTACCAAATATCATTCCTAAACGATATATTCAGTTGAATGTTCAATATATTAAACAAAAAGTAGGAAATGGACTTGAATTTTGTTAGCCCTTGTTCAATGGTTGTTTATGATTCTGTCAACTCACTTTGACCACACCACCCAAGCCCACCCCAAGGAAAAACCAAAATAAAAAGACAAAATATAGAAAATAAACATACCCTGAACTTAGTCCCTAGGGATAGCTCAATTGGTTGAGTCCTAGTCGGTAAAATACCTCTTTCTCTATTGAGAGTTCACAAGTTCAATTCACTTAGAACTATCAGGGTCAAGCTTCTTGGTTAATCCAATAGGAAGTGAATCCTTTGGGCGGATCTACATGGAACAAATATTACTTAGATGTAACAGTTATCATTCTCCAAAAATTGTGAACCACATAAACATACCATGAACTTCAAGTCCATCATCAATTTTCTTTGGATTCGTTTCACTTAATTATTGAAATTGGAATTATGAAGGGTATGGCATGTAAGGTAGAGTGAATAGAGGCAGGAAAAAGAGAACAAAAGTGATAAATATCCTCCAAATTGTTAGAATATCTACTTGGTTTCTCTGAAAGTGTCTTCACAACGTACCTTTAGCAACACACCTTTTGTAACTTTAGATCCAAGATGGTGGAGGGCGCACAAGAAAAACCTTCGAGTGAGGCATATTTGCTTGATGTAGATACTTGAAAGTCTTTCAATAGTTTATCTACTCTGAGCAAGTTTTATTCCATTTATGGTTTTTAATAACTAGAATATGTTTATTTTCTTAAACTAGCAAAAAAGATATTTTATAAGAAGTAAAAAAGATATTTGATATATTTGGAAAGTGATTTTATCACAATTTTCTTGGCATGGTAGCCTAACATATGAATCTAGACAAGGGTGCATGCATATGGGGTGCATTTCCTTCTCTAACATGATTTTCCATGCAAGTTGGGAACTAGGACAAATTAAGTCCAAACTTGATTGTAGCTCGTGACCCTTTGCTACGGTTGTAAAAGTAGGGCATGAGAGTAGAGTGAGGTATTCTAGTTTTGGGCCTTTCATTGTGTATTTTTTTTTTCCCTATTTAATGTGATGATAGTTGTAAGTTTGAGTGTTTAAGAGTTGTGTTTATTATTCATGAATCATATGTATTTACAGATAAATGTGTTTTAACTCTGCTTACCATGGTTTGCAAATTTAACATAGTATGAGAGCACATTTTGAAATCTTCTAGGATTCCATGTATATGGATAGTAGGGCTACTACCTAGGATAGGGATGTTTTGTTAGAAGGTTTTAAGCATGGGATGTCCAAGATCTATTATGGACCTATGATAGTTTATTGAAGGTTGCTACTTTCTTTTGATTAGCTCTATGTTGTAGGAATGATAGTGTAACTAGCTTTAGTCTCAAATATGAAGACTGATTGGAAGGCCTCTCCAATTTTGTTGCTTGTATGTGTCAGTTGTAACTACTTTTGAAGGAGCACGCGAATTGGAATCCTGTGAAGAAAGAGGTTGCAACACTAGATTTTTAAAATCTGAGTTTCATGTCTCTAGACTTTTGTAAATTAGAATGTCTGAGTCAAATTGAAAAGGAGGACAGATTTCAGATGTATGTGAAACCATGACTTCTATCTCATTATTAGTTAAGGTTTATTAATGACTAATTTAATTCTCTTATAACATCTTTGTTTTTGTCATGAAGACCAAGGATGAGGTATTTAGGAAGTTTAGAGAGTTTAAATCTTTTGTAGAAAAATCAAATAGGTGATAAGATTGAAGTGTTGATATGAGATAATGGAGGGGCATATACCTCCAAATAGTTTGACACTTTTTGCAGGGAAGTAAAGATCAAGAGTGAGTTGACAGTGACTTACAAAACACATCAAAATGTGGTTGTAGAGAGGAATATTAGGCCTTAGTGTAATGCAACAAATATTGGGGAAGAAGAAAAGCTTTCCTCCTCAGATGTCGTTCCACAAATTCCAGTGAAATCAAATTGAAATCAATTAGATACCAAGACAATGGAGGTACAAAGACCATTTTTCCTTCTAGTTCATTTAGGAAGCTCAAATGGTTCACCTAGATAGTGTAGGGGGCACAATAGCAACTAGGAGCACATAAATCTTCATTTTGAGTGTGTCATCCTCTTGAGAGGTTTTGTAATTATGGTGCATTGGTTTCTTCTAGTTTCTTAATAATAAAATGGTAAGTAATTTGTTCATATATATAAATTGTCAAAATGTTTAAATGTTATTTGAGAATATAGTTGAGAAACCCTCACATTGAAACTACTATATATTCTATCAAGTCCACTGTCTTGAATAATGTCATATATGAAGTTTGGAAAGTTTGTATATGTGTTGATCAATGTTTGAAAACTCGGACTCAAACTAATATTATTTCAATGACTCAATTTACCAAAAAATATATGACTCCAAATCATTGGAACGGAATATGTAAAATTCTTCTCATGGCTCATACATATACCATGTAAAGCTAAATATATATATATATATATATATAACCAACAATGAGGCTCTAAATGGCCTCCATAGACATTAGAGTCTGAAAAACATGCTACAACCACCTCCTTTTGGCCTAGCCTCATCTCTTCAACTTTTGCAAGATGGTTTTACAATTAAAATATAATATGTCCAATCTCTTCTAATGGGGTCATGCATGGGGAAACTTGGACTCTTGTACTAGCCAAGCGCTCTTTAAAATCTATGAATTCCCACTCGCCCTTCCCTTCTAATGCATTTCTTGCAGTAATTGCAACAAATTTTCACATCATCTAGATTAGCATGGATCTATGCAGGATATTTGACTCTAAGGGTGGAAACCATGGAAAAATTCCAATATAGGGTTTGAAAGAGAACATTAGATTTTAGAAATCCGAGTAGCATAATTCTAGACATGTGAAAATTGAAATGTCTGAGTCAAATTCAAAACAGGGACAGGTTCCAGATGATTTCCATTTGTAATTTAAACACTAGTAGAAAATGAGAAATTAGTGACTATGTGACTAAAAACGTTAGTCACCACAACTTTTCCAATTGAAATACTACAAAAAATTAGCAATTTTAAGTGACCCAACTAAAAACATTAAAATAAATAACTAATTTAGTCTTGGGTTAAAATATATGACTAACTAATAAGTAACACAACCAAAAATGACTAATGTGAATGACTAATGTAAACTAAACTATGACTATCTTCTAATAATTCATTTTTGAGCTACATAGAACTACTTGAAGTTTATTAATAACATTATTCCACAAAAATAATGGGCTACCTAGGACTACTTGAATTTATTAATAATATTATTCATATAATTAGATATATTTTCCACCTCCCTAAGGGTTAGTTAATATTGCAGTCGTCTATCAAGGTGGAGGAATTTCCCGGATGACCAAAAGTGGCCACAATCAAGGCAAAACAATTTCAAAAAATCTTGTAGATGTAGTGTTTGAATCATGTTTTTGATGGTGGAGATAGATTTAGCACCATCAAAAACCTCTAAGGCACCTAAAATTATGAAGTTTGACAACTTTAACTTGGATTTACAAAAATCTTGGCCGGATTTTTTCAAAATATAACGAGAATTTCCATAACTTTTAGAGCAAAAAAACATAATCATTAGACTACGATGTTAGTATTTCCATTATGTGTAAACCTGATATTCTCTTTTCCTCTTTATGTAAGCATACTAGTGAAATTGTTTATAGTCTCATTTAATAGATCCTAAAAACATTTTTCAATTTTTTTTTTTTTATAATTATTTTATTGATACTGCAATCTAAAATTATCATTTTGTAGACCCCTCTATGGGAAGAAACCTCGTACTCAATAATAGAAACATAATAATAACAACATAAACAATGGACAAATTATTAAAATCTAATTTTGGGCCACTCTAAAATCTAAAATTGACCCATTAAAATTTAATTTCCCGCTACCATTGAAAAATTTACAAATTGCTAGAATATAATAATTTAATTTCCCTCCTTTCCCACTACTTTTCTTCCTTACCAGGTTGGGAGACTGCTGAAAGCCAATAACACTAAGTAGCTAGGGCCTCCTTCCCCTTCCCCGCTACTTTTATTCCTTTCCACGTTGGAAGACGGCTCAAAGCTAATAACACTGAGTAGCGAGGGATTTTACTGTAAATAAATTATAATTCGTACCAGGCTTTGGGTCAGACTTAGCATTGTAGTGCCTTCCTGGTTTGTAGTTCCAAATGTCACAAAAAGAGAAATATTGGAAGGTAGGCAACAAATGATACTTGGGGCCCTTAGCAAAACATCCCCCTCGAGTGAAACGATGATTGTGCTATCCCATAATATGAGGGGAATAGGGATGGCCTCCCAACAATGATCCATGAATAGGTTGATTCAAAAACATATGCCATCCATTCTATACATTCAAGAGACTATGTGTTTAGCTGAAGAAGCTCAGAA
This sequence comes from Pinus tabuliformis, assembly GCA_031772625.1. NCBI lineage: Eukaryota > Viridiplantae > Streptophyta > Pinopsida > Pinales > Pinaceae > Pinus > Pinus tabuliformis. Next base: position 1,498,632,214 of record CM062820.1, on the reverse strand, counting down.
TTTCCTCTTCCGGTGGTCGAGGATGTGTACGTTGCATCCTCCACAATAGTTATACAATTCTGGAGATGTATAATGCTATCCAGGTCAAGAGTGTATAATGAGAAAACAAGAAATAACCTCCCAGCTAGATCCTCTACCTGTAAATAGAAATACGACCCTCCTCTTTTTCAATTTATTGCAGCTAGGATGATTTGACGAAGGCTCAGATATTACATGGTTATGGTGATATTAATGGCCACCTGGAGCCTTCAGAGAATGCAGGGATGAGACACTTGGAAAGAATGGCTACTTCTTATGCTCAGTGATACATACAGACTAAAGGCACATTGTTCAGCCGGTATGGAGAGAACATATCCTGGGAGGCAAAGATTAGCAGCCTTATTATGCACTGTTTTATGGCTTGTAACACCATTTACTCTACAAATGAAGTGTGTTGTAATTGTTGAAAAGAAATAGAGAATTGCTAAGGCCAAGACTGAGACAGCTGAATATTGAAATGATCCTTCAAAGTTGAAGCAACAAGGTGATCATAAGAGTGAGAGTTTAGCAAATGAAATCCTGAAGATCGATGACAAACTATCTTAAGGAAGTGGATTCAGAATATGAATATGAGGAGGATGTTGATAAGTTTAATCTATGAATTACTCTCTGAATCACTCAGGTGATGAGGAAGAAGAATATTTTGAGCTGAAAGAATAAAAAACGATGTTTTAGGAAGATAAAGATGATGCCTTTCAATGTGGGCATGAGGATTTGTTCAGTCCTTGGCTTGGTGATTATACAATCCCTTCACTATTCTTGCCAGGATAGAGAGATTTCTGATATCTCCAAAAAGTTTGCATTCACTGTTATCATGAAGAATTCTTTCAGACATCCATTAAGGAAAAAGTTTCACGATGAATTTGTTTGGGGCCTTGGGCATCACACTGTCAGTTTCTCTTTCTATCTATTTCATTTATGTTGGATGTAGTACATGTATTATAATGAAGTGAATCCATGTCAGTTTGTAGAAAAGCTATTGCCACTTACGGATTTTAATGAAAGAGAGATTTAGATGGGTTATGAGATTTTGAGTGGAGGTTTCCTAGAATCAATAGTTACAACATTTATCTTCAAGAAAGAATTGAAGTTTTCCTCATCGTTATGAAGTTTTTGGAAGGAAATTGCTGCAAACAAAGACAAGTTGTTGAGTCAAATAGAACACGAAACCTCCACTGTTGTACGTGTTAAGGCTTGCACTGAAAATAAGTAGAAAATCCTCTGCCTATAAGTAGCAATATGGCCATCGTCTTTTTCAATTCATTGCAGTTGGGATGATTTGACATCCTCGTCAACATTGGTTTCTTATTGCTTTATCTAGAATCCAAGCACTTTCATGGATTGTATTTGGGGCATTAAATTGGACATGAGAAGAAATTCAAAGCTACAACACGTCCAAAGTCTCTATGTCTCTAGCGGCTTATGGATTTCATTATGAATACAATATTCTTGATCTCTACAATCATCAGGTTCATGTCAACAACTCCTAGTACATATATTATTCTCCCTCTTGATGACCTTTTTGCATTGAAAATTTTCCCTACCCATGGGATTTTGTTGGCATTAGCCCTCAAAGGGACTACAAGGATCACCATTGTTCAAGAAATAGAAAAAACATTACATGAACCTCCTCTCGATGGTAGCACTTTGAATTTTGGCACTGAGAAGTAATAATAACCCCTGATGCTACAACATGTATTTTGTCAAGGGCTACATGGTTATGGTTGAATCACGTATTGAACAAAGGTTACATAAATGCTTTGTAGTTGATAGATATTATTACACTGGCACCTAATGATAGTGCTAAAAATATGTTTGAACTTTTTAAATAAAACTGGTCTAATGACATAGTGGAACACCAACACACGTTGCTTCAATGATTTTGGCCAAATATTGCACTTACTGCATTCTTGGCCATTGCAAAACTATGTGTGATGTATATTGGCCTAGTTTTGATACAAAAATTTGTTTATTTTACATCTAAATATCAGAGCTTTCCTTATGAAGGATTTGTCCTTGTATTGATACTATTTCAGCAAAATCCATTGAGGTTCTTTGTTCCCATCAATATAAATTTCAATGTCGGAAGTTGGGCATGCTAATAATGTGTATTTTGATCACAACTTTATACAGAAAGGGTTTAATATTGTCAAGCTCCACTAGGAAAGCTCATGGTGTTGGCCAGAGTGTAAATTACATGGTTGTGGATGCTCAACAGCTTTCGGATGCGATGTTGCAGCTTCATTACATCTGGATGATGCCTCTACAAGTTGGGGCTGCTTTATCAATCCTATTTGAGGTTTTAGGCATTTCTATGTTGTTTGGTTTTGTTTACATCGCACTAATAATGGGCATTGTAGCTTGGGGATCCAAGAGAAATAGGAGGTATGAGTTCCAGTTAGTAAAAATGTGTGATCTTCATACAGCTAATGAGTTTTTGAATTATATGAGGGTTATCAAACTTCAAGCATGGGAAGACCATTTCCAAACACATGTAGAGTCTTTTAGGAATTCCAAATATGAATGGCTATGCAAAACTATGTATTTGATTTCAGTGAATATAATTACTCTATGGAGAATGCCTTCAATTGTTTCAGTAGTGACATTCACTACTTGGAGCATGCCTTCACTTGTTTCAGTAGTGACATTCACTACATGGAGGACGTCTTCACTTTTTTCAATAGTGACATTCACTATATGCATTTCTGTAGGAGAAAAACTTATAGCAGCAAAGGTGTTCACTGCAAAATCAATTTTCAAAATTATTCAAGAACAAATTAGGAACTTTCCTCAAGATTTAATATCTATCTCACAAGTAATGGTGTCATTGGATAGACTTGACATGTATATGACCAACAAGAATCTTGATCGTGATGTAGTCAAAAGGTTACCGCTAGTCAAAGAGATTGTTGTTATAGTTGAAAATAATACTTTCTTTTGGGATGATGAGGAATCCAAATCCGCTCTTCAAAATATCAACCTTGAGGTTCAAAGTGGATCTTTGGTGGCAATTTTTGGCACAGTTGGATCTGAGAAGTCCTCTTCATTGTCATCCATTCTTGGGGACACGCCAAAACTCTCTAGTGTGGTATTACTACTATCCCTACTATCATACTTACTTTCATCTCCATCTTCCTCTTTTAGTCTTCCACTACATTAAAAATATGTATTTATAACTTGATAACATTATCAAGATATTTGTTACAAAATTTGTTACAGTTTCCTATTCAAACTCAGGAAAATAGAGAAAACAAGTCAAACTGACTTGCTGGAAAGTAAAACTTGCTTCTTGGCCAATACAAAATTGCCATTCTTGTAAGAGAAAATTAGCCTAGTTTTCCTAAGTTTTTCTCATGTTTGAGCCGATCACTTACTCTCCGGTCTCACGCAAGTTTTCACAGAGCCAAATTTTGTAACTATAAGAACCAAAACATGGGAAACCTCCTCCTGCTAGAGAAATGTGAGATTGCAATAGGTACAAACCAAGGACAAGGATATATTGAAAAGAAGAAACTTGTACCCATTATAAGTTTTGATTGTGAAGGACTCATATGACTAGTTGTTCATAGTATGCCAAACTTAATTTATTGCAAGAAAACTAGATGAAAGAAACAATAGTTAAAAGTAACAAACACAGTAGTTGACTTGAAAAATGTTACTTCAAAGATATAAAAGACTTGTTTTATGTTAATTAATTATTCATTGATTCACCAAACATGATTTGTTCTCTTATATTTCTTTCCCTCATTCAGCCTAAATAGCTTTATTAGATTGAATTCTAGTTCTCACCAATTTTGTCAAAAATCACTTAGATCTACGATCTTTGTCTCTTTAATAGAAACAAAATAATTTTATTAGAGCTGCAACTTTTCCAATGAAAGCCCTTACTACTTATATGGAAGTTTTAAAACTAACTTTACATTTTGTTTGTGCATGATTTCAACTATTTTTTCATCTCATCTCATCATTCTTTTCCTTTTCCTGCCTCTTTTTCCTAACTAAAACCTTATTTTATTGTACCTCTTAACTTGCAATTCCTTTGCTGAATTTTTTCCTTCTTGAACTCATAGTTGATGATGGTTTCTTCTCTCTTGTTTTGCAACATTCTTTCTTTACATTTCTTTTTATTCCAATTAGAGTTGTCTTCCAAGTTCACTTCAGTATTTGATAGGGGTTTTCCTTGATCTTTCACTTTCTTAGGTTTGTTGCGTAACCCATTTGTTAGCCTCACTCTCTTAAAAATCAATAATAAATCCAATTATTAAATTAAGGAAATAAAATCACGAGAATTCCTCAATCTAAGGAGTCTAGTTGGGATGAGAGATTCTCTCCAACCAACTCTCCTAAATTAGTGTGTAAGTTGAGAAATTGTCTCAACCAACTGAGTCTAAGATCAACACACTATCTTAAGGCCACTTACTCATGTATTTAAATCTATTATTAAATATTTTGAATAATGTGAATTACATGAGCATGAGAGATCACATGATGGCTCTCTGCCTTTTCCGCCAGTTTAATTTTACTGTGTTAATTTGCTTTGTATATGGTTTTATGGCTTTGTGATTATTTTTCATGTGGTATCAGAGCTCTATGGCTTGGCCGCTCATGGGAGTGCTGAAGGAAATAGAGAATATGTGTGTTCATTGAGAAATTTTTCGTTTGCTAGAGAGTGTGCTAGTTTGTCCATCAAATGGGTGGTGAGAGAGACACAACTACATAAAGAGGAGGAAACCTGTTGCATTCTTGATTTTTAATAGTCGCTAATGTGAAAGGGAGAATTTATGTATAAAGCTGAGCGCCCATTACAAGATGGATCCACCCATGTGGAGCGGATATCTTTGTTTCAATAGGAAGGATTTTCCGACTCTGAAGCTGCGTTGAGGCCTCCGTGGACCCCTGGTAGCAGCCATCACAAATGCCGCAGCTGCATCAGCACTCATCCCACCTTTCTTATCATTAACCTTAGCTTCTGTGATACCTTGAGAAAGACCACAAAAACTTGTCGGCATCTTCGTAGCTGCGTTAACAGCTGATGCAACACCTTCAGAAGTCATGCCAAGAGGCTTTCCACTCCCATGATCATATCCATCCTTCTTAGAGCCACCAAGAGGAATTGCCTTCAGTAGAGGTATGTGTATATTTCCCAACATGCAGTTTGGCGTGATCACTGCAGTTTCGAACTCCTTGGCTATAAACTACACTTTTCTGTTCAAAATTGGTTGAAAGATGTGAAAGCAATTGGGAATTGAAGCCAACTCCCACATGTTTCAAAGGAGCCATCAGGCTTTTGGGTAGGAGGAGGAGGAGTTGTTAAAACCCTACAACATTATTTGACAAGTTTATCAACTGACAGGCCTAGGGGCAGAGTATTGTCATGTACTTCGCGTTGTGTATTCACACTTTTTCACATTGGTTTTCTGAAATTTTCTGAGACAGATATCTGTAATGATTTCGACCATCTTCGTCTATAATTCATGTGAGTGATCGGTTCTCAAGTGCAATGCATGGTGGCTCTCAACACCACATGAAAAATAAACAGAATCGAGTTGCTTTGCAGGCCCTTTTTCCCTTCTCCCTACATCTCAAAACCCTCCAATCCTTTAGCAGTTATGTTATGGATGTTGAATTTCCACAATCTTGGGTCTAAGATAGAATCTTAACATCTCTGCTGCTACCAAACCAAGAATCTCAACGATATTACTTTGCACAATAGAATATAAACAACAGTACATCACATGCATAGAATATAAACAACGTTTTAGAATTTTGAACCTAATTTCATTGTATTAAACTAAATATAATACAACAATATAGGGCGCCCGTACCAGGGATAATGGGCCTCATACATCCACTAGTACAAGATACAAACTGGGGCTTGGTGTTAGTCCATCAGCAACCAAGCTACCCTCAACAACATATTCTAACCATCTGGTTGTTGTAGTTAACTCTCTCATCTCCCCTCAGTCGTATTGTGTACCTGTCTAGTCCTTCGGCTCCCGATATACAGCTCCTACATCTATCAATGAAACACATCCATCTAGCCACTAAAACTCAACTGTCAATATTCTCTCTAGTTGTGCTATAGTCTATAAATGCCACAAAACATTGAGACTCTTGTTGAGTTGTTCACAGTTCTGCTTGTGAATAACTCTTAACTGCCTATTGCTTATCCTAAGCTACTGAGGGACTTTAGCCCACTATGGTCTTCCTACGTTTCATTGGTGAAGACCAGCACAGGTCATGGATGGCTACCACCTATCATTGCAAGATGTCCATCTCCCACAACAAACACAGGCTAGGAGGACTGCCCGCCATTTGTTGTAGAAGCCCTTCTCCACACACAAGTCTAAGGCTCCACAATTACTCTTGGTTGATCAAATCCTTGACCTCAACAATTGCCTCTCTCATAAATACCTTTGTCCATCAAGGTGTTTCTCACCGAGATCCAACTTGGACACTATCACGTTGTCCTACAACAGACCATAAGTGCCCAATCCACATCCACACTTGTTCCACTCTCACGCTTCCCTCGAATAGTCCATGAGTGACCAAGTCCACGATTTGGAATTTGCACCTAGTTAGGGCATCCCCACACCTAGGAGACCCTTACAAAAGGTTTCCCATGAACTTCTCCACATCTGCCCTTTTCTCTGTAATAGAGGAGATATTGCACAAATCTAGGATCCAAACTTCACTGTGAAATTGCCCATTGGTTAGGGCTTCTAACATGCCACGTCAACCCTACCTCCTTGGCTTCCACAGGCTACAACAATCTGTCCACACTAGGACAACTAGATCACTACATAGCGGGATCCGCTCCTAGTTGGAGTTCCTTCATGCCCAAGGAAACTCTAACAAATGGCTCCGAATAAATTGTAACGTAGATTGGTCGAAAATACTAGTTAGAAATTTGACCCAACAGAAGGCAAACTCAACTTCAGTTCTGATATATTTCTGTTGTCCCAGGTTAGGGCGCTTCCACATTGCAAAAACCATAAATATGCCACCCAAACAACTGCTAATCAATGTGATCTAACCATGGGATCGTGGCCACCTATTGTGTTGTTCTTCTAGGCATATACCACCCTAAACAACCTTGCATAGATGCCTTCCTATGGTGATATGGCTTGTGGCCTACCATAGTTAACCTCCAACGCCTACAACCCACACAAAACAGGGCTTAAATCACCTTGTTACTACCATATCAAGTCCTGCGTTCAGCCTCTAACACCCTCGACCTAGCTAAAACATGGGATAATCATCAATGTAGTCACAAGAGGCTCCAAAACAACCCTTCTACTCCTCGTTGTTTTTCCCTATTCTCCTGTAGCTAATTAGAGTCCTCCTCCCCATCTACGTTACCCTTTTGTTGTCCTTATGTTTCATAAAATGGATGATTAAATGATCACATCTCACCTCCTGTTTATACAAAACAAGAGGGCTTCTTCCAACATCATTCTAGGGTTGTCCAACTTGTCAAGAGGCTTATTTAACTCAAGGTGACCATGACACATATGGTGTAAACTGACTCATGACATTAAAAAATGCACATCTCAAGTTCTAGAGCTCAGATTTGGGTGATATTCAAAGCGTTTTGAATCAACAGGCCAAGCCATATCACCTTAAATTTTCCCATGCTCAAATTCTTGATGGTTTTGGCCCAAATCTCAATGGTTGTAAAACCCCATGATTGGGTTCCAAGCCCACAAGCCTACTTGTGGAAATTTACCCTCCAAACCCCAAACCTTAGGGCTTGGAGTACCTCCCAAGCTAGAAAAAAATCAACACTCCCTCTTAGCGAGGGAGGTACTTCCAAGACTAGGAAGTCACCATCATCATCTCTGGCAACACTAGCACATCTGGCATCCACCACTGTAGCATACCCTATAGAATGAATCCAAAAATGTCAGTAGTGCCTCTGCCTCATCACACTTGAACCTAAAGACCCCGGACCTCCATAGGGCTACTCCCTTTGAGCCTAAACAATATCCACTGGCTCACTCATGTAAGCACTCATCCTCTTGGATTAAATACCAATCATGCAAATCCCTCCAATCTAGGATATGCAACATCATGATCTGATGAACATTATAGCCTACCAATATCTAATCCATCACATGAAGCCATCTCAATCAACTTGATCTTGTCCATGCCAAAGAAACCCTTGAGTTGTCCCAATCATCCATGATAAGACATATGAAGTCCACGATCTACAAACTGCCACACAACATACTGAAGTGCACCAGGTTCACCACCAATTCACCAGAACTCCCAACTGAGATCATGTAGTCTATCAAGAGCACATGTCCATGCCTTTAGCTGAACCCTCTACTCCATGATCTGAACACCCACAACTCCCTCTGAGCTATTTCACCATGCACACTCTGATTCATTGTCCCTCAAAGTAGCTTCGATATGCTATGATACCATGTTGAATTTCCACAATGTCGGGTCTATGATAGAATCTTAAACTCTTTGACGCTACCAAACCAGGAATCTCAATAATACTACTTTGCACAATAGAATATAAACAACAGTAAATCACACACGCACAAAATATAGACAACTTTTTACAAATTTTAACCTGAATTGGTTATATTAAAAAAAATATAATACAACAATCTAGGGCTCCCGTACCAGGGATAATGGCCCTCATACATCCACTAGTACAAGATACAAATTGGGTCTTGGTGTCAGTCCATCGACAACCAATCTACCCTCAAAAAGGTACCCAAACCATCTGGATGATGTAGTCAACTTTCTCATCTCTACTCGGTCATACCCTATAACTACCTGGTCCTTCGGCTCCTGATCTACAAATCCTACCTCTATCAATGCTCCAAGTCTGTCTAGCCACTGAACCTTGGCTGTTAATTGACTCTTTAGTTGTGCCTTAGTATATCAAGGCCGCAACACATCGATACTCCTATCGAATTATTCACAGCTTCACTTCTAAACAACTCTCAACTTCCCACTATTGCTCCTCAGCTAGTGAGGGACTTCAACCCACTATGGTCTTCCTGCACTACATCGATGAAGACAAACATAGGGCATGAAGGGCTACCAACTATCGTTGCATGATTTCCATCTCCCACAATGAACATGGGCTAGGGGACTACCCGTCACCTGTTGTAGAATTCCTTTTACACACACAAGTCTCAGGCTCCACATTTACTCCTGGTTGATCAGACCCTTAAGCTCAACAACTCCCTCTCTCACAAATACCTTTGTCCATCAAGATTTTTCTCATCAGGCTCCAACTTCAACACTATCACACTATCATCCAGTAGACCATAAGTGACCAATCCACGTCCACACTTGGTTTACTCTCACACTACCCTCCAACAGTCCACAATTCAACAAGTCCACGATGTAGCATCTGCACTTAGTTAGGGCATCCCCACAACTAGGAGACCCTTACACACAGCTTCTCGCAAACTTCTCCACATTTTCTCTTTACTCTGCAATAAACGAGCTATTGCAGAAATCTAGGCTCCAAACTTCACTATGAAATTGGCCATTAGTTAGGGCTTCTAACATGCCACATGAGCCCTACCTCCTTGGCTTCCACAGGCTGCAATGACTCTATCCACACTAGGACACCTACATCAGTTTGGATCTACTCCTAGTTGGAGTTCCTTCATGACCAAGGCAACTCCAACAAATGGCTCCCAACAAACTGTAATCTAGACTGATCCAAATACTGGTCAAAGCTTTGACCGAATAGAAGGCAAACTCAACTTCAGTTCTAATATATCTATGTGGTCCCTAGTTAGGGCACTTGTACACTGCAACAACCCTCAATATACCACCTTCCCCTTCTACGCCTCTTCTCCTTCTACGCAACCATTTTTTTGTCCTTATGTTGCACAAAATGAATGATTAAATGATCACATATCACCTCTTATTTATACAAAACAAGAGGGATTCTTCCAACATCATTCTAGGGCCATCCAACTTGTCAAGAGTCTTATTTAACTCAAGCCAACCTCGACACATATGGTGTAAACCCACTCATGGCCTTCAAAAATTCATATCTCAAGTTCTAGAGCTTTGATTTGGGTGATATTCGAAGCATTGGAATTGACACACCAAGCTCTATCACCTCAAATTTTCCCACGATCAAATTCTTGATGGTTTTTGCCTGAACCCCGATGGGTGCAAAACCCCATTCTTAGGTTCCAAACCCACAAGCCTACTTGTGGCGCTTTACCATTCAAACACCAAACCCTAGGGCTTGGAGTACCTCCCAAGCCACACAAAAATCAATAATGGGGAGGGAAATAGTAGGGCTATATGCCATATTCCTGGCAATACCGACACTGTAGGGTGACCTTTTCATAATCTAAACCCTGTTTATAGGTAAAAATATTTAATTTCAGAGGAAGCATTATATGAAGATTCATTTCCAAAAATAATTGTACAAGACATGTGACCAACTATGGGAGGCTGCATTCTCAGGTACTTTCTTAGAAAATTTCCTATACTCTTCAAGGAAGATTCATACCAAAATTATGTTAACAAATTTAGGAGTCAAACTCAAAATTACATAGTTTCAATTTTTTGTTTATGGAAGGGCTGAAATTTGAAATTTGTATGCCATCGTTTCAACCGATGTTTTCGTTCCACAATTAACATGGCCCGACTTTGAAAAAAACTAGTTTATTTTCTTGTAACTCAAAAATTGAAATAGATAAACCCCTACCATATTATTGTATATTCATAGAGCCAATCATTTTAAACACCAATCCAAAATAGTACTAAAATAAATTGACCAATGAAAAAATCTAGAGCTCTGGACAACTAGAAGCTTCTAAACCTCCAGATCTGATATGTGCACAAAATACAACAATGAGAGAACACTCACATAACAAGAAATTGCAAGAGAGGAATTGTCTGAACTATACACATTTTACCAATGTAGTTTGAATCATTGAAGAATCTTTTGTTGAGTCTTGTGGAGTGGTCTCTAGATCCCACAGTCACTAAAAAGCTCACCAACAAACTCACCACTTTCTATGCTCACCATAAAATTTCCATGCTCATCGAGACTCGCCATATTTTTCGGCACTGAATTTATTGTATTTTTAGTTTTAGTTGTATTTGTTGAGTCTTCCCCAAGTCACTGAGTCATGTCAAGTCATTGAGTTTTTTTTATTCCTAGGCTAGTTGGGCCTTTATCAATTTTTAGTGTGACAACATTGCATTGTTGTTAGGGTTCCACGGCCACCTTAATTTCCATAATTAGTGGAATATATTATTAATTTATTGACAACCATCTTTATTAAATAAGGCTCTACATAGTAGTATAGTGTGAAATCAATAAATTTAAGTGAACTTATTAAAGAAGGTCCATTAGTTAATGGTTGGGGCCTTATTAATGGAAGTTCATTAGGTGGTTATAATTTTTGTCTATTAGAAACTATATATATAGTAGTAGAATCTACGTAATTGGTTATCAAGTGAATATTGTAGTATTTGGAGCTCCTCATGTTGAATATTTCCCCTTAGAAAAGGAAAGTGAACATTTCATTTAGTTTGGAATATTAATAAAGGATTTCTTAAAGTGTTATTTTCTAATTTTAGTTCTATTATTTTCTTTCCATAGTTGCATTCCATGTATCTTATTTAATTGCTTCCTGAATTTAAATTATGCCCTTTTTTCTCTAAATATTCTATTTCAACTAACAAGAAACAACACAAATACAAGTGGTTCCAGAGCACTTTCTCATGCCAACATATGTTCCAATTTTAGAAAAACATTATTTAGGTTATAGATGTGTTTCAACATCTTTACATAACAAAAATATCTATCATTCAATGGGAAAGCCTATAATTGGGGAAGAATACATGTAGAAAATAATAGAGGCATCACCCTGTTGAACACCTTTCTGACATTTGTTGGAACTCCTTTGTGTAGCACTATATCAAATAACACCTACATATGGAATTATCCTCCATGTTCCTTCAGGTATATCAAAATCCCCCTCAGTACACTTGAAACCAACCTTACTTAACCTTATTAGTAATCCTATTTCCATGAGTACATGGAGAATAACACTTGGGTGGTAACTCTAACATACTAGGGAATTGGGTTGTATGACTAAGGGTATAATTTATCGCTATTAGTTGGTGCAACGAAAGATTCAGTTGATTACTATTGATGGAAACCATAGGCATATTAAGATTTATGGAACTTGACACTCCTTTATCCTTAGGACCCTAAGAATCATAGCCTCTTCCTCTAAGCCATAGATTTTGCAACACAGGTAACAAAGTTCCTACAAATTTTCATATCAACAGTTTTGGAATTTCATCATTGCAGTAATACTCCCCTCAAATTGAAAAAATATATCTAGGTCCGCCCAATACTGTTACAGTAGACCTAGCTCAACAAGATCCTTGTGCAACGTTGATTGTTTTGGTGTCACTTTACGGTAACTAATTTTTCATTTTTTGTGGACCAGCTCATACCACTACTTGTGGCCACTCTCAAAAAATTTCCTTTGGTACACTAATTATGTTGGACTAAAATTTGGCTAAACCCTTTGATAGACCGAATGTTCCCATGAAAAATACCCGTAGCATGTCAGCCATGAAGAAGTATGGAAAATAGTTGAGTCTTTTGCCTAATCAATTAGTAAAATGGAAACTTATATGTCTTCCCTCACGTTTCACATATCCCCCATTTTCAAACCAATGGCCCTTTTTCAAAAGTTCTTCCATACAATGGTAGTTGATTATTTCTATAGTGGTTTCTTTGGAACCTTTGAGCATGTAGGAATTTCCATTCTCTTGAAAACTAATGTATAATTCCAAGAGATCCATGGTGATAGGTCCTAGTGTTCTTACCCATTCATCACCCAAAGAAATATCATAGCCACCCATTTCAATGGAAAGCATGTGGTTTCCTTGTGAGGGATGACATAATGGTTTCCATTTGCTATTTTAGGGAACAATTCCTTGCAAGCAAGGAGGAAGAGGTGAGCATAATACTAGGTGAGAAGTGGCAAGTGGGAATGTATTAGTATATTTGTAAACATCTACATGTTCCTGCTGTAAGCTAGCATATCATGACAGATATTGGATAAAATGTGTCACTAGTATGGACACAAGATACTGGGTGTCACTAGCATGGACAATGATATATTATTGAAATAGAGGCCATCAACATGACATATCATGAAACCATTTCATCCCATTGCTCTCCACATATGGCATAAAGGGACTACCACTCACCCTTGTTCTTAGCATAGAGGTCATGGACAAATTCTTGTTGCAACCTCCTTTAGGGATTTAGGAGGCTTGGATAGCACCATAACATGCTTGAGGCTTGAAGTGTGGTGGTTACTCCTGTAAAAAAATTCATGACAGTCTTGATGTGGATGAGAACTGTAGCTCATCTAAGTTTGATTCATCACTTTCTTCAAATTTTCACTACCCTAGGAAAGTTGTGGATGACATGACAATAGTTATATATGAAAACCATAAGCGAATGTGCATTACAAAAGTGGTGAATTATTTCTATGCTCATGGTACAATTAAAAGTCTTTTGACTATTTTTGAAGCAATAGGTCATTATCTGTGGGAAATGCCATTTATGTCATAGCAAGGAATGGAAACAGAAAATGACAAGCTAGAGCATGTACCTTGGTTGTTAGAGGCATTACAAATCTATTGCAGGCTTTTGGAGTACCTTGTGAATTCTTCTTCACTATTAACTGTGCCCTCTGAATCATAGTTAGTCCAACCATTTGTTGGAGGCTCTATCACTGTTCCAAGGGATCCAAAGGGTTTTTTTTTGCACTCTACAAGCTCAAGTTCTCAATGTTGTTCTACCTATCTGGAGCAATCCAATGTTTTATCATTGTAGTCCATCTTTGATTACCTTTGTTGTTTCCATTATTACCCATGTATACACTGCCATAGGTGATGTTAAAGGAAGCAGAAATAGTACTCCTGGAAGCATAGGTCAATGATTTAGACGTCATCCACCTGATGAGGTTTCCATTTCTATGATGGTTGAAATGGGATTTCCAAGGTCCAGGGCAGAGGAAGCATTCAAGCATGTTGAAACAGATATTGTTGAACTGGCTATGTAGTGGCTCTTTAGTCATCCTGAGCAGCCAATGTAAGAAGGTGATGAACTTTCCCAAGCTCTTGCCTTGTAACTTGGTAATTATGAGGTTCAAAAGGACAATGCCAATGAAAAAGGAAGAGAGGTTTCTTGTGAAGAGAAGCCCCTAGAAAATCCTCCCATTGAGGATATCTTAACTACATGTATGAATCTATTGCAAAGTACAGGCGTGATTGCTTTTTCCATGACTAATTTGACTGACTTTTGCAATTGAAACAAAGGCCAATACCTTCTGAGAGTTGTTTCCCTTCTTATTCAACAACTAAAGCTTTGTAACGTGGATGGATCTAAAAAAGGCACTAGTCCATTATCAACTGTTTCTCATATTTTGGCATTAGTTTCGAGTGAAGACAACAATACTAGAGACATCGGAGCCAATAATGGAGTTGTTGGTATACATTTCTTTTATTGAATTTTTTTATGCCAAATAACCTGATAGGGGAAAAAGTTTCAGTTCCGAAGTGGGTGAATATGTTATTGCCCGTACTTGACGATATGTTACAATCCAAACTTCAAATGACCATAGATCGCCAAAACACTGGTTCTATGGGAGGAGCTTCACTTGTCTCAGATTCTAAAGATACAACTTTAGCTGGTGCAGGTGTTGTAGATAACAGTAAAAACTCTTCCTTGGATGAAAACATTAAGGTCAATACTCCATTCATGAACATTTTGGAAAAGCCTTTGCGATACATAAAAAGAGATGAACAACAGAGTAATGATTATATCTTGCAAATATTTGCAACTACACCTTCCAAAAGTTACAATTCAAGTGGTTCTTCAGTTGTGTGCAACTTACAAAGTCACATCCATGGCAATGAAGTTTCTCAAGAGAGATGGATTGTCTTCACATTTCTCTTCAAGATTTCTACTTTTCTCCAAAACTCCAAATGCTCACAAATGCTATATGAGAAAGGTGTCAGACAAATAGAAGGGTGGGAGATCTCTTTATAGCAATCTGCTCAGTTTAACGCTTTGCTTTTTTGAATTTTCTAATTTAATACTTAATTTTTCTTAGATTCTGTATGGGGTCATTGTCACACGGAATCTATCAAGGGTGCGGACACGACTGACCTTCCTAGAAGTCTAAGACATTCTAATGACAAACAAGACAAAATGGAGTGATCTTTCTCTAAATACACCTTTTACAACATGAAAACTACAAGTGTTTAGGCTTACCTTATTCCAAAACGCTGTTGTTGAAGTCCGTTCTTGACGATCCGGATGAGCTCCTCCTTCAAGTCAATTCCTGCAACCACAAACAATCAAACAATTACCAAGCACTTGCATTTCATATAATAAAACATATATTCAACATGCAGACCAAGGAACACATGAAATAACTCATTAACACAAGCTATTGAGAAAAATAAACCAGTTTGTATTAATAACGAAACAAAGAAACTCTTACAACCTGGCCTTGGTGTTGTGCAAGTTCCTCCCAGGGTCCATCAAGGGTTTTCCTCTACTTTGACAAAGCTCACCCTCTCCCAAGTAGAATCAAGTGAAGACAATCTCTCCTCACAAAGGCTCTAATGGAAGACCTAAATCCTGCAGCATTTACCCAAAGAAAATGTATAGCTCCAACCTCCTCTCCTTCTGGCTCAATGCCTTTATTTATAGTGCTGTAAAGAGGTTATTCAGGTCCACTATCAATGGGATCATCCCCCTCTATGGGTGGGATAGCTCCCTTATTGATGGGATAAGTTCCCCCTTAATAGAGATACATGAACCAACTGGAGGCGCATCCATTTCATCAAACCGACCTCTAGAATGTTCTAGAAGTAACCACAAGTAACTTTTTCAAGATAAAACTCGCGCATTTTGCCTTTTACAGAGGGACGCACCTGTCCCTTAACATACAGAGCGTCCATGGACGCATATTTTGTGAACAAGGTCAGCGTCCCCGCAGGTAAGGCTAGAGAGAACCTGCGACCCCAGAGATAAACATAGTTTTTACAAGACTTTCTCTCTTCTTTGAGTTTGAGATGGATAACAGAGGCATGAGACTTGCCTAAGAGGGTAGCATGACTGTTGATTTGAGCCATACTAACTGTAAGTAGTCAAGGTGACATTTTTTAGTGTAACAGATTGCCCCCTAAAGTGCGAAGCCTGGAATAGAATAGGGTTTTGTAATTCTAGGAAGGGTGAAGCGCTTTATCATTTCAAGGATTGCCTTGTGGATGGCCTGGTTGGAACCTGCAATTTTCAACACAAAATACATGGATAAGATTATATCATCACTGAGGTAGGCATTCCCATACTCAGATTCAAAACTTTAACTAATGGACTAACTATTCTGATACAGGAATGATCTTGCAGTACATCATTTTTATAGACTTTTGTAGACACAGTATGGACGCAGCCATCTGTTTATGATTAGTCTACATAGATAATGAATACAAAACTCCTCGCAGCCTGGATGGTAGAAACTAGATCCAGGGTCTTCACTTCTACTTCCCGAATTGGTACGATTCTAGCCATGTGATTAAATGATTCGATGTCGAACATGGTAGAAACCACTTGATTACCAGTCAATGATGTAAACTGTTAACAAGCGTGAGAGAAACCACCAGTAATGTCAATGGTTCTCAAAGTACCAAGCACAACCCGTGAAATGTGAATAGATGTTTTGATGTCGAACACTTCACGGAATCCTCTGATCGAAAGTCAATGATGTAAACTGACGTCAAAGGCGAGAAACCTGCCATTGATGCATGCAGACTTCAAGGTACTGTCGATTCCTAAGTCATCTTTCTAGATAATGTGTCGATGTCGATAGAAAGCGACCCGTTGCAGGCAAGCCCGCAACACGAAATCATTGTTCAAGTTGAAGAAATGTTGCTGTAAGGACTGACTCAGGGATGGTCAAATGGATGACAAGTATTTTGCAGATGAAAGTTTTTTCTTGCAGACCTCTTGAACACATAACGACACAACAGATGGCTTGGTGACGTATAACTCAAAGTTAACCCCTGGAACCCGGTTAAAGACTTTCAAAGTGATTTGGTCAACTGTGAGGTAAAAGATTTCCCAACCCAGGTGAATGAAAAGTGTCGTGTTCAAGAGTGGTAATAAAGTTTCTTCTGAGACAAAAGGTGACAAACAGGTTCATTCTTCTCTTTTTTCCCCCACCATTTCTGGCAAGTACCTCTTTATTTTTAACAAGCTTGAGGAGGATAACATATGCTTGATTATAAGCTCATCCTTCGGACGAGTCCAACCTAGTTTAAATTCGAACCCTAGGAAGGAGTGGTTCGTTCCTGTTTGTAATTGAACAGGTCCTCTACTGTAAAAGTTTAACGAGCCCAGTATAGGAGAAACTCGGCGTTTTTCAATTTTAGAGAGTCTGAAAAAACTAAAGGAGACTCCACGTTGAACTTTTTCGTATATTTGTGTCCCTCAAGCCCGAAAAAGTATAAAATAATACCTGGGGGAACCGCTTGATCTTGCGACCAAGGAGTACTTTCATAATAGTGTCGTTAACCTGAAAAGTAAAAAGCGATCAAGGACACGTCGTTTTATTTCCTTATCGAGTTCGAAACGACAAAAACCCGGCAATCTTTTCCTGATTTTGCGGTCAGAAAAGAGCTAAAAGGGGACCGTCTTTTAATTTTGTTTTAACGAGTGAAAAAGAAACACTCGGCGATCTTTTCATGTTTTAGGAGTCAGAAAAGGGCTTAAAAGATGACTCTGATATTTTTGTTTGTGAAAAATTACAATTTCCCTCGAAATCCCTTTGTCCTGCACAAAAGTAACACATTACTCATACCTGTTTAAAATAGGCAAAAATACATTCAAAAACATCTTTTCATGGTAAAAAATGAACTAATTCATCCAAAAAACCTATAAAAAGACCTTTTACCATGTCATTTTTACCGTTTCACTGTTGAGGTTGAAAAAGGAGCTTTTGACAAGAAACTTCCCGTGGTTGCTGCGGAAAATCTGACCGTCGGAATCGAACGCCGTCTCATCCAGGTATTTTACACATCCTACTCTGCATTTCTATCCGTTTAGAATCAATTTTTAGGTTTTAGTTTCATTTTTTGGGGGGGTTTTGGTTTTGGAATGCGCCTCTCGGCGGACGCAGGTGCCCTTCGGGTGACCTGCGTCCCCCGACTTTTTCTCATACGGGAAAACGGTCGGAAGACGCAGCCCGCCTTCAGGCCAGCTGCGTCCGGGCGCCCTGTGCTACAAAGCCGGGGTGCGTCCTCCGAGAAACGCGCATTTCAAAACCCCAACTCTCTCAAAAAACCACCAAAAATTCCCAAATCAATTTCTAATTGCTATTTTTGATATGCAGGGCATTAATCATGTTAGACTGGAGAGAAAGAGAGCATGTAGAGGAAGATGAAGCTGCAATAAATCATCAACCTTCCCTGGATGCCCTAAGAGCATGCGGATTATACAAATATTGGACCATACCGGGCATGAGGGGCCAGGTAAGATTCTTGGAATGGCTGGTTGAGCGATGGAACGTACAAGAACAATGCTTTTACATAGGAGGGCACCAGCTCGAGATAGAGCCCTCGGATGTATACTTTCTCACTGGCTTGCCAAACAGAGGTGAGCAACTCAGTCTTGCGGGGACTAGGCCGGGTGGCCAATCCCTTGATAGTCTCCGCGAGAATTGGTGCACACCTGGGGCTCACCATTCAAAAGGCATAGAGATAAAACACATCACTCTGCCGGAACTCAAAGTCATAGCGTTCACGGTTACCAGAATTTGCGGCGCGGCCGCTTTACACATTGCTTCCGGATCCCAAATGCGGATGGCAATTGACTGTTACCAAGGCACCATTTTCAACTGGTGTGAAGCTGTGTCGGCTCATATGAAGAGCCAACTGACCAAGGCAAAGAACGGACGACTAAAGACTTTTGGATATGGGCCTATAGTCGTGAGCTTTGCCTTGGAGAGAATTCCAATGCTGATCCCTCAGCAACTCACTGTTGATATCTTGGGTCCCCAGCAGCCAAAGCTGATACGATGGGTTGCGGTGATGGCCCGGCATCCTGACGAGGGCGCGACAGTAGTTCGATTCTCAGATAGTTATTTTGACTGGTTAGAGGGCCAGCTTTTTGTGATACAGGACTTTCCGTATGCCGGAATGGATTTCAGAGGTGATCCGGACATGGTTCTTCCACAGGGAGAACAATGGGACGACAGAGGTACTTTTTATTTTCACAAGTTTTCTAGTTATGTATTTTTTGTATTTTTTATATATATCGTCTCAAAACTAATAGTAAACTTTTTCAAAATGCAGATGTTGGTCCACAGCGTCCAGCCAACCTCCGGCCTTATGATAGACTACATCCAGCTGCACCGGTACCGGCCCCACAGGATGCGACAGCAGAAGTACTAGCTGAGTTGGAGCATGATCTAGAGCGTCTCACGGCAGATATACCTGAGACTACTATGGACGACATTCCTATCAGGCTTCAGCGCTTCGTAGTCGCGGTCCCTGGACCGTTTAGGAGATTTTTGCGTAAGGTAGCCCGCGCAGTGGTGTCGTACAGAGAGCACCACCAGTGATTGACTAGTCACTTTTGTAGTCACATGTGACATTTTTGACTTTTTGTACTATCATTTTGCCGATCATAAGGTGTTTTAAACCTATGATCGAAGACGATGTATATATTTTTTGACACACTTCTATCTATATATATCACTATTACCGGCTTATCTTGTTTAACATATGTGATGAAATGTTTTTAAATTTACTTGCATGATTATCGTAAATGTCTGTCCAACATTCGAGAAGCAATTGCATCTGCTAATGTATTCAAAGACCTTGGAATATGTTGATATTCAATGTAATCAAATTCACGTTCCAAGAGACGCACTCTCAAAAACAACCTTAATAACACAGGATTTCTAATGGCATAAACTCTATTAAGCTGTAATACAACAAGTTCAGAATCTAACCTCACTATCAAACGTCGAATTCCAAATGAAATAGATTCGGATAATAATTCAACCACTGCACTGTATTCTGCAATGTTATTCGTTGTTTGACCGAGGCTTACCCCATGCATAGAAACTAACTCGTCAGAGGGCGAATAGATAACCCAAGCTGCGGAAGAGATATTCCGTGTATTACGACAAGCACCATCAGCAAATCCAATGTATGTTTGGAGAGGCGTCGACATCTACAATATCAAGAGTAAAACCAAGATAAGCCAGAATAATGACGAAAAACCACACTCGCTAAGCTAAGCACACTGACTAAACTAACACACTTGCTAGCTAGAAAGGAAATCTAACCTATCTAAAAATTTCTCCATACCCATCATTTTAAGCATAATACCTCTTTAGGTAAAGTCCATTTCTGGGTTTACCCAAAGAGTCCCCATCAAAATCAACTAACTCATAAGCCCCTTTTGCTAGCTTTCGCTTTACAATGTAGGGCCCATGCCACATGGGAACGAATTTTCCGGCACCTAGCTTATCGTTAGCTTGATCATATAATAGTACTAGGTCTCCTTCCGAAAAACTTCGAGGGGTTACATTTTTATCGTACTGAGCTTTCATTCGTTTCGCGTGAGTCTCGATAGCTAAAGTAGCGTCACGTCGAGTCTCATCTAATTTAGCCAAGTATAATAACCGTTTCTCCTCTTCGGAAGTAGCTGGAAGTAATTCGACAGCCATTTGAAGTGATGGGATTTCGCATTCAATAGGTAACACAGCTTCTAAGCCATAAACTAGCTGGAAAGGGGTGAAACCTGTTGAATTTTTCACTGAAGTTCGATATGCCCATAGCGCCGAAAATAACATGTTATGCCAATTCGTTCGATGGATACCAATGATCCGTCGAATCATGATGACTAGAACTTTGTTGATTGACTCAACCAAACCGTTGGCTTGCGGATAATAAGGAGTAGAGCTATCGTGGCGCAAACCAAGCTGGCTTGTAAGCTCAGTCATCATGACGTTTCGAAAATGGCTCCCATGGTCAGTAATGATTGCTTGTGGGACACCAAACCTAGTTATGATATGATTGAATACGAAAACTGCAGCTGTCTTGCCGCTTGCGTCGAATGTAGGCATCGCCTCGGCCCATTTTGTAAAATAATCAACCGCGAGGATGATATACGCATGCCCCCCGGCCGAGTGAGGGTTACAAGTAATAAAGTCAATGCCCCATTTGGCGAATGGACCAGCGGCAATTATAGGGTGGAGAGGAGCAGGTGGAGCGCGCATCTTTCGATCAAACACTTGACAGTTGTGGCATGTTCTGACAGCAAGGATACAATCTTTAAACATAGACGGCCAGAAATAGCCAGCGCGCAACACCTTCTGAGCTGTGGCATACCCAGACATATGACCGCCACATGCTCCAGAGTGACAATCATTCAAAACTCTCTCAGCCTCTTCGTGAGTTAAACAACGTCGAAAAACTAAGTCTGCCCCCCGGCGATAAAGTGTATCTCCAATAATTCTGTATTGCTGGGATCGAAACCGAATTTTTCGACGGTCTTCCTTGGAAGCTTCAGGCCGAAAGGTTTGGGTTTGGAGATAGATGATTATATCCCCATACCACGGATCTAAAGTGCTAATAAGAAACAAAGATTCGTCCACAATGGACTCCTCTGCCACAGTCTCTGTGTCAGCACTCGGGAAATCACACATCAATTCCGCAAAAACTAAAGATTTCTTAGACTTGGACTTCTCGAACTCCAAGTCGAACTCTTGCAGGATAACAATCCATTTAGAGTACTTGCCCCCTAGCAGTTGTTTTGTCAAAATATAAATCATAGGGTTGCAATCCGAAATAACTGTAGTCTTGCGGAGAAGAATGTAGTGACGAAAACGCTGGACAGCTTGAACGGCTGCCAGGGCCAATTTCTCCACATGCGAATATTTTAACTCAGTGGGATTTAAGGTTCTACTAAGATAATATATCACATGCTCTGCTTTGAATTCATCTTCTTGAACTAACACCATTCCAATGGTGGAATGCGAAGCTGCGAGGTATAAGAAGTAGTCCTGGTTGTAGTTGGGAGGATGCAATAACGGTGCATGGGTCAACGCGTGTTTTAGTGCATCAAAAGATTGTTGGGCAATCTCGTCCCAAAAGAATTGTGCGTTCTGTTTCAACAACCGTGTAAAACCTTTAGTGACCTCGGCGTAGTTTGGGATGAATCGGCGTAAAAAGTTCGCTTTCCCTTGCAAACTTTGGAGTTGGCGCAAACTCGAAGGAGGAGGCAATTTGATGATAGCCTCGACTTTCGAGGGATCGACGCGAATGCCGGCTTTTGAAACAACAAATCCCAGCAATCGACCTGTTTCTATACAGAAAACACACTTGTGGGGATTCAACCGAATTCGATAATGCCTACACCTCATAAAGATTGCTCGTAGGTGGACAAGGTGATCAGCTCGTTGTAAAGAATGAGCAGGCAAATCATCGAGATAGGGTTGCACAATGTGCTTGATGTCATGAAATGCATAAGACATCGCCCGTTGAAAAGTGGCCCCGGCATTCTTAAGTCCAAAAGGTAATTTGCAATAAGCAAATGTCCCCCATGGACAAATGAATGCCGTTTTTGGTTGATCGGCAGGTAGAATATTGATTTGATTATAGCCTGAGAAACCATCCATGAAGGAAAACATCTCACTTCCGGCACAATCATCAATGATTTGATCGATATAAGGCGTAGGATAGTTGTCTTTTGGACAAGCTCGATTGATATCCCTATAGTCGATACAGATTCTTATTGTTCCTTGTTTTTTATTGACGGGAACAATATTCGATACCCAATCCGTTAACGGGATCGGATAAATGAAACCTGCTTTCAACAGCTTTTCGACTTCTGCTTTAATCGCAGCCGCTTTTCGAGGGTGAATCTGACGCAACCGTTGCCGAATGGGTTTAGCATCCGGGTAGGTTTTGATTTCATGAACAACAATGGCAGGATCAATTCCCGGCATTTCCTCGTAAGACCAGGCAAACACGTCGCGGAATTCTTGGAATAGGGCCTTGTAAGTTTGGATTTCTTCTTCAGTACATGCGGCACCTATATGAATGTTTTCCTCGATTCCGGGCTTCACTGAAATATCAATGGGAATAGTACGAGAAATATTCCCTAAATTCAGCTCTGAATCAGAATGTTTCGTTGGATCCTGAGCGTCTTTGACATATTCAGCGGTAAAGATAGATGAAAAATCATTTTCAAATGCATCATCCTTAGGTAAAAACGAAGATCTGTGATGGAGATCTTCCCATGGTAGATCATCTACACTTAGGATTTCGCGAAGTTGTTCGTCAGATGACACTTCTTCGGGAAACGTTATCCGTTCTAAGGGTGAGGTGAAAAGTGACTCTTCACTGACCACATTCATTTGGTCGGTTGAATGAAAGTCGGTAAAAGACATAAGAGCTTCATAAGCAATCTCATACGGACTCAACGGCATAACATCACCGAGTGAGTCTAGCTCAGAGTCAGAGGGAACATACCAAGGATCATCATAAATAATGTTTTCTGACGTGATCATATGAATTGTTGCAAACGAAGGGTCTGCATTGAGTGGAGGGAGAGGAAAAGTTCCCAGTAAACCGGAATCCTTAACTAAACCTACACCAATGTCCCTATAAGGGATTGTCGTTTTACCAACATGCTGGATAGTTTCTAAAGAGGTTGGGTCGGATGAAAAGTATGTCAGCTGATCAATAGTCACGATCTTACCGTTATGTGGAAACTTAATGACTCTGAAGACCGATGAAACGACCGCTGTCATAGCATATGACCAACTTCGACCCAAAAGAAGGTTGTAGTCTAGAGGGGCATCAACCACTTCCACATCCAGACTAACGGTTTTACCTTCGACCCCTATAGGCAATTCTTGTAGAATACCAAACGGACGGAACCCACGGCCATCAAAGGCCTTAAGGATGGTGGGGGATTGGTTCAACGAAGGAGAACCAAGCGATCTCCAACATTGAATCGACATAATACACGTAGAAGCTCCCTCATCAATCACAGTCCGATGAATAGGCCTGTTTTTGACTATCACTGGAATTTGGAAAGCCATTTGATGGGGGAGACGCGGTGTACTACTTTCTAGATCAAAGATCATTAGGTTCGGGTCCTGAACATCGACAGCTCCAATAGCCGACAAAAGCAATTTTCGTTGCGCTGGACATGATTGCAGCACTTCGAGTGCCGACATTGCTGAAGGTGAAACAGCTAAGTCTTCAACAATGTTGTAATTCTGGGCTGCTCTCGCATGTGGATTGAAAGCAGACCTTCGAAGTACACCCTTGGCGGGCGGCTTAATCACTAAGTCTGGGTTAGGTTTTTCGATCTGTAGTGGATCGGAACCAGGAGCTGAGGTTGATGGGTTAGAGTGAGAAGATTCTGCTTCCTTACCATCAACAGGAGCCTTACTACCATAATCTTGCGATCGAGTCGCAATCCTGACATGAGACATCATCAAAATGGGTTCTTCACTGGCATTCGAAGAAGAACCTATCATCTTATTCTCCTGCTCTGGAAATGGATTTTTTAACACAGCAGGAGTGGGAGAACCTTTGACTATTTTCACTACCTCGGCCCGATGAGGGCAGTCTCTCGTAAAATGATCTTCTTCACAAATAAGACAAGGATATCGAGGTTTGCGCTTTTCGTCATTGGTTTCCGACTTTTCCGTTTTCTCCTTTGGAGCCTTGTCTGCTTTAGCCTTCTTCTTTCCTTTCTTCTTTCCACCGTTTTTGGATTTGGCCGTAGATGACTCTACAGCGTGAATGTCGGCGGTAAGTTCAGGAGGAGAAGACTCTCCTGTCGGAGAATCAGGCAAAGTGATAATTGGAGTATTGGAGGTCTTGGAAGACTTCTTCTTACTCTTCGTAGTCACGATACCGATCATACCATCAGCGGCATGAGATCCCGAAGGAGCAGCAGCGATTTGGTTTGACTTTGGAAGATCCGGAATTTTCTCGTGTAACGTACCCGACTGAGTGTAAACTAAGTCAAGGTATTGTGCCTGAGCAATGACTTGCTCCTCAGTAACTACTCCGGCCTTAGCTACATCTTCAGTAATTCTTGGTAATAATGATTTGACAAACCATTCAGCTAAGATTTGGTCCGGGATAAAAACTTTCACTAATCTCCTTCGACGTCTCCACTCATGAATGTGATCAGAAATGTACGTGGATGTCGATTGTTTTAGCGAAGTTAATAATTCTGTACCATTATCGTATCTGACTGGTAACTGAAAATGAGTTAAGAACGAGGTAGCTAACTGGCTAAAGTTGTAAAAAGAGGCCCGTGGTAACTCAATGTACCACTTGGCTGCGAGACCAATGAGTGTACGCTGGAAAAGACGTAAGCGGATGGAATCATCTGAGATGGAATTTGATGCACACCAGAGGTGGTAAGTCATCACGTGATTAGACGGATCCTCTCCAGACTTACCTTCGAACTTGGGTATATCGCTGGGCAACTTATTTGGCATTGGCGGCCAGAACTGAAGATATTGAATTGGATCGTTCGTTAGGCGCGTCAAGTCGGGTAAATCTAAAGTCGCAATAAACGGTAACTGCCGGTTAGGATCTCTAAAACTCTGAGTCACAATACCAGCCCCAGGAGGAGGATATCCAGGATAACTAGGAACAGGAGTCGCATTTGGGATATTATATCCTCCTGGAAAACCAGGATTAACCGGACCGTACTGGGGTTGTTGAGGTGGTTGATAAGTGTACCCAGGATACGGTTGATACTGGTAAACCGGTTGTTGGGCAGCTTGCCCAGGTTGATACTGTCCCTGGTACGGAGGTTGAACAAATTGAGGTTGAGTAGTAACAACCGTACTTGTACCAGGTTGGCCTACAGGCATCTGGACTGTGGTTTGAACCGTGGGTCCAGACAACGGTACAGATGTCTGAGGAGTGGTTACAGGGACAGTAGAAACCGGAGCTGCCGATACTCCAGAAGTAAGCATGGTAGATGAAGCGGTAGTTGCTGCAGCCGTGTGAGGTGGAGTACCAGGTGCAATTGGCGGCTGAGTAACTACAGAAGTTACAGGGGTCTGAACACTTGACTGGACAGGTTGCGGTTGCTGGGGTGGACCAGGAACTGCAGGTTGTCCTGCTTGAGGTACCGACTGTATACTTGGTTGCGACATCTGTTGACCCTGTGACGGATCCCATGTTAACATTCCAGGGTATTGACTCGTAACAGGTTGAGGATACTGAGATCCATAGCCGTATTGAGGATAGGGTTGATAACTGTAAGGTGCAGTCCCATATGATTGCCCTTGAGGTGGTTGATAACCTTGACCAGGGTATTGACCCGTAGGTTGATAACCTTGAGGTAAATACGAATACTGGGGTTGACCTTGACCTTGAGGTTGGTATCCTTGAGGTTGATACCCTTGGGGTTGATACCCTTGGGGTTGCCATCCTTGAGGTTGCCATCCTTGAGGTTGATATTGATACTGAGGTTGACTTTGGGGTACATATTGAGGCTGGGGTTGATACCCTTGGGGTTGATACCCTTGAGGTTGCCCCCCAGTCACGAATGAAGTACCTTGAGGTTGCCCCCCAGGCGGTAATTGGCCACCTTGAGGTTGGTTAATGGGAGTTGAACCTGACATCATATAAACTTCACCTATACTCAATGGTACATTACCACTGTTTCCAACTAATAACCCATGATCAACAGGTTGAGGAGATGCTCCCGCAAAGGTACCAGAAAGTGATTGATACCCAGTAGGAACAGAAGGACCGCCATGTAAAAATGATTCAGGACTTTGTGAAAACACAGATGACTGACCAGACATATTTACAGGAGAATGAATTCCTCTAGGTGGAACCGGAGTACGAGGTGTAGAAAAACCTACTGAGTTGTCTAAAAAATTGGTTAATGCAAGGTACCAAGATTCACTTCTAGGAGGACTGTAAAAGATGGATTCACGCTCCCTTAGATCAAGGGTAATTAGATCTTCAGAATCAGAAACGCCTATTTCTTCCTCTGGAACAAGTTCTTCTATAGCAATTAATCCAACAGGAAGATTTTCGGTGATAATTCTTTCTATTCTTGGTGAATCAGGAACACTAGGAGTTGGAGTAACAGGTTCTGAAATTTCAGGTTCTTCGCCTGTTTCACTGGCAGATGAAAAACTACCAGCAAGCTCGGAAACTGTAACAGCTTCGGGATTGTAACCTGTTTCTAAACTTTGGTAATCTGGATGGACTACCAAGGAAGATTCTCCTTCTTCAGGTGATCCTACTCTACTGCCACTAGGAGGAGTTACAAGGACCTTTAACCCTTCTAAATTACCTGGGTCGTCTCGAGGAGGGGATCCCCTAAGTCTACGGGATCTTCTCAACAATTCGGCCACAGAAACAACTTCAGGAGACTGGCCCGCAATTCGACGGGACCTTCTCGGTAATTCCGCCACAATTAAAGATTTTTAACTACAACACACGAAAACAAAGTAAAAAATTTCAAATCAAACCACCTAAAGTCTTCTAAAGAAGCAAACAAATTTGAAGCACACGCCTAAATAATCTAGAGCGTCAAACCACACACAAACAGTAGTCTTCCGGACCAAAAGCGCTAGTTGGTGATTAGGCCCAACCTCGCAGGATTCAGTACAGAAATGGTGGGTGGAACAGTTACCCCGGCAACCTGCTTAATGAATAGACTGGACCAAGTTCCTCCACTTTAACCGTCTCGAAGTGAAGCGAACCCCCCAGAAAATCCAAGTGAGTATAACCGACGTCTGCTCCAGGTACAGTGGGACCTTCCCTCCACCGTCACCTTGGGTAGAATCCTAGATATTATGGCCACTAAGGTTACCAATCACAACAATTACACCTGGGGGAACAGTCTAAACTCCGACAGCACGCAAGGGCAGAGTAGCAAGCTCCAATCCCCTTACCGGCTCCTTGACAACAATCCAAGGTTTACCGATAAGTGACCCCTGGCTCCTCGACAATGGTTAATCCGAGGTTTACCGTTTGTAATACGTACTGCCTGGCGTCGTTCCCAACGAGGGAGGAATGATCCCCTCACTGGTTCGGACACGAGCTCGTGCTTCTCCTTTAAGAGGAGCTTTCCCAGAATGTAACTGAAACAATTGGATTTGTTCTACTCAAGATAGACTATCTGTTTGGTTTTGTAGTCTTGGAGAGTTAAGTACTCACCTACTCCAAGACCCTAGCCTAAGCTATGTTGGTGCTTCAGAGCCCTAGAAAAATAAAGATTACTAGATTGATTTTAATTTAAGCGTTACTTTTAAGGTTGTTTCTTAAGTCAAAAGGTGATGGAAGTGAAACCAGTGGTGTGTTGACTCGACTCGAAACCACTACAAAATGCACCTAGAATGATTTATCCACTACTTTACTTTTTCGATGAATTGCTTAACTAAAAAGTTGAGAGAATGCAATCTTTATAAAAGCAACTTCTTAATTGAAGACAATCAAAGAAACAATTCGTTTTTCTTTTCCAAGCATAAAAACATAACTTCTCTTTACATGCACGAAAAAACTCTTTTCTTCTTTTGAAAACAAAAAGCTACTTGAAACAAGACTTTTTAAGAAGATGTTTTTGTATTTTTCTTTTAATAAAGCAAGTAAATCTAATATAACCAAAAATCAATCTTAACAACTCTTAAAATCTATGAAAATGCACTCATAAGCAAACTAAAGGCAAATTTACTCTAAGCAATCTTAACGAGGCCAAAACTAACAATGATTATTTCTAAGGTGTTTTACTTGATCACAATCAAATCAAGGACTAGCTTATTGCAGAATCAAAAACTAGCCAAAACAAAACTCTAATCTTTTTGTTCTTTTTGTAAAATGGAAATCAATACTTTATAAACAAGTAATTCGAAATTTGACCCAAAACAACTCAAATGGCAAGTTGCTCACAAAAGGAGACTTTACGACAGGCCCGACTTCTAAGAAGGTTGACTAACCAGAGAGATCTAAGGCTGGACAACTTTCTACTATCAAAGTCACTACAAAGCCTTTCCAAAAATCAAACCCTAGGTCTAAACTTCGTTGAAAACCACTAAAACACTCAAAGCTCACAAAACAAGTTCAGGTGAAAATTCTTGACAGGGTACTAAAGGATCTGGGCAGAAAACACTAAGGAAAAACAAAATCTAAAAGCAATTTAAAGCAAAAATGGAATTTTCTTAAGTTTTACAGGAAGACGCAGGCAACCCGTTGTCACAGGTGCGGCCCCGCTCTGTGCAGACGGCAACAGCGCGTCCAAAGACGCACTGTGCAGTACTCAGAGACTGCGTCCTTCTAGGAAAATGAAGAAAAACCAAATCTAACTAAATCTAAAGCTAAGCCACCCAAATACTAATTCTCACAGTCAAAAACCAGAAAATAAAAATGATTTTCTCAAAGCAAAGTTCATATAAAGGAAAAGACTCTCTCATTAATGGATTCCCCAGTGGAGTCGCCAATTTGTCACACGGAATCTGTCAAGGGTGCGGACACGACTGACCTTCCTAGAAGTCTAAGACATTCTAATGACAAACAAGACAAAATGGAGTGATCTTTCTCTAAATACACCTTTTACAACATGAAAACTACAAGTGTTTAGGCTTACCTTATTCCAAAACGCTGTTGTTGAAGTCCGTTCTTGACGATCCGGATGAGCTCCTCCTTCAAGTCAATTCCTGCAACCACAAACAATCAAACAATTACCAAGCACTTGCATTTCATATAATAAAACATATATTCAACATGCAGACCAAGGAACACATGAAATAACTCATTAACACAAGCTATTGAGAAAAATAAACCAGTTTGTATTAATAACGAAACAAAGAAACTCTTACAACCTGGCCTTGGTGTTGTGCAAGTTCCTCCCAGGGTCCATCAAGGGTTTTCCTCTACTTTGACAAAGCTCACCCTCTCCCAAGTAGAATCAAGTGAAGACAATCTCTCCTCACAAAGGCTCTAATGGAAGACCTAAATCCTGCAGCATTTACCCAAAGAAAATGTATAGCTCCAACCTCCTCTCCTTCTGGCTCAATGCCTTTATTTATAGTGCTGTAAAGAGGTTATTCAGGTCCACTATCAATGGGATCATCCCCCTCTATGGGTGGGATAGCTCCCTTATTGATGGGATAAGTTCCCCCTTAATAGAGATACATGAACCAACTGGAGGCGCATCCATTTCATCAAACCGACCTCTAGAATGTTCTAGAAGTAACCACAAGTAACTTTTTCAAGATAAAACTCGCGCATTTTGCCTTTTACAGAGGGACGCACCTGTCCCTTAACATACAGAGCGTCCATGGACGCATATTTTGTGAACAAGGTCAGCGTCCCCGCAGGTAAGGCTAGAGAGAACCTGCGACCCCAGAGATAAACATAGTTTTTACAAGACTTTCTCTCTTCTTTGAGTTTGAGATGGATAACAGAGGCATGAGACTTGCCTAAGAGGGTAGCATGACTGTTGATTTGAGCCATACTAACTGTAAGTAGTCAAGGTGACATTTTTTAGTGTAACAGTCATGATGCATCTTCTTGGCTAAGTTGGGTGTATTTGGTACCAAATTTGCCCATTGAGCCATGTCAGACCAAGTTTTAGAGCACTAGTGTTGGGCCCTTCTTGATTGTCTCGTATTATAGTCAAATGAAAATAATACTAACTACAGTTGGGTCATTAGACACTAAATATAATAATAGCGAGACATGTCACTGTTGAATATAGTTTGGCTCCTAGCCACTAAATCCTATGCTATTAGAACAGTAGAAATAAAATATATAAACTAAACCCTCATAGAGAAGGGGACCTAAGATTCTTCATGTAATTTATTCACTTCAAGGAAATGGGATGGTGGGGGTCTTCTCAAGCGTTGTGGTTTTCCATTTACCTCTCATCCCTATATTTTGGAGCAAGCTCTAAACCTTGGAGGGATTTCAACAAGTAGTATTCATCATTGAATTGTTGTAGCTTTCCCTTGATACTATTCAATAGGGGATTATTCTTTGAGTTAAATCCATGTGACAGGCTATCATTTCTTTGGCATGCTATTATAGACCTATGGTCAAAGAGGAGTTGTTCTTCTTGTTTCTTGAAAAATATGCATTGGGGATTATGTGAGCGAAGTCCTTTTCTATATTCTTGTTGTTGGTAGCAACTTTTGGTCCATCCGATAGGAGGTGACTCCTTTGGGAGGATCTACATGGTACAAATATTCCTTAGATGTAATAGTTACCATTCTCCAAGGACTATGAACCACATAAACATACCCTAAACTTCAAGTCCATCATCAATTTTCTTGGGATTGATTTCACTTAATTCTTGAAATTGGGATTTTGAGGGGTATGACATGTAAGCTATAGTGTATAGAGGCAGGACAAAGAAAAAAAAAGTGATAAATCTCTTCCAAATGGTTAGAATATCTAGTTCGTTTCTCTGAAAGTGTCTTCACAACGTACCTTTAGCAACACATCTTTTGTAACTTTAGATCCAAGATGGTGGAGGGTGCACTAGAAAAACCTCCAAGTGAGGCATATTTTCTTAATGTAGACAGTTGAAAAGATTTCAATAGTTGATCTATTTTGAGCAAGTTTTATTTTGTTTATGGTTTTTACAGAACTAGAATAGGTTGTTTTTCTTAAACTAACAAAAAAAATATTTTATAAGAAGTTAAAAACATATTAGATATATTTGGAAAGTGTTTTTAACACAATTTTCTTCGCATGGTAGCACAACATATGAGTCTGGAGTAAGAGGGTGCATTCATTTGGAGTTCATTTATTTCTCTAAGATGATTTTCCATGCAGGTTGGGAACTAGGATAGATTTAGTCCAAACTTGACTGTAACTCATGACCCTTTGCTATAGTCATAAAAGAAAGGCATGAGAATAGAGTGAGGTATTCTAGTTCTGAGACTTTCATTGTGTATTTAGTTTTTTTCTTATTTAATGTGATGATAGTTGCAATTTTGAGACTTTGAGTGTTTAAGTTTGAGAGTTTGAGAGTTGTATTTGTTGTTCATGAATCATATGTATTTCTAGATCAATGTGTTGTAGCTCTTCTTACCATGGTCTACAAATTTAACATGTTATGGGAGCACATTCTGAAATCTTCTAAGATTCCATGTATATGGATAGTTGGTCTAATACCTAGGATAGGGAAGTTTTGTTAGAATTTTTTAAGCATGGGATGTCCAAGATCCATTCTGGACCTATGATAGTTTACTGAAGGTTGCTGCTTTGTTTTTTTAGCTCTGTGTTGTAGGAGTGACAATGTAACCACCTTTAATCTCAAATATGAAGATTGATTGGAAGGACCCTCCAATTTTGTTGCTTGTATATGTCAGTTGCAGTTGCTTTTGAAGGAGGATGGACCTTGGCATCCTATCAATGGTTGCAACATTAGATTTCTAAAATCTAATTTGCATGTCTCTATACTTTTGCAAATTAGAAAGTCTGGGTCAAATTGGAAAGGAGGACAAATTTCAGATGTATATGAAACCATTACTTCAATCTCATTGTTAATTGATGATTCATTTATTTCTCTTAGAAGTGTCATGCGGAAAGAGTCAATTTTGCGGACAAAACCGACCTCCCTAGAAACTAAGGCGTTTCTAGTGACAAACAAAACAATCAAGCACTATCTTTCCCTAAATATGCATTTAAAATAAAAGCAACCAGGTGTTTAAGGCTTACCTTTAGTCCAACGCTGTTTGTAGCAGCCAAGCCTCTTGGATCCAGATGAGCTCCTCTCCTTGAAACCTGCATACACAAACAAGCAAACGATTACATAGCACCTGAATAACTCATATAATAAAACATATTCATCATAAATACCAAGGAGTTTATGAAACAAATTATATATAACAACTTGTTGAGAAAAATGAACTTAATTGTATTAATTGGAAATAAAGGAAACCTTACAACTAGTGCCTTGGTGTTGTGCAGGTCCCTCCCAGGGTCCAGCAAGAGTTCTCCTCTACTTTGATCAGCTCACCCACTTCCAAATGAAGCTAAGAAAGGATTGGGATCTCTCCTCTCAAGCTCTATAAGGGAGTCCTAATTTCAGCAGCATCTACCCTTAGGAATGTTCAGCTTTCAACCTCCCTCCCTCTGGCCCAATGCATGTATTTATAATGCTTTGGAGGAAGTTAAACAGGTCCACCATCAATGGGATAAGCCCCCTTTCAAAGGGATAGCTCCCCTCTTCATGGGATAAGTTCCTCTTTCATTGGGACGCATGAACCATCTAGAGGCGCTCAATCCACATCAAACCATCTTCTATAATGCTCTAGAATCGACCACAAGTAAGTTTTTTGAAGTAAAACTTGCGCCTTTTGACTTTTACAGGGGTACGCACCCACCCCTTTATAGACAAAGCGTACAAGTGATGAGCCCCAAATTTGGTAACATTTTGGGCTCATTTGGCCTAACCACCCTTGCTCAACCCTTCATTTTTCATAACTTATGCATCATTTTTTAGTATATTTATGTCATTTGTACGAATGAGGGCAGTCACTATTCCTACGTGGCTAACACGCGCTTATTTAAGGTTTTTTGACATTTAATGGAGCAAAACCACGCAGATGAGGGCTAGGAGATAGCCAAGATGGGATTGAGATTTTGTAGGAAGGTTGTCCACAGCATTGAATGGCCTTCCTCGTGATCTTCACCCCCAACTCCGAGCTCCAACAGTCACCACCACCGAGTTAGAAGGCAGCCAAACGGATTTTGAGGAAGCAGCAGATCACTCTTAGTTTGGTCAGCCAAGCCCCACTGATTTAGGAGGCCAGCTTGGGGCCTCAAGATGTATAAATGATAGGGCTGTAGCCTTCGAAGGGGACTTTTGGAAACCTTGTTGCACATTCTGAACTACGAGCTGATAGCTCTGTTTTGCTCTTTTGTAAGCCATTAGTGGCATGTTATTTGACTTATGATTGTTATCTTTTAATGGAAAGTAGGCAAATTTGAGATCAGTTCTGAGTTCTTAAAGGAGCCATAGCTCTCGAGGTTGGGCCCAACCTGAGAGCCTAAGGCCTCCTTCCTTTGTATTGTTACCTTTCTTTCAGCATTGTATTTCTTTTCCTTTACATGCATTTAGAAATGCAGTTTGCTGAGTTGAATTTCTTGGTGTGGTTAAGTAGGTTAGTTTTATGAACAGAGTTGCTTCAGTAGTTTAGAATAGAGTAAGGAGATTGGAGTTAATAAGAGTTCCAAAAAGGGTTGACTGCACACTCACTTTCACCTCTGTTTAGGGACTGGAATTGCAGACAGTGCCACCCACCAAAAACATTGTTTTACATGTTCATGCAATCTTTGATGCAACATTTTCGTTCGTAGAAGTGTCCATGCACTCAGATCTTGTGGAATGATTCTTTGCTTTAGTACCATGCATGATTTTCCTTAGAAATAACATTGATGTTCTTTAGTTTTATTAAAACAGTTAGAATAGGTTGATGAATTTTCGGTTATGTGCAGGACATGGATGATTTGTTTCGTTTACACTGTGCAATACTACTCGCTCACTCCCTTATCCATCTAAGCCGTGCCTAGGCCATCTACTCATCTCCCAATTAGACCACTTGCCTCCCAACTCTTCTATTACCCATGTTATTCTACCTTTTCGGCCTTCCATTCCCTCTACCCTTCTTTAGACCAACCAGCTTTGCACACCCCCTCTTCATCTCATCTCTTTGTCCCTAAGTCGTTACAAACCCCCCTCCTACCTCCCTATCCATCCATGCAGCCTCTTCCACTCATCCATCACCCAAAAATCCGATTGTAGAACATCCTGCAGGAATTACTGAACTTCCTGTAGAAATCCTGAACATCCTGTAGAACCCCTGCAGACTTCCTGTAGAAGCTCATAAACACGGTTGCTAGGCATCTAAACTTTTTGAACTTCTCTGAAAGGATGTTAGGGACTCCTTAGACCCTCTCTGAGCCTTCCTGACCTCTTCTAAGCATTCTTCCCCTTGATCTATCCCTGCACAGTCAAGACCCAGTTAGAAGCACACCCATAACAATTCCAACAACTTGAACAAAAATACAAAAATATGTTTTCTTCAAATAAAAGTAGTCTAGACACATGCATCTCACCTTCCTAGAAGTAATGGAATCTCTTTCAGTAGTTTGCATTCCCACCTTTGCATCAGTAGGACTAGCCGGTAGAATTAGGGTTTGCTAGGATTTGTGATTCTTGTAGGCTTTCAGTTCCTTCCTACAGTAGGTTAATTTCCTTTGAGATAGCTTTCATTCATCGGTTAAAAAACTTCTTCTGAGAGCTCATAGAAGTTGGCTTGAGCCCTAGCGGACTTGTGCTAGCTGACCAAGTGACAGCTGTGACAAGAGCTAGTACTTGTGCATACAGCACCGTTGCTTCCAAGTTTGTTACAAACTACCGGGTTGATAAAATTAGAGAAGGAAGCTCCAGGAGTTGTAGCATTATTGCTACAATACTGGAGCCCACCATATTTTTTGGCGCCATTGCCGGGGAAGCGTCAGAGTATTAGTAATTGTTGCTTTTCTTCTACTTTTCCTACTCTCGCCTTCTGCTAAGTAGTTTATTTCATTTCCATTCTGCAAAAGTAGCATAGACATTTCCTGCTTTCATAGATTAACATTTCAATTCCGCAATTTCATTTTTGCAAGCGTAGATTAGCATTTCAATTCTGCAAGCGTAGACTAGCATTTCAATTCCTGGAATTTCATTTGAGCAAAGTAGATTAGTTCTTTCCTGCTTTCATTTCAATTCCACATTTTCATTTCAGCAAGATAGTCAGTTGTAGATCAATCTGTTTCAGTTTTTGCAGGTACCAGAAAAAAAGAACAAAAGCAATCAAAAGTCTTTCCATTTCATGCCTTGTAGGAATCGAGATAAAACAGGCAAATTCTTACCCAACACCCCCACCACATCACTGAGTCACCCTTCTCTCCTCTGTGGCGACAGTGATCCAGAAGAACCTATAGGCGAACCTCCTGAGATATACGAAGATCATATAGCAGAAGAAGAGTTAGAGACCACTCCATGTGAAGCTATGGCTGACCATAGGGGAGAAGATGAGAGAATAGATGGTGCCTTCCCCATCCGAGAGACCAATGGAGACATGAAAATGAAGAACATTAGCCCCTCCGCTTTACCTCACTTCCATGGGCTGACTACTGAAGATCCTGATACCTTCCTATTTGAGTTTGCTGTCCTTTGTCGAACCTATGACTATACTGAAGATGAGCAGAAGCTGAAACTCTTCCCCTCAACCCTTAAGGATGCAGCATTATGCTGGTTCATGGGCTTACCTGGGAACAGTATCACCACTTGGGCTCGGATGCAGCAAGCTTTCAATACCAAATACCAGGACTACTGTAGGTCCAAGGAAACCAAGGGAGAAATCTTTCAGATGACCATGGGAAATGATGAGTCCTTAGAGGATTACGAGGAAAGGTTCCAACTTAGCTATAAACGGGCCAGGTGCACACTTGACCCTGAATCCCTCAAGTTGGTCCTGCTCCAAGGAGTCCCTGAAGACCTCTTAGATACCCTTCACATGTTAGCTGGAGGAGATATTTACCAACTGCCTTATGAGGACATAAAGACCGTGTTTAGAAACCACTCTAGGGCAACCCGGAAAAGAGGTAGAGGAAACCTCCTCTCAGCTGGTATTCCTTTCTCCAAACATGAGTTTGCAAATTAATTAGAAGATCTCAAGAGTGAGGTGAGACAGACCATTTCCATGGAACTTGATACATTCCGAATCCAGCAGAAGAAAGAAGAAGCTGAGAGGGCCTTGGCTATCTTCTGCCCTAGGTGTACAAGGAAACACCCTAAGAACGAATGCCCATTACATTCGGTTGAAGTATGTTTTGTTTATGAGGAGGACCATCCCACAAACCAATGTCCAACCTTACCTGGGCTTAAAGCCATGTATCAAGGGACAGAAGCCCCCACTGAACCTCTCTATTTCCTCAACCAAAGAAGGCCACAAGGACCTAGACCTTACCAGCAGGGGATGCAAGGGACACCCCAAGCTTATTACAGCCCCAACCAATCTACTCCTATGCCTTCCTGGGGTCCCCCTGCTCATCCTTCCTCGTCTATGCCTCCTCCATGGTCTTACCCACCTCAGTACCATACTCAACCCACTACTCATTCGTATCACTCACATGCCCAGCCACAGCCTCAGTGGAATGCACCTCAATCGGGGTGGAGGCCCCAGTACAATACTAATCCCGCCATTTTGCCTCCACCACCAGCACAACCACAACCATTACCTCCTGCTCCTCCAAGGCAACCTCAAATGCCTGCTCAACCGAACTCGAACCCCAACAACAGACAGGCCCAGCAGGTATATACTGGGGAAACATCATGCCCTACCTATGTTGTGGAGATGCAGGAGATCAATCTGCGATCTGGAAAGACTCTTCCAGATCGCCAACCTCCTCCCCCAGAGGACGAGGAAGATAAACAGGAAAGTGAACCAAAGGCTATTCCACCTTTTCCTGAGAGACTAACAGCCACCACACAACCCAACCCAGAGGAGGACGAGCTTCTAGGAGAACTGAAACAGTTGTGTGTGAAAATACCACTTCTCCAAGCCATCAAAGATGTACCGATATACAACAAACTGGTTAAGGAAAAGTGTTTCAGACACCCAGGTAGGCGAAAGAGAGATGCTTCAACCATCAATGTCATAGGACAACTGTCTGATCTTATGTTGGGACAAGTCATCTGCCCAAAGTATCTAGATCCTGGGAGTCCTGTAGTAGATGTCCACATCAATGGCACCATCATACCTCACACCTTGATTGATCTGGGACCTGCCATTAATGTGATGACCAGAGATACCATGCTCAAACTCAACCTTCAGGGTTCCTTGAGAAAGACCTTGACAGTGCTGCAACTAGCAGATCGCTCCATCGTGACTCCCGAAGGGATTGTAGAGGATGTTTTGGTCTCTGTTGACTCTTGGGAATACCCTGCAGATTTCTTGGTTCTGCAACCAAAGGCAAAGCTCACTGGATAACCTCTTATTTTGGGAAGGCCTTGGTTAGCCACTGCAGATGCTTACATAAGCTGCCGTGCAGGAAACATGACCATCAAAAATTGTCCTATGTCCAAGCAGCTAGTCCTATACCCTCCTGCCCAACCCTTATTAGAGCATGACTTACCACTTTGGTTGGAGGAAGGAGAAGAAGACGAGGTGTACTCAGCACCTTTGTGCACCCTAGACACCACTAGGGGAGATCCCCCAACCGAGGATGATTTGATTGAGACCTTGATCCAGAATCCACCTCCCAGTGCACTGTCCTTAGAGGAATTGGTGGAGGATGCCCAAGCCAGCACCTTAGTGGACATTTGTGCGACCAACCCTGTCACTCCCAGAGTCAAAACTGTGGAGTTCGGCCCTCAGAGAATGTTAAAGATCAGCTCCTCCCTATCTCCTTCCCAGGAAAAGGAGCTGTGTAGTCTGTTGGCCAGTCATCTAGATGCTTTTGCTTGGAGCTATAAGGATATGAAAGGAGTCCATCCTTCGGTCTGTACCCATCACATCTACATCAAAGAGGATTGCAAACCGGTTAGGCAACCCCAGAGGAGAATGAATCCAGCCCTTAAGGACATCGTCAAGGAAGAATTGCAAAAACTGTTGGATGCCGGATTCATTTACCCCATCTCGGATAGCGAATGGGTGTCCCCTTTGGTGTTGGTTCCCAAGAAAAATGGGAAGTGGAGAATCTTTGTGGACTACCGTGAACTAAACAAAGCTACCAAGAAAGACCATTTTCCTCTACCTTTCATAGATCAAGTGTTGGATGGACTGGCAGGAAAGAAGTTTTTTTCTTTCCTAGATGGGTTTAGCAGGTACAACCAGATCCAAATCAGCCTGGAAGACCAAGATAAGTCCACCTTCACTTGTCCTTGGGGTACCTTTGCTTACCGAGTTCTTCCCTTTGGACTATGCAATGCTCCTGCCACCTTCCAGAGAGCCATCTTGAGCATCTTTTATGAGCTGGTCCATGATGCGGTGGAAATCTATATGGATGACTTCACTCCTTATGGGTCCAAATTCCAGGAAGCATTGTCCAATCTGGGAAAAGTCCTAACCAAATGCATTGAGATGAACCTGTCCCTTAGTCCTGAAGAATGTGAATTCTTGATGACTGAAGGGACCGTGTTGGGCCATACCATTTCTTGCCAAGGGTTACAGGCGGATCCTAACAAAATTGCTCTCATCAAGAAGGTTCCACCTCCTCAGAAGGTAAGAGATGTCCGAAGTTTCTTAGGATTAGCAGGGTATTATAGGAGATTCATTAAAGACTTCAGCAAGCTAGCCTCACCATTATTTGGCCTCTTGGCAAAAGATGTGGAGTTTAAATGGACTGACGATTATCAGAGGGCTCTGAATGAATTAAAGGACAAGCTGGTGTCTGCCCCAATCTTGAGAGGTCCAAACTGGGCCCTACCTTTCCACATCCACACTGATTCCTCAAACAAAGCCATAGGGGCAGCCTTAGGACAAGTTGAACAAAAACTTCCATATGCCATTTACTTTGTTAGCAAAAACTTATCCAAGGGAGAACTGAACTACACTATAACTGAGAAAGAATTGTTGGCCGTGGTCCATGCACTGAACAAGTTCCGACATTATATCACTGGCTATCAAACATTTGTACATACTGATCATGCTGCAATTAGATATTTAATGAATAAACCAGATGTGAATGCGCGTATTATTAGATGGTTACTTTTGTTGCAGCAGTTTGATTTGACTATCGTTGACAAACCAGGTAAAGAAAATGTTGTTGCTGACGTTTTGTCTAGATTGGATTTATCTGCAGATGAGGATGGAACAGTGGATGACCAGATGCCCAATGAACATCTGTTTGCTATTTCAGTACTCTCTCCATGGTTTGCTGATATAGCAAACTACCTTGTTTCAGCACAGTTCCCTCCGCACCTATCCTCAAAAGAGAAGAGCAGAATCGTCAGAAAAAGTGCCTCATTCACTTGGATCGGGGGCAACCTGTTCAAGCTTGGCCGTGATTAGATCTTAAGGCGTTGTGTAAGGGAGGAGGAAGTCTTTGATATCCTCCTCACCTGTCATGATGGGCCTTGTGGAGGACATTTTGCAGTAAAGAGAACTGCCTTCAAAATCCTGCAGGCAGGCTACTATTGGCCCACGCTTCATCAAGATGTCAGAAGGTATATCAGCCAATGTGACCGATGCCAAAGGATGGGGAAACCGACTCAAATGGATGAAATGCCTCTCCAACCTCAAGTGACTCTTGAGCCATTTGAGAAGTGGGGTATGGATTTTGTGGGTCCAATCAACCCTCCTTCGAGGCAAAGGTCTTACATGATTGTGTGCACAGACTACCTAACAAAGTGGGCAGAAACCAAGGCAATCAAAGCAATGACAGAAGAAAAGGTGGTTGAGTTCTTAAGAGAAAACATCTTCTACAAATTTGGCTACCCAAGAGAGCTAGTCACTGATCAAGGAAGCCAGTTCACCTCCAACTTAATTGAAGACCTACTAGCTCATCACAAAATCAATTATAGGACTTCCACCCCCTATCATCCTCAAGCAAATGGGCAGGTGGAAGTCACCAATAGAGCATTGGAAGGGATCTTGACTAAGGTGGTGAGCAGCAGCAGGAAAGATTGGGCAGATCGCCTGGTTGAGGCCACATGGGCTTACAACACCACTTGCAAGACCACAACCGGCTTCACACCTTATGAGCTGGTCTATGGGAAGAGAGCTTTGCTGTCAATTGAATTCAAGTACAAGACTTTGAGGATGGCAGCTCAGCTGGACCTAGATCTCAGCCTTGCCCAACAAGAAAGGTTATTGCAGCTGAATGGATTGGACGAGCACCGAATGCAGGCCCTTCTTCACTCAGAAATGGTTCAACTTCAGAGGAAGGTGTGGCATGACCAACACCTCAATGACAAGCAATTTCATCCGGGAGATTGGGCGCTGTTGTATGATTCCAGGCATAAAGATTTCAAGGGAAAGCTGAGAACCAGATGGCTAGGACCATATGCGGTGGAAAAGTGTAATGACAATGGATCTGTTCTTATTCAGACCATTGATGAGGAGGCCATCCCTATGCTTGTCAATGGGCATCGACTGAAGATTTACAGGAAACCTATCTCAAGACAAGAATTCATCAAAACTCTGGAAAAGTCAGTGCTGGTCATAGAGAAGGGTTCTGCCTCTGTTTTGGGCACACCCTGAAGATCTTAAAAAGAAAAAAAAAAAAAGAAAAAAAAAAAAAGAGAAAAAATAAATAAATAAAAATAAAGATCCTTGGGTGAAAACCTTTCTGAGGCGCGCAAGGCAGATGGTAGGGGTGAAAACACCATTGAGGTGCCCTTGTTGTCTTTCAAAAAAAGAGGTTTGAAAAAGACCCTTGAGTGAAAACCTCTCTGAGGCGCTCAAGGCAGATAATAAGGGTGAAAACCTCATGGAGGTGCCCCTGCTGTCTTTCAAAAAAAAAAAAAAAAAACAATTAACAAAAAAAACAGGGAAAACAAGTTCACAATGTGGCAATGCATGCAGGTTGCAGGTATTCTATGAAGGAAGAGAGGTCCCTCAACTCAAAGACAAGGGTCCTTATTATGCTACCTAGTGACCTCACCAGCACCCCCTCCGAAAACACTCATCTTCTCCAAGGTATGGGCATGATGTGATCACAATTTAGTCTTCTACAGGAAGCTACAGACTTTCTACAGGAAGTTCTGTATTTCTACAGGAAACTTCCTGTAGAAGTTTTGGACGGCCCATAACTAATTATGTGGGGAAATCTAATGACCGAGGTCCGGAATGGAGGCATGCAAGCTACTATTTTCTCCATCACACACTGCTGTCACCTCCTTCTACCACCCCAGTTGCCATTCAATGAAGGAACCTGCACAGTCAAAACAGAACACTGAATTATCAGAGGAAGCGCTTCTCAAATAAATGGAAAAAAGATGCAGAGATACCATGCAATACTTATCCAAGGGCCCTGCGAGCATGATCGTGATGCCACTGTCTTCACCGCTCAGCATGCACCCGAGGAGGAAAAACTGCTACAGGACATCCTACAAGAATCTCGTAGCAGTTCAGCCAGCTACAGTGTACACCATTAAATCACCTGCAACATGCAATAATAGAGCAGGCACATGCACCACCCGCAGCCAGGTAATAAGCATCGTAACCATCAGCAGCCTGCAAAAAGGAAGGACCTCCGGGCCTGTGCAAATAGCAGCAGCAAGCAAATCTAATCATCATCGTCCTGAAACCTGGAAAATCATGTCGCGGCCGCACAGGTAAGTGCCTCGCCCTTTCTTTTGTCGAATTACATGAATAATACTTTGAAATGTTTGCAAGTATGAAATGAACGGGTTGAGCAGTCGTATGGCCATTCAACTGGCCACGACGACCAGTCAGATGGTCTAGTCGGATGTGTAAAATGTTTGTCGTGGCAAGAAGAACGGGTAGTGGACATGTGAGAGCCGTCCAGTTGGGGAGAAGCGCATCTTAACAGAAATGACGGTGGCAGATCTGCGGAGAATGATGCAACAGTCAGGGATCTTGCAGTGGAATGAGTAGATGATGTTGTCCAACGGTTCGGCAGGGACAGCTCACCCCCGCGCCACGAATTCCGCCGGATTCAAATCTATGGGCTAGATCGCCACCCCACGCATTTATCATCAGCCGTTTAGAAGTCGAGTGAGCATCCGAATTCCTCTGAATCTCGTTACTCCAAGTCTTCGGCCTGTTCGAACGTCTGGTAGTGGCACAGAAGGCGCAGAACCACTGCGGTGCTCTCCAGAACCCGTGCGCTGCTTCTACAGGAAAGCTACGCTACAGGAAGCTCACTGCCACGAGCAAAATTGGGCTCTTCACGTCAAAGGTGGCGAATTGGAGAAGGTAAGCCTGACCTGTGCCTCCCATGCAATTGGTTTCGAGGGTGGCGGAGTCGACGTTCTACAGTCTGATCATAAAAATTGCAAGTATTGTCTTCCGTTTCAATGAATTTTCGTCGAAGTGTATGTAAGGTTTTCTACAGGAGGTGATTTTTAAGGCTCATCTGTAGATAGTCTTCACGAATTGTGTGTGTGGTAGAGGCGTAATTCTACGCTCTGTCCAAAAAGGCTAGTTTTTTAATACGAACCCGCCACCTCCAGCTAACGTAGCAGGTTTTCACCATGCCGGGTGGATTCATCAGAAAGGAACCGACTGACTCAAAGAAACTAAGGGAGAACCCTGAGGTGGTAGAGCTATTCACTCGCGCGCAATGGATGTCGTTCTGCGACAAATTGCAAGGATATGATGATGAGGTGGCAGAGGAGTTCTTGCGAGCTCTGAAGCCAAAATCAAAAACGCTGGCCACCGTCAATTTCAGGGGTTTGAGTCTCAGACTCACCCCACAGTTCATCAGCCGAGTCACTGAGCTCCCAATGGGGGTACCGTGGGACAAGGAGGAGAGGAAATTAGGCCAAAAGGCTAAAAAGGAATTCTTCCCACCAGAGGAGCAATTCTCAGAGGATAAGAACGGGGTTCGCAGAACTAGCTTACTACCACTTTGGAGCGAGGTCAGCCTCCAAATTATGAAATACATCACATGCGAAGGACAGTTTAGCATTGTGTATGGGTACCATTTCCGGCTACTCACTGAATTGAGACATCAGATGGACCTACCTGCAGAAAACAAACTAAGTATTCCCTACTTTCTACTGCAGTCTATGACGGAATGTGCCACCAAGTTAAAAGAAGGCACGCCAGACCAGGTAGCCCACCAT
Organism: Pinus tabuliformis; assembly: GCA_031772625.1. NCBI lineage: Eukaryota > Viridiplantae > Streptophyta > Pinopsida > Pinales > Pinaceae > Pinus > Pinus tabuliformis. The sequence goes on along the minus strand of CM062820.1, from coordinate 1,498,588,296 downwards.
GGGCTCATTAAGCTCCTCGTGGAGGATGCACTTCACACATACAAAGTCCCTCTCTCATGAGAAGCCTTCCGAAATCTGACTAAGGATGGCGATATAAAAATGTTGACCGAAGAGCTTGGTTCCTCCAGAAGCGGGGAGAAGGAGTCAGTACCCACAGAGAAGAAAGAAAAAGGCCAAAGACCCATGGCCAAAGTACCGAAGAAAGAGCAAAAGGAGAAATAAGAGAAAAAGGTTGCCAAAGAGAAGGATGACACACCCATGTTGACGCCCAGAGAGAAAAGGTTACAAAGTAGGGTGGACAAGACTCAGCAGGTCCACGTTAGTAAAGGCACCTCAACAGCAGCCCCGACCAAGTCAAAAAGCAAAACACACTCAGCAAAACAAACTAAAACGGTGCAACTTGTGTCTACAAGAAAACCAAAACTGGCTTCTACACGAAGCCAGAAATCAGTTGATAAAGGGCCTTCTACAGGAAGCCCTAAGAAAGGAAAACCCAAGGAAAAGAGAGCCGACATTCCTGCAAGCGAGGCAGCAGCCATGCTAGCCGCCCTCAGTACACCTCCTAAGCCAAAGGAAAAGAGAAAGAGGGAGGTCCCTCTATATTTCAAAGCTAGGAGGAGTGTGAGAATCAAAATGGGCAAGCCACAACCTCCGCCCAACAGCCCAATTACTATAGAGGATACCCCTACTTTGCCCAGGGAGAGGTCCCCTTCAAAGATATCAGTCACCTATGAGAGGGGGAGCCCGAAAAAAACTACTTGGAAAGAGAGGTTGGACCAGTTGGCTTCAAAAGCCCGGCTACAGGATGCTGAGGCCGCTCTACAGGAAACCTTGGCCCAGCTTAAGGAGACAGAGAGGATGGAAGGAGAGGCACCCTCATCACAACTGAGGGAAGACGAAGTAGAGCCACCAGGAGAAGAAGAGAAAGAGCATATTCCGGAACCTAGTCCTCAGCCAAGTCTGAGCTCATATTATAATTTCTTAGAAGCTGGAAAAATTATACCACAGAAATTCACTGTGCCACTTTTCTTTGCACTGGAGGAAGAGAGAGTACAAACCCACAGGTGGATGAAAATAGTCAAATCAAAAGGTGTGGCAGACACAGGCCCCTTGGAGGAGCAACTCAAGGAGGAAAGAAAGGAATTAGCTATGGCTAAACACGTGGCAAATTTCCAGTGGGTGTTCCTACAGGAAGAGAACGAAAAACTTAGACTGCAGCTACAGGAGCTGAGGAGAGGAACGGGCACATCCTCACGGGACATCACAGCAGAACAGCAAGGCACAGAAGAACTGCAAGATGGTCTTGGGGAGCCAACCTCGCATCTACAGGAAATGGAACTGCAAGCAAAAATTGAGATACAAGCTCTCAAACAACAGTTGCAGCAGAAAGACGCACAATTGGCCTGCATGGCCAGTTGGGCCATGGATGCTATACAATGCAGACAGCCGGCCAAATCCTATGGCCTGTACCTGAGAGACCAATGGCTGCAGTTTCAAATCAATGCCTTGGCGCAAAGGGGTATCTCGCAACTCCAAGACCTGCAACAATTCACAGAATTATGCAATACCAGTTCCTCAGAGGATAAGGCCAAACTATCGGAGTTTTATCTGCATAATTTGGCCCTTCCTAATGTGACTTCATGGGATCCAAACACAGTCGTAGGGGATATGAAGTTGATGGCATTTGCCTCATGGTTGAACCATGAAGACAAGAGAGCAGCAGAAGTCAAGGAGGTCATGAACCGAGAGCTGCACGAGCCACTACTAATTAGAGCAGAACCAGGGGATCCAACTGCATTAATATCGGCACACCAACACTTATCCACCAACCCTCAAGCTTTATTGAAATATATGGATCAGAAGGCCCAGGACATAGCGCATTTCGAGGATATGGAGAGACTGTTAGGGGACAACTGTACTCAAGCTTGCACCCGCCGATGGAACACTTTGGCCCACAGTCTAAAAATCAGGGAATATCACACTCCAACTCGAATGAGGGAAGATCTAGTACGGGTGCCCCTCTATAAGAAATCCATGCAGAACCTCCAGGCCAGCTCGATTGGCCTCAAGCTAAGCCCACCTCTACTGTTAGGATTGATGGAAGGCAGCACAGGGAAAGATGAGCATGAACAGTGGGAAGAGGTGGAAAGAAAGGCTGGGTTCCATGTCAGTAAGGAGGACACTACTACAGAAGCCTGGGATGTGAGGGTGGCAGTAAAGGCAATGAAGGACGAGGAGCTAGATTAGTTGCTCAAGGATGAGCAATCATTTTAGCTGGGGGGTGATGATGAGCCCCAAATTTGGTAACATTTTGGGCTCATTTGGCCTAACTACCCTTGCTCAACCATTCATTTTTCATAACTTATGCATCATTTTTTAGTATATTTATGTCATTTGTACGAATGAGGGCAGTCACTATTCCTAGGTGGCTAACACGTGCTTATTTCAGGTTTTTTGACATTTAATGGAGCAAAACCACGCAGATGAGGGCTAGGAGACAACCAAGATGGGATTGAGATTTTGTAGGAAGGTTGTCCACAGCATTGAATGGCCTTCCTCGTGATCTTCACCCCCAACTCCGAGCTCCAACAGTCACCACCACCGAGTTAGAAGGCAGCCAAACGGATTTTGAGGAAGCAGCAGATCACTCTTAGTTTGGTCAGCCAAGCCCCACTAATTTAGGAGGCTAGCTTGGGGCCTCAAGATGTATAAATGATAGGGTTGTAGCCTTCGAAGGGGAATTTTGGAAACCTTGTTGCACATTCTGAACTATGAGCTGATAGCTTTGTTTTGCTCTTTTGTAAGCCATTAGTGGCATGTTATTTGACTTATGATTGTTATCTTTTAATGGAAAGCAGGCAGATTTGAGTTCAGTTCTGAGTTCTTAAAGGAGCCATAGCTCTCAGGGTTGGGCCCAACCTGAGAGCCTAAGGCCTCCTTCCTTTGTATTGTTACCTTTCTTTCAGCATTGTATTTCTTTTCCTTTACATGCATTTGGAAACGCAGTTTGCTGAGTTGAATTTCTTGGTGTGGTTAAGTAGGTTAGTTTTATGAACAGAGTTGCTTCAGTAGTTTAGAATAGAGTAAGGAGATTGGAGTTAATAAGAGTTCCAAAAAGGGTTGACTGCACACTCACTTTCACCTCTATTTAGGGACTAGAATTGCAGACAGTGCCACCCACCAAAAACATTGTTTTACATGTTCATGCAATCTTTGATGCAATATTTTCATTTGTAGAAGTGTCCATGCGCTCAGATCTTGTGGAATGATTCTTTGCTTCAGTACCATGCATGATTTTCCTTAGAAATAACATTGCTGTTCTTTGGTTTTATTAAAACAGTTAGAATAGGTTGATGAAATTTCGGTTATGTGCAGGACGTGGATGATTTGTTTTGTTTACACTGTGCAGTACTACTCCCTCACTCCCTTATAATTCTAAGTCATGCCTAGGCCATCTTCTCATCTACCAGTTAGACCACTTGCCTCCCAACTCTTCTATTACCCACGTTATTCTACCTTTTCGGCCTTCGATTCCCTCTACCCTTCTTTAGACCAACCAGCTTTGCACACCCCCTCTTCATCTCATCTCTCTATCCCTAAGTCATTACAAACCCCCCTCCTACCTCCCTATCCATCCATGCAGCCTCTTCCACTCATCCATCACCCAAAAATCCGATTGTAGAACATCCTATAGGAATTACTGAACTTCCTGTAGAAATCCTGAACATCTTGTAGAACCCCTGCAGACTTCCTGTAGAAGCTCATAAACACGATTGCTAGGCATCTAAACTTTTTGAACTTCTCTGAAAGGATGTTAGGGACTCCTTAGACCCTCTCTGAGCCTTCCTGAACTCTTCTAAGCATTCCTCCCCTTGATCTATCCCTGCACAGTCAAGACCCAGTTAGAAGAACACACATAATAATTCCAACAACTTGAACAAAAATACAAAAATATGTTTTCTTCAGATCAAAGTAGTATAGACACATGCATCTCACCTTCCTAGAAGTAATGACATCTCTTTCGGTAGTTTGCATTCCCACCTTTGCATCAGTAGGACTAGCCGGTAGAATTAGGGTTTGCTAGGGTTTGTGATTCTTGTTGGCTTTCAGTTCCTTCCTACAGTAGGTTAATTTCCTTTGAGATAGCTTTCGTTCATCGGTTAAAAAGCTTCTTCTGAGAGCTCATTGAAGTTGGCTTGAGCCCTAGCGGACTTGTGCCAGCTGACCAAGTGACAGCTGCGACAAGAGCTAGTACTTGTGCATACAGCACCGTCACTTCCAAGTTTGTTACGAACTACCGGGTTGATAAAATTAGAGAAGGAAGCTCCAGGAGTTGTAGCATTATTGCTACAATACTGGAGCCCACCATCTTTTTGGCACCGTTGCCGAGGAAGCATCAGAGTATTAGTAATTTTTTCTTTTCTTCTACTTTTCCTACTCTCGCCTTCTGCTAAGTAGTTTATTTCATTTCCATTCTGCAAAAGTAGCATAGACATTTCCTGCTTTCATAGATTAACATTTCAATTCCGCAATTTCATTTTTGCAAGCGTAGATTAGCATTTCAATTCTGCAAGCGTAGACTAGCATTTCAATTCCTGCAATTTCATTTGAGCAAAGTAGATTAGTTCTTTCCTGCTTTCATTTCAATTCTGCATTTTCATTTCAGCAAGATAGTTAGTTGTAGATCAATCTGTTTCAGTTTTTGCAGGTACCAGAAAAAAAAACAAAAGCAATCAAAAGTCTTTCCATTTCATGCCTTGTAGGAATTGAGATAAAACAGGCAAATTGTTTCCCAACACCCCCACCACATCACTGAGTCACCCTTCTCTCTTCTGTGGCGACAGTGATCCAGAAGAACCTATAGGCGAACCTCCTGAGATATACGAAGATCCTATAGCAGAAGAAGAGTTAGAGACCACTCCATCTGAAGCTATGGCTGACCATAGGGGAGAAGATGAGAGAATAGAAGGTGCCTTCCCCATCCGAGAGACCAATGGAGACATGAAAATGAAGAACATTAGCCCCTCTGCTTTACCTCACTTCCATGGGCTGACTACTGAAGATCCTGATACCTTCATGTTTGAGTTTGCTGTCCTTTGTCGAACCTATGACTATACTGAAGATGAGCAGAAGTTGAAACTCTTCCCCTCAACCCTTAAGGATGCAACATTATGCTGGTTCATGGGCTTACCTGGGAACAGTATCACCACTTGGGCTCAGATGCAGCAAGCTTTCAATACCAAATATCGGGACTACTATAGGTCCAAACAAACCAAGGGAGAAATATTTCGGATGACCATGGGAAATGATGAGTCCTTAGAGGATTACGAGGAAAGGTTCCAACTTAGCTATAAACGGGCCAGGTGCACACTTGACCCTGAATCCCTCAAGTTGGTCCTGCTCCGAGGAGTCCCTGAAGACCTCTTAGATACCCTTCACATGTTAGCTGGAGGAGATATTTACCAACTGCCTTATGAGGACATAAAGACCGTGTTTAGAAACCACTCTAGGGCAGCCCGGAAAAGAGGTAGAGGAAAACTCCTCTCAGCTGGTATCCTTTCTCCAAACATGAGTTTGCAAATCAATTAGAAGATCTCAATAGTGAGGTGAGAGTGACCATCGCCATGCAACTTGATACATTCTGAATCCAGTAGAAGAAAGAAGAAGCTGAGAGGGCCTTGGCTATCTTCTGCCTTAGGTGTACAAGGAAACACCCTTAGAATGAATGCCCATTACATTCGGTTGAAGTATGTTTTGTTTGTGAGGACGACCACCCCACAAACCAATTTCCAACCTTACCTGGGCTTAAAGCCATGTATCAAGAGACAGAAGCCCCCACTGAACCTCTCTATTTCCTCAACCAAAGGAGGCCACAAGGACCTAGACCTTAGCAGCAGGGGATGCAAGGGACACCCCAAGCTTATTACAGCCCCAACCAATCTACTCCTATGCCTTCCTGGGGTCCCCCCACTCATCCTTCCTCTTCTATGCCTCTTCCATGGTCTTACCCACCTCAGTACCATACTCAACCCACTACTCATTCGTATCACTCACATGCCCAGCCACAACCTCAGTGGAATGCACCTCAATCGGGGTGGAGGCCGCAGTACAATACTCCTCCCACCATTTTGCCTCCACCACCAGCTCAACCACAACCATTACATCCTGCTCCTCCAAGGCAACCTCAAATACCTCCTCAACCGAACCCGAACCCCAACAACAGACAGGCCCAGCAGGTATATACTGGGGAAACATCATGCCCTACCTATGTTGTGGAGATCCAGGAGATCAATCTGCGATCTGGAAAGACTCTTCCGGATCGCCAACCTCCTCCCCCAGAGGACGAGGAAGATAAACAGGAAAGTGAACCAAAGGCTATTCCACCCTTTCCTGAGAGACTAACAGCCACTGCACAACCCAACCTAGAGGAGGACGAGATTCTGGGAGAACTAAAACAGTTGTGTGTGAAAATACCACTTCTCCAAGCCATCAAAGATGTATCGATATACAACAAACTGGTTAAGGAAAAGTGTTTCAGACACCCAGGCAGGCGAAAGAGAGATGCTTCAACCATCAATGTCATAGGACAGCTGTCTGATCTTATGTTGGGACAAGTCATCTGCCCAAAGTATCTAGATCCTAGGAGTCCTGTAGTAGATGTCCACATCAATGGCACCATCATACCTCACACCTTGATTGATCTGGGGGCTGCTTTTAATGTGATGATCAGAGATACCATGCTCAAACTCAACCTTCAGGGTTCCTTGAGAAAGACCTCGATAGTCCTACAACTAGCAGATCGCTCCACCGTGACTCCCGAAGGGATTGTAGAGGATGTTTTGGTCTCTGTTGACTCTTGGGAATACCCTGCAGATTTCGTGGTTCTGCAACCAAAGGCAAAGCTCACTGGATACCCTCTTATTTTGGGAAGGCCTTGGTTAGCCACTGCAGATGCTTACATAAGCTGCCGTGTAGGAAACATGACCATCAAAAATGGTCCTATGTCCAAGCAGCTAGTCCTATACCCTCCTGCCCAACCCTTATTAGAGCATGACTTACCACTTTGGTTGGAGGAAGGAGAAGAAGACGAGGTGTACTCAACACCTTTGTGCACCCAAGACACCACTAGGGGAGATCCCCCAACCGAGGATGATTTGATTGAGACCTTGATCCAGAATCCACTTCCCAGTGCACTGTCCTTAGAGGAATTGGTGGATGATGCCCAAGCCAGCACCTTAGTGGACCTTTGTGCGACCAACCCTTTCACTCCCAGAGTCAAAAATGTGGAGTTCGGCCCTGAGAGAACGTTAAAGATTAGCTCCTCCCTATCTCCTTCCCAGGAAAAGGAGTTGTGTAGTCTGTTGGCCAGTTGTTATAGACATTTTTGTGCCTTACAGCATTCAGCATGAAATGTCCATAATCTAAGGGATCCAAAGTCCCTAAACATGTTGTTCCTACCCCTAGAGGAACAAGGCTAACAAACCACAACAATTCACAGAAGTTCTCCACCAGAAACTGCTCAAAAGCAAGTCAATTGAGGATCATTTCAGTGGCTACACTAGCTGTTTGTGCTGAAAGTCAAAGCCAACACTGGCTACCTGCGTTGAATGTCAACTGGAACACTGGTTACCTGCGCTGAACAAGAATGGACAAGTGGCAGGCTCATTTCTCAAGGTGTCAAAACCCAGGAAGCTTCCAAAATGACACTTTCCTCAGGGAATTCGACTGGTGATGAGTAAGAGGTTCCAAATCTCCAAGTGGAAGCAAGAACCTCCAAGTGGACTCAAGAACTGACAGAGGGAGAGGACACTAGTCAGATCTCAAGCTGACTCATCCTCTCTCCAAACATCTATATATGGATCTCTCCTCCATGAGATCTAGAGGCTGGAATTTTGTTATTGCAAAGAATTTCTGTTGGTTTGAGACTGGAATCATTGGGTGCTTAATGCTTTGAAAGGGGTGAAGATAGGAATTCCATTTGCTGGGAAGGAGATGCTGGATTGGAGCCCTCTGGGTTGTATATCTTCCTGAACCTTGTTATTCATCAATAAAGCTATCTTGGTTTCTCCTATATGCTGATGTATTTTGATGTATGAATACATTAGTATGTTTAGTTTATTTCTAGTCCTAAACTAGTTATGAATGTGAATATCTGTCTTTGTGTAATGTTCTTCTCTTGTCGCAAGTAGCTGTTCTCTTGTCGCAAGTAGCTGTTCTCTTGTGATCTTGCAGGAACCCGTTGAAGCTGGATAAGCAAGAAGGCAAGTAGCTGTGAACTCCCAAAGAGAAGAGAGACCGGATCGAGGGACAAACGGAAGACACCGATAAGTCTATTGATCTCTCTTCTTTCACATTTCATAAAGGAAGAAACCAGAATAGCTGTCTCTGTTTGTTTCTAAGGCACTGTCACACCCTAGGTGGATAGGATCATCCTGCATAGGCATTTTTCCCCACAACAAATTGGTGACTCCGCTGGGGAGATTTGTTTAGTCATTTTATTTGTGTTTCTATCATTGTTTGTTTCATAGACTTGACAGCAACAATCGAACTGCATCTTTCCCGGATGCAAAGTAGACAGTTGCTGCTTTGATCCAATTTCTAGACTTGTCTATGATCTGAACAATGGACTCACAAATGATTTGATGATCCTTTGTGATAGATCTTAGTACCCCCTCAAAGCATCCCTTTGATTACACCTTGCTTGTTGCTTTTATTTGGCCTAAAACAGTGAATTAAATAGCAATCTGTGACCTAGAACCTGAGGGAAACGATAGTTTCTCCTTCAGCGCAAACCCAGTGAAGGGATTCTGCATTTCAACGCAGGTCCCATGAAGTTTACCTGCGCTGAATGTCAAAACCCCTGTGTTGAGGTTGCGCTGAACCAGTTTATCCTTGTGCAGCTGGGGTTCTCTGCTCTGTTTTGCCTTGCTTTGATCTCTGATTTTGCAGCGTGTAACTAGCATAGGTACCAGTCTGATAACCCCATTTCTCTGCTTAGATTCCGCCTCCTTTTGTACAAAAAGACTGTGAGTGTTTTTATGTGTTTGTGGCATCATTTACAGTTTTCCTTTGCATGAGTGAAATAGTCATCCTGTAGCCCTTGATTCAGATCTGTTGATCGTGATCTTAGAAGAGAGTTCATTGGCTGTTTGCAGATTGATTATACATTTGCTTTTGCTTATTGGTTTGAATTTGTCTGTTTTAAGTGTCGAAACAAGTACTCATTTCGAAAATCGTTAAGTGTTGTAATCTCTTCTATCTTCTCTGATTTCGAAAAAGTGAACTTGTTTGTATTTGTCATTTAAAAGCAAATTCAAAGTTGTACAAAAAGCTTTCTTTGTAGGCATCAATACTAAGAAAGTGGGAAACAAACACCTGCATTGTGCATTTTCATTTGATAGTTTGCATGTTGGATTTAGGAAAGGTGCATTAGAGTGTGCTGATTGCTCTTTGAGAAAAGATGGTGTCTTTCTTTTCCCTTAGTAGCTAGGATTTTCAAAGTTGAAAAGATATAAAGCTTTCTTATCATCTTTAGCCTGCATTTAGGAATTTGTATCATACATCTCGTGGTGAACCTTGAAAGGAAAACTTCTAAAAAGATCAACCTAAAATAAATTTAATGAACTTAATAATGCTTTGCAACATAACGCACAACATAGAGGTCTAGGCTAGAGACGTGTTCCGGCGTCGTTAAGCCTGGTGACTGTCGATCTCGTGGATGGTGGGTGATTCCTCCTGAGGGACGATAGCGTCAGTACGGATTGTGCTCCCACATACCGTCGTGTATATATTGGGAGACCCCTATAGGCATAAAACCTTTATCCTTAGGAAGCCATGTCGGCCGCCCTACTGATTGCAATGCCCTGAACACAGCATTCAGGAAGATCGACCGCCCGTACCCTAAAAAGTATTCTGCGGTTTTGTGAAAAGTTTGGCACACCCTCTGCCTAGAACTCCAGAGCAGTTCCTTTTGGCCTTTTTCAGACTCTATAGCGGAAAAAGTCCATTCGAGCATTTGTCACTTCGGGCTCGTTAAAACATCGAAGGAGACTAGAGTCATCTTTATCTTTTTCTCGACTCTTTAAAATTGAAAAAGCAAGTTGTGTCTAAAGCGTCGTTAAAATTTATTTTAAACGGAACAATCACCCCTATTCCTGCGTTGATCTTTAGGTTGAAAAAATGGAGCACACCAACCAAGGAATTCCCCTTGGTGGAAATCCTAGTCCCTTCTCCTCTTGGGGAGATGTTGGTGCGCCCCACATGGCCACATTGTCACTTCCAGGACTGACAATTGGCCTGCCAGTCTGGCTCTTTTCAACCAATGTCGTTCGGAACACCACCATTCCTGAACAGTCGAGTCAACGGTTAGACCAGACCAGAGTTGCCCACCAGCCTTCTACTTCATCTTCCTCTCCTCCTTCCTCTTCGCTTGACGGAACTGGTAAAACCAAAAACCAGGTTCCTAAGGAGAAGAAGGAAAAGAAGAAGAAAGAGAAGAAGAAGAAGGAGCCAAAGGCGACTGGTGGCAAACAAGTGTCGTCTGACAAAAATCCACACACAGCACTGACCAAGCCTAAATCGCCATGTGTCATATGCAAGGGAGACCAATTCCACAGAGATTGTCCCTGCATCCCTTGGATACTAATGGACTGGTCTCCCCGTTTGAACAATTCGATAGCGTCAACCTCTGATAGCCATGTTGACTGCTCACCGTCAACTGGTGAAAGTGAAGTCTCAGGACAGAGAGGGAAATCTAGATTTCCCTGCAAACTATGTGAAGGCGACCACGCCATCCATCGTTATCCCTTCTTAGACGAGGCTAAAAGAGTTTTGGAAGATCGCCCGATGTTACGAGCGCAACTTCCTCCTGGATATCAAAAACTCCTGCCAAGTCCTTCACTAGTTGAGAACCCGGCTGGCCCGCCAAGGTGGTCAGCCGAAGCACCTATCATTGAAGATGAACCGTCTGGATCCATGCCTGACGAAAGTCAAAAGGTTGAGACAGCAGTTGACCCGGTTTTGCCTTCAGAGGCTCTATCTTCGAATGATAGATTCACAGAGGAGAATAAAGACGACACTGTCCAAATTCTCTTCATCAACACTGACTCCGTCAAACACGGGGGCAATGCACCCATTCCTTTATCGCAGGAAGGAAGTTCATCAGAGCGATATCCGACCGTCTATTTGGTCCCACCACCAAGCAACCTGGTTGTGTCCTTTGATTGGAACCAACTAGGCAGACCCCGGTTGCCAGCAAGCATATCATTCAGAATTATCGTTCAAATATACAGAATGGTGATGACTGGCACTATCATTGATGAGGGGGCATCTGTGAGTATCCTTTCCTCTATTGCTTGGAAAGCGCTTGGTTCGCCAGCGCTTTTGCATGAAATGAGAAATCTATCAGGCTTTGATAAAGGAACCAGTCGACCTTTAGGGATCCTCCCCAATGTGCCCATAACATTGAAAGGGAAGACCGTTCAAATGAACGTGATGGTCGTTCAAGGACCCTTGGATTATAACCTACTCCTTGGATGAGACTATATATATTGCATGGGAGCTATAGTCTCCTCACTCTTTAGAGTAATGTGTTTTCCGCATGAAGGAAGAATGGTCAAGCTCGTAGACCAACTTTCGTTTCCCGGATCACGCATCGCAAATAGTCATGTACCATCCCTAAATGGTCTATTCACGCAAGAAGTGTCTCAACCCACGGTCTGTCCTCCTGATGAGCACGAGTAATCCGGGAGGATATGACTGGAACCCAGGGGGCATGCGTCCTGGTCTGCTTCGGCAGGGAAACTTTGGGTATAGAGTAGGTTTCCGCGGGCCTGTGCAAATAGCAGCAGCAAGCAAGCAACAGCACAGGTAATCTAATCCTGTGCAAATAGCAGCAGCAAGCAAATCTAATCATCATCGTCCTGAAACCTGGAAAATCATGTCGCGGCCGCACAGGTAAGTGCCTCACCCTTTCTTTCATCGAATTACATGAATAATACTTTGAAATGTTTGCAAGTATGAAATGAACGGGTTGAGAAGTCATATGGCCATTCAACTGGCCACGACGACCAGTCAGATGGTCTAGTCGGATGTGTAAAATGGTGGTCGTGGCAAGAAGAACGGGTAGTGGACACGTGAGAGCCGTCCAGTCGGGGAGAAGCGCGTTTTAACAGAAATGACGACGGCGGATCTGCGGAGAATGATGCAACAGTCAGGGAACTTGTGGTGGAATGAGTAGATGACGTCGTCCAACGGTCCGGGAAGGACAGCTCACCCTCGCACCACGAATTCTGCTGGATTCAAATCTATCGGCTAGATCGCCACCCCACACATTTATCATCAGCCGTTTAGAAGTCGAGTGAGCGTCTGAATTCCTCTGAAGCTCGTTACTCCAAGTCTTCTGCCTGTTCAAACGTCTGGTAGCGGCACAGAAGGCGCAGAACCACTGCAGTGCTCTCCAGAACCCGTGCGCTGCTTCTACAGGAAAGCTACGCTACAGGAAGCTCACTGCCACGAGGAAAATTGGGCTCTTCACGTCAAAGGTGGCGAATTGGAGAAGGTAAGCCTGACCTGTGCCTCCCATGCAATTGGTTTCGAGGGTGGCAGAGTCGACGTTCTACAGTCTGATCATAAAAATTGCAAGTATTGTCTTCCGTTTGCATGAATTGTCGTCGAAGTGTATGTAAGGTTTTCTACAGGAGGTGATTTTTAAGGCTCATCTGTAGATAGTCTTCGCGAATTGTGTGCGTGGCAGAGGCGTAATTCTACGCTCTGTCCCAAAAGGCTAGTTTTTGAATACGCACCCGCCACCTCCAGCTAACGTAGCAGGTTTTCACCATGCCGGGTGGATTCATCAGAAAGGAACCGACCGACTCAAAGAAACTAAGGGAGAACCCTGAGGTGGTAGAGCTGTTCACTCGCGCGCAATGGATGTCGTTCTACGACAAATTGCAAGGATATGATGATGAGGTGGCAGAGGAGTTCTTGCGAGCTCTGAAGCCAAAATCAAAAACGCTGGCCACCATCAATTTCAGGGGTTTGAGTCTCAGACTCACCCCACAGTTCATCAGTCGAGTCACTGAGCTCCCAATGGGAGTACCGTGGGACAAGGAGGAGAGGAAATTAGGCCAGAAGGCTAAAAAGGAGTTCTTCCCACTAGAGGAGCAATTCTCAGAGGATAAGAACGGGGTTCGCAGAACTAGCTTACTGCCACTTTGGAGCGAGGTCAGCCTCCAAATTATGAAATACATCACATGCGAAGGACGGTTTAGTATTGTGTATGGGTACCATTTCCGGCTACTCACTGAATTGAGACATCATATGGACCTACCCGCAGAAAACAAACTAAGTATTCCCTACTTTCTACTGCAGTCTATGACAGAATGTGCCACCAAGTTAAAAGAAGGCACGCCAGACCAGGTAGCCCACCATGGGCTCATTAAGCTCCTCGTGGAGGATGCACTTCACACATACAAAGTCCCTCTCTCGTGAGAAGCCTTCCGAAATCTGACTAAGGATGGCGATATAAAAATGTTGACCGAAGAGCTTGGTTCCTCCAGCAGCGAGGAGAAGGAGTCAGTACCCACAGAGAAGAAAGAAAAAGGCCAAAGACCCACGGCCAAAGTACCGAAGAAAGAGAAAAAGGAGAAACAAGAGAAAAAGGTTGCCAAAGAGAAGGATGACACACCCATGTTGACGCCCGGAGAGAAAAGGTTACAAAGTAGGTTGGACAAGACTGAGCAGGTCCACGTCAGTAAAGGCACCTCGACAGCAGCCCCGACCAAGTCAAAAAGCAAAACACACTCAGCAAAAAAAACTAAAACGGTGCCACCTGTGTCTACAAGAAAACCAAAACCGACTTCTATAGGAAGCCAGAAATCAACTGATAAAGGGTCTTCTACAAGAAGCCCTCAGAAAGGAAAACCCAAGGAAAAGAGAGCTGACATTCTTGCAAGGGAGGCAGCAGCCGTGCTGGCCGCCCTCAGTACACCTCCTAAGCCAAAGGAAAAGAGAAAGAGGGAGGCCCCTCTATATTTCAAAGCTAGGAGGAGTGTGAGAATCAAAACGGGCAAGCCACAACCTCCGTTCAGCAGCCCAATTACTATAGAGGATACCCCTACTTCGCCCAGGGAGAGGTCCCCCTCAAAGATATCAGTCACCTATGAGAGGGGGAGCCCGAAAACAACTACTTGGAAAGAGAGGTTGGACCAGTTGGCTTCAAAAGCTCGGCTACAGGATGCTGAGGCCGCTCTATAGGAAACCTTGGCCCGGCTTAAGGAGACAGAGAGGATGGAAGGAGAGGCACCCTCATCACCACCGAGGGAAGATGAAGTAGAGCCACCAAGAGAAGAAGAGAAAGAGCATATTCCGGAACCTAGTCCTCAACCAAGTCTGAGCTCATATTATAATTTCTTAGAAGCTGGAAAAATTATACCATAGAAATTCACTGTGCCACTTTTCTTTGCATTGGAGGAAGAGAGAGTACGAACCCACACGTGGATGAAAATAGCCAAATCAAAAGGTGTGGCAGACATAGGCCCCTTGGAGGAACAACTCAAGGAGGCAAGAAAGGAATTAGCTATGGCTAAAGACGTGGAAAATTACCAGCGGGTGTTCCTACAGGAAGAGAACAAAAAACTTGGACTGCAGCTACAGTAGCTGAGGAGAGGAACGGGCACATCTTCAGGGGACATCACAGCAGAACAGCAAGGCACAGAAGGACTGCAAGTTGGTCTTGGGGAGCGAACCTCGCATCTACAGGAAACAAAACTGCAAGCACAAATTGAGATACAAGCTCTCAAACAATAGTTGCAGCAGAAAGAGGCACAATTGGCCTGCATGTCCAGTTGGGCCATGGATGCTATACAATGCAGACAGCCGGCCAAATCCTATGGCCTGTACCTGAGAGACCAGTGGCTGCAGTTTCAAATGAATGCCTTGGCGCAAAGGGGTATCTCCCAACTCCAAGACCCGCAACAATTCACAGAATTATGCAATACCAGTTCCTCAGAGGATAAGGCCAAACTATCAGAGTTTTATCTCCATAATTTGGCCCTTCCTAATGTGACTTCATGGGATCCAAACACAGTCTTAGAGGATATGCAGTTGATGGCATTTGCCTCATGGTTGAGCCATGAAGACAAGAGAGCAGCGGAAGTCAAGGAGTCATGAACCGAGAGCTGCATGAGCCACTACTAATTAGAGCAGAACCAGGGGATCCAACTGCATTAATATCGGCACACCAACACTTATCCACCACCCCTCAAGCTTTATTGAAATATATGGATCAGCAGGCCCAGGCCATAGCGTATTTCGAGGATATGGAGAGACTATTAGGGGACAACTGTACTCAAGCTTGCACCCACCGATGGAACACATTGGCCCACAGTCTAAAAATCAGGGACTATCACTCTCCAACTCGAATGAGGGAAGCTCTAGTACGGGTGCCCCTCTATAAGAAATCCATGCAGAACCTCCAGGCTAGCTGGATTGGCCTCAAGCTAAGCCCACCTCTGCTGTTAGGATTGATTGAAGGCAGCACAGAGAAACATGAGCATGAACAGTGGGAAGAGGTGGAAAGAAAGGCTGGGTTCCATGTCAGTAAGGAGGACACTACTGCAGAAGCCTGTGATGTGAGGGTGGCAGTAAAGGCAATGAAGGACGAGGAGATGGATTAGTTGCTCAAGGATGAGCAATCATTTTAGCTGGGGGGTGATGATGAGCCCCAAATTTGGTAAAATTTTGGGCTCATTTGGCCTAACTAGCCTTGCTCAACCCTTCATTTTTCATAACTTATGCATCATTTTTTAGTATATTTATGTCATTTGTATGAATGAGGGTAGTCACTATTCCTAGGTGGCTAACACGTGCTTATTTCAGGTTTTTTGACATTTAATGGAGCAAAACCACGCAGATGAGGGCTAGGAGACAACCAAGATGGGATTGAGATTTTGTAGGAAGGTTGTCCACAACATTGAATGGCCTTCCTCATGATCTTCACCCCCAACTCTGAGCTCCAACAGTCACCACCACCGAGTTAGAAGGCAGCCAAACAGATTTTGAGGAAGCAGCAAATCACTCTTAGTTTGGTCAGCCAAGCCCCACTGATTTAGGAGGCCAGCTTGGGGCCTTAAGATGTATAAATGATAGGGCTCTAGCCTTCGAAGGGGACATTTGGAGACCTTGTTGCACATTCTGAACTACAAGCTGATAGCTCTATTTTGCTCTTTTGTAAGCCATTAGTGGCATGTTATTTGACTTATGATTGTTATCTTTTAATGGAAAGCAGGCAGATTTGAGTTCAGTTCTGAGTTCTTAAAGGAGCCATAGCTCTCGGGGTTGGGCCCAACTTGAGAGCCTAAGGCCTCCTTCCTTTGTATTGTTACCTTTCTTTCAGCATTGTATTTCTTTTCCTTTACAGGCATTTGGAAACGTAGTTTGCTGAGTTGAATTTCTTGGTGTGGTTAAGTAGGTTAGTTTTATGAACAGAGTTGCTTCAGTAGTTTAGAATAGAGTAAGGAGATTGGAGTTAATAAGAGTTCCAAAAAGGGTTGACTGCACACTCACTTTCACCTCTGTTTAGGGACTGGAATTGCAGACAGTGCTGTGGAGCGATAAAAAGGTGTCTTTTGAACTCCTAATTACCTTCACATTAATTATCAACCCAGGGACGACTTTTTATTTCAAGAGTGTACTCAGTCTGAGGCGGCTATTTACTCAAGAGTAATGTTTAGTAGTACAGCGTTCAGAGAACACAAGAGTAGACAGGTGCTAAACTATGACTAAATTACTTCAAAAGGATAAAATCACACAAGACAGCTTATCAGTCAAGGGTGCGGAAGTGATAACCCATCCCTCTAGAAACTGATGGAAAGGAAATTAGAGCATGGACCATAGGTCTGGGAGCTAGACAGCGACTGCTGAGGCTCACTACAGCCTTAGACCTTCTCTCACACCAAAGCAGTAAATGCAAGTAAATGGAGCGACAGCAAGTACAATGGAATAGAAAAAGGAAATAGAACAGCAGTAAATAGAACAGCAGTAAATGAAACAGCAATTAAAAGAACTAAATCTCGCGAGTTAGAACTGAACTCTCATTCCGCAATCAAACAACAATCGTCAAAAGCAATTCTGATGAACCTTATTTTATGAGGAGATATTCACAAATGAATTATGGAACAACATTTATCATATATACACAACACACTTACTATAGCAATCTGATGGTTCAAGAGAATATGACTAAGTTCCAGACAGAATAATATTACTTCCGGATTCTCATAAATAAGAATTCAAATGAATCCAATACGGCAATATTCAATATGAAGGCTCTGTAACAGAAACAGTTGGTTTAAATAGTGAACATGCAATCAACTCTGAAAAGATTCATTCACACAATATAGAGTCACTTACATAAACTTCCCGAATGAAACCATTAATGAATTAGTCGTAACAGAGCATGGAATAGCATATGAAAAATCATATCAGATTACCGAGTAAAACTAATAAGCAAACCACACATAAAACAAAAGAATATAATATACAGTAGCAATTGTAAAGATATGATACACAACAGCAGCAGCGTACTCCACCAGAGGCTGGGCCCTTAGCCGCCAGCGGACGCTACTGGGTTACTTCAGAAGGAAAAGAGTGAACAACAACACCCAAATTATGTATTAATCATTAAATAGTGAAATCATTACAATAGTTGAAGCTTTGAGACTTACAGCATAAAACAATCCTTCCTTCCTCCTATCCTATCATGAATCATTGCTTCTGAATCTCTAATTCAAATCATCAATTTGCCATCATTTGAATCCCCAAAGTCATCCTGAAGTCTCCTGAAGTCATTCCCATCTCTGATCTTTGTTTTCATTTAAATAGAGAAAGATCAGAGAGCAGTTATAACATAGATAATTACAACATGATTTCTTTTAAAAATTTGGGTTGATTCTAACGAGATGATCAACAAGAAAATATATTTCCTTTCATCTCTCAACAAAAGCAAGATGAATTTGGGTTTGCAGCTAAAGTTTGGAGGACGGCCGCAACTGCAAATCTGAGAAAATCGTGCTCAAAGAACCCTACGTTTCTCTCTATACAAGCCGAATTTGAGCAAACCATTCTTTAATAAAGTTAATTGGGCCCGTTCTGGACAAACCCCATGTTCCGGATTTCTCAAATTCGTCTTCATTTGCTCAGAATCTCGACTGCAAAACTGTCACTCCTTAAACCAACGAATTTCTGAGTTCGCAGATTTAAAAATCAAATCTTCAATCTGGAAGTTACATTGGAGGCTAAAAATGGTGAATAACGTTATAACCAACTTATTAGAACTATCATTGATAAAATAATGCATAATCATCAATTTATTATAAATAAAGGAGAATAAATAATATTCATTCATGAGAGCATAAATTATTTATAAAATGGATTTAAATGATAAATTGTAATAGATGATATAATAGAGAAGAGTAAAAATGGATGAAATAAGTGTTACAAAGTGGTCGTATTCATGGCCCAACATACCCCCACACTCAATATGTTGCATGTCCTCATGCAACGAAAACTGAATATATTGCATGTCTTCATGCAACTCAAAGACAAAAACCCATGTGTTAACCAAGCGATAAAAAATATGTTCATCTCAACTCATGACATGGATAGAACAAATGAATTCTTCCTTAATTAATGAATATTCACTTTTAGTAATCTTGATGAAGGCATAACAATTTTTACATTGACATTCAATTATATGTATATATGAAGTTGCAACAAAATATGATATAAGTAACAACAAACTTCATTAACCATTTTCTCAAAAACTACAAACCAGATTTTGTTGAAATGTTTCAAGTAGATTTGTAATATATGAAGGCTTCTATGATCCAAAAATCAGATCGTTTTGATGCATGGAGATATAAACAAAATGGCTGTAGGTGAGAGTGCATGATTTCCGAAATTTTATGAACCAATGTTTCTTGAAATTGTGTGGGTTTGTATTAATGATACGTATGTGTTTTCCAAAAATTACAAGAATTGAAAAAAAATATGTGGAAATCAATTTCTGCACTGTGTAAAAATGAAATTGTATGCCTTAAATAAGGAAGAAAGTAGAAAACATCCATCATGCATAGCAATTCCTCCCCCTCTCTAAAAAATTAGCATGTTCTCATGCGATGCTAGAAAACAAATAGAGGTGGTTGCTACGAGCTGTTGAATTCTATTCTTGGTGTAAAACAATATGAAATAAGGGAGGTGTTGAGAATGAATAAGAATAGCAATGGATGATAAAGAATATGAATGACATGGTCATAAGAAATAAATGAAGGAAAGAAACACTCCCCCACACTCGAAAATGACATGCTATTGAAAAAGGGGAAGTGGTAAAGATGTGGAATGAAGGATGACAAATAATGCTCAAAATGGATTTTCATTAGATTCTCCTAAATTTATAATAAATTAGAAAACTATGCAATTTTACCTCAAGTTTTACCTCCAAAAAATGTGGAATGACATATAAATACTGGCAGTTGTTAAAGCTGATGTAGGCAGAGTTGGTGCTAAAAGTGATGCAAAAGGTGGAATCCAGGGAAGCACATCATGTCTGAAGAATTGTTCACGTTCGCGAGCCTCTACTGTGAAGTGCAATAGTGTGGTCATGCTATGAATAGAATTATGCCCATACTTGTTGTTCTCCTGTAAACAAAGCACTATTTTGCATACAATGTTCTTGAATCCATAGTGTTAGCTTTGAATAGCAACCGATAAAATGCATGCAAAATTTCAATTAGAAAAACTTATGTATACATGCAATACTAATATGTTGTCAAATCAACAAGGTATGGCAAAGTGTAGTAATCATATCACATGCAATCCCATAATGCATACATTCCCCCCTCCAATTGGAAAATGGGTTCCATAACCATAAAGCATATGAAAGGGGTGGTGTTGATGACAAGGCAAGGGAGTGAACAATGCAATAGTAAATGAAGCAGAGTACACATATCAATGATAGGACGGTGAAAGTTATGGTTATATTGAGAGCAAAGTGTGTAAAGATAGTTATGAATAAGAGATAGGATGCTTTGGATTGATGATAGTTTATGCAAAATGAAAAAGGACAACAATATGCTAAAAAGATGCTTTGCTGATAGTATTCTAGCTGAAAATGATGCGATTGATCATAAAACAATTTCTCATGCAGAAAGGTTCAAAACAGGGAAAAAGTTAAGGAAATAACTTCTCTGATAAAAAAATAAATAAGAAAAGGGTATTATAATAATAATCGACGATAAGATATAACTTCAATACCATAAGCAGAGTCGCTGCTGCCAGCAGGCATCCATAGCCTCGGCAGGGTTGCTTTTTAACCCATATGAGCCAGAATCCTCAATTTATAACTAGAGAGTTTTAGTGTTGTTCTACAGAAGAGATCAATGTGCTGGCATGGTAACCAGATAACCACACTGCCATTCACTAGGATGTAGCAAAAGTGATCAGGCCGGCTCATGATGAGACTTCCTGTTCCATGGATAATTTGGCTATCCAATGGATCATAACCCTGGTATGGTGGACATAATGGGAATGTCACTTTGTTACAGCCTTATGAACATGGTAGGCTGGCTCGTAATGAGACCCCCTATCCTCCATCTGTGAACAAAATTTTGTTGTTATTACATATTTTTATGATAAAATGAGAGAGGCTCAGTACTCCTTAAGAGCAGGGATGGCGGAAGAAGTTGAAGATGTCAATAGAAAAAAATATACCCATAATCTCATTTATTACAGACAGAGAAGATTATAACCAGGGATGATGGAACCAGCATGGTATTAAGATGATCAATCAATATCATGTTCAACAGAAAACAATGCAGTAAAGTAGTATATAAATAATTGTGTCCCTTTTGAAAAAAATCTATCATCAAGGAGCTGTCCTGTTAAAGATCATAACGTGAATGATATTAACTCGCTTCAATAGAATCCATAATTCTTGTCCTGATAAAAGTAGTGTACTTCATGCCATAAAAGGGAATCAGTAAAATGTGGTTGAGATGAATTAGGAATAATATCACAAGAGGAAGAAAATGGTTGCTCTCAAAAATACTCCCAAAGTGTTGCTTTTTTGAATGAACAGCAAAAACACTCAAAAAAGTGTTATCCCTTGTAGGGAACAACAAAGGAAATGCACACCAAAAAGAAAAAATACACACAAAAAAATGTGAGAATGCGAATGCCGTTCCTTTGGAAAAAGGAATAGCAAAAATCAAAAGTACCGTTCCTTTGAAAAAGGAACATCAAAAATGAAAAGTGTCGAAGTGTTGTCCCTTTCGAAAAGGAACAGCAAAACGTGAAAGTGCAAAAGTGCTATTCCATTTTGAAAAGAAACAGCAGCTGTTCCATTTCGAAAAGGAACAGCAAAACGTGAAAGTGCAAAAGTGTTGTTCCATTTCGAAAAGGAACAGCAGTTGTTCCATTTCGAAAAGGAATAGCAAAATGTGAAAGTGCAAAAGTGCTGTTCCATTTCGAAAAGGAACAACAAAACGTGAAAGTGAAAAAGTGATGTTCCATTTCGAAAAGGAACAGCAAAACGTGAAAGTGCAAAAGTGTTGTTCCATTTCGAAAAGGAATAACAGCTGTTCCATTTCGAAAAGGAACAACAAAACGTGAAAGTGCAAAAGTGTTGTTCCATTTCGAAAAGGAACAACAGCTATTCCATTTCGAAAAGGAACAACAAAATGTGAAAGTGCAAAAGTGTTGTTCCATTTCGAAAAGGAACAGCAAAACGTGAAAGTGAAAAAGTGCTGTTCCATTTCGAAAAGGAACAGCAAAACGTGAAAGTGCAAAAGTGCTGTTCCATTTCGAAAAGGAACTGCAATTGTTCCATTTCGAAAAGGAACAGCAAAATGTGAAAGTGCAAAAGTGCTGTTCCATTTCGAAAAGAAACAACAAAACGTGAAAGTGCAAAAGTGTTGTTCCATTTCGAAAAGGAACAACAGCTGTTCCATTTCGAAAAGGAACAACAAAACGTGAAAGTGCAAAAGTGTTGTTCCATTTCGAAAAGGAACAACAGCTGTTCCATTTCGAAAAGGAACAGCAAAATGAACTGTGAAAAAGGAACAGCAAAATGAATGGCTGAACCAAAAAGTGCTATTCCTTTAGAAAATAAATAGCAAAACGAAAATGATGTCCCTTTGAAAAAGGAACAGCACGAACGACAAAAATGCACACAAATGTTGTCCCTTCAGAAAAGGAACAGCAAAATACACAACAATAAAATGCAAACACGCAAAGAATGAATTAGCTGTTCACTGCATTGATGCTGAGGATGAGTTATACTTTGAGTGAAGCAACACCTGAAATACAAAATATAAAAGAAATTAGAAAAGAAACAACATTTTATTTAAAAACAATATGTAAATAACTAAATTAAGTTACAACAGCTATGATATTATGTCAAAAAAATGATCTATTTGAAAAATGTTTTGGCAACAGTGACAAGACATGAATCTTCAAATGGAAATCAATTCTTCATTTCTTCTATTATGAATCCGTTGGGTAATGAGTTGGATGAAATTTCTTTGTTTCATTTAAAATTTCTTTCAAAAATCACTCGTCCATAAATTGACCTTCTTTATTTTCCCAAGACTTGCAAAAAACGAGTATCTACCTGCAATAAAACATTAAATCATGAAGAAAGAGAGGTGTACAGGTTCCCCTAATCCAAGAATTATGTAAAAAACTAACAAGTAGTTACTCTGTAGAACAAATCCATAGAGAAAATAACAAAGTAAAATTTATTTGTTACCTGCGGGAGAGCAGTGGCCAATCATACTAACCTGCAGTGTTTTAATCACAACTTCTTTGTTTTTCGTCGAAATTGAGTGATTCCAAAGCCAAATGAGAGCTAATTCAAAGGTTTATCTCCATTAGAAACAGGTTTTAAAGATTCAATGATATGATATGTCAATTTTAGTTAGAACAACCTGCATAATAGAGTCATTGTCGATTACCCGGCTTAGACCAACAGTTGATATTTCAAGTGTAACTTTTTCGTTTGATGTCGGATTCAAATGATTCAAATTGGAAATAAAAATAAATTCATTTATTTATCTCCAATAGAAACAGGTTTTGAAGACAAGAAGAATTGATAGGTCAAATACTGTAAGGAACAGCCAGAAAGACATAATGTTAAGAGTGCTGATTTACGATAGACAGTCAGTATTTTGATCATAACTTCCCCATACGATATCGAAAATGAGTGATTCTAATTGAATTGTAAACTAGATTCATATTGGAATCTACCATAGAAGCAGGTTTTAAAAATTCATTCATTTAGGCCTCCAAAAACTGACTGTCCCAACTCTATTCCTGAGCTGCCAGCTAGACATCGGGTCAATGTTTTGGCTCTAACTTTTTCGTTTCAAATCCAAATTGAGTGGTTTAAATTGGGTTAGAAAGTATACATCAAAGGATACCTAGGGTAGAAACAGGTTTTAAAAATATTCACTTTTGGTCCCTCAAAACATGACTGTCCCGACTGTTTTTCCAGAAAGTTCATCAAGCCCGCAAGCCAAAAAAATGATATTCAAGCATTTTTTCAAATTGGTGATAAAAATGAAAATGAGTGTTTGTAGAACTTATTATTTCTATTATGATTCATCTACATACACAAATAGATTGAAATATTTATCACCGATGTTGATTTCGATAGCGTGTTGCAACAAAAGAAACAACTAGTTTTACAAAAATAAAAAAAATGTGTTTGTTTTATTTCTTTATTTATTTTATTTTCTCCACTATCCTACTCTTCTTTGAGAATTGAATATGTTTATGTATAAGAGTATTTCCAGTGGAACCATGTTAGAAATAAGGCCTCATGTATGCACATACCCAAATTCGAAAAATGCATGTTGATAAAAATTAGGGTATGAGAAGCCAACTTCCCTTGAAAAGATGTTGTCAAAAATTGTTGAAGTATGGAGTGATGTTGCAAACAAGTGATGGAGTGAAACCAATCTTCAATATATCCTTTACTTTCTTGATTTCCCATAGCCATCATACCATGAAGTTCTTGGGCTTTTAAAATGACTTGTTGATGCAACCTACAAGAAACCTCATTTTCTTCCATAGCTTCTACAATTTTAGAATTTAAAACATTCTGAATCTCATTGTAAATTTTCTTTAATGGCGCATGTGAGATAGAATGGGTGGGAAGGGTGGGTAAATTTGGCAGTTCAACATTGTAAGCATGTTGTACTGGTTTATTGTGGTGAGGGTGTGGAATTAGTTGAGCAGGAAAATGTGTAAAGAATGGAGCATTGTGATGATGTGGTTGGTTGGGTTGAGTGGATAAATTTGATATGCAAGTAGGATGTTGCAAAAGAGCCGGTGGAGAATATGGAGAATGTGCTTGTGCTACAAGATGAGGGAGAGTAGTCATGCAATCATAAGGTTGGTGGTTATATTGAAATTGACATGGCTGCCCTAACACATTAGTATTCCATAATGGATTATGCAAGTAAGAGAAT
Organism: Pinus tabuliformis; assembly: GCA_031772625.1. NCBI lineage: Eukaryota > Viridiplantae > Streptophyta > Pinopsida > Pinales > Pinaceae > Pinus > Pinus tabuliformis. Next base: position 1,498,563,766 of record CM062820.1, on the reverse strand, counting down.
GGAGAAGAAGTGTTTTGAACCATACTTGCGGGCCATGATTTCCATGGTTTTGAATTTTTTGCAGCTTCCTCACCTCTTTGATATGCTACTTCCATCGTAGATATGGAAGAGTGAGTATCTATGAGATGCTCCTTTCGGTCATGAGAACAAAACACTTCATCAAATTCTTCATTTTTATGAACCTGCAAAACATCCAATTTTTCATTTAGAGAGCTAATAAAATCAACTTTAAAATTTTCAAATAAAACATTGATTTCAGCTCTTATGTCTCCTATTCTTGTAGCAGATTTGGAAAACAAAGAAAAAACATCTCTAGAATTCTTACCAGCCTTGGAGATTCCTCTTGAATACCTTATGCACAACTCACAAACATCATCATATGATAACTGAAAAACATCACCTTTTCCTATCAGATTTAAGAGTTCTAAAAATTTATCTTTGATCCCTTTAAGAAGGAGTGTTTTTAAGGTCTCTTTCTCCAAATGCTTATATTTCGATTTTTGAAGGTTGTATTGAAATCGATCTACATAGCCCTCCAAACTTTCATCTTCCCCTTGTATCATATAAAAAATATCTTCATTGGATTTGCAATAGTTTTGGTACTTCTTCAAGAATATGTTCTTCATGTCCTCCCATGATTGGATGCAATTCCCACCTAGGCTCATGAACAATCGGAGAGCTGTTCCTTTTAGAGTAAGAGGAAACACTTTCAATCTTTGATCATTAGTACAATAATCATATCCTCTACAAAGTATTTCGAACTCAAATAAAAATGTATCTGGATCTTCATTTCCTAAACCATGAAAATTTGGTAAAGATGGGGGAATTATGTGCATTTGTGTCACTCCTCCTAGATCTTTGATAGGAAATTCAAAAGTAGAAATGTGAGCTATTTCTTACCATAGTTTAAGATGTTCTTCATGTGTTTCTTTGAGGCTCCTTCTTCAAATGTTCCTGTCAATCGGTTAGTGAAATGGGTGGTGCTTACATCACCACTTGCGTGAGATCATGTGATTCATTTTTTTTTTAAATTTCTATCTTTTTCCTAATCATTCACACAAAAATTCAAACATCTATTTCTACCCTAGGTTCTTTAACAGTCCTGCTGGAAAGTGGATGGGGGAGCAGGGCTTTTACATGCTCCGTACGCAGGTTCTTACCTTCCGTTTTTAAGATCCAACTCTTCCCTAGCAGGCACTCATCAGATTCACACTACTCTTTAGAAATGGCTACACTCTCCCCGGCAACGGCGCCAAAATGTGGAGCGATAAAAAGGTGTCTTTTGAACTCCTAATTACCTTCACATTAATTATCAACCCAGGGACGACTTTTTATTTCAAGAGTGTACTCAGTCTGAGGCGGCTATTTACTCAAGAGTAATGTTTAGTAGTACAGCGTTCAGAGAACACAAGAGTAGACAGGTGCTAAACTATGACTAAATTACTTCAAAAGGATAAAATCACACAAGACAGCTTATCAGTCAAGGGTGCGGAAGTGATAACCCATCCCTCTAGAAACTGATGGAAAGGAAATTGGAGCATGGACCGTAGGTCTGGGAGCTAGGCAGCGACTGTTGAGGCTCACTACAGCCTTAGACCTTCTCTCACACCAAAGCAGTAAATGCAAGTGAATGGAGCGGCAGCAAGTACAATGGAATAGAAAAAGGAAATAGAACAGCAGTAAATAGAACAACAGTAAATGAAACAACAATCAAAAGAACTAAATCTCGCGAGTTAGAACTGAACTCTCATTCCGCAATCAAACAACAATCGTCAAAAGCATGTCCGATGAACCTTATTTTATGAGGATATATTCACAAATGAATTATGGAACAACATTTATCATATATACACAACACACTTACTATAGCAATCTGATGGTTTAAGAGAATATGACTAAGTTCCAAACAGAATAATATTACTTCCGGATTCTCATAAATAAGAATTCAAATGAATCCAATACGGCAATATTCAACATGAAGGCTCTGTAACAGAAACAGTTGGTTTAAATAGTGAACATGCAATCAACTCTGAAAAGATTCATTCACACAATATAGAGTCACTTACATAAACTTCCCGAATGAAACCATTAATGAATTAGTCGTAACAGAGCATGGAATAGCATATGAAAAATCATATCAGATTACCGAGTAAAACTAATAAGCAAACCATGCATAAAACAAAAGAATATAATATACAGTAGCAATTGTAAAGATATGATACACAACAGCAGCAGCGTACTCCACCAGAGGTTGGGCCCTTAGCCGCCAGCGGACGCTGCTGGGTTACTTCAGAAGGAAAAGAGTGAACAGCAACGCCCAAATTATGTATTAATCATTAAATAGTGAAATCATTACAATAGTTGAAGCTTTGAGACTTACAGCATAAAACAATCCTTCCTTCCTCCTATCCTATCATGAATCCTTGCTTCTGAATCTCTAATTCAAATCATCAATTCGCCATCATTCGAATCCCCAAAGTCATCCTGAAGTCTCCTGAAGTCATCCCCCTCTCTGATCTTTGTTTTCATTTAAATAGAGAAAGATCAGAGAGCAGTTATAACATAGATAATTACAACATGATTTCTTTTACAAATTTGGGTTGATTCTAACCAGATGATCAACAAGAAAATATATTTCCTTTCATCTCTCAACAAAAGCAAGATGAATTTGGGTTTGCAGCTAAAGTTTGGAGGACGGCCACAACTGCAAATCTGAGAAAATTGTGCTCAAAGAACCCTACGTTTCTCTCTGTACAAGCCGAATTTGAGCAAACCGTTCTTCGACAAAGTTAATTGGGCCCGTTCTGGACAACACCCATGTTCCGGATTTCTCAAATTCGTCTTCATTTGCTCAGAATCTCAACCGCAAAACTATCACCTCTTAAACCAGCGAATTTCTGAGTTGGCAGATTTAAAAATCAAATCTTCAATCTGGAAGTTACCTTGGAGGCTAAAAATGGTGAATAATGTTATAACCAACTTATTAGAACTATCATTGATAAAATAATGCATAATCATCAATTTATTAGAAATAGAGGAGAATAAATAATATTCATTCATGAGAGCATAAATTATTTATAAAATGGATTTAAATGATAAATTATAATAGATGATATAATAGAGAAGAGTAAAAATGGATGAAATAAGTGTTACAAAGTGGTCGTATTCATGGCCCAACAAGTGCCACCCACCAAAAACATTGTTTTACATGTTCATGCAATCTTTGATGCAATATTTTCGTTTGTAGAAGTGTCCATGTGCTCAGATCTTATGGAATGATTCTTTGCTTCAGTACCATGCATGATTTCCCTTAGAAATAACATTGTTGTTCTTTGGTTTTATTAAAACAGTTAGAATAGGTTGATGAAATTTCGGTTATGTGCAGGACGTGGATGATTTCTTTCGTTTACACTGTGCAGTACTACTCCCTCACTCCCTTATCCTTCTAAGCCATGCCTAGGCCATCTACTCATCTCCCAGTTAGACTACTTGCCTCCCAACTCTTCTATTACCCACGTTATTCTACCTTTTCGGGCTTCCATTACCTCTACCCTTCTTTAGACCAACCAGCTTTGCACACCCCCTCTTCATCTCATCTCTCTGTCTCTAAGTCATTACAAACCCCCCTCCTACCTCCCTATCCATCCATGCAGCCTCTTCCACTCATCCATCACCCAAAAATCCGATTGTAGAACATCCTGTAGGAATTACTGAACTTCCTGTAGAAATCCTGAACATCCTGTAGAACCCCTGCAGACTTCTTGTAGAAGCTCATATACACGGTTGCTAGGCATCTAAACTTTTTGAACTTCTTTGAAAGGATGTTAGGGACTCCTTAGACCCTCTCTGAGCCGTCCTGACCTCTTCTAAGCATTCCTCCCCTTGATCTATCCCTGCACAGTCAAGACTCAGTTAGAAGCACACGCATAATAATTCGAACAACTTGAACATAAATACAAAAATATGTTTTCTTCAGATCAAAGTAGTCTAGACACATGCATCTCACCTTCCTAGAAGTAATGGCATCTCTTTCAGTAGTTTGCATTCCCACCTTTGCATCAGTAGGACTAGCCGGTAGAATTAGGGTTTGCTAGGGTTTGTGATTCTTGTTGGCTGTCAGTTCCTTCCTACAGTAGGTTAATTTCCTTTGAGATAGCTTTCGTTCATCGGTTAAAAAGCTTCTTCTGAGAGCTCATAGAAGTTGGCTTGAGCCCTAGCGGACTTGTGCCAGCTGACCAAGTGACAGCTGCGACAAGAGCTAGTACTTGTGCATACAGCACCGTCGCTTCCAAGTTTGTTACGAACTACCAGGTTGATAAAATTAGAGAAGGAAGCTCCAGGAGTTGTAGCATTATTGCTACAATACTGGAGCCCACCAACAAGTGCACAGGTATTATGAACTTGAGGTGCGTACACGCAGGTAAGAGTAAGAGAAAGTGCGGATCCAGAGTTATATTGATTTTTAAAGGCTTTCTCTCTTTTTTGGAGTTTGACATGAGGATCAGAGGTTTAAGACTTGCCAAGGAGGACAGTATGACTATTAATGGAGCCATACTGACTGCAAATAGTCATGGTGACAAATTTTATTGTAACATATTTCCCCCTAAAGTGTGAAGTCTGTAGTAGATTAGGGTTTTATATCATCTAGGAAGGGTGAAGCACTCTATCATTTCAAGGATTATCTTGGGGAGAGCCCAGTCGGAACCTGCAAATATTCAACACAAAATACATATATGAGATCATATCATCGCTGAGGTAGGCATTCCCATACTCAGATCAAAAACTTAATTAACAAACTAACTACTGCTCTGATATAGGAATGATTTCGCAATACATCATAATCATAGACACATGTAGACACAGTATGGACGCAGCCATCTGTTTATAATTAGTCTACTGTATAATGAATACAAAACTCCTCGCAGCCTAGATGGCAGAAACTAGATCCAGGGTCTTCATTTCTGCTTCCCGAAATAGTACGATTCTATCCATGCGAATAAATGAGTTGATGTCGAACATGGTAGAAACCACTTGATTACCAGTCAATGATGTAAATTGTTAACAAGTGTGAGAGAAACCACCAGTGATGTCAATGGTTCTCAAAGTACCCATTACAATCCATGAGATGTGAATGAATGTGTTGATGTCGAACATGTCACAAAATCTTTCGATCGAAGGTCAATGATGTAAACTGTCGTCAAAGGCAAGAAACTTGCCATTAAGGCATGCAGATTTCAACGTACTGATGATTCCTAGATCATCTTTCTAGATAATGTACTGATGTCGATAGAAAGCGATCCATTGTAGGGAAGCCCACAACACAAAATAATAGATCAAGTTGAAGAAATTTAGTTGCAAGGACTGACTCAGGGATGGTCAAGATGGATGACAGATATTTTGCAGATGAATGGTTTATTTGCAAGACTCCTCTTGAACACATAACGACACTACAGATGGTTTGGTGACAATTGTCCCAAAGTTAATACCCGGAAACCAGTTGAATACTTTCAATGTGGTTTGATCAACTATTAGGCAAAGGATTTCCCAATCCAAGTGAATGAAAAGTGTCGTGTTCAAGAGTGCTGATAAGGTTTTTCTGAGACAAAGTATAACAAATAGGCTCATTTTCCTCTCTTTTCCCCCACCATTTCTGGCAAGTACCTCTTTATTTTTTACAAGCTTGAGGAGGATAACATTTGCTTGATTATAAGCTCATCCTTCGGATGAGTCCAACTTAGTTTAGATTCGAACCCTAAGAAGGAGTGGTCCGTCCCTGTTTGTAATCGAACAGGTCCTTTACTGTGAAATTTTAACGAGTCTAGTATAGGAGAAACTCAACGTTTTTCAATTTTAGAGAGTCTGAAAAAACTTAAGAAGACTCCAGGGTTGACCTTTTTCGTAAATTTGTGTCTCCCAAGCCCGAAAAAGTATAAAATAATACTTGAGAGAACTGCTTGATCTTTACGACCAAGGAGTACTTTCATGATTAGTGTCTCTGATCTGAAAAGTAGAAAGAGATCAAGGACACGTCGTTTTATTTCCAATATCGAATTTGAAACGAAAAAAATCCGGCAATCTTTTCATGTTTTTATGGTCAGAAAAGGGTTGTAAGAGGACCGTCTTTTTAATTCTATTTTAACGAGCTAAAAAGAAAACTCAGCAATCTTTTCACATTTTATGAGTCAGAAAAGAGCTTAAAGATGACTCTAAGGTTTCACTTTTTCATAAGTTTTAACCAGTTCGAAAAAAATGATAAAAATGTACTCATGGTTTTCATTTTTTCCTAAGTTTTAATGAGTTCGAAAAAATGATAAAAATGTACTCATATGGCTGACTTTCAATTTAATTTACGAGCAGGAAAAGATGGAAAGAAATTGGCATTTTCCTTTGTTTTATGAGAATGAAAGATAGCAAAATTATCTCGGGATTTTCATGAGTTTAACGAGTCTTGAAAATAACTAAAATTGACTCGAGATAGGTTTCATTTTTACAAAAGCTTGAAACAGAGAAAAACTATGCTTCAAAGTAGTTTCTTTTTTACACAAGCTTGAAATAGAGAAAAAACTTTGCTTGATGCCCCCTAAGCGTAACTGCTAGAGCGCATGCCCCCCAGCTTCATTTCATTCAACCAGTTGGATGAAATGAAGGTTGAGTTACGAGATCATTTGAAAGACTCAACCTAAACTGTAAGAAAATTATGCAAAAAACTGAAAGAACTAACCTAAATATACAACTTAACATTTATGAGATCTAGTCAAACTCTTGACTCAATTAGAGGAGGATTTGTTTCATTTTTAGACGAGCTTGACATAGGAAAAGAACTATGCTCGGATTCGGTTTCATGTTTACGCAAGCTTGAAACGAAAAACCATGCTTGTTATAAGTTCGCATGCCCCCAACATAATGACGCAAAACGAGGTACATGGACCCCAAGCTTCATTGCATTCAATGAGGTGGATGGAATGAAGCTTTACTTTCAAGATCTTGGAAAGACTTGTGGGAGTTGTTTCATTTTTTAAACGAGCTTGACACAAGATAAGGAACTATGCTCATAACTACTTTCTACAATCTACCTAACAAGGAACTCTACTCTAATAACCTTGATTCATTTTTTAACGAGCTTGACACAAGACAAAGGAACTATGCTCTAAAAAACCTTGATTCATTTTTTAACGAGCTTGACACAAGACAAGGAACTATGCTCATAACTACTCTCTACAATCTACCTACTTAACCTACCCTTGTTTCATTTTTTAACGAGCTTGACACAAGACAAGGAACTATGCTCAAGACTCCTTGTTTCATTTTTTAACGAGCTTGACACAAGACAAGGAACTATGCTCCTGAAGTTCACATGCCCCCAGCATAATGAAACAAAGCGAGGTACATGCCCCCCAAGCTTCATTGCATTCAACCAGGTGGATGGAATGAAGGATTACTTTCAAGATTTAACTTGAAAAGGGAGTTGTTTCATTTTTTAAGGAGGTTGACACAAGAAAAGAACTATCCTCATACCTGATTCATTTTTTAATGAGGTTGACTCAGTAACAGGAACTTTCCTCTAACCAACTGATTCATTTTTTAATGAGGTTGACATAGGAAAAGAACTGTCCTCAAACCTGATTCATTTTTTAACGAGGTTGACACAGGAAAAGAACTGTCCTCATGACAGCCTGTTTCATTTTTTAACGAGGTTGATACAGGAAAAAACTTTCCTCACAGCAGCCTGTTTCATTTTTTAACGAGGTTGATACAAGAAAAAACTATCCTCGTAACCGCCTGTTTCATTTTTTAATGAGGTTGATAGAGGAAAAAACTATCCTCGCTTAACTGATTCGTTTTTTAACGAGGTTGACACAGGAAAAGAACTATCCTCATACAACTGATTCATTTTTTAACGAGGTTAACACAGGAAAAGAACTGTCCTCATACTAGCCTGTTTCATTTTTTAACGAGGTTGATACAGGAAAAAACTATCCTCGCAGACACCTGTTTCATTTTTTAACGAGGTTGGCACAGGAAAAGGAACTATCCTCGCTGACACCTGTTTCATTTTTTAACGAGGTTGGCACAGGAAAAGGAACTATCCTCGCTGAAACCTGTTTCATTTTTTAATGAGGTTGGCACAAGAAAAGGAACTATCCTCGCTGACACCTGTTTCATTTTTTAACGAGGTTGGCACAGGAAAAGGAACTATCCTCGCTGACACCTGTTTCATTTTTTAACGAGGTTGGCACAGGAAAATGAACTATCCTTGCAACACTGATCATGGCTTCCAACTGGAAGAAAGACATGTCAATGGACACACCTTGATCATGGCTTGCAAGAGGTCTTCATCAGAAGGAAGAATAGTTCTCTGGAAGGAACACATGTCAAGGGACTCAAAAGGGATAAGAACATCACGTTCAAATAATCCCATAGAGTTTTCCATGTTAATTACCGAATCTAAATCAAAGGAAGATGAGCAAATGGTGAGAGGCTCACTTACATCGGTAACTGAAAACATGGGACCAATTGCCACATAATTAACCCGTGGTGGGGTAGACACCACTTTAGAATCAGGAACGTTTAGGTGTGTCATATTATTGGTAGTTGAAACAAGACTAGGGAACGAAAGCTGGTCTACAGTCACAATATTTCCATTGTGAGGGAAAGACATCACACGAAAGAGTGTCAATACGACAACTTTCATTGCATAAACATAGTCTCGCCCAAGCAGTAAATTGAAATCCAAGGGACCTCAAACTACTATAAGATCAATACATACAATTTTACCTTCCAAGGTAATAGAAAACTTATGAAGGATCCCTAAAGGTTCACTTATGGTTCTATTAAAAGCTTTCAGATTCTGCATAATAGGTGCAAGCTGAGGAGAACCCAAAGCTTTCCAAGCAGTTGAGGATAAAATACTAACAGAAGCACCTTCATCTACCTGTGTGCGGCGTATGTCCCTACCACCAACCTTGACAATGATTTGGAAAGGGATGGAGGAAGGAAGACGAGGTTCTGTCAGTCTATTCCAATCAAAGGAAAAGACCTCAGTACTTGGAGGGGGTTCTGTAGAAATAGGTGAAATGCCCCCCAGCATAGAAGAATCTGATGTAACAAGAAGAACCTGAGCGGTATGAAGTTCACTCTCTAAAGGGAAAGTGGGATCGACCGAATGTGAAATTGAATCGACCACTTGATCAACTAATGGATCATCAACCTGAGTGACATGAGTTTCACTCTCCAATGGAAGAGTGTGATCGACTGTACTTGAAATTAGATCAATCACTTCGTTAGTTGACGGTAGGTTGGGAGAAAGTTTACGGTAACCAGTTGGAAATTCTTGCTGTGGAACAGTAAGGTTTTCCAACAAGGTTGAGGCTTCATCCATGTGAGGGCAAATGTGAGTTTGATGATTCCCTTTGCATAACTTACAAGGAAACCTAACCTTACCCTTTTTCCCAGGAACCTGACTATCATTGGTTGATGGATCAATGGAAAGTTGATGAGATTTTTCTGACCATACTTCCAAGACCTTTGGAATACCAGGACAATTGACAAGGGAGTGGTCACCCTTACAAAGCCTGCAAACGTATTTGGGTACGATGCGTGTTGGAGGTTTCCTCAACACAACTAACACTTACAGCCATGCAAGGAAAATTTTAAGGATGGAAAATTTTCTTGAAGTTTAGAAACATTGGCGAATCTCATTGATCCCTAATATGCAAACTATAAAATGTTTGTTGATATATTTGTAAAATTATTCAAATTTATAATGATTTTATATATAGTATCTATATAATGTTGGCGATTTTTAAGGTAAAATAATTTTATATTCTAAAATTTGGGCGAATCATCTTTTATAAAATTGGAAATTGGCGAATCTTTTTTGTGGAAAAATCATGGAAAATTAGCCCATTAGGCGAACATTAGCCCCTAAAATTTTCCATGCAGCCATGGTTGGTTGGTTGACTTCTTTCTTATCTTGCTTCTTCTTCTTCTTCTTCTTCTTCTTCTTCTTCTTCCCTTTCTTCTTCTTCTTAGACGCCTGGTTACTAGCGTCAAGGCTTTTACCAAGCGAAGAGGAGGAAATGGAGGAAGAAAAATTAGGTGAAGAAGATAAAGGGTCAACAGAAGGTTGGTGATGTTGAGATGGTGAACTCTGTTGAGGTGAAGCATTCGGTTGAGGTGGAACAATTGGAGTATTTGGGGCCAACGAAGTTGAAAATAACCATATCGGTAGACCTATAGTAAATCCAGGTAATGACAAAGTAGCCATATAAGGAGGACCAACATTTCCAAAGAAAGGAAAAGTACTAGGATCCTTGTTAAGAGGGGTTCCTAGGTTGGTAAATTCTGGAACAGTTGCCATTATATTCAACTTCAGTGAATTTTATTAACAATTTAAAACTAAAATTAACAATTCACAATTCGCACCTAACAATTAAAATTCACAATTCACAATTCACACCTATGGTCTCTAAAAGTAAAAACAAACAAATTAACATGCACTATCAAATCTAGGAGTGAAACCACACACAAACAGTAACTTTCCGTACTGAAAACACTAGTTGGTGATGAAATCCAACGTCGCAGAGTTCAATACAGAAATGGCGGTTGGAACAGTTACCCCGGCAACCTTCTTAATGAATAGACTGGCACAAGTTTCTCCACTTAACCGTCTCGAGTGAAGAGAACCACCCAGAAAATCCAAGTGAGTCTAGCCGATGTCTGCTCCAGGTACAGTGGGATCTTCCCACCACTGTCACCTTAGGAAGAATCCTAAAGAATATGGCCACTAAGGTTACCAATTGAAACAAGTATACCTGGGGGGACAATCTACGATCCGATACGCACGCAAGGGCAGAGTAGCAAGCTCAATCCCCTTGAAGGCTCCTTGACATAATCCAAGGTTTACCAACAAGTGACCCCAGGCTCCTCGACAATGGTTAATCTGAGGTTTACCGTTTTTAATACGTGAATATCTGGCGTCGTTCCCAATGAGGAAGGATTGATTCCCACACTGGTTCAGACACGATCTCGTGCTTCTCCTTTAAGAGGAGCTTTCCCAGAGCATAAATGCAACATTTTGATTTCTTCCTACCACAAGATACAACTACTTGTTTGTTTTAATGTCTTGGAGAGTTAACTAAAACCTATTTCAAGACACTAGCCTAAGCTAGATTTGTGGAAAGAGCCCTAAAAATGTAAAAATTACTAGATAAATTTTAATTAAGCGTTGTGTTATTAAGGTTGTTATTACTCAAATGGATAAATGGATATGAAACCAATGGTGTTATAACCCGTCCCAAAACTGAACGCAATCGAATATGATAATGTAATCTTTTCAATTCGATGAATCCTAACTAAAGTAAGGAGAGAGTTTCCATTTACTTCCAACAATGAAAAAATTGATCACTCAGAGAAAATATAACAAATTCTCTAATGCACTAATTTCATCAAGAAAAACTAATGAAAATCAATTTCAAAACCTTTTTTTTTATTTTTATTTTTATGTGTTAAATACAAGCATAAAAATATGTAAATTCAAATCAAAGAAACTGATCTAAATCTATGATTTATTTTTCAGAATGTAAACTATGCAATTGTAATCTATGCACAGTTCACATGAATAAGATGCAAATGTAATCTATGCACACTTTTCATTCATATTCTGAAAATGAGAATTCTAATTATGCAAATGTGATCTATGCAAGAGAATTCTCAAACACAAGATGATTCTAATGTAATATAAGAACCAATCAAGTGCAATTCAAGAAAATTGGGTGAGAGTTCCAAAGATCAAAAATAAAAACACTCAAAGGCGATTAACACTCATACAGAATTGTGAAAAGGCTGAGACAAACCTCCAAGTAATGACCAAAGGAAATCAAATTAAGAATTTCTCAAAAAAGAGACTCAAAACACCTAATTGATAAAAGCTTAAAGTAAGAATGCCAATGAAATTAACCAAGGAAAGTTTTTGACATGGAACAAGCAGGTCTCGGCAATGGCTAAAACCTATAAACAAATTCTAAACTGATAAAAAAGAGAAAAATTTAAAATTTTTCAAATTTTTGACAGGGTACGCAGGCAACCTGTTTACACATGTGCGTCGACGCTCTGTGCACAAAGCAAAAGTGCGTACAAGTACGCACTGTGCTTAACTCAGAGGGTGCGAACCTCTCCCAAAACTATGAAAAATGAAAACTAACTCAAAATTAACTAAATTCACCCAATCCCACAATCATCAAGTCAAAAACAGAAACAGAAAATACAGTTTCTCAGGTCAAAGTATAGACAAAGAAAACAATCAAGTCCCCAGCGGAGTCACCATTTTGTCATGCGGAAAGAGTCAATTTTGCGGACAAAACCGACCTCCCTAGAAACTAAGGCATTTCTAGTGACAAACAAAACAATCAAGCACTATCTTTCCCTAAATATGCATTTAAAATAAAAGCAACCAGGTGTTTAAGGCTTACCTTTAGTCCAACGCTGTTTGTAGCAGCCAAGCCTCTTGGATCCAGATGAGCTCCTCTCCTTGAAACCTGCATACACAAACAAGCAAACGATTACATAGCACCTGAATAACTCATATAATAAAACATATTCATCATAAAGACCAAGGAGTTTATGAAACAAATTATATATAACAACTTGTTGAGAAAAATGAACTTAATTGTATTAATTGGAAACAAAGGAAACCTTACAACCAGTGCCTTGGTGTTGTGCAGGTCCCTCCCAGGGTCCAGCAAGAGTTCTCCTCTACTTTGATCAGCTCACCCACTTCCAAATGAAGCTAAGAAAGGATTGGGATCTCTCCTCTCAAGCTCTATAAGGGAGTCCTAATTTCAGCAACATCTACCCTTAGGAATGTTCAGCTTTCAACCTCCCTCCCTCTGGCCCAATGCCTGTATTTATAATGCTTTGGAGGAAGTTAAATAGGTCCACCATCAATGGGATAAGCCCCCCTTTCAAAGGGATAGCTCCCCTCTTCATGGGATAAGTTCCTCTTTCATTGGGATGCATGAACCATCTGGAGGCGCTCAATCCACGTCAAACCATCTTCTAGAATGCTCTAGAATCGACCACAAGTAAGTTTTTTGAAGTAAAACTTGAGCCTTTTGACTTTTACAGGGGTACGCACCCACCCCTTTACAGACAGAGCGTACAAGTATGTAGGTATTATGAACTTGAGGTGCGTACACGCAGGTAAGAGTAAGAGAAAGTGCGGAACCAAAGTTATATTGATTTTTAAAGGCTTTCTCTCTTTTTTGGAGTTTGACATAAGGAGCAGAGGTTTAAGACTTGCCAAGGAGGATAGTATGACTATTGATGGAGCGATACTGACTGCAAATAGTCATGGTGACAAATTTTAGTGTAACAAGAAGCTCTGTTTTTATGTCATGAACACTAGGGATGAGGTTGTTGGGATGTTTTGAGAGTTTAAATATGTTGTATAAAAATCAAACAGGTGAGAAGATTAAAGTGTTGAGATCAGATAATGGAGGAGTATATAGTATTATCACTCAGTATTTTCCTGAGAATTTATCAATAGAAGGAAGCAACTCAGGTAACCACAAACCAATCTTTTAGGCTTAGGATCTAGCCAACCTATGTCCAGAGAGGGATGTCCCTTTATAATTAGCTTTGTTTTTATGGGATTTTCGGCTAGTTCTTAGTGTTCATGGGGTGTTGGTTTTGATTTTAAGGTTGGGTGGTGGAATTCTTGGAGTAGATGGATAGAGATAGGTATTCAAGCCATTGGGTTATGGAGTCAACGAATGGATAGCATAACTAGACCAGGTCATTAAAGTGAATGTTCACAGGGTAGGCTAGCAAAGAAAAATGCAAATCTTCAGGCCTAATGGGTGAAGTAATTCTAACCAGGGTGAAAGGGCACTTAAGAATCCTTGGGTAGGGATCAAAATGAAGAATAGAGGATGCTCATGAGCAAAGAGCAATTAAGAATCCTTTTCTATAGACCAGAGGAGAAACTATAGAAGCTAAGGAGCAGTTAAGAATTCCCTAGCAAAGATAGTTTAGGAGAAAACATTCAGAATGTAAAATAGTCAAGACAGAGTGCATTTAAGCAATTTCTAAAATATCATTCCATGCTATACATTTAGATTTTAGAGTTACAAATAATATTATGGAAAAAAATTAAGGAAAGACAACATTGAACATGAGAGAATACTTATTTGTATTTCACTTTACACAAGAATCCTGTAAAATATCTGATCTTTATCCCTTGATCCAGCAAGCCAATCCAGTCATGGATATAATAGAATTTTGATTTTAGAGAAAAAGTCTATAGAAATGTCTTGGAATCCACACTACATACTTTGAAATGTGAAGTGTTTATACAAAAATATTTACAAAATATCTCAAAACAACTTGAGAATTAATCTAGGGAATAAAAATATCTTCTTGCATGAAGATAGAGACAGATGTGAAATTGCTTCATGCTGTCCCTTTTATTGTGGTGTTTTTGGATGTTTTAGTTAAGTTGGAGCCCTTTAAGCTAGATGATATTTGTAGAATTTCTACGCTGGAATCTTCTTTACTTTTATTTTTCAATTGATACTCTTTGACCCTGCTACTCTGCATTTACCTGTTTCACTTGGCTGCCTTCATTTACTATGTAGTAACTTTCTAGTGTAAATTTATTACAGTAAATCTGTCATGTTTTGTCACCATTCCAAATCACTTAGTTTTACACTCATCATCCTCCTATAGATTTCATCGGCCTCTATGTACTTTCCAAAATTTGGTTTAGTGAGGAACAAGTGTTTCACCTCATGCTCTAGGAAAAACAAATTTTCAAATGTATCATATAACACTTTGCTTGTTGGCAAAGCTTTAATAGCTGAAGAGCTGGCTTGTTCCTTGGCCAACTTCCTGAGTCTATCACTATAGTCCAGCTGAGGCATGAGCTTTTCATTTATGACCATAGGACTGGGAAGACCCTTCTCCCTCAAAATCTGAAACTTAGCCATGAATCTATCAATGGCTACCTACATGTTATGGCACTTCTCTTCTAGGTTAAGCATAAGGTTTATTTTTGGAAGAACCTTCCTAATCTATAGAATGGCCTTAGTCCTATCTTTTATGTTCAACTCATGGAGCTCATATCTGTTCTTGCTATTTAAGAAGTGGATGAGTCGATTGGCATCCTCTGGTTTATTCCCCAGTTCTTCCCTTAATTTTTGGATAGCTTTAGTGGCTACCTTCACTAATTCTATCTGCTCAAATATAACTTGAATTGATGGTCAAATATCATTGACAGAGTCAATGATATTGGCCTAGAGAATTTATTTTGTTTGTGCCAGTGGTTTCTGTAGTGTTAAATCCTTCTCCAGGATTTTGATTCTCTCTCCCATTCTCAGTGCTTTTTGTGTTTCTTCCTTTTGCTGGAGTTGAGCAAGTTTACAATCAATTTCTAGACTTGCTACCTTTTCCTTTAGTCTCTTCATCTCTGTAGCTTGGATAGACATCTCTTCCATGGCTTTTACTAACTCTGCTTCTTTCTCTCCCTGTGTACTTGTTGCTGTAGTAGGTTTTGATGTTACTAGCAATGTTGTGGCAGGTGGAGCTATGGGTGCCAATGATGCTGCTAGTGTGGATGGAACTGTTGTAGATACTATGGGGATGACGATTCTAGAAGTTGTGGCCAAGTCACTTTTCTTTGAATGAATTAAAGTATCCAACTTCCTCTCTATCTCCTTGAGTTGATCGTTTAGCTTTAGGACCAAGTCCATGCATTCTTCATGTCCTTGCTATGCTTCTAGGACTTCCTATGTCTATGGGTGATGCAACTATGGTATCTTTAGCTACTTCTTGAGTGTAGCAATGTCATCATTTTTCTTCTTAGTTAGTGTTGTGGCCACCAACAACCCCCCTCCTTATTTAGTATTAGCAATAACACTATGTAAGTGGGGACCCTTAGTCAAAAAATTTAAAAAAATTAATTAGTGCTTTTATGTCACTCCTTAAGAAATATCGCATCGCGCCAAGAATGATAGGGCATTTTCTTATGAGTCCAAATGATAAAATGCGAGATTGCGAAGCGAACTCCATCGCATCACATGCATTAATAAACACTCACATTGGAAACCCTTAAAATCGCTGATATGTGATATCGCATATCGCAAAGTCGCATAAAATACACATAAAGATTAAACAATATTGCGACCTGCGATCTTGCGATATTGTGACCTGCGATCTTTGCGATATTGCGACCAAACAACCTTGCGATAGAGAAGCACAATGAAATTGTGGTAATGCGATACTGCGATGCAATTCGCAGAAACATTCCATTGCATATTTTCCTGGCTCAATATTCAAGAAAATGTTTTCCATAAACCAAGAACTGGTTACGCGCTTTGATGATAATTAATGAGTTAAATGCTAGTTGTTAATAAAATATGGTTTTGTGTTTTTCGAAGAGCCAGTTCACGTCAGATGGCATGTTTTTGCATATCCGTGGCATTTAAAGTTTTTCGGTCATTATTTATTATCATTACTCTCTCCTCACGTGTGAACTGCAGGAACGATGAACAAAAGTTACACAAATCAATGTGTAGGAAGCTATGGGGAAAAGCGTAAGGCTCCAATGTCCAAAGACAGAGAAAAGGCGCCATTATACACAGACACGGCATGCAACAGAGCCATAGATTCACAAAATGTTGCTGAGCCATCCATTATAGATTTTTCATTTACAGCCATGGTTAAATGGGTACTGAGCGATGCTGATATCAGAAACAGACAGTTTAATGCTTAGGGTCAAGAACTCACGAAAGCATTATTTTTACAAATTATGAGCTTTATACCCGATAAAGAGAAAGAGGCGCAAAAGGAGAAAAACGCATCAGAGAAGCCCGGATCAAAGAATGGAGGCAGTTTCCGATGCACGATTAGCACCTCAGAGGCAGTTTCCTAGCGCTAATCGTGCATCAGTAAGAAATTGCTCGAGAAGGAAAGCCTCTAGCTGCTCAGTCACCTGTAAGCTCGAAAATTGCAAGAAAGCAATGATAAAAACAAACTGGAAACAAAAAGCTAAAGAAAAGGTAGAAGCAATCCAAGGGTTAACCAAGTTGAACTGAAATTATTACTGGGCATACACGGTAAAGACACATAGTCAGTGGATGACTCTCAAGTATATCATCGATTTTGCTGAGAAGGTGGTGCTAGCTCTTGCCAATTCTGTTTGCTTAGCTCAACAAAAAGCAGAAGACAGTTAGCCAACTCTACTCAAGAAAATACTGAATGCTTGCAAAGTAAGGAGAAAATGCATAAATAGTTAGATATTAGATTTAATTTTAGAAATAGTTTTTCTTTATTTTTTCTTAGAAAAAGGACAGTCATTTAAACCGTATCCTGATTTTTTGTAAATAAGTTATTTAGTTAGTAGTATTTGAACCCTTCTCATGCATTTAGAGAAGGGTCCAGAAATTTATCAAAAACTTGTCCTCACCCCTTGTCACCCTATTTCAATGCTCATACGTCACCCTATTAGAACACTCTGTTTTGTCCCAAGTCGAAAATTTTTCTCGAACTAATAGTTCAAAATGTATCAATTTTTTAGATAGTCCTGTAAATAAATATTTGTTTTGGAAATTATTTTTTGATGGTTCTAAATCTTACAAAGGACCAGGAGCAGGATGCATTCTAATTAGTCCAGAAGGAGATTAAATTATGCTAACATGTAGACTCGAATTTGATTGCACCAACAATACAACACAATATGAGGCTTTGGTCCAAGGGTTGTACAAAGCAATCGGGTTAGACATCAAGTACCTTCAAGTTTTCAGAGACTCTGAAATTGTAGTCAGACAGGTACGTAATAATATACATTATTTATCAGGTCATTTAAAACATTATCAATCCTTAGTTCAAGATCTGACTGAGCATTTTATAGCATTCAATATTTCTTCAATTCCCAAACTCCAAAATGCAAGTGCAGACCTTTTCGCTAACGTAGCTTCTAAGCTTATTCCTTCAAAAGATTTTATTCAAGATAGATTCTCAATAGAATTAATTTTTAGACCATCTATTGCTGATAACATCACAAATTTGAGAGTATTCAACGACGATCCTGATATCGTAAATTTCCTCACATCTGAAGGATCCTACTCCAATCAAATAATTGACGAAGATCAACATGATCGAAAATTGCAACAAGATAGCACTAACAATGCTATACCTAAGTCGGTAGTCAAGTTAGAAGACTTGTACGATTTGAAAGATCGCTTTAAAAGGTCTACCAATTCAAAACTCCAAAGTTCAACTTTGAACTACGAATTAGTAAACCTAGGAACCGATGCCAAACCACAAAACATAAATCTAGGTCTCGGCCTAGCCCCTAGAGAAAAATTAGCGTATATTCGTCTTTGAGACAATATAAAAATGTTTTTGCCTGGAATTATGATGAACTCAAAACACACGACACTTCTATCATCCAACATACTATTCCAATGATCAATAATGAAAAACCTATCCAACAAAGCTGAGAAAGATCCATCCCAATTTAGAAAATCAAATAAAAACTAAACTCAATAAGTTATTGAAAGCTAGAATAATCTTTCCCATCAGGCATTCTAAATGGGTCTCCAATATGGTACCTGTTAGAAAAAAAAATGGAGATATTAGGATTTGCATTGACTTTCGAAACCTTAACAAGGTCTGCCAAAAAGATAACTTTACTTTACCACCTATGGAATAGATATTGCAGGCAGTGGCGGGCTCAGAATTAATGTCTTTCTTGGATGGATTTTCAGGATACAATCAAGTGTTGGTACATCCTGATGATCAATTAAAAACCACATTTCGAACTAAATGGGGAACATACGTATATCGAAAGATGCCATTTGGTTTAATTAATAGTGGTGCCACATTTCAGGGAGCCATGGACATCGCATTCAAAGGTTTAGTTAATAAATCTGTAGTAATTTATTTGGATGACATAACCGTGTATTCCAAGAAACCAAGCGACCATCTTAGAGATTTAAAACAAATCTTCCAACGATGTTTAAGGTGTTGAATTTCACTTAACCCAAAAAAATCCCTTTTCACATTAAGTGAAGGGAAACTTCTAGGATTCATAGTGTCAAAATCCGGAATTCACATCAATTCTGACAGAATCAAAGAGATTTCCGAAATATCCCTACCTCATAACAAAAAATCCATGCAATCCTTCCTTGGCGAGGTCAACTTTGCCAAGAGATTCGTTCCATATTTTTCATGAATCGTGTCTCCTTTGCAAGCCATGATTAAAAAGAACTCAAATTTTAAATGGGGCCAAGATGAACACAAAGCATTCAACCTGATCAAACAAGCTATTATTAATGCTCCATCTTTAGCAACTCCGAATTTTTCAGAGCCTTTTATTTTATATACATTTGCCTCAGATAGGTCATATGCTGCGATACACACTCAAGCAAATCAAGAAAAAGCGGAAGCCCCAATTGCTTTTTTCAGTTCAAATTTACAGGGCGCTGAATCAAATTATTCAAATGTGGAGAAACAGGCTTACGCTATTTTCAAAGTAGTCAAATACTTCAGACCTTTTCTACTCAAAACCCATACTAAAATTATAGTACCATTTCCAACGGTAAGGAATCTTCTAGTACAGAAGGATGTTGGTGAGAAAAGAGTCAATTGGGTTACTGCCTTACAGGAATATGACATTGAGATTAAACCAGAAAACATTGTAAGAGGTCAAGGCTTTTGAAAAATGTTGGCTGGAGCATCGCAAATTTCTGAAATTCCATCTGCAGAGGTACAAATGTGCGTGGTAAGCCTAAATGATGCAGAGTCATTATACACTGATATCATCTATTATCTTAATAACAGGTATGCTCCTTCACACCTCGATCATACTAAGAAAAGATCTCTAAGGTTGAAAGTCAAGCAATATCAGCTCATAAATGATATCCTTTTTAGAATAAATTATGATTCTCTTCTTCTTAGATGTCTTGACAAATATGAAGCTGAAAAATTTTTGTAGGAACTCCACGATAGGCGAGTAGGCGGACACTATGCTAGAGATGCTACATCACATAAAATCTTGCACGTAGGCTATTACTGGCCCACGTTATTTAAAGGCTCGCACAGTTACGTGAGGAAATGTCAAGTCTGCCAAACTACTGCTGGGAGACAAAAGAAGCCATCCTTTCCACTACAGCCGGTTAACATTGAGCAACCTTTCAGTCAGTGGGGATTGGACATAATAGGTGAGATCGTTCCTCACTCCTCTAAGCACCATAGATATATCCTTACAACAACATATTATTTTACTAAGTGGGTAGAAGCAGTTCCACTCAAGACGGCTAATGCTGAAAATATCATTGAGTTCATAGATCAATTTATAATCACCATGTTTGGATTGCCTTCCGCTTTAATGTTTGATAATGCATCATACTTTTCTGGAAATGCAATGACTGAATTTGCACTTAAAAGAGGATTCAAAATTAAATATTCGACCAATTATTACCCGCAAGGCAATGGGTTAGCTGAGTCTACAAATAAAAACCTAATCAGGATTATCAAAAGAACAGTTGACCAAAATCATAAAAATTGGCATAAGGCTTTGATATATGCTTTATGGGCTTTGATATATGCTTTATGGGCAGACCGAATAATGCAAAAAGCTTCTATCGACACTTCTCCCTTTAATTTAGTTTATGGGAAAGAAGTGGTTCTTCCGACTCATTAAGCAATTTCCTCTTTGTCTCTAGTTCAATACATTGATGAAGTACCCACTTCCTCCTTACAACTAAGACAAATGGAAATAATCAAATTATAATAACAACGAGAACAGGCTAAGAAAACCCATGTTTATCATCAAGCACTAGTAAAATCCTCTTTTGATTCAAACATAATGACCAGAAAATATTTTCAGATGGGAGACTTAGTTTTATAATGGGACAAGGCTCATGAAGAGAAAGGCAAACATACAAAATTTCAAAGAATGTGGCTTGGTCCTTTTCAAATTGTAGAATTCATACGCCCATCAACGTTTGTGTTACAGGATTTAGCAGGTAAGAGAGACTCTTTGCCCGTTAACAGACAAATTCTTAAGAAATATTTTCCATAGAAGATTATTCTTCTATTTTTGTAGAGTAGCTGTTTTTATTTTCATAATAAAACCAATTGTGAGTGGTTACATTAGGAATTTACGAATAAAGACACCAATTCTCTTTCAGATTTTGATTTTTTGCTTGTATAAATAGCAAATCTTTTGGAAAATTGATCATTATTATTGATAGATACAATTAAAGACTCTAGCCTAGATATGATACTAGTTTCAACTTCATAAAGTTTGATGAAAACAACCTTTAGTGAAGAAATTGTTTTATCTCAGTACAATGAAAGGTATCAATAACAAAATAAAGATTCTCTGTAGAACAACTGTTTCCAAAAACTCTATTATTGTCGTCTAGAGCTATCTTAAGGAAACAATGACTTCCTCCCTGCTAAGGAGATCACAACTTTCAGAGGAACAACCCAAGGATACACTTAATCTTGAAGAATAAGAGGTCTCATCACGATCCGGCTTATCATAATCACAGATATTATAACTTTCTCACTTTGCCAAATATTGTACACCACAGCAGGGCAATGACTCAAGATTGTTGCAATCAAAGGACAAGGGGTCTCATCATGAGCCAGCTTGTCCAGCAAAGTTATAAATTAAGTGAATGACTATGTCGTAAATTGGCTACCAAACCAAGACATTGTTCTTTAAGAGTAAAAAAGAAAATCAAAGCAAGAAGTGTGGATATGGATTCTTCTTTGAAATTTGTAGGCTACTTTAAGTAGGATACAAGATCATTGTTGGGTAATAGGTAACCCTGTTGAGGCTATAAACGCCTGCTGGCAGCATAGGCTCTACCTACGATAAATGAGCATATTTAAAATTGGTTTACAGAGAAGACTTTGTTTTATCTTTACAAGACCAAGTAATGACTGATGTAAATACAAGGGCTAGCTTGAGGAAGAAAATAATCAAAGTTGAAAATAGTTGAAACAAAGTGTCATTGACAGGTTAGAGCATAATGTACTTTATCTTTCCATAATAAACTTTAACTTATGAAAATTTTGATGTTTTGGAAGTTTAGAAAATTCAATAGAAAAACAGAGATAACTGGTTCTTCCAAGTAAATCGCCAATTTTTGTGGCCACCAACAACCCTCCTCCTTATTTAGTATTAGCAATAACACTATGTAAGTGGGGACCCTTAGTCAAAAAATTTAAAAAAATTAATTAGTGCTTATATGTCACTCCTTAAGAAATATCGCATCGCGCCAAGAACGATAGGGCATTTTCTTATGAGTCAAAATGATAAAATGTGAGATTGCGACACAAACTCCATTGCATTGCATGCATTAATAAACACTCACGTTGGAAAACCTTAAAATCACCAATATGCGATATTGCATATCGCAAAGTCGCATAAAATACACATAACGATTAAACAATTAATCGATCCGCGATCTTGCGATATTGCGACTTGCGATCTTTGCGATATTGCAATCAAACAACCTTGCGATAGAGTAGCACGATGAAATTGCGGTAATGCGATACAGCGATATGCGATACTACGATGCAAATCGCAGAAACATTCCATCGCAGATTTTCCTGGCCCAATATTCAAGAAAAATTTTTCCATAAACTAAGAACTGGTTACGCGCTTTGATGATAATTAATGAGTTACATTCTAGTTGTTAATAAAATATGGTTTTGTGTTTTCCGAAGAGCTAGTTCACGTCAGATGGCATGTTTTTGCATATCTGTGGCATTTAAAGCTTTCCTATCATTATTTATTATCATTACTCTCTCCTCACTTGTGAACTGTAGGAACGAAGAACAAAAGTTACACAAAGCAATGTGCAGGAAGCTATGGGGAAAAAGGGTAAGGCTCCAATGTCCAAAGACAGAGAAAAGGCGCCCTTATACGCAGACACCACATGCAACAGAGCTGTAGATTCACAGAATGTTGTTGAGCCATCCATTACAAATCTTTCATTTACAACCATGGTTAAATGGGTACTGAGTGATGCTGATATCATAAATAGACAGTTTAATGCTCAGGGTCAGGAACTCACGAAAGCATTATTTTTACAAATTCTAAGCTTTATACTCGATAAAGAGAAAGAGGCGCAAAAGGCGAAAAACACATCAGAGAAGCCCGGATCAAAGAACGGAGGCAGTTTCTGATGCGCGATTACCGCCTAGCGCTAATCGTGCATCGCTGAGAAAATTTCTCGAGAAAGAAAGCCTCTAACTACTCAATCACCTGTAAGCTCGAAAATTGCAAGAAAGCAATGATAAAAACAAACTGGAAACAGAAAGCTAAAGAAAAGGCAGAAGCAATCCAATGGTTAACCAAGTTGAACTGAAATTATTACTGGGCATACACGGTAAAGCCACATAGTCAGTGGATGAATCTCAAGTATATCATCAATTTTGCTAAGAAGGTGGTGCCAGCTCTTGCCAATTCTGTTTGCTTAGCTCAACCAAAATGGAAGATAGTCAGCCGACTCTACTCAAGCAAATACTGAATGCTTGCAACGTAAGGAGAAAATGCAGAAATAGTTAGATATTAGATTTAATTTTAG
Source organism: Pinus tabuliformis (assembly GCA_031772625.1). Lineage (NCBI taxonomy): Eukaryota > Viridiplantae > Streptophyta > Pinopsida > Pinales > Pinaceae > Pinus > Pinus tabuliformis. The sequence continues at coordinate 1,498,540,157 of CM062820.1, read as the reverse complement.
AAATAGTTTTGCTTTATTTTTGCTTAGAAAAAGGACGGTCATTTAAACCATATCCTAAATTTTTGTAAATAAGTTATTTAGTTAGTAGTATTTAAACCCTTCTCATGCATTTAGAGAAGGGTCCAAAAATTTATCAAAAGCTTGTCCTCGGAACATGCATTTTTGCACCCTCCGAGGAGGTTTTGATGAATGAATGGAACAGGATATGTTGATGTTTGCATTTGATATCTGCTACTGATGTTGCACTTCTGTACTCCTAGTGGATGTTAGAGCAAGGAGAGATAAATCATTATCGCTTGAAGCTCATGAGTAGGACTAGTTATAAATGGTACTTTTATCTCTTAACCATTTCTGCTTATGTGTTAAAGTGATATACAGTTTTTAGTTGTTTATGTATTACTGCATGAATGCCTGAGTTATCATTTGGAACTTTTGTACGGTGATAGCTATTTATTTATACTTAATTTATGAATAGCTCATTATGTGATATGTTCTTCACAACTGTTTCGTCTAACTTTTTATGCGAAGTGGTTCATCCTTATTGATTTATTTTCTCATAATAGCTGAATGACCTTTATTACCAGTTGTTATTTGAAATCTTTTTAGATCGCGTAATCAAAGAATTACATCCCAAGTTAGTATAGACTTAGATGTTGCTGCTTATTAGATTACAATAGCATAGCATTAGATTAAAGTTAAAATTAGAATATATCAATTAGGAACTGTTGGATCAGGAACATAAAATTCTACACACACACACTCATAGATTGGGAAACTGGTCCCATATCCCTAGTCAGACGCGCTATACCAAACGGATAAGGAGCTTCCAACCAAGGTCCAGACCGGGCAGGTATCCCCCTTGTTGTAGACCCGATTTTCAGGGCTTCAACAGTTAGCTACTTTGCAGCTTTTACATCTTTGGTATTGTGTCCTAATTCAATCACTAAGTCCTCTAAGGACTTGATTCTATTATCTTTGGCATATGAGGAGGGCTTCTCCAACAAGAATTGGGTTAATATATTGTTTAGGGAGTTCTATAATTGGTGGGCAGCAATGGCCTTCCCTATTAATGTGGAGTATATCATGTCCCATGTTTGCTTGTGCAGTTCAATTTGGTCAATGGGATGAATATCCCTTGCCAGTACTTCAAAGTCCACTTTCTTGAAATTTGATGCTTCTCTTGGCTGCTGAATGGATGGCTTGATAAATGTCATCTGCATTTCCCCACTTTGATATCGAAGGATGACATTAGCCTTGTCTGATTGGTGGGGGTAATTTTTAGATATTGGGCATATGTTTGGGTCTTAAGCCTCTTATTTCTGGCTTTGATCTCCTTGTATCTTTCCTTAATATCTTGGTCCTTATCTGCGGGCATTCTAAAGGTAGATACCTCAACACTTTTCTACCTTATCAACATTTGAGTTTGTGATGTGGAGGGCTCCTACATACTCCCAGATGGAGTGGCGGGCCTGCTTCTTTCAACCTCTATGTTGGTGACCCCATTTGATTCATCAGTGACCTCTTTCTCATAGGCTGGATTAGGCTTTTTCCTTTTGTTTGACTCTTGCTATTCACTAGAAGTAGGCATTCCTGAAGTGGAAGCCCCTTCTATATTCCTTTTTGGAACCTTCTCCTCATTCTGAGGAGTTTGCATAACTGGATGGTTACTTGAAGTAGTTGCTCATTCTTTTGATGGTTCCCTCCTGTCTGATTGATCTGGCCTATTTGATTGTTCTGGCCAATCTGACTGTTCTGGCTCCTGCAGGAAAGAATCCTCATCAAGTTGTTTCTCTAGATCTATTAATGTGTTTTCCACAACAACTTCAGTATTATCACTTGTCCTCTAAAGTGTTTTCCACCCATTGAAATTGGTTGGCATACTTTTCTATCTCAGTGATGTGGTGATGGATATAGGGAGCCATCTTGTTTTTCTGCCTTCTTTTGCAGATCAAATCCAAGGGATCGTATCTCCATATGAAGCTCTAATTTTGTTTTAATCTCTGAAGGATTAGGTCTGCCTCCTTTCCATCTTCTCTATTATTACAAATAAAAGGACCCAATTGGTCTTTGCTATTGACCTAGGCTTTCTTTTTAGCTTTAACAAAGTTTACCTCATCTTAATTTATTATCTCCCTATATTACTCCAGGGAAAATAACCTCATTGGGAGGTATTTAGGTAGTTTGTACGAGGCCAGATCACAGCCATAAATCCTGATTTCAGTGTGGTTTTGGTACAAGTACCAATCTCCTACCTGATGATTGCTATTTAGATGAAGGACTCTCTTAATCTCAGGACTAATTCTTGGTGGAGGGGTTCCACTGAGCATGGCCATCACAGGGTGGACAAAGGAATCTATCAATTCATTATATGAATATGGGAAGGGATGTTGATGACTCAATGGGGTCCATAAGATAATTACTCTTGGTTGGCCCTTGGTGTCCAATTTTTGCAAGCTAAGTGGGAATTTGTCTAACTGGTAATATAGGAAAGGGTGATACAAGACTGAGGAGTATTTGAAGACTCTCTCATTACTCATTCTGAGGAATTGTTCATGCATCCCGTCACCTATGAGATGAGCATAGTCATATATTATAGTAGGAGGCTGTCCTAGAGTGTATATGGACATGAAGGCTAAAATAATCTCATCAATTTATTCACTAGTGGTATAACTCAGGACACTAGATATCATATCCACAATACTTCTGCCCAAAGGAGAAAATAAAGCTGGTACATATGGAGGGGGTATTTTGGGGTATACTTCTCTTCTACAATGAAAGTTTGGATTACATGGGCCAATCTTGCAAGGCTAAGTTTGGGATATAAGTCCAACAGGTCTGCAATGGAGACGAGAGTCAAATTTTGGCCAAGCTAGAGTTGTCGCATCTCATTTATGGATTCAATAGTGATAGTGAAAAGTATGGCCTAGTTGGGGGACATGACTGCTCTTTGACTAGGGACATAGTTGGCATGGCAATAATGTACAATTTCACAGAAAATGTGGACTCTATGGAACTAGTACTTAGGCAAATCGAACTCCCACAGACCAATTTGACCAGCCTGGTTCAAGTATCTATCCCTACTTTGACAGTATACTTTGAGTGGGGATTCATGGGAAAAGGTGTCCTTTATCTGAAAATCCCTATCAACCAGGGGAGGTGGTCCAAGTCTACGTGGGGTGTAGAGATGGGTCTCACATACATGGTGATTGGGGCAACCATCCTCAATTCTTGTGGATTTGAGAATGGGTGAGTTAATTTGTAGTGTTTTCAGGGCAATGGTGTTCAACATAGAGTGGGTTTAAGTCCTTGAGCTTCTTTGATTAATTTTTATCTTTAACTAAGAAAAATCAGCAATTGGTTTCTTTGAATTTGATAGGGTAGTGGCTGAATTTTGGCTTAAATACCTAGAAATGGGATGAAATGGTTCTGAACAGGGCGGATGGTAACTGCAAAGGGTCGAAAGGGCTCTACATAGGCTACAAAGCTAACTGGGTGCTCTACAGCATCTTTAGAGTGCAATTGGAAGTGAGTTGATGGCTCAAAATGTTTGCAGACAACGTGCATGCGTGTAGATGTTTACCATGAAATTTTAGAGAAAAAAATGATTTGGGGCTTTTTAGCTTTTATGGCGAAAAGTCAATTTTGGCAGGTATGGGGTGAACAGTGGATATTTTGTCGTGTAGCGGGCGGGTGATAAATGGTTTCTATCGCACCTCTTACAGGTGCTCAGTGGTATTGGGGAGAGGTCACCCAGTTCCACTTATTGAATGACACGTAGCATCGGGGCTAGGCAGAAAACCAAATTTTTGGGTGGGTACCTTTTAGACATCAGGTTGGCCCGATATGGTAAGGGTCATCAGATGTGGAGGGAAGCGATTGCATGGTGATGGGGTGGGGAAACTACATGAAGGGTAGTGAGGGGCCCGGTAAGCACTTAAGTGCGGTGGTATCAGGGTTAATGATGGGTTAAGGTAGGATTAATGACTAAGGGTGGGATTTTAATATTTTTGAGGGATAAGGGGTAATACTATAGTTTATAACTAAACTGATGGGTGGGGTTATTTTATATAGAGGAGTTAAATATCTACGGGATATTGGGTTTTTGGGAATTAATATATCAAGTTAATAATTAGTATGAATGGGTGGAATAGGGACACAACACACTAAGCAAATTCTTTTGTGTGAGTTAAATGCTTATCACATATTAACATTAATACTTAGGGTAATGTGTTTTTGTGGGTTTTTTGGGAGAAAGGGGTTTTCCATGGGGGTGATTACTTTCCCTAGGAAAGTGTTTTAACCTTAGGAAAAGGGTTTTTATTAGGGAAATTAAGGGGAATCTAGTACTTGTTGTCCTTAAGTGGTTAATCTGAGCATCCAGTCCCTCCAGAAGTCTGAGAAATGCTCCTAGCCTCTTGGACTTAAAGGTTTTTGAGCACTTTGAACTTTCTTATGGGAAATTAGTTAAGTAAAAGGTGAAATGAATGGAGGATGTTAATTAATTGATTGTTCATTGATATCTGGAACTTTTATGATTAGAGTGATAATATTCTTTTGTCTAATCAATCATCATACTTCTACAACCTTTCTTCTACTTACCCATCTACATCCTACTGTTTTTATTTGTCTTTATTAGGGTGCATTTGAGCTAGAAAACCCTTATCAAATATTTTTCTTTCTCTTTACAATAATAAACTAATTGAATCTAACCTTATTCCATCCAAGGGCTCAGATTAAATAGTTGAGCTCCTCTTATTTACTCTACGTATCTAATTATCTACCAAGGTTACACTGTTTGGCTAGACTTTTATTCTCTATCTATAAACATGAAATTGAAAAGATGAAATAGTCAAGTTTAAACATTTTAACTATCATGGATTGTGGCAAGAATTACAAATTGCACACAATCACTTATTTAGCACAAAAGTAAATAGTAGTGGAATTTTGTCTTGCTCACTTTCATGGTCTTTTTTATTTTCTTGGGGTTCATATTTTTCATCTTTTTTGACCTTTTTGTTCTTTTTGTCCTTTAATTATTCTTTTAGGACATACCCTCTTTATATTTTTTAATTTTTAAATATGGAAAACATTTGCAGAAAGCAAAGGTATTTACATATTAAAATTTTTAATCTCAGTCATTCAAAAATTATGACTCCTATTGGTATAGGAACCTAACATATACCTCCAAAGAGTTTGACACCTTTTGTAGGGAAATAGAGATCAGGAGCTAGTTGACAGTGCCTTACGAAACACATCAAAATGTGGATGTAGAGAGGAAGAATAGGCCCATCATAGAGACTTCCAAGGTAATGATCCATGACATAGATCTGCCCATTTGTCTTTGGGCATAAGCATGTTGTACAAAAATCTACATTTTGCATATGAGACCTCACTAGATATTGAAAGATAAGACACTAGAAACATATTTCATTGGTGAGAAACCACAAGTATCACATTTTTGTCTTTTTGGTTGTCGTGTATACATTCATATCATTTGGGAAAAATAACCAATTTGGAACCCTCTAGTTTGAACGGTACTTTGGTGGGATACAATGAGACATATAAGGCTTACAAAGTCTACTTTTTGTCTAAATGGAAGATGGTTTTGAGCTGATATGTCAATTTTTATGAGGATGCGTGGTTGTTTAAGCCTTATTGTCATGCAACAAGGATTGGGGAGGAAGAAAAGCTTGCTTCCTCAAAGTTTGTTCCACAAATTGCAATGGAATCAGACTGAAATCAGTTAGATACCAGTACAATGGAGGTACAAATACCATTTTTCCTTCTAGTTCGGTTAGGAGGTTCGAATGGTTTACCTAGATAGTGTACAGGGCACAAGACAACTAGGAGGACATAAAACTTTTGTTTTGAGTGTGTAATCCTCTTGAGAAGTTTCCTAATTATGGTGCACTGGTTTCTTCCTATTTCTTAATAAGAAAATGGTAAGTCATTTGTTCATAAATACTAATTGTCAAAATGTTTTTAAATGTTATTTGAAAATTCAGTTGAGAAACCCTCACAAAAACTACTATAAAATCTATCAAGTCAATTGTCCTGAATAATGTCATATATGATGTTTGGAAAGTTTGTGTATGTGTTGGTCAATGTTTAAAAAGTTAGACTCGGAATAATATTATTTCAATGAATTGATTTAACAAAAAATAGATACAACTCCAAACCATTGAAACAGAATATGAAAAACTCTACTCATAGGCACATACATATACCATGTAATGATGAATATATCAAAACAAATTGGCACTGAGTCCAATATATATCGCCAACAATGAGACTCTAAATGGCTCCATAAGTTTTAAGGTCTGAAAAGCATGCTACAACCATCTCCTTTTGGTCTATACTTGTCTTCTTCAAATTTTGCAAGCTGGTTTTGCAATTCAAAACTAATATTTCCAATCTCCTCTAATGGGGCCATTCCTAGCAAAATTGGTCTCTTATACTATCCAAGTGTTTGTTAAATCTATGAATTCCCACTCCCCCTACCCTTCTTAATTCATTTCTTGTAGTATTTGAAATAAATTTTCACATCATACATATTAGCATGGATCCATGTAGGATCTTTGACTCTAAGGGTGTAAACCATGGTAAAATTCCAATCTGCAGTTTGAAAGAGAACATTAGATTTCTGAAATCCAAGTAGCATAATTCTAGTGTTGTGCAAATTAAAAAGTCCAAGTCAAATTCAAAATAGGAACGTATTTCAGATGATTTGAATACGTAATTTAAAGAGGCACATATTTGAATTTTGAAGAGAAGAAGATTAAAAATAGGGAAAAGTTTCAGAGCATATACATTTTCAATTTAAAGATAGGGAAAACATGTCTAGAAATAAAAATAATGGGTAGTGGGCACAAGAATTTACTCCAGAACTCCTCCAAGCTTCAAGATACATTATAGCCTCTTGCTTAAGCTACCTAAATCCATTGCAAACAACCTAAAACAAACGCCAAACTAGCACCAAGCTCAAGCATCACACTGCTCTTTAAGATTTCAGCTCTGCTCCAAAACTTGAAATGCTCACAAATGCTTTGTGAGAAAGGTGTGAGACAAATGGAGTGTTGGAATACATCTTTATACAAATTTGATCAGTTTAACGCCTTTTTTTTTTAGTTTTTAATTAAATAGTGAATTTTTTTCTTGGATTCTGTATGGGGTCATCATGCATCTACTTGGTTGAGTAGGTCTTATTTGATACCAAACTGGCCCATCGAGCCAGATTGGACAAAGTTTTAGAACAATAGTGTTGGGCCTTTATCCATTGTCTCGTAATATAATCAAAAGAAAATAATACTAAGTATAGTTGGGTTGTCCACTAAATATAATAGAAAAAAGAGATGCCAATTTTGTATATAGCTTGGGTACTATCCACTAAATCCTATGCTATTAGAACAATATAAATAAAATATATAAACTAAACCCTCATAGAGAGGGGGACCTACGATTGTTCATGTTATTCATTCACTTCAAGGAAATGGGATGGTGGATGTCTTCTCCAGCCTCGTGGTCTTCCCTTTATCTCTAATCCCTAGCTTTAGGAGCAAGCTCTGAACCTTGGAGGGCTTTCAACAAGTAGTATTCATCATTGAATTGTTGTAGATTTCCTTTGATACCATGTGAAGGGTTATCATTTCATTGGCATGCTATTATAGATATATGGCCATAGAGGGGTTTTTCTTCTTGGTTCTTGAAAACTCTACATTGGGGATGACATGAGAGAAGTCCTATTCTATATGCTTGTTGTTGGTAGCAACTTTTTGTCCATTAACTTGCTCTTTCAGTTTGTGAAGATTATGAACTATGTTGTACTTGTGCCACTTATCGAAGCTTTTTGCTATACATTGAGACTCACCTTTTTGCATTTGGTTCTAGTTATTTCAACATAATCTTCTTGAATGCTTATCTTTAGTGAATTTATATCCATAAATTCTTTGGCCTAAACATATCTTTGAATCTATAATAAATAAACCTTGTCAATATTTTCTTTTCAATTATTAATTTATGTGTACCATGCTTTATAAATTTTAAATTTAATATATTTACTATTTGATATATGCTATATTGATAAAATTATATGTAAGTTTTTCATATAGATATATTTGAATTTAATGGTAAATTTTATTGAATTTTTGTATGGGGTGATTTTTTTTTGAATTTGATGTTCAAATATGAACACAAACTAGATAACTATAATTCTGGGGAGATGTACAAGGTGAAGTATGCTACTGATGATAGTGGTGACTACCCTTCCACATATCTTCTTTGCTAGATCTTTATGAGTCAAGAATGTGGTATCATGGGTTTAGTGCAATATCGTTAAAATTAGTTGAAAGAGGCTTCAATCTGCCTAGCTACTTTGAGTTTACCAAAAAACTAGTTTGGATCGCTCAATCTGAGTAATTAGTGATATTCGCATTCTATAGATGAAAACCTTGAAGATGGGGTGTAACTCTTACAACAACCTTGGGATTTCACCATTGTCTAATGCATGGTAATTTATGGAATCTATTTGATCAAACATAATTTATATGAAAATCTTCGTTGAGTATCATCCCTGGAATTTCACCATTTTCTTATGGATGTTATTGGGTCGAATCCCTCTGATCAAAAATAATTTATATGCCGATCCTGGTTGAGTTTTATTCCTATGTCTCCAATGAGTTTTGTAAAGGAAAGCAAGAGCCTAATGGCATGAATTCCACTGTCTTTCTATGGCATAAGGTTTGGAGTTTGGTTTACAACATTCTCTTGTGTGGATATATTCACATGACTATTCTTGAATGTTTCAACAATATGAGAAATAAACCAATATCCAAATTTAAAGACAAAAAATATCATTCATCCAATAATGAAGCTTTCAAGACCTTGCCCAATTTTTAAAATACAAAACCCTAGAGTCAAGGCAATGATAATGTGGATTCCTTTCAAAGATTGTTCGTAGTTCTCCTAAATAAAATCTTGAATTTTGTATCATTGATTTTGGGTTGTAATGCATTAAACCAAAGCGAGTTAAGTTCCCTTTTGCGTAATTTATTTGTTTTGGAAAATGCTCAGTGTGCAAACTTGACTACGGTTAGTGGCAGTGGTGTCATGGAAGTAGGCACAAAAGGTGTTACTAATATTGTAGTGGGAAATTTATGGTCTCCATTTCCATTCCCATTGATGGCATGCCTAGAAAAACACTAGGCATGCCCCATCTTTCATTTTCTAATTTTCAACAAAATAGTAGCATTAGTCTTGTAGAAAATTTCATTAGCACTGACATGCAACATGGCAAATGGGAAGGTGTTTTGTTTGAAAATAATGGTGATGTCGGAGGATCATATGATTATGGAAATAACGCATCTAATCATCTTTTTTTGATAACATAAGCAACTGCTTGTCCCCCAAAATTTTAAGTGCCACCTTCACTCCTACTTACAACACAACCAAATTCTAATTTTATGGATCACTATAGTAACACTCCAAGTGTCATTTACTTATTTGATGATGATTAGAGCTATTATAAAATATTTTTTGTTGATTATTTTTGTAGTTAATGCTACAAATCCTCCAAATATTTTATGTAAATATACATTTTTTGTGATTTCTTGGTAGAAAATCCTATTTGTTAGATTAAGAAAGTTGATACAGATGTTGGAATTCCAAATTTCTAACAAGTTCTATGTGTGGTAGCTACCAAAGTTATATATTCAGGTTTTGTAGTTATTAGGAAAGTGTTGTTACAAACACATTGTCACCAAGAAATCAAATCATTTCAGTTTTTGTGGATTAATCAAATGAGGTACCTCAAATTTGATGTTGATGTTGGGAACGTGAGTGGATGTAGAACTAATAGGCTATTAGGAAAGCTTATCCCTAGCCAACAGGGCTTGGTACTATATGTGAAATCCCAAAGGACTTAGAAACAACAACGACTACAAAGTTTTTGAAGGAATGAAAATTTAAAGTTCTATAAGTTGAAAGCATATTTTCCCTACATATTGAAGCTCCAAGTAGTACTAGTTCTTATACTTAATGAGCATCATTATAAGGAACACTTAATTAGGAACTCTTGCATATGGAAGGAAATAAGGCTTACTGTGCTAGAAAGGGGATTGAATAATTGTACTCAAAGGAATAGATGAAGGAAAGTCTAGAATTGATATTTTTTTGTGGATACTAAAAAACGGCCTACCAAAACCTCCTCACTGACATGGAATAAAACGTCACTAAGCTCACTTTGTTTTGAATGTGGTGAAACACTAATTGGTTTAGTTGTAGAGTCATCTAGAAGAGCCCTTGAAATGGCGAAATTCAAGCCAGAGGATGTTGACTTGGTTTTGATGTGTACATCTACTTGAGATGATCTTTTTGGTTGTGCTCCCTAAGTAAGTATCATATGATATTTATGCAATATATAGTTGAATAATTATCGTTAACTTTGCTATGACACTTTAATGTATTTGTGCTCCATATTTTTTTGTTTTCCCATGTTTCTACTTGGTTAAAATTGTTTGAGTGAATGTTTTCCATAATATGGGAGCTACATGGACTAGATATATTATGCAATATTGTTATAATTTTTATGGGAATTTATTAGTTATAGAATCTATATCATGATGGTATCATATTGTATTGATGTTATATCAGTTAACATATAGTTTAGATGCATTTCATTGAGTGGCAAACAATTCTTTTTTATCATGTATTCATTGGCTTGGTGAGCAATTACATTTGTCTAGGCTAATCTCAATTCGTAACTGTTGAATTTTCAAATTATACAATTCAGAATTTTGTTCATATGAAAACCCCTCGTATTACTATGTTTTTTGTTTTGAGATGATGTTTATAGCCAACATTTTGGCTTTGTCGTGACAATTTTTTTGTATAATTTGATATAAGGGTATGCCTTTAAAGTTTAAACTCATTACCTTTGTTGCATTGATTAAAAGAGAAGAATGTGCCTAACCTAAAACGAGTTGTAGTGACATTGAATTTAAATGTGAAGTTTTGCATGCATTTATTCGTTAACTTGTTAACGTTAGTTTCTTCTATAGGGAATCACTTTGATGTTGGGTTATTTTTTTATAATTACCATTTCAATGGCTAGAAATGTGTCTTGAATTCATGTAAGTGTTTCCTTGGGGTATGTTGAAAATCCTTGGAAATAGGCACATTGGGGAGCAGGTAAATGTAGATTTGATCAAGCTTATTCTTAAAGGAATAGATGGGAAATGGTGAGAAACTGGAGGCCAATTATTTTACTTTATGTTTTGTATAGTGTGAAGGTTTGATAAGGTTTTATCTACATCATGTTCAAGGTTTGTTCTCAATGTCTATTCTACCCTTATGTGCTACAATGTTGGTCAATTCACTAACATTGTTATTTAGCCTTGCCATAGACTTGAAGACACCCCTTTATTCACTGTTAATATGGACATGTGGGTGCCTCTTACAAAAATATTGTTATGAATTATGATGTTCTCATGTCGATATGGTCTTCAAAATTATCAATAGCCAATGGTGCTTATGACTATCAAATTATCAGTTATAATAAATGGATGGCTATAGTAACAGTTATAGTAACATGCATTAGAATTTTATTTTCTGGTTTTGGTTATAAACTTGTAGTTTTACTCTTGTCATTCCTGAATGGTTTTGATTATTGATTTTTTTTTTTGTTAATTGCCTCTCTTTATATATATTACGAAATATTTGTCTACTTGACATTTTCCTAGTATTTCTGGATCCCGTCTTTTAAAAAATTTGGCAAATCTGTGTCTAGATCCTTGTCTATATCCTATTGAACTTAGATTGGTATTTATCTTTGCATCATGTCACCATATAGCAATGCATTCCCAAGCAACTTCCTCCATTTGTTATCAATGCTTGGATAAGAACTAAGGTTGTTGTTGCTTGTTGGATACAAATATTGAGTCAACTCTTTGCCTGTTAGGATTGTGTTGTTTGTGCCATAATCACCCTCATGCTTTGGATAGATTGGGATTCTCAAGCTATCCCTAGCAGGATGAGTAGTGGAGTCTTCGGAACTATGGTTTTCACTATCATCTTCACTTCCATTTCTTCTTATTTCTTCTTGCATATATTTTGCCTCATGTTATAGCTTTCAATAGCAGCTTGAATGTCAAGTTATAATTTGGCTGAGTTTTCAGATAAATATTGAATTTTCCATAGTATGTTTTCTAGGTGTTGTTTTGAATCTTAGTTTAGGTATAACCACCGCCCCACCAATTTCCATGGGACAATAGTTGCATACCATTTCATCTCCAACTATTTGGCAATGGTTCCATGTAGGATCCTTTTTATGTTTGGGAATCATGGAATTTTTTTGACCAGATAAATAATTTGCAATTAAAGCCTTACATTTAATTTCTAGATTTTTTTAACAAACTTTCTTAAGAGAAATAGGGTTTGAAGAATATTTTTAAATAAATTTACAAGTTCCAAGTCTTCAGTCTGAATCAATTCCAGGAGAAGATCTAAACCATTTGCAGGAATAGATTGAATCAACATCTAGAATCGACAAAAGAGTAGCTCCAAAAACTAGTGTTGCAAACATTGTGATTATCATGGCCCTGATATTATTGCAATGTCACAAATTCTACCCTAGAACGATATTATTACTGATAAACTGCGTAGTGTTTTCATTCTCGATACTAGCATGAGAATATTGTAAATATCTCAATATTATCATGAGTTGCATGAAATTATTTTCCCTACTCATCGATGGAGGGGCATAAAGTCAATTATTTGTGCATTCGAATAATTTTGTATTTTTTAAATTTGCCTATATTTTGTGATATTTTCTTGATGTTGTCAATATTTCATTTTCCTGATTCTTAGTGATATTTTTACTGACATGATGTTTACAACATTACCAAAAACACAAGAAGCATCCCAATAAAATCTTCAAATCAATACTCCAAGTCTTAATCCAAATCAGGTTTAGTAATAGATCCATGGAACTTCCCAATGAAATCTTGAGTGCTCCAAATCATCGGACGAAACTCTCTGAATCAGACTGAGAAGCACTATGAATTAGCACAAGAATATTGTTGAATCAACACTATTTGTTGATCAAATGAGAAATGAGAAGGTTGTGAAGAAAATATAGGGGGAATGATTAAATAGATGAGAAATGAGGTTTATGGCAGTTTTAGGATTTTTTGTAGGTTTATTTTTTCCTATTTCTGGGGTTGGGGTTGCAATGGTACAAAATTGGTCAAACTATCTAGTTTGATCAGTTTTTTCTTGAACTGGAATTTTTGGGAAAAATTGATCAATTCTAGTTCCATGTGTGGGTTCTGACTGGAAATGCTTAAAGCAGTACTAAAACTTGTTGCTTCTAGTTTGGATTGTCCATTTTCAAATTTTGGCAACATTGAGTTGAACATGGATCTAAAGAAGTTAACTACAAGTTGATGATAAAATTGCTGACATTATCCTTTGCTATTCTTGTGTCCCCCCCCCCCCCCCCCCCCCCACAAAAAAGAAAAGAAAAGGAAAATGTCATACCCATTGTTCTAGTTTTTTGGGGAGTAAGGAAATGTCCCTTTGTGTGATGGATTTCATTGGGGATGAAGGGACTTGTTGGCCATACCCGAGAAATTCCTGGAAAATTTGAGGGATATTATTGTATATAATTTCTCTTATATAGGGTAAGTCCTATATATAATTACTCTTATAAAAATTATTTTGCTGCATGCAGAGGAATCTGTACATGTTGCGCAAATTTATGACTTAAAGCATATGATTATTATCCTAGCTTAGTCTGTTGCTTCTCAGAAATAGTTTGTATTGCCTTGTGAAAATCCTTCTGCTTTATGAATGAACTTGTCATCCCGTTTACAAATATATGAGTAAAATATGATCATCCTATCATATTTTAGTATGTTATTCCTTGCAATTAGTTTATAGTGCCTTCTCATAATATACACAAAGCATCCTTATTTTCCACATGGTAAGCATCCCTATTTTCCTTATTTTATTAGCTTGCTTCTTAATGATTGAAGAGACTTTTTCGTAACAACATCACCGTTAGTATCCTCTACCCTTTTGGAGAATACCTATACTTACCATTTAGCCACCTATTCATGAGTTTGTTTGAGTTGAGTCTCACAACAATTCAAAATCCGATCAAAAAATCATTAAGGAAATAACCTATAAGATGTATAGAAAAGAAGCTTGTAAATTTTTTTTCATTCCCTAAGGAGACTTTGTTTTTCCCTTTTTTAAAGTTGAATTTTTTCTTGGACATTGAAACCCTCATATCTGAGAGTTTCTACTTGCTAGCATATCCAAAGAGGTTTTCAATACCTTTGCAGATCAAATAGGGCATGTTTATATCACTATATATAAAATTCTATAAAATTTATAGAATTTATATATGGTGATCTACGCATCGCCTATTTGATCTGAAAAGGTATTAAAAACCTCTTTGCATATTGCATAAAGGAAAAAAATTAGAAATGGTTGAAATAATTGATACTAGATGGAGGTTAGAACATAGGAAAACTAGAACTAGACCATAACCAAGACGAGAATGTGAGCATATTTTTCATATGACTAACTAAACTAACTAACAAAACAAACAAAATATCATAGTTAAGAAGATTCTATTTTAATTGTTCAGTACAATTTGATGGCCCTCTAACCCACATGTCCCATGGTCAGTAAAGCACCCTTCAGTCAATAGCCAGGTTTAATGTTTTGAATTTTCAGCAAATGAGTTTGCTTCAGTGTTGCAGGCCTTGTGACTGAGGCTACATTTTTTTCCTATGCAAGGTAGCAACCAACTTCAAATGTATTTACACAGACTTAATCAAAGAATTTGACTGTAAGAGTTTCACATTGGGATACATTTTGCAATCAATTGCATGATTTGGTGTCTTCAAAACTTGTTCTTGCATGGATGTGTGTATTATCTTCTTAAAAAATTACCAGTTCTCTATTAGTAGTATTTGCTTCTCACATAAGTAATAAAATGGTACCACAAAGTATTCCATATATATCGATAATTATGTTGGTATATGAACATCTTTCTACAACTACATTCCTATTGGGTTTGAATGAAAATTGCATGCGGCAGCCACCCCAAAGTGGATTGCCACGTGATATCCAAATGCAAAGTAATTGATATTAATGATTGTGCATGTGTTTATTGTATGGAAATATATAATTGTTCTAGTTTTCAAAAGGGATCCAACCAAGGTTCTATAAAATATTTTGTTTTCAACTCTCAAAAGTTCCAATTTTTTTGGATTTCATGTTATTGTTAGGATTAAGTTTTTGCATGCTGGCAACCTATGTCTTTAGGACATAACCTTTTTTCCCCTTAACCATATTAATTTGGTATTTTTTGTGTATAACCTTTTTCTCCCTTAACCATATCAAATTGGTATTTTTTTGTCACAATTTGTCTAATTTTAGCAAATACAATTTACTACATGTGGATTTTAGATATTTGTCTCTAAAGTTTTGCATTAATTACTCATACTCATGATTCTATATTAGAAAAAAAATGAAATTTTGATATCAGGTACAAAGTGACATGGGTTGTATAAAATCATTGGCTTTCAACAGTACAACTTCTTGTAATGGCTTTGTGTTGGGTCTTGTAACAACTACATGTTTCCTAAAAGGTGAGTTGTTGTGTCTATTCTGATTGCTGATAAATCCAATTTTTTTGTATAATTAATTTACTTATGGTTAGTATTCTTGGACCAATGACAGGTGGTGGATTTAAAAATGTCTTGGTTATTGGAGCAGATGCTCTCTCTAGATATGTTGATTGGACAAACCAAATCTCATGCCTTAGTTTTGGGGATGGAAATGGTGTTGTGCTGTTATAGGTAGACATCTTTTTTTAGCCTTGTAATTAAATTACCTTTACAAAAGTCTCACTACTTTGACTACAGTAGCTCCCATATTTATTAATCCCCTTTTGTTGTTAAACATGATTTTATACCTTTCTATTTATATGTAAACTAAAAACTTCTTAAGTATTTGACATATCCTTTCAAGTTTTGGTATTTTTACCTTGTTGTCGCTATAATATTACACACTAAAATACATAATTAGATTCTATATTGATTAGCTCATTGTGGTTTTCACAATAACTGTTAGGGCTGAAACATAAACCATTATGAAATAATGGCTACTATCATAGCCTGCACAACTTGCATGATGACAAAATTATAGTTTTCAAAGTTTTTTTCCAAATCTATTTTCTTGAGCAAATTTGTCTTTTTATTTTAGGTATTGCAGATTGCTACTATGTGACATATGCTATGTTATAATTGTTGGATAAATAGACATAAGTTGTGTACAACATAATCTTTTTTAAATCTAAACAAACAATACTTCCAAATACAAAGTTTATTAATTAAGAACATCTTTTAGACTTCTTTGCTAAGTTATGATTTCGGTAGGGGGTTTTGTGTACACTGATATTGTGTTGTCTCTTTGGTTTCTGTCGAGTAACAATGGTTAGTAAGGAATGTTTTCTTGAATAGCAGGAACATATCTTATTCTATTATCGACAGGAAACTCCATGGTTTTTAGCCATGGCAACAAAAACGCAGATGTCAGTGGGATATCCAAAGTCTGCATTAGATGAATTTAATACTAGTGATGATTTTGATTCCTTTTTAGATAAAGAATGTCAAATTCAAATTCAAATAAATAGAAGAAACTCAAGAATGAAGGTGAAGCTATTGCTTTCTGTCCAAGTCAATTTCTTTATTTGTTGGTTTCTGTCATGTTTTGAGTGCGTACTTGTGAAATTTCAATATATATATATATATATATATATATATATATATAATTTTTTTTTATCATATGTTGTTCATGGTTTCGTGAGATCTACGTTACATCTGCACAAAAGTTTAGATATCATTCAAATATATAAACACTAATCAACAACAACATTGAGATTTTTCTTTCACTCAACCTATAAGATATTTCATCTGTCTTCATCAATGTTCTTATGCCATATCCTATCTACTTATGGCATTCCTTTGCAATACTTGGTGCATCTGATAGTTATAGGCCATTTAAATATTATAAACGTCTTCAGAGTTTCACTTCTAATTTAGTATTCAACTGAATATAATTTATTTTATCATATGTTGTTCATGGTTTCGTGAGATCTGTGTTACATTTGCACAGAAGTTTAGATATCATTCAAATATATAAACACTAAACAACAACAACATTGAGATTTTTCTTTCACTCAACCTATAACATATTTCATCTGTCTTCATCAATGTTCTTCTTCCATATCCTATCGACTTATGGCATTTCCTTTGCAATACTTGGTGCATTTGATAGTTATAGGCCATTTAAATATTATAAACGTCTTCAGAGTTTCACTTCTAATTGAGTATTCAACTGAATATATTGATTCTCTTATACATAATTATTTTTCCCTCCATCCACTTTTCATAACATCCTTAATCATTAGGTAGGGACCTACAACTTTAATGTTGCTTTTCTTGTTTAGTAAAATATTTATGAAACTTTAAATCTATTGAAAGTTGTATAATTTACAATTTATGAAGTTTCAAGGCCTAATTTTTAAAAGTTTAATTCTTTAAAGGGTGCTAGCTCAAAGGAAGAGCACTTGCTTCATAAGTAGCAGGTTGGTGGTTCGATTCCATCATGCACTGACCTGTAGAAATTTCACCTGTAGATCAACATGATATATGCAATGTCCTAAAGCATAATACTTGATCTACTTCTACAATAGACTTTGCAGAAGCTTAAACAGATATGAGCATCATCAAGCATGAACATATATAACTGAGAATGAGAAGTAATCAGCCATAGCACAGAAGATATATCATTGGGGAAAGTGATGGGCCCCAAATTGGGTAACTTATTGGGCTCATTTTGCCTAATTTTCCTTGTTCAATCCTCCATTTTTCATAGATTATTCATGTTTTTTAGTATGTTTGTGTTATTTGAACGAATAAGGGAGGTCACTCTACCAACGAGGCTAATACATGGCTATTTCAGGTTTTTTGGACAAATTTTGGCGCAAAACCAAGCAATCATGGGCCAGGTGACAGCCAAGCTTGAGGTGAGAATTTGTAGGGGTGTTTTCTTTGGCATTAAATGGCCCTTCCTCGAAATCTCCACCCTCAACTCCAAGCTCAAGAGGCCACCAAAACGAATCCTAAAGGCAGTTAAGCAGCTTTGGTAAGAGTGACTGTTTACTAGCAGTTGGAATAGCCAAGTCCCTTGAATTTAGGAGGGATGCTAGGCCCCTCGTAGTGTATAAATAGGAAGGCCTTAGCCTTCATAGTTTACTTTTGGAAATGTTGGTATTTTCACTATAGTGTTGTCATTTTCTCAGCTAGTTTTCTTGTATCTGTTGCTGTATAACTTTCTTGTGATGATTATTTTTGAGTAATGAAAAGCAGCTCTACTTGGCATTAGATTTGAGTTCTTTATAGGAGCCAACAGCTCTTGGGGTTGGGCCCAACCCGAGTGCCAAGGCCTCCTTTATGTATTGTTATTTGTTCTTTATGTATTTTCAAATCATTTCTGTTAGGTAGATTAAATCTTGCTGATTAACTAAGTCACTGTTGATGATTAGAAAGACTTTTGATGTTTAGATTGAGTTGATAGGTTATTAATGGGGAAAAGCTTCAGAAAAGGGCCATCAAGCACCTCTGATTTCACCTCTCCCTCGGTGGGATCAGGAGCTAGTATCAAGGTGACCTTGCTACCAACAAAAACACTGACTTTGCTTTTCCATGCAATCATTAGTTTTTTATTTTCATTTACAGAAGTTGGTTACATGTTCAAATTCTTGAATGCTTCATTGCATACTTAATATACACAGTTTCCTTGCGAATAAAACTTCTGTTCATTCTCTTTACTGTTAGCTAGATCTAATTAGGTCAACGTAACTAGGTCTCAGATTTTACAAGTCTTCGTTGGTTCAGTTGGAAAAAAAACTTGCAGAGCACCTGTACCACTTCTCTATCTGCCCATACTCCATCAATCCCATCTTCTCCATCCCCTAACATGGAGTCTTGCCTCACGTTTTCCATTTGCTCACATAACCCTAATTTTTGTGCAACATTTCTTCAGTCCTCCTTGAACAAATCCAACCATCTACATCTTTCCTCAACTCCATCCACCAATCCCTAGACCACCTCATGCCCTTACCCTACCTCCATACTCACTCCTTCACCTTTCTCTCTCCATCCATCCTCGAAAATCCCATTTTTGAACAACCTGTAGAAAATTACAAACATCCTATAGAACCGCTACAGACTTCCTATAGAAGCTCATGAATGAGGTTTCTTGATAGAAAAACTCTGTGAGACTCTCTAGAAGGGTGTTAGGGACCCCTTAGGCCCTCTCTGAACCTTCCAGACCTCCTCCAAGAATTTCCTCTCGCCAATCCACCTCTGCACAGTAAAAAACAGTCAAATCACATGCATAATAATTCTGGCAACTGATTCAAAAATACAAAAACATATTTTTTTCAGATGTTACCGTAGAAGTAGCTTAGATACATGTATTTACCTTCCTAGAAGTTAATGGCATCTCTTCCAATAGCTTGCATCAGTAGGGCTAGATGGTAAAATTAGGGTTTGCTAGGGTTTATGTTTCCTTTCAGCGTTCCAGTTTCTTTCTGCAAACAGAACAATGTTCTTTGAGTTAGCTTTCGTCCATCAGTTAAAAAGCTTCTCCTCAAAGCTCATAGAAATTGGCTTAAGCTCCTAGCGGACTTGTGCCAGCTGACCAAGTGACAGCTGCGGCAAGAGCTAGTACTTGTGCATACAACACCATCACTTCCAAGTTTGTTACAAACTACCGGGTTGATAAAAGTAAAGAAGGGAGTCCCAGGAGTTGCAACATTATTGCTGCAATACTGGAGCTCACCACTCTTTTTGGTGCCATTGCTGGGGAAGCGTCAGAGTATTTGTGATTGCTGCTTTTCTTTTATTTTCCTACTCTAACCTTCTGCTAAGTAGTTTATTTCAGTTCCTTTCTGCAATTTCATTTCTGCAAAAGTAAATTAGACATTTGCTTTTTTCATAGATTAGCCTTTCAATTTCGCAATTTCAATTCCGCAAGCGTAGTGTAGCATTTCATTCTTGCAATTTGATTTCAACAAAATAGATTAGTCCTTTCCTGCTTTCATTTCAATTCTACATTTTCATTTCCGCAAGATAGATTTTAGTTCGTTGCAATTCCATCTGTTTCCATTTTGCAAGTAAAAGTAGAAAAAAGCAAAAGCAACCAAAAATCTTTTCATGCCTCATAGGAACAGATATAATACCGAAAAATTCCTACCCAACACCCCCACCACTTCACTGAGTTACCCTTCTCTCTTCTTTGGTGGCAGTGACCCAGAAGAACCTATAGGTGAACCTCCTGAGATATATGAAGATCCTATAACAGAAGAAGAGCAAGAAAACATTCCTTTTGAGACCATGGCTGAAAACAGAAACGATAGAGATGATGATGAGAGGATAGAAGGTACCTTCCCCATCTGAGAGACCAATAGGGACATGAATATGAAGAACATAAGTCTGTCAGCCTTGCCTCATTTCCGTGGATTGACCACTCAAGACCCTGATACCTTCCTGTTTGAGTTTGTTGTCCCTTGTCGAACTTATGACTATGCAGAAGACGAGAAAAAGTTGAAACTCTTTCCCTCTACCCTCAAGGATGCAGCATTACGCTGGTTCATGGGGTTAACTAGAAACACTATCACCACTTGGGCTAAAATGCAGCAAGCCTTTAACAACAAATACCGGGATTACTGTAGATCAAAGGAAACAAAGGGAGAAATCCTTCGGATGACCATGGGAAATGATGAGTCTTTAGAAGACTACGAGGAAAGGTTCCAACTCAGCTATTAATGGGCTAGGAGCACACTTGACCCTGAATCTCTAAAGCTGGTTCTGCTCCGAGGAGTCCCTGAAGACCTTCTAGATACCCTTCACATGCTAGCTGGAGGAGACATTTACCAACTACCTTATGAGGACATAAAGACTGTGTTTGGAAACCACTCTAGGGCAGCCCGAAAAAGAGGTAGGGGGAATCCAATTTCAGCTAGTACTACCTTATCCAAGCATGAGTTTGCTAATCAGATGGAAGACCTAAAAAGTGAGATGAGACAGACCATTGCCATGCAACTTGATACTTTTCGAATCCAACAAAAGAAAGAGGAAGCTGAGAGGGCTTTGGCCATTTTTTGTCCTAGATGTACGAGGAAGCACCCTAAGAACGAGTGTCCATTGCACTCAGTAGAGGTATTTTTCGTTTGTGAGGAAAACCACCCCACAAACCAATGCCCAACCTTGCCTAGATTTAAAGCCATGTACCAAGGGACTAAGGCAACCACTGAACCTCTCTACTTCCTCAACCAAAGGAGGCCGCATGGGCCCAGACCTTACGAGCAGGGGATGCAAGGGACATCCCAAGCTTATTATAGCCTCAACCAATCTTCTCACATGCCTTCTTGGGGTCCCCCTACTCATCCTTTCTGGTCCGTACCTCCTCCGTGGTCTTATCCACCTCAATACCATACTCAACCCACTGTTCATTTGTTTCACCCACATGTCCAGCCGCAACGTCAGTAAAATGCACCTCAACCGGGGTGGAGGCCCCAATACAACTCTTCTCCTGCCATTCTGCCTCCACCACCGGCTCAGCCACAACCATTACCTCCTACTCCGCTAAGACAACCCCAAATGCCTGGCCAACCGAACCCGAACCCCAACAACCGATAGGCCCAGCAGGTACATACTGGGGAGACAACATGCCCTACTTATGCAGTGGATATCTAGGAGATCAACCTACAATTTGGGAAGACCCTTCCATATCGCTAACCTCCTCCCCCAGAGGACAAGGAAGAGAAACAGGAGAGTGAACCCAAAGCCATTCCACCCTTTCCTGAGCAACTAAGAGTAACCACACAAACAAATAGAGGAGACTGAACTTCTGGGAGAACTTAAACGGTTGTGTGTGAAAATACCACTTCTCCAGGCTATCAAAGATGTACCAATATACAAGAAATTGATTAAGGAGAAGTGTTTCAGGCACCCAGGTAGGCGAAAGAGAGATGCCTCGACTATCAATGTCATAGGACAACTGTCCGATCGAATTTTGGGGCAAGTAATCTGTCCAAAGTATTTGGACCCTGGGAGTCCTGTAGTTGATGTCCACATCAATGGCACTATAATCCCCCATACGTTGATCGATCTAGGGGCTTCCATTAATGTGATGACCAGGGAAACCATGCTTAAAGTCAACCTTCAGAGTTCCTTTAGGAAGACCTCGACAGTTCTGCAGTTGGCAGATCGCTCGACCGTGACTCCCGAAGGGATTGTGGAAGATGTCTTGGTCTCTGTTGACTCTTGGGAGTACCCTGCAGACTTCTTGGTCCTTCAGCCAAAGGAAAAGCTCACTGGATACCCCATCATTTTTGGAAGGCCTTGGTTAGCCACTGTGGATGCTTACATTAGTTGTCAAGTTGGAAGCATGACCATCAAGAATGGTCCCATGTCCAAGCAGCTAGTCCTATATCCTCCTGCCCAACCTCTGCTAGAACATGACTTACCACTCTGGTTGGAAGAAGGAGATGAGGATGAGGTCTACTCTGCACCATTTTGCATAGTAGAAACCGCTAGGGGAGGCCTTCCAACTGAGGATGATTTGATTGAGACTTTGATTCAAAATCCACCTCCCACTACACTGTCCTTAGAGGAATTGGTGGAAGATACCCAAGCCAGCACTTTAGTAGACCTCTATGTGACTGATCCGATCACTCCCAAAATTAAGAATGTGGAGTTTGGCCCCGAAAGAACCTTGAATATCTGCTCCTCCCTATCTCCCTCCCAGGAGAAGGAGCTGTGTAGCTTACTGACCAATCAGCTGAAGGCTTTCGCTTGGATTTATAAGAAGATTAAAGGAGTCCATCCTTCGTTCTGTACCCATCACATATACATTAAAAAAGATTGTAAACCAGTCAGGCAGCCTCAGAGGAGATGAATCCAGCCCTTAAAGACATTGTCAAATAAGAATTGCAAAAATTGTTGGATGCAGGATTCATCTACCCTATCTCCAATAGTGAGTGGGTCTCACCTCTAGTGCTTGTGCCCAAGAAGAATGGGAAGTGGAGAATCTGTGTAGATTATCGAGAACTTAACAAGGCCACCAAGAAAGACCATTTCTCTTTGCCTTTCATAGACCAAGTGTTGGATGGACTGGCAGGGAAGAAGTTCTTCTCTTTCCTAGATGGGTTCAACAGGTATAACCAGATCCAAATAAGCCCGGAGGACCAAGGTAAAACCACCTTCAGTTGTCCATGGGGTGCCTTTGCCTACCGAGTCCTTCCCTTTAGGCTATGCAACGCTCCTGCCACTTTCCAGAGAGCAGTATTGAGCATCTTTTCTGAGTTGGTCCATGATTCGGTAGAAATCTATATGGATGACTTTACTCCTTATGGGTCCAACTTCCAATAAGCATTGACTAATCTGGGAAAAGTCCTAACTAAGTGCATTGAGATGAACTTGTCCGTCAGTCCTGAAAAATGTGAATTCCTGATGACTGAAGGGACCATGCTAGGTTATACCATTTCTCGGCAAGGATTACAGGTGGATCCTAACAAGATTGCTATCATTCAAAAGGTCCCACCTCCTCAAAAGGTAAGAGATGTTCAGAGTTTCCTAGGCTTAGCAGGATATTATCGAAGATTCATTAAAGATTTCAGTAAGCTACCCTTGCCATTGTTTGGCCTCTTAGAGAAAGATGTTGAGCTCAAATGGACTGACGATTGTCAAGGGGCACTGGAGGAGTTGAAAGATAAGCTGGTGTCTGCCCCAATCTTGAGAGGTCCAAACTGGGCCCTACCTTTCCACATCCACACTGATGCCTCGAACAAAGCCATAGGGGCAGCCTTAGGACAAGTTGAGGAGAAACTGCCATATGCCATATACTTCGTTAGCAAAAACCTATCCAAGGAAGAAATGAACTATACTGTAACCGAGAAAGAGTTCTTGGCTATAGTCCATTCCCTAAACAAGTTTAGACACTACATCATTGGTTATCAAACATTTGTACACACTGATCATGCTGTGATTAGATATTTAATGAATAAGCCTGATGTAAATGCTCGTATCATTAGATGGTTACTTTTGTTGCAGTAATTTGATTTGACTATTGTCGACAAGCCAAGTAAGGAAAATGTTGTTGCTGACTTCTTGTCTAGATTGGATTTGCCTGCAGGTGAAGAAGGAACAGTGGATGACCAGATGCCAGATGAACATCTATTTGCTATCTCAGTACTCTCTCCATGGTTTGCTGATCTAGAAAATTACTTGGTCTCAGCACAATTCCCTCCGCATCTATCCTCAAAGGAGAAGAGCAGAATCGTAAGGAAGAGTGCCCCATTCACATGGATCGGGGGCAACCTATTTATACTTGGCCCAGTTCAAATCTTGAGGTGTTGTGTTAGGGAGGAGGAATTCTTTTACATCCTCCTAACCTATCATGACGGACCTTGTGGAGGCCACTTCGCAGCAAAAAGGACTGCCTTCAAAATTCTGCAGGCAGGCTACTATTGGCCTACTCTTCATCAAGATGTCAGAAGATACATCAGCCAGTGTGACCGATGTCAGAGGATGGGGAAACCAACTCCAAGGGATGAAATGCCTCTCCAACCTCAAGTGACCTTCGAGCCATTTGAGAAGTGGGGCATGGATTTTGTGGGTCCTATCAACCCTCCTTCAAAGCAAAGGTCTTACATCATTGTGTGCATCGACTATTTGACCAAGTGGGCAGAAACGAAGGCAATCAAAGAAGCAATAGAAGAAAAGGTGGTTGAGTTTTAAAGGGAAAATATCTTCTACAAGTTTGGCTACCCAAGAGAGTTAGTCACAGATCAAGGAAGCCAGTTCACCTCCAACCTGATTAAAGACTTGCTCGCGCATCACAAGATCAAGCACAAAACTTCCACTCCATATCATCCTTAAGAAAATGGGCAGGTGGAAGTCACTAATAGAGCATTGGAAGGGATTTTTACTAAGGTGGTGAGCAGAAGAAGAAAAGATTGGGTAGATCGCCTGGTTGAGGCCACCTGGGCCTACAACACCACTTGGAAGACTACAACAGGTTTCACACCTTATGAGCTGGCCTACGGGAAGAAAGCTTTGCTGTCAATAGAGTTTGAGTACAACACATTGAGGGTGGCAGCTCAGCTGGACCTAGATCTCAGCCATGCTGAACGTGAAAGATTATTGCATGACCGGAACCTTAATGAAAAGCAATTCTAGCCAAGAAATTGGGTGTTGCTATATGACTCAAGATACAAGGATTTCAAACGAAAGCCGAGGAGAAGATGGTTAGGACCATATACAGTGGAGAAATGCAATGACAATGGTTTAGTCCTTATCAGGACCATTGATGAAGAAGCCATCCCCATGCTTGTCAATGGGCATCATTTGAAAATCTACAGGAAACCCCTTTTCGAGGCAGGAGTCCATTGAAACTTTGGAAAAATAAGTGTTGGTAGTGGAGTAGGGTTCTGCCTATATTCCGCCCATACCTTGAGCATCAAAAAAAAAAAAGAATAAAAAAAGAAAAAAAAAAAAGAGAGAAAAAAGGGAATAAAAAAAAGATCCCTGGGTGAAAACCTCTCTGAGGCACCCAGGGCAGACAGTGAGGGTGAAAACCTCACGGAGGCGCCCCAGCTATCTCTCAAAAAATAAAGAAATGGAATAAAAAAGATCCTTGGATGAAAATCTCTCTGAGGCACCCATGGCAGATAGTGGGGGTGAAAAACTCATGGAAGCGCCCCTGCTCTCTCTCAGAGAAAAAAAAAGAAAAAATTAAGAAAAAAAGGAAAAAAAGAGAAAAAGTAAAAGAAACAGGTCTAATCTCTAGAATTATTACAGGTTGCAGGGAATATAGTGCAGATAAAGAAGGTCGCGCAAAACGAGGACATGGGTCTGTACCAAGCTACCAGACATCATCACAGACACTCCCTCCATGGCCACTCACTTTTTTGAGGATTTGAACACATTCGGGTCGAGATTCAACCTCCTACAGGAAGTTCTGAGCTTTCTACAGGAAGTTTTGGGGCTTTCTACAGGAAGTTCTGCATTTCTACAGGAAACATCCTATAGAGCGTTCAGGTAGGCCAAAATCGATTCTGGAAAGGGATTTAAAGCTTGAAGTCTGTTGATGAGGCCTGCAGCCACCCCTCTCTTCCATCCATCACCTGTTTCATCTCTTTCCACCGCCATTGCAACAGTCTGGTTATGTATTCCTACACAGTCATACAAAGAGTCCTGTTTTCCTCAGATTGATTTTTTTTTTCCCAAGTGACAAATCAAGCACACAAAGGCTCACACACTCTACCTGTCAAAGCTCCATCAGGAACCTTCATCCATGAATACAACCTTGCTCGTTTCAGTATGCATCCTAGGAGGAGAAGCAACTACAGGATGTCCTACAGGAATCCTGTAGCTGCTGATCCGTCTGGAGCACATACTATGGAGTCAATAGCAGTTGAAATCAACACAGGGGACATGTAACAAGCTCTGCTTAGACGTGAACATCTCCTTAATAGCTGAAATTAGACAGAGCCTGTGCATGCAGCATTTACAACCAGAGGATTGGGTCCCGAATCCATGCATACGGCATCAGCTAATGAAAGATGGAGTTCCAGTGCCTGTGCACAAAGAAACAGTGAGCAAAGCCATCATTCAACGTCCCAAAGCCTGCAGAACACGTCCACGCCCACACAAGTAAGTGTCTAACCTTATTCGTCAAATTGCATAGACTATACTCTGAAAACTACATGTCTGTGAAATGGTCTGGATTGAACGAATTTGATAGCCAGTCAACTGGCCACCCATAGTCAGTCGAATGATCTCGTGGGATCCTAATGAGCTCGGTTACGCCAAAGAGATGTGCAACCGACACGTGGGAAGTGTCCAGTCGGGGAGAATCGGCGGATTGGTAGTAATGGCGACGATTAATGGCAGAGAAAGGAAATGGGAGTTAGAGACACACTGAGGAATGATGGGCATGACGTTGGCTAACGGATCGGCCTGGAGACCTCACCCCCTCGGAAACACCTTTCCCATGCATGATATTTCGAAAGGTGGTGAATTAAACTATCTAGAGTAGGAGAATTAGAAGCAAGTCTACCTGTGGGTCAAGAATAGTAGTTTTCATGTTAGGGTCCCACCCTAACCCCTTTATTTATGTAGTGGGATCGAGTCATAGTAAAGAGTCAATAAAGCCCATATTAATAATTGTAAGTGGTTAACCCACAATTAATGACGGGACCACAGTTAGTTGCAAATGGGCCATGGTATTAGATAGATGGTATTAATAAAACCCATTGTATTGATCCATGGTATTGCATGTATGAGTCATATATAAAGGATAGAGATTCCCTGCGAGGAGCATCATGTCTTATTTTTGTATCGAGCTCTGCTCTATTGGAGGTTGCCCCCTCGAAGAGGCCAGTGAACATTGCTTTCTAAATAATAAAATATTTGCTGTTGTCTCTCACTATTCTATGTTCTGGGTATCTTTCTTCGCATATTCTGTATTTGGGTATCTTTTTGCAGGTTAAGAGCATAACAAGTGGTATCAGAGCACTTTCCAGGGCTGGTGGGATCTCTATTTCTTAGCAGATTTTTTTTTGGCTAGAGACGTGTTCCGACGTCTTTGAACTACGGGATCTGTCATTGAGCGCATAAACCTGCGGATTTGGGGAGGCATGCATGCAGGAAACACAAGAGGTGGTCACGATTGTTGGACTCCCTTGTAACCCCTATGGGTACCCCTTCAATTAGTAGCACATTAGACAGAACCACGTACGGACTGTCTTCCAAGCACCTTATGTGTATATCGGAATCCCTTTAGCTCCTCTGCAACCTAGTCATAGATAAACCGTCGGTCATCTTGCTACTACAGTACACCAAGAACAGCACTCGAAGAGATTACTCGCCCGTATGATAGGGTGGTCGAGTTGTACGACTAAGGGTATGGTTGATCCTCCTTAGTTAGAGCCATGAAACATTGGGTCGAGTACTACTGTTAAACCCTTATGTATATTGCGATCTGTAGCTCCTGACACTCCTCGAGACCATAGTTCCCTTTTCTATCTTGGGATCATGCATCATCTCTGCCAGATCCTCTCATGCGAAGGGGTGCAGCAACAGGACATCAGTCCCATAGTTCCGAGTTAGCAAACCAGCCATTCCGATCTATTAGATCGATCAGATCCACAATAGCAATCTGTTCCGCCACTTAGAGCTATCTGATCAGCCATTCAGATCTCTCAGATCCACCTGATATGAGTAGTCGTGTGGGGTTCCTATACCGGGGCATGATTTTCATAGGACTTTTGGCAGCATTGACATTTTGAGGATTCGGCAACTGCAGTATTCCTAAGAAAGGAGTAAAACTCCGTTAGGAGTTTTCAAAAAAAAAAAGTCTGAGATCTCCCGGGGCGCTTATTGGTGATCTAGCCCATCAAAATCAGGACGACGAGTTGAGCATGGTGGTACCATTCAATTCTTCGTGAATTTATTTTTTTTGGGCGGTCCCAAATTTCAAGAACATCAGGTTGGTGCATGGTAGAAACTAGAGCTCAAGCTATGGCCAATGAGAGGATGGAAAAACTTGAACAATCCTTGCAATTCCTCCAAATTCATCTTCACAGACTAACTAGCATAATCCCGAAGGGAAAGGAGGAAGCCCATGAGGAGGCATATATTGGCAATGGACACAGTGAGGGTGAGTCTAGCCACTCTCTTCACCTCTGGGTCCCCCACCAACAATCCTGTCCGCGACCTCCCAAGTTGGATATGCATAAATTTGATGGTTCTCACCGGGCAGCATGGATAGCACAGATGGAGCAGTATTTCAATCCAAATAACATCTTAGATAATGAGACTCAGCTTATGGTGGGGAATATTTACTTGGACAATGGAAGGTGGAAATGGTGGGAATGGCATCAACGTTGCAATGTAACTTTTGTGACTTGGACTACCTTCAAAAAATCTCTTAAAGAACTCTTTGACCAGGAATCTTCTTTTTTGGGTCGTCTTACTAAGCTCTGATAGACTGGCACAGTGGATGAATATGTTACAGCCTTTGAAGCCTTAGCCTTCCGCACTATGGGTTTCTTAGATGTGTTCTACATGGAATTTTTTATCAGCGGTCTTAAAGAAGCCATAAAAGCCCACGTCCTACTGTACCACCCTCCCACATGGATGGAGGCTTGCAAGGTAGCTCGTAATGTGGAACATGCATTAACATCCCAGTACAGTTGCCCAAATTTCACCGCTAAGGGTCGCCCCCCACAGGCTCACAGCACGACTCAAACACTTAAGGTTCAAAAGGTGTCACCCGCAGAAATGGCTGAAAGAAGAAAGCAAGGATTATGTTATTACTGTGATGAAAAATACTCCCCAGGCCATAAATGCAAGGAGCCCAAATGTTTTCAAACTGATGCCACTGATTACAGCTCATTGGAGGAAGATCCACCACTGGAGGAACATGAGGCGGTAGAAGAGGACAATCAAAAGGACAATGTCCCTGACGAACCAATTATTTCGTTGCATGCTTTGACAGGGATTTCTTCACCTCAAACTCTCAAAATCAGAGGTTTTATTAAACATCGCCCAGTAGTAGTCTTTATTGATAATGGAAGTACACATAATTTCATCCATCAAAAAGTCAGAGAAGCAGTGTATTGTTTTGTACGAGCAGTTTCTAACTTCCAAGTCCAAATTGCGGATGGGGGCACAATGAAATGTGAAGGCCACTGTGAAAATGTCAAACTTAAAATGGGGGATTATTAGTTGAAGACCCACATGTTTGCCATGCACATGGGAGGGTGCGACATTGGCCTCAGTGCTGAATGGCTTCGCACTCTTAGATAAATCACAATGGATTTCGAGGAGTTATATATGAGTTTTAAGTAGAACAACTCCACACATACCCTCTGTGGACTCCAGGCGGGAGCTCCCTCTATCATCAGCTTGCATAGGATGGAAAAATTTCTAAAAAGGGGCCATCATGGAGTTATAGCTCAATTTAATGCCATCTAGGCAGTCAAAATCAAGTCTCTGCCGATTCATCCTGAGATGCAACAGATTTTAAATAACCATCTGCCGATCTTTGACAAGCCTCATGAGATTCCACCCTCGAGAGGGGAACATGATCATAGCATCACCTTGGTTCCAGGGGCCCAATCCACAAATGTTTGCCCATACAGATATCTGTTCACCCAAAAGAATGACACAGAAAAAATAATCAAGGAACTTTTGGAAGTAGGTGTAATTTGTCCCAGCATTAGTCCTTATTCATCACCGGTGGTCATGGTGCTCAAGAAATATGGGGAGTGGCGGATGTGTCCAGACTTCAGGGCCCTCAATAAGTTGACAATCAAAGATAAATTTCCCATCCCGGTGGTTGATGATTTTCTGGATGAACTCAATGGCACTCAATTCTTCACTAAGTTGGACCTTCACTCAGGCTACCACCAAATTCGCATGAAGGAATTTGACATTCCAAAGACTACTTTCCGAACTCATGAAGGCCATTATGAGTTCCTGGTCATGCCATTAGGTCTTTGTAATGCCCCATATACTTTTCAAAGCCTTATGAACCACCTTCTCAAACCATATCTCAGGAAATTTTTCCTTCTCTTCTTCGATGACATCCTCATCTATAGTTGCACTTGGGCCGCACATCTTTAGCATGTAGATCTACTCTTGCAACTACTCCACAAGCATAAATTATTTGTCAAGATGTCCAAGTGTTCATTTGGCATGGAAGAAGTTGAGTCTTTGGGCCACATTGTGGGCCATGAAGGTGTCAAGGTGGACCCCAAAAAGATCCAAGCAATGCAGGATTGGCCTCAAACTAAGACCTTGAAGAGCCTGAGAGGATTTTTGGGTCTCATAGGCTATTATCGCAAATTTGTCCACAATTATGGTCGCATAGTGAAGCCCCTCACTCAACTCCTGAAGAAATATTCATTCTTCTGGAATGAGGATGCACAACAGGCATTTATAGCTCTCAAAAATGCCATGTGTTCCACTGCAGTCTTAGCATTACCTGACTTCACCAAATCTTTTGTCATTGAATGTGATGCTTTGGTTATGGGTATTGGGGCGGTCTTAATGCAGGAAGGGCGACCTTTGGCCTTCACAAGCCAACAACTAAGTGGGAAGAATCTGGGCCAATCTACCTATGAGAAGGAAATGACGACCATTTTACATGCAGTAGAGACCTGGAGACCTTACTTATTGGGTCAACGTTTCCAAATCCGCACAGACCATCACAGTCTTAAATATTTTTTGGAGCAACGCCTATCCTCCCCACAACAAAATAAATGGCTCGCCAAAATTTTGGGATATGATTATGAGATCATTTACAAGAAAGGGCAAGAAAA
The DNA here is from genome assembly GCA_031772625.1 of Pinus tabuliformis. NCBI lineage: Eukaryota > Viridiplantae > Streptophyta > Pinopsida > Pinales > Pinaceae > Pinus > Pinus tabuliformis. The sequence goes on along the minus strand of CM062820.1, from coordinate 1,498,508,683 downwards.
TAGTGTAGCAGATGCATTATCTTGCCAATTTGAGGAGGGAAGTAGCCTGCTAGCAATTTCCCTTCCCATTCTAGAATGGATTGAAGAGGCTTGCAGGGAATGGTTTTCACATCCCGGGCTCTCCCAACTCATTTCTCAATTGCAGGTGGATCCAAATTCCACCAAGGGCTACTCGTGGCAGGATGAGATTCTTCGCTACAAGGACATAGTCATAATATCACCAACATCCACCCTGAAAAGTCACATTTTGGCAGAATTACACTCATCCCCCATTGCAAGACATTCAGGCTTTTAGAAGACGTATGCTCACACCAGAAGATCATTTTTTTGGACAAGCATGAAAAAGGACATCCTCACTTTTGTAGCAGAATGTGATGTCTGTCAATGCCACAAAGGGGAGACCGTCAAAGCACCAGGCACATTACAACCGTTGCCCATGTTGGCAGCAATATGGACGGAGGTTTCTATGGATTTCATTACAGGTCTTCCAAATTCAGGAAACAAGTCAGTTTTCATGGTGGTTGTGGACAGACTTTCGAAGTATGCTCATTTCTGCGCCCTACCCCACCCGTTTACACAGACTTTGGTCACTCAATCTTTCATGGATCAGATCTTCAAATTACATGGCATGCCCACTTCTATTGTGTCCGATCGCAACCCGATCTTCACCAGTAATTTCTGGCAGGAACTCTTCAGGCTACAAGGCACCCAACTAAAACTGAGTACTTCTTATCATCCACAAACGTATTGTCAAACGGAGGCCGCCAACAAATGTATAGAAACCTACCTTAGGTGTTTCACTTTAGAAAAGCAACATCTTTGGGTACAGTGGTTACCTCTGGCTGAATGGTGGTATAACACCAACTATCATGCCACCACCAAAATGACTCCCTATGAAGTAGTATATGGTCAACTCCCTCTTTCCCCTACTTCTTATATCAAGGGGGGCTCAAAGGTACAAGAAGTGGATAAACTCGCAACCATGCTCGCCCATCTTAGAGAGAATCTTCATCAATCTCAAAACCGGATGAAGCAACAGGTAGACTAGCATCGCTCAAAGTGCCAATTTCAAGAAGGGGATCAGGTCCTTTTGAGGCTGCAACCATATAAGTAAACATCACTCAAAGACAAGGGTTGTGAGAAGCTATCTCCAAAATTATATGGACCATATCAAGTACTTCAGTGTATTGGAGAAGTAGCCTACAAGCTAGCTTTGCGGCCTACTGCAAAAATCCATCTAGTTTTCCATGTCTCATGCCTCAAGAAAGTGACTGGGAACAATTGCAGAATTCAAACCAATCTACCTGAATTGGACGAGTAAGGGTCAATCTGGCTCCATCCTGAACAGGTCCTAGACACACGAGAAAGGCATCTGCGTGGCCACATGATTAGGGAAGTTCTCATCAAGTGGAAAGACACCTCTCTGGAAGATGCAACTACGGAAGCAGCCACTATTCTTCAACAGTTTCCACAACTTCAACCTTGGGGACAAGGCTATTCTTAAGGGGGAGGGCATGTTAGGGTCCCACCCTAACCCCCTTATTTATGTAGTGGGATCGAGTCATAGTAAAGAGTCAATAAAGCCCATATTAATAATTGTAAGTGGTTAACCCTCAATTAATGATGGGACCACAGTTAGTTGCAAATGGGCCATGGTATTAGATAGACGGTATTAATAAAACCCATGGTAATGATCCATGGTATTGCATGTATGAGTCATATATAAAGGATAGAGACTCCCTGTGAGGAGCATCGTGTCTTATTTTTGTATCGAGCTCCGCTCTATTGGAGGTTGCCCCCTCGAAGAGGCCAGTGAACATTACTTTCTGAATAATAAAATATTTGCTATTGTCTCTCACTATTATATGTTCTGGGTATCTTTCTTCGCATATTCTATATTTGGGTATCTTTTTGCAGGTTAACATCATAACATTGCCTGTGTGATACATGGAATTTTTCGGTTGGTTCCGCGTCAAATTCTCCTCTACAGTTCCTGTTAAGAAATTCCTCCCCTATAAATGATAAAACACTGTGAGGGCTAACTTGTGCGTAAAGAATGTGACTTTTATGTGGGTGGAGATGAAAATTAAGCTCTGCACTCTGTCTGTGGGAGCCTAATTCCATTTTGACAGTCGAGTTGTGGGCAACAACAACATTATAACCAGGGAATTGGTGTAACGTGAAATATAAACACCTAAGGGATACTGTCTTCAAAGTTATGGGGAGAAAAACATACACAGAATTCCCCTTCTGATCAGAGCACAAGCCAAAACAGAGCATTCTCACCATGCCAGGATGGTTTATCAGAAAGGAACCCTCAGATTCCAGGAAATTGTGAGAAACTCCCGAGGTGGTAGACCTATTTACCCGTGCCAATTGGATGACCTTCTGTGACAGAATTCAAGGTCATGACGATGAGGTAACAAAAGAGTTCTTAATGTCCCTGCAGCCTAAATCTAAGACACTGGGCACTGTAAATTTCAGAGGGTTGACCTTAAAGCTTACCCCACAACTCATTAGTCGAGTCATTGATTTGCCATTGGGGATACCCTGGAACAAAGAGGAGAGGGCATTGGGCCAAAAGGCCAAGAAAGAATTGTTCCTACCAGAGGAACAATTTTTAGAAGATAAGAATGGGGTCCGGAGAGCTAGCCTACACCCTTTTTGGAGCGAGGTCAACCCTCAGATCATGAAATAAATTACCTGTGATGGGCGGTTTAGTATTGTTTATGGTTACCACTTCTGTTTTCTAACTGAACTCAGACATAGGATGGATTTAACCCCAGAACAAAAGTTAAGAATCCCCTATTTCCTCCTACAATCATTAATTGAGTGTGGCACAAAATTGAAGGAAGGGACACCGGACTAGTTGGCCCATCATGGGCTTATCAAGCTTCTAGTGGAAGATGCCCTCCATACCTACACTATCTCTCTCTCCTGGGAGATTTTTTGCAATATGTCCAAGGATGATGATATTTAGATTCTAGCCGAGGAGCTCACTTCATCCAACAGTGAGGAAAGGGATCATATTGAGGCAGAAAAGAAATCTAAGGGTGAGGAAACCCAGGACAGACAACCACAGAAGGAACAAGAAGAGGAATGAGGGAAAGGCCAAGCTTCTGAGTCCAAAACTGTGGGTGGAATAAAGGCACAAACACCAAGGGAGAAACGATTGCAAATCAGGGTAGAGAGGACTGAAAAAGTCCAAGTAAGTGACGGCACACCCAAGGCAACCACAACAATGTTTAAAGAGAAGGCACCCCGAGCCAAGTAGGCCAAAACAGTGAAAACCGTTTCTACAGGAAGCCAGAAAATAGTCAACACAGGACTTTCTACAGGAAGTCTAGAAAAAGGGCAACAGAAGGAAAAATCACCTGAGATTTTAGCCCGGGAGGCAGCAGCTGTGCTGGCCACCCTAAGCACATCTCCAAAGCAAAAAGGGAAGTGGAAGAGGGAGCCTTCCATGTATTTTAAGGCAAGAAGGAGAGTGAGGATAAAGACTAGCAGACCCCAGCCACTATCAAAAGAACCAATCACGATTATGGACACCTGTTGAGGGCCCTAAAATCAGGTCAACAACAAGGGGGATACCCACCCGGTCCGGAACCTGGTTGGCGGCTCCTTGCCCGTTTGGTGTAGCGGATCAGACTGGGGATAATGGGACCAGCTTCCCAATCTAAAGGATGTGTGTGTGTGTGTGTGTAGATTTTGATGATGCTAATATAGAGGTAATTTTAAGCTAATTTAATTCTAAACTCTAAACTGACTCTATGCTACTGTAATCTAACAAAAACAGCACATCTAATCTATACTAACCCGGGGTAGAATTCTTCTATTATGCGATCTAAAAAGATTTCATACAATAACTGGTAATAAAGATCATTCAGCTATCATAAGAATATAAATCAATTAAGATAAACCATTCTGCATAAGAAGTTAGGCAAAACAGTTGTGAACAGCATATCGCATAATAAGTTATTCATATGTCAAGCACAAACAAATGACGCCACCGTACAAAAGTGCCAAATGGTAACCCACACATTCATACATTGACATATAAACAACTCAGCTGTATATTACTCTAAGAATATGAGCAGAAATTAATCAAGAGATAAAAGTACCATTTATGACTGATTTCACTCACAAACTTCAAGCAATAACGATTTATCTCTACTTACTTCTAACATCTACTAAGAGTACAGAAGTGCAACATCAGTAGCAGACATTAAAATGCAAACATAAATAAATCTCGATCCATCCATTCATCAAAAACCCCCTCCGAGGGTGCAAAAGTGCATGTTCTGAGGACAAGTTTTTTGACAAATTTCCGGACCCCTCTCCAAATTCCATGAGAAGGGTTAGATACTACTAACTAACTAATCTTAATTACACAAATTTAGGAAATGGCTTCAAATGACCGCCCTTTTACTAAAACAAATTTATTTCTAAAAATTGAATCTAATTTCTAACCGTTTCTGTATCTGCTCCTTAGTGCTGTAAGCAATGCAAGGTTCGCCTGGAAAGAGTCGGCTGGTTGTCTTTTCCTTTTGTTCGAGCGATAAAAGTAGAAATAAAAAAAGTTGGCACCTCTTTCTGACAAACTAGAAGATATTTTCGAAAATCTTCCTCTGGCTGGGTGTATTTGCTGTGTGTATACTTAGTATAACCCAGATTTCTTTCAAACTGATTTTACTGTTGCTATTTCGGTTTCCGGCCATGCGAATGACTCAATGAGTTAGGGATTTCGTTGCCTGAACAATCTTCCGTATTGAAAATTGCTTCCGTTCTTTGTTCCAGGCTTTTCTGGAGCGTCCTCCCTCTTTAGCGTTTTTCTTTTTGCTTTACCCAGTTTGAGCTTCAGGATCTTTTGCAAACATGTTGCTTTTGTGCGCCTTTGACTCTGTGTTGGGTCCCTATAATAATAGTGATTACCCCATTACTATTGTATTTATACCCCTTATTTATATTGTTGTGCCCATATTACCCCCATATTGTTATTTCTGTACCCCTTAGAATCCCTGTATTGTTATTTTTTTGGCTTTATATTATTATTGTTAGGTCGGCTGGATTATATTGTGACTCCTTAGACTCCTATATATAGAAATGAGGTTTTGTCATTTGTATCATCCAAGAAATTTTCATTTATGTAATGTAAAGGAGGTTGCCCCTCGAAGAGGCTAAATTCTAAGGCGTGGATCTATCTTTTCTATCTTTTCTTGAGCTGGTTTCATAACATTTGGTATCAGAGCTTTGGATTCTAGGGTTTCGCTGCTCCAAACAGGTCATCGTGGAATTTTCGCTATAACGTTTTTTCTGTGACGTTTCAGAAGTCTCAAAAAAAACCCATTTGAGAAGAATTGGTGCTGAACCTTGGGTCCGAATTTCAGAGCTTTTCGCGCGATATTTTCGGAGATATGATCTGAGGAAGTTGGCCTTTTTGCAGACTCCTGAATTACATTCAAAACAGGTGACCTGGGGAAAATCGTCATAACTCTCTCTCTGAGGATCGGATTGAAATTTCGTAAAAAGGTACAGAAAGAGGACGGACTGTAGTTTCTTGTATGTGTGTTTCAGATTCAAAGGTTGAAACAGTGACTCGTGGCACGTCGTACAAGTTCGCTCTACTGAACCAGTCTAAAAGCAAGTCACTGTGGGAGATTTCACATAACTCTTCCTTGGAGAATCCAATTTGGCTCAGACTTGTGGCATTGGAAAGAGGACACAGAAGGCTACTACAGGTAGCAATTTCAGAACTAGATGATTCGAAATTACAGAGATACATCAGATTCAATATCAGGCTTCTATAAAGTGAAAAAAGGTGTGTAGTTTTTTTTTTAAATTTTTGTGTAAGCTTGGTTTAACGGAATTCAAAGGGCATAGTAAAGCATTATTATCGGTAACTGATGCCCCGAGGAAAGAAAATGCAAACACCTAGTAAGGAACCTGAAAGCTCTAGCATGACTCATGAAGAAGAGGAAGAAATGCTACATGATATATCAAAATTACAAGAACAAGTGCAACAAATGTCACGCTCACAAAAGCTAACAGAAGCTAAGATAAGTGGCGTGGAATCTAAGATAAAGGGCATGGAAGCTAAGATGGATGATTCGAAGACAGATTTGAAGATAGATTTGAAGACAGATATGGAAGAATTGAAGAAGTTGCTACAAGAAAGTGTCACTAATGGTGAAAAGGTAGTAAAGGAAACTCATGATGAGAACAAAAGAAATGTTAATCATGATACCATAGACACTAATGTTGGATCGAAGACTCACCATGTTCCAAAAATCGATATGAGGAAGTTTGATGGCAAGGATCCCGCCACATGGATATTACAGATGGAGCAATTCTTCGATCTCAATAATGTGCAAAACACACAAAAGGTACGTATGGAAACTTTATATTTGGAACCAAATCAGTTTGTATGGTATCAATGGCTTTGTTCTCGTAAACAATTTATCACTTGGGCAATTTTTACGGAAGAATTGATAGCACATTATGAGGATACAAAAAGCAACACTTTTTTTAGCCAATTGATAAGTCTCAAACAAAAGGGTTCAATAATGGAGCACATTGAGGAGTTCCAAAAATTGAACATAAGGGTAAAAGATATTCCAGAGGAGCATAGGATTGATGTGTTCATAGGGTCTTTAAAGGATAATATCCAACATGATGTGCCTTTGGGAACCTGATTCATTAGAGAAGGCATTCAGGTTAGCAAGAAAAATGGAAAGCAAAATTATGGCAACTAGGAAGCATACCATTCACAACTATAAAGACGGAAGTGTTGTTGCCCATAGTCTTCCACAACCTACAAGGTTGACACCACAACAATTGGAAGAAAAAAGAGCAAAAGGGCTTTGTTACAATTGTGATAGCAAATACACAAAAGGTCATAAGTGTGCTGAGAAGAAATTATTCTACATAGATTGTGAAGAGGAAGAAGAAAAGGAGCAAGAAAGGTCAAAAGAAGAGGATATATTCCAGGAACAAAGCCTAGATGAAGAACAAATAAATCCGACCATATCTTGTAATGCATTGGCGGGAATTACCACTCCTCAAACCATCAAGATAGAAGGACAAATCAAGAAGAAAAAGGTAATAGTGTTGATTGATTCAGGAAGCACCCACAATTTTATTCATTGTAGGGTAGCAAAAGAATTGAATTGCTTCCTATATCCAGCACCAGAGTGTCAAGTGATGATTGCAAATGGAGGAACAATAAATTGTTCTGGAAAGTGCCATAATATCAAGCTATCCATGGGAGAATATGTATTGACTAGCCCAATGCTTTCCATTCCAATGGGAGGTGCTGATGTTGTACTAGGAGTCCAATGGCTACAATCCTTGGGTACAATAGCTTTTAATTTTCAAGAACTTTTCATGAAATTTTCTGTGGAAGGAAAGGAAGTTGAATTAAGGGGTATTGCAGGGAAACCAGGAAAGATAATCAGCTCTAATGGCATGACAAAGCTTCTAAAAAAGGAGCAAAGAGGTGTAATTGCACAATTATGTTCGCTAGATGTTTCCACATTGGAATCATCTATTTCTCCAGATCTCCAAAAAGTCCTGGACAATCATTCCAAGGTATTTGAGACTCCCAAAGGTCTCCCACCTATGCGTGATCATGATCATGCTATTCATCTGATTCCAGGAAGTGTTCCTCCAAACATCAGGCCGTACAGATATCCCTATGTCCAAAAAAGTGAAATTGAACGTATGGTTGCAGAAATGCTAGAGGCTGGTATAATTCAACCGAGTCAAAGTTCTTTCTCAGCTCCAGTAGTATTGGTGCACAAGAAGGATGGATCATGGCGCATGTGTCCAGATTATAGGGAGCTCAACAAGCTCACTATTAAAGATAAGTTCCCCATTCCTGTCATTGATGAATTACTGGATGAATTGCATGGATCAATTTACTTCACCAAGTTGGATCTTCGTTCGGGATATCATCAAATCAGAATGAAGATTGAAGACATTCCAAAACGACATTTAGAACTCATGAGGGTCATTATGAATTTTTGGTCATGCCTTTTGGCCTTACCAATGCACCTTCAACATTTCAAGGTTTGATGAATTCAATTTTCAAACCATTCCTTAGAAAATTTGTGTTAGTATTTTTTGATGATATACTAATCTACAGCAAGTCTTGGAAGGATCATGTTGAACATGTTGACAAGGTGCTACAACTATTGGAGGAGAAACAATTATATGCAAAAAGATCCAAATGTTTCTTTGGAGTCCAGGAGGTGGAATATTTGGGTCATATTGTATCTCATGAAGGAGTTAAGGTAGACCCTAGCAAAATTAAAGCCATTAAGGAATGGAAAATCCCCACATCCATAAAGCATCTGCGAGGATTTCTTGGGTTGACAGGGTATTATCGCAAGTTTGTTAAGAATTATGGGAGAATAGCAGCACCTCTAACAACATTATTGAAGAAAGATTCATTTTCATGGACTCCGGAAGCAACAAAGGCCTTTGAACATCTTAAAGAGGCAATGTGCCAAGCACCGGTCTTAGCTACACCGGACTTCACAAAAACCTTTATTGTGGAATGTGATGCTTCAGGAAATGGAATTGGTGTTGTTCTAATGCAAGATGAAAGACCCATTGCTTTTGAAAGTCGTCCAATCAAGGGAAAGTTTTTAAGCAAAGCTATTTATGAGAAGGAAATGTTGGCAATACTCCATGCACTTAAGAAATGGCGACCCTACCTAATGGGAAGACACTTCAAGGTAAAAACGGATCATGATAGCCTTAAATACTTTTTAGAACAAAGATTATCCTCTGAAGAGCAACAAAAGTGGGTCACAAAGATGTTGGGTTATGACTTTGAAATCATCTACAAAAAAGGGAAGCAAAATGTGGTGGCAGATGCACTCTCAAGAAAGGATGAGGATGTGGAAGCATTGTTGTGTGCCATTTCTATTATCCAACCAGATTGGATAAACGAAGCAAAGGAGGAATGGAAGAATGACGAAGAAGTGTGGGCACTTATTCGAAAGCTACAACAAGATTCCAGTACTTCTGATACATTTAGCTGGCAAAATGATTCGTTATGGTACAAAGATCGCTTATACCTCTGTAAGAATTCCCAGCTAAAACAAAAGATTCTTATGGAATTGCACACTTCTCCCTTAGGAGGGCACTCAGGATTTTTAAAAACTTACCACAGGGTTAAGAAGGAATTTTTTTGGGATGGCCTTAAATCAGATATTCAAAAGTTTGTGGCGGAATGTTTGGTTTGCCAACAAAATAAAGTTGAAACAATTAAGACACCGGGTCTATTACAACCTTTATCCATTCCAAGCCAACGTTGGGAGGAGGTTTCAATGGATTTTATCACAGGTTTACCCAAGTCTGAGGGAAAGAGTGTCATCATGGTGGTAGTTGACAGACTTACCAAGTATGCACACTTTTGTGCATTATCACATCCATTTAAAGCCAGTACAGTTTCTACTGCATTTATGGAAACAGTTCAAAAGCTACATGGAAACCCAAAGATTATTGTAAGTGACAGAGATCCCATTTTCACTGGAAATTTTTGGACAGAATTATTTTCTTGTCTTGGTACTCAGTTAGCTCATAGCTCATCTTATCATCCTCAATCTGATGGGCAAACTGAGATAGTAAACAAATGTTTGGAAGGATATCTTCGTTGCTTTGTATCTGATAAACAGACACAATGGGTCAAATGGTTGCCTCTGGCTGAATGGTGGTATAACACTTCCTTCCATACAGCAACAAAAATGACCCCATTTATGGCACTTTATGGGTATCAACCACCATCCATCACATCATATTTAAGAGAAAATTCTAAGGTTCAGGCAGTGGAACATCACATCGAACATCAACAACAAGTCCTCCAACTCTTAAAGGATAACCTCGTGTTGGCACAAAATAGAATGAAACAACAGGCAGATCAACATCGCAGTGAAAGAAGTTTTGATGTAGGTGATTGGGTATTCCTACGGCTACAACCATATAAGCAAATGTCCCTAAAGCAAGCTAAGAAGGATAATAAATTATCACCAAAGTATTATGGTCCGTACAAGGTGTTGAAAAGATTGGTACTATGGCATACAAATTGGAGCTTCCTGCAGCTTCTCGATTGCACCCAGTTTTCCATGTTTCATGTTTAAAGAAGGTTATAGGCGACAAGCTCCCAGTTCAAACAATATTGCCAGAACTTGACGAGGAAGGAAAAATTATATTGGAACCGGAAGCAGTCACAGAAACAAGAACTCGACAGCTACGAAATCGATCAATTTCAGAGTATCTTATCAAGTGGAAGAACTTATCCGCTGAAGATTCCACATGGGAGGATGAGAATTTTATGCAGAAGTATCCAGAACTACTCAAGCGTTGAGGACAACACTTTTTTGAAGGAGAGGGGCATGTTGGGTCCCTATAATACTAGTGATTACCCCATTACTATTGTAGTTATACCCCTTATTTATATTGTTGTGCCCCTATTACCCCCATATTGTTATTTCTGTGCCCCATAGAATCCCTCTATTGTTATTTTTGTGGCTTTATATTATTATTGTTAGGTCGGCTGGATTATATTGTGACTCCTTAAACTCCTATATATAGAAAGGAGGTTTTGTCATTTGTATCATCCAAGAATTGTTCATTTATGTAATCTAAAGGAGGTTGCCCCCTCGAAGAGGCTGAATTCTAAGGCGTGGATTTATCTTTTCTATATTTTCTTGAGCTGGTTTCATAAGACTCTGAGTCTTGGATAGTCTATTTTCATCAGTGTCTGTTGAGTGATACTCTGGAATCCGCGGCCCTGCTGTATGCGGCATCCATTTGCGAAGGCATCTCCTCTCTCTTCTTCTAGTATTTGCGCTTTCCCCTTTTCCTTAGATGTTTCCTGCATATAGATTTATATTAGTTGCTGCCTTACAGTTTACGCAAAGGAAAAGAGAAATGACGAAAAGATTGACATGAAAGCTTTAAGTTCTAATGAATGCATAATCATGACGCTCATAATGACTTGACTCTTCGAAAAACACAACATGATCATCTTTGGATACTCAGGCATGCAATCATTAATTTCCCTTAAGGTGCGCGCTCAATTTTGGGTTTACAGATCACGCCGAAGAAACTTTGCGATGAGTGGTTTCTGCGATTCTCATCGTAGCAATTAATGGTCTCATTCATCGCAGGTCACAGATCACAATTTCGCAGTTTGTAAGATCGCAGATCGCAAATCGCAAGATCACATTTTGCATTTGATCATTGTGCACTGCGTATGCGACGTTGTGATATGCGATGTCGCATATCGGCTGTCGGCGATTCTTTAGGTTTCCTTTTAATGGCGCTTTTAAAATATGCGATGCGATGAATTTTGCATCACTTCTTTGCAATTTATTTATGCGCATAGGAAAACGCTTCACTCTCTCTTTGCGATGAGATATAGGTTTTAGGGAGTTAAATACAAAAATTTTGATAAAAATGTTTTTGGGATTTTTTGTTAAGGGTCCCCCTTTGCTTGATGTTATTGCTAATACCAAACAAAGAGGGAGGTTGTTGGTGACCACAACAATGGCGATTCACTGTGAAGAACTAGTTATCTCTTCTTTTCTATTGACATTTCCACTTCCGAAACAGAAAATTTTTCATATGTCTAAATTTTGTTGTGGACAGATAGAGTAGATTACCCCTTATCCTGTCAATGATACTTTGTCTCAACCTTTCTTTTATTCCAATTGTCTGCTTCCTTAGGCTTAGTTCTTGCATTCACACCAGACATTACTCGGTCCTTTTTTAAAGATAAAATAAGGTCTTCTCTGCGTACTGGCTTTAAAATATGCTCATTTGTCATAGGTAGAGCCTCTGCTGCCCACAAGCGTCCATAGCCTTGACAGGGTTACCATTTTATCCAGCAATGATCCTTTTTCCTGCTTGAGGTTATTTACAACATTTCAGAGAAAAATCCTTTTTGACACTTTTTCCTTTTTTATTCTCTAAAGAACAATGTCTTGGTTTGGTGGCCAAATTATGACACAGTCATTCACTTGATTTACACTTTTGCTGAACAAGCTGGCTCGTGATGAGACCCCTTGTCTTTTGATTGCAACAATCTTGAGTCTTTGCCCTGTTTTGATAGACAATATTGGCAAAGTCAGCAAGTTATAATATCTGTGATCATGATAAGCCGGCTCGTGATGAGACCTCTTATTCTTTGAGATATAGTGTTTTCTCAGATTGTTTCTCTGAATGCTGCAGTTTCCTTTAGCAGGGAGGAAGTCATTGTTTTTCCTTAAGAAAGCTCTGGACGACAATAATAGAGTTTGAAAACAACAGCTTTACAGAGAATATTTATTTTATTATTGATGATACCTTTCATTGTGCTGACATAAAACAATTCTTTACCAAATGTTGCTTTCATCAAAGTTTTTTGAGAGGTTAAAACTAATATCAAATTCAGGTTAAAGTTAACTCTATTTGTCAATAATAAAAATCAGATCTTTCGAAAAGTTTTGCTATTTGTACAAGTGAAATCAAAATCTGATAGAGAGTTGGTGTGCTCTTTCATGAATCCTTTTCAATGATCATTTACAACCAGTTTTATTTATAAGAAAGAGAAAAACAAAATAATAAAAAAAACTAAAACTATCCTACAAAAATAGAAGAATGATCTTCTATGGAAAATACATTTTAAGAATCTATCCATTCACAGGCAAAGAATCTCTTCTACCTGGAAAATCCTGCAACACAAACGTCGATGGGCCTATGACTTCTACAATCTGAAAAGGACCAAGCCACAGCTTCTGAAATTTCGTATGTTTGCCCTTTTCTTCATGAGCCTTATCCCATTTCAAAACTAAATCTCCCATCTGAAAGCTTTTTCTGGTCATTATGCTTGAGTCAAAAGAGGATTTTATTAGCGCTTGGTGGTGAGCATGGGTTTTCTTAGCTTGTTCTCGTCGTTCTTCTAGTTGGATTATCTCCATTTGTCTCAATTGTAAGGAGGAAGTAGATACTTCATCGATGTGTTGTACTAAGGACAAAGAGGGAATGACTAAGTGACTTGGAAGAACCACTTCTTTCCCATAAAATAAATTAAAGGGAGAAGTGCCGATTGAAGCTTTCTTCGTAATTCTATCTGCCCATAAAGCATTTACCAGTGCTTTGTGCCAATTCTTTTGGTTTTGGTCGACTGTTCTTTTAATAATCCTGATTAGGTTTTTGTTTGTTAATTCAGCCAACCCATTACCATGTAGATAGTAGTTGGCAGAATACTTCAGTTTGAACCCTCTTTTAAGTGCAAACTCAGTCATTGCATTTCCAGAAAAGTATGATGCATTATCAAACATTAAGGCCGTTCGCAATCCAAACCTAGTGATGATAAACTGATCTATGAATTCAATAATGTTTTCAGAATTAATTGTCTTGAGAGGAACTGCTTCTACCCATTTATTAAAATAATCTATTGCCGTGAGGATATACCTATGCTGCTTACAAGAGTGAGGAACGATCTCACCTATTATGTCCAAGCCCCATTGGCTGAATGGTTGCTCAATGTTAACCAGCTGTAGTGGCATGGACGATTTCTTTTGTTTCCCTATAGCAGTCTGGCAGATTTGGCGTTTCCTTACGTAATTGTATGAGTCTTTGAACAACGTGGGCCAATAATATCATGCACGTAAGATCTTATGCACGGTAGCTTCTCCAACATAGTGTCCACCTGCTAGTCCATCGTGGAGTTCCTACAAAACCTTTTCGGCTTCAGTTTTCTCAAGACACCTAAGAAGTACAGAATCGTAATTCCTTTTAAACAGAACATCATTTATGAGCTGGTATTGTTTAGCTTTCAATATCAGAGCTCTTTTCTTGGTGTGATCCAGGTGTGATGGAGCATACACGTTCTTAAGATAATAAATGGTGTCTGCATATAATGATTCTGCGTCGTTTAGGCTTACCTCATATGTATGTACCTCTTCAGATGAGTTCCCAGGAATTTGTGATGCTCCAGCTAACATCTTGCAAAAGCCTTGACCTCTTACGATGTTCGCCGGCTTGATCTCAAGATCGTATTCTTGTAAAGCGGTAATCCAATTTGCTCTCTTTTCGCCCACATCCTTCTGTACCAGAAGGTTTCTTACCGCTGGAAACGGCACTACGACTTTGGTGTGGGCTTTAAGTAAGAAAGGTCTGAAATATTTGATCGCTTTGAAAACAGCATATTCCTGTTTCACCACGTCTGAATAATTGAGCTCAACACCTTGTAAGTTCAAGCTAAAGAATGTGATTGGAGCTTTCGTCTTTTCTTGATTTACTTGAGTTAAAATCGCGGCATAAGGTTTCTCTGAGGCAAAAGTGTATAAGATAAAAGATTCTGAAAAATTTGGGGTAGCTAAAGATGGAGCGTTGATGATAGCTTGTTTGATTAAGTTGAATGCTTCGCGCTCATCTTAACCCCATTTAAAATTTGAATTCTTTTTTATCATATTTTGTAAAGGAGAAATAATACGTGAAAAATCCAGGACAAACCTTTTTACAAAATTGATTTGTCCAAGGAAAGATTGCATGGACTTTTTGTTATGGGGCATGGATATTTCGGAAATTTCTTTGATTCTGTCAAGTTCAATGTGAATACCAGATTTCGACACTATGAATCCTAGCAATTTCCCTTCACTTAATGCGAAAAAAGATTTCTTTGGGTTAAGTGAAATTCCATACCTTAAACATCTTTGAAATATTTGTTTCATGTCTTTGAGATGGTCACTTCGCTTCTTGGAGTACACTGTTATATCATCTAGGTAAATCACTACCGATTTATTGACTAAACCTTTAAACGCGATGTCCATGGCTCTCTGAAAGGTAGCGCCAGCATTGATCAGACCAAATGGCATCTTCCGATATGCGTATGTGCCCCATTTGGTTCGGAATGTGGTTTTCAACTGATCATCAGGATGTACTAGCACTTGATTGTATCCTGAAAATCCATCCAGGAAAGACATTAATTCAGAGCCCGCTACTGCCTGTAGTATTTGCTCCATAGGTGGGAGGGGAAAATTGTCTTTCTGACAGGCTTTGTTGAGATTCCGGAAATCAATACAGATTCTAATATCTCTGTTTTTCTTTCTAACGGGCACCATATTGGATACCCATTTGGAATGTCTGACGGGGAAAATTATTCTGGCTCTCAACAATTTATTTAGCTCAGTCTTTATCTGATTTTCTAAGTTGGGGTGGATTTTTCTGAGCTTCTGCTGGACAGGTTTTTCATTGTCAATCATAGGGATAGTGTGTTGAATGATAGAAGTGTTGTATGTCTTCAGCTCATCGTAATTCCATGAAAAAACGTTTTTGTATTGTCTGAGAAGATGGATATATGCTGATTTTTCTTCAGGGGCTAGGCCGTGGCCCAGATTAACGTTTTGCAGCTTCTGATCGGTTCCTAGGTTCACTAATTCATAATTTAGAGTTGAACTGTAGAGTTTAGAATTGGCAGACCTTTTAAACCGACTTTTTAGATCATATAAATCTTCTAACTTAACCATCGATTTCGGTATAGCATTATCAGTGCTATTTTGGTGTATTTGGTGATCATGATGGTCTTCGTCAATTATTTGATTTGAGTAGGATCCTTCAGAAGTGAGGAAATTTACAATGTCATGATCGTCGTTGAATACTCTCCAGTTGGTGATGTTGTCAGGGATGGATGGTCTAAAGATTAATTCTATTGACAACCTATCGGGACTAAAATCTTTGGAGGGAATAAGTCCAGAGGCTACGTTAGCTAACAGGTCTGCGCTCGCATTTTGGAGTCTTGGGATCGACGAAATATTGAATGCTATGAAATGTGAAGTCAGATCTTGTACTAAAGATTGATAGTGCTTTAAGTGACTTGACAGGCAATGTATGGTGTTACGTACCTGTTTGACGACAATTTCAGAATCCCCAAAGACTTGGAGATACTTAACACTCAACCCGATTGCTTTGTATAGGCCTTGCACCAAGGCTTCGTACTCCGCTGTATTGTTTGTGCAATCGAACTCAAGTCTGCATGTAAGCATGATCTTTTTTCCATCTGGGCTAATCAGAACGCATCCTGCTCCTGCTCCCTCGTTAGATTTAGAGCCATCAAAATATAATTTCCAAAATAAAGATGTATTTACAGAGTTATCTAAAAAATTAAAACACTTTGAATCATCAGTTTGGAAAAAAATTTCAACTTGGGACAAAACTGAATTTTCTAAGTAAGTGAGGTGTGAGCATTGAAATTGCCGAGGAAAGAATCTACCGAGTAATTGCCTATGATACTGCTGTTGTATGCTATTGCTTCATTCTCTCCTTCCAACTCAGTCACTATATACCTTTGGTGCAACTCTCGTTCAACTTTATTTGATTGGGTTTACCGTTGTAGGGTAACCACATGTGCGAACAGTCGGTTGAGAAATATCCGTGGAGTTTTTCGGACCAATCCCTGCTAAGAATTAAACCATAGAATTCAGGGATATCAGCTACTAGAATGTCGATAACCTGGCACACTTTCGGGTTAGACGACAATCTTATGGTCACCTCGTTAAGTTCACCAATCACTTCGACTTGAGATCGATCAAGTTGAACTATGCGCACTGCGGATTTTTGAGGCTGAACATTCAATTTCGCACATATTGATCTGGGTAAAATATTCGTTGAAGCACCAGAATCAACCAAGCAATTGTGCACGTTTTTATTGAAAATTTCATAAGTGAGAAGAAAAGGAGGAGTATGGGATCTTGATCTTCCTCCAATCAAGGCAATGTCATTCGGATCAATCTTATTGATCATGTTGGTTGGAGGCCTTCCCATGTTGTGGGAAGCTACAGCTGTAGGTAAAGATGTAGTAGGCACGGCATGTAATTCTTTCATCATTATTTTCTGTTGATGTTCCAATTTGCTCAATTCATAAAGAGTGATATTAGCCCTAGTCTTTTTCATATCATTGATAATGTTATACTCCATTTCATCTGACACTATCAGTGTTCTTGATGGAGGTGCTTGATCTGATTGGAATGGGCTAAATTGGGTCGCTCTAGCAGTTGTTTTCTTTGTTGCGACCTTATCTTTTGTTGCAGGGCTTGCGCCCTTCTGTTTAGGGGTAGTTTGGGGAGGATCAAGTTGATTCTTGCTTCGTGTGCTAACCGGAAATGCTTCTTGATCTTCTTCTTGTGGGAGGATGAAATCCCACATTTCTTGTAGTTCCACAACTTCTTCATCATCGGTCTGCCCTTCAGTGGTATTCTCTTCTTCTTCTTCCTCTTCGGATTCGACGTTTGAGACAACATTGGGTGATTTCACCTCCATGGGAGGATTTATTTTAAAAGATCTGTACGGATTTTTAGAAGAAGTTTCTACTACTTGTTTTCTTATGTCAATCATCTCATTGGACATGGCCTTTAACACTTTTTGTAATCCTTCCATATCAAAAGGATCTTTCGTTTGCTTCTGCTTGGTATCTTCTTTGAAAGAGATTTTCTTAGATTTGCGTTCTTCTATTACAGATCTCTTTTCTAGGGCAACTACGCGCTTTTCTACTACTAGCGCTTCTGTCAAGTTTTCAACTAAGGTCGTCTTGTTTGCCCTATCTACGAAGATAGACAAGTTTGATGGTAAGGCCGTGATGTACCATTCACATCTTACTTCCTCACTGGGTTGAGAAGCAGCGAGAATTTTGTTGAGGATCTTATTGAACCGTAAATTGAAATCTTTAATGGGTTCTCTAGCCTCAACTTTAAGATTAGATAGGTCATTGATCAATGTCACTGTTGATCTGTCATCGCCAAACTTGGTGACGAATTGACTTCGAAAAATGTCCCAACTTGTGATGGACCCGAAAGGTAATGAAAAGTACCATGACCCGGCTGTTCCTTGCATTGTATAAGGAAAAAGCCGGACAACAGCATCCTCGTTGGTAACTCCATTGAGATTAACAGAAAGCATGAAATTATTGATATGCTCTTCAGCTAGCATGCCTATTTCTGGATTGAATTTAGGTAGCCATTTCTCAGGATGGGCCGGTATTGGGCTCAGGGGTGGAGGCATTAAAACTGCCCCAGGATTGTTCCATGGAGTCTGGGCCATCGTTGAGCCGCTAGTTAATGAAAGTGCAGAAGATGGTCCATGATGCGGAGAAGATGAAGATATTATGATCTTTGATGATTGAAGAGGAAGGGTTGTGGAAGATGGATGAGTGATTTGGGATGAGGATGTGGGTGGTTGACTCCGCGGTGAGGGGGTTGAAATGGACGTAGTAGATGAAAGAGTCTCACTGTCAAACTCTAGTGGTGTTTTCCTTGCTCTTTTCCTAGTACGAAGAGGGAGTTCACTTGGTTGAATACCAATTTTTTCACTCTTTAATCTGGTCAGGGGATGAGCAGGGTTGTACTGTGAAGTCACGCTGCTGTGAGATTTATCAGACCTCTGAGCAAAAATAGAGAATCCCTGGAGTTTACGAATCAAAGTTTGAATTTCAGGGGGTTCAATGATGAGTTGGTCTGATATATTAGGGTAGGTAGCAGCGGTGGATACTCCAGCGACTTCTAATTCCGGGTTTGACCGTACTGGAGAAGTCGGGGGAGTTGATGAGGGTGATTTACTCTGAGAATGGTATTTGGATTTTGACTTAGTTGCCATTCATAGTTCGTGCCCTCCTTCTAGCGCCAAATATGTTGAGGGCCCTAAAATCGGGTCAACAACAAGGTGGATACCCACCCGGTCCGGAACCTGGTTGGCGACTCCTTGCCCGTTTGGTGTAGCGGGTCCGACTGGGGATAATGGGACTAGCTTCCCAATCTAAAGGATGTGTGTGTGTGTGTGTAGAGTTTTATGATGCTAATATAGAGGTAATTTTAAGCTAATTTAATTCTAAACTCTAAATTGACTCTATGCTACTATAATCTAACAAAAACAGCACATCTAATCTATACTAACCTGGGGTAGAATTCTTCTATTATGCGATCTAAAAAGATTTCATACAATAACTGGTAATAAAGATCATTCAGCTATCATAAGAATATAAATCAATTAAGATAAACCATTCTGCATAAGTTAGGCAAAACAGTTGTGAACAACATATCGCATAATAAGTTATTCATATGTCAAGCACAAACAAATGACTCCACCGTACAAAAGTGCCAAATGGTAACCCACACATTCATACATTAACATATAAACAACTCAGCTGTATATTACTCTAAGAATATGAGCAGAAATTAATCAAGAGATAAAAGTACCATTTATGACTGATTTCACTCACAAACTTCAAGCAATAACGATTTATCTCTACTTACTTCTAACATCTACTAAGAGTACAGAAGTGCAACATCAGTAGCAGACATTAAAATGCAAACATAAATAAATCTCGATCCATCCATTCATCAAAAACCCCCACCGAGGGTGCAAAAGTGCATGTTCTAAGGACAAGTTTTTTGACAAGTTTCCAGACCCCTCTCCAAATGCCATGAGAAGGGTTAAATACTACTAACTAACTAATCTTAATTACACAAATTTAGGAAACGACTTCAAATTACCACCCTTTTACTAAAACAAATTTATTTCTAAAAATTGAATCTAATTTCTAACCGTTTCTATATTTTCTCCTTAGTGCTGTAAGCAATGCAAGGTTCGCTTGGAAAGAGTCGGCTGGTTGTCTTTTCCTTTTTTTAGAGCGATAAAAGTAGAAATAACAAAAGCTAGCACCTCTTTTTGACAAACTAGAAGATATTTTCGAAAATCTTCCTCTGGCTGGGTGTATTTGCTGTGTGTATACTTAGTATAACCCAGATTTCTTTCAAACTGATTTTGTTGTTGCTATTTCGGTTTCTGGCCGTGCGAATGACTCAATGAGTTAGGGATTTCGTTGCCTGAACAATCTTCCGTATTGAAAATTGCTTCCGTTCTTTGTTCCAGGCTTTTCTGGAGCGTCCTCCCTCTTTAGCTTTTTTTCTTTTTGCTTTACCCAGTCTGAGCTTCAGGATCTTTTGCAAACATGCTGCTTTTGTGCGCCTTTGACTCTGAGTCTTGGATAGTCTATTTTCATCAGTGTCTATTGAGTGATACTCTAGAATCCGCGGCTCTGCTGCATGCGGCATCCATATGCGAAGGCATCTCCTCTCTCTTCTTCTAGTATTGGTGCTTTCCCCTTTTCCTTAGATGTTTCCTGCATATAGATTTATATTAGTTGCTGCCTTAAAATTTACGCAAAGGAAAAGAGAAATGATGAAAAGATTGACATTAAAGCTTTAAGTTCTAATGAATACATAATCATGACGCTCATAATGACTTGACTCTTCGAAAAACACAACACGATCATCTCTGGATACTCAGGCGTGCAATCATTAATTTCCCTTAAGGTGCGCGCTCAATTTTGGGTTTACAGATCATGCCGAAGAAACTTTGTGATGAGTGGTTTCTGCGATTCTCATCGCAGCAATTGATGGTCTCATTCATTGCAGATCGTAGATCGCAATTTCGCAGTTTGTAAGATTGCAGATCGCAAATCGCAAGATCGCATTTTTCATTTGATCACTGTGCGCTGCGTATGCGACGTTGCGATATGCGATGTCGCATATCGACCGTCGGCGATTCTTTAGGTTTCCTTTTAATGGCGCTTTTAAAATATGCGATGCGATGAATTTCGCATCGCTTCTTTGTAGTTTATTTATGCGCATATGAAAACGCTTCACTCTCTCTTTGCGATGCGATATAGCTTTTAGGGAGTTAAATACAAAAATTTTGATAAAAATGTTTTTGGGATTTTTTTTTAAGGGTCCCCCTTTGCTTAATGTTATTGCTAATACCAAACAAAGAGGGGGGTTGTTGGTTACCACAACAACACCCCAGCTACATAAAATGAGAGGTCTCCCTCCAAGGCATCCATCACTTATGAATGGGGAAGCCGGAAGACATCCACCTGGAGAGAAAGAATGAAAATGTTGGACACAAAGGCCTCTCTATAGGATGCTGAGACTATTCTACCAGAAACACTGGCTAGGCTAAAGGAGATCGAAGAAATGGAAGGTGAGGCAGCTAAATCACCACAGGAGGAAGAAAAGGTGGAGAACATTGTGGAACTTAGCCCCCAGCCTAGCTTGGGCTCCTTCTATAACTTCTTAGAGGCCGGAAAGATCATTCCTCAAAAATTCACAGTGCCACTTTTCCTTGCACTAGAAGAAGAGAGAGTGAGGACCCACACTTGGATGAAGATCGCTAAGTCCAAGGGTGTGGCAGATATAGGTCCTCTGGAGGAAGAACTCAAAGAGGCAAGAAGGGAATTGGCTATGGTACGACATGTGGAGAGCAGCCAGCGGGTCAAGCTATAGGAAGAAAATGAGCTGCTTAGACAACAACTATAGTTACAGGGACAGAGGAAGGAAGACAGGCCCCACATCTTGGGAGAACAATAGCAACAGGAAGAGCCCACAATAGCCAAAGATACCAATGGTGAATAGTAGAGAAGGGAAGGGATGCAGGTCGAAATTGAGACACTGAATATACAACTACAGGAAAAATAATTGCAAGCAGGCCTGGAGATACAGTCTCTGAAACAACAGGTGCAAGAAAAGGAGGGCCAACTGGCCTACATGGCCAGCTGGGCAATTGAAGCTCTACAGTGTAGGTAGCCTGCCAAATCCTATGCCCTATACCTTAAGGATCAGTGGTTACAGTTTCATATCAACACCTTGGCCCAAAGGGGCATTACCCCATTCCAAAATTATCATCAATTTGCAACTCTATGTGGTAGTAGTTCATTAGAGGACAGGGCCAAATTATCAGAGTTTTACTTGCACAACCTTTCCCTTCCAAACAAGAATGCATGGGATCCCAACACTGTGATAGGAGATGTCCAACTTATGGCCATGGCCTTTTGGATGAGTCATGAGGAGAAGAGAGAAGCAGAGGTCTGCAGCATCATAGGCAGTGAACTCAGTGAGCCATTAATGATCAAAGCAGAGACGGATGACCCCTCAGCAGTGATAAGCGCCCACTAGAACTTGGCCAATAGCCCTCAAGATCTACCGGAATACATTGAGAAATAGGCTCAAGCTATTGCCCACTTTGAGGACATGGAGAGATTGTTGGGAGAAAATTGCCTGCATGCCTGCACAAGGCAGTGGAACACACTGCCTCACAGCTTGAAGATAAAGGAATACCACTCTCCCACTAGGATGAGGGAAGCCTTGGCAAGGGTACCTCTCTACAAACAGCTGATGCAGAATCTACAGGCCAATTGGATTGGCATGAAATTCAGTCCTCCTTTGCTTTTGGGATTGCTAAAAAGAGTTAAGGAATAGGAGGAAGGTAGACAATGGGAGGAAGTGGAAAGGAATGCAGGATTCCATGACCGGGAAGAGGATATCACCACAGAGGCCTGGGACATGAGGGAAGTGGTCAAAGCCATACAGGATGATGAGCTGTACTAGTTTCTCAAAGGATGAGCAACCCATTTATCAGGGGGGTGATGATGAGCCCCGAATTGGGTAACTTATTGGGCTCATTTTTCATAATTTTCCTTTTTCAATCCTCCATTTTTCATAGATTATGTATGTTTTTTAGTATGTTTATGTTATTTGAATGAATAAGGGAGGTCACTTTACCAAGGAGGATAATACACGGTTATTTCATGTTTTTTGGACAAATTTTGGAGCAAAACTAAGCAATTATGGGCCAGGTGACATCCAAGCTTGAGGTGAGGATTCATAGGTGGGTTTTCTTTGGCATTAAATGGCCCTTCCTCAAAATCTCGACCCTCAACTCCGAGCTCAACAGGCCACCAAAATGAATCCTAAAGGCAGTCAAGCAACTTTGGGAAGAGTGATTGTTTACTAGTAGTTGGAACAGCCGGGTCCCTTGAATTTAGGAGGGCTGCTAGGCCCCTCGTAGTGTATAAATAGGAAGGCTTCAGCCTTCGTAGTTTACTTTTGGAACTATTGGTATTTGCACTATAGTGCTGTCATTTTCTCAGCTCGTTTTCTTGTATCTACTGTTGTATAACTTTCTTGTGATGATTATTTTTGAGTAATGGAAAGCAGCTCTACTTGGCATCAGATCTGAGTTCTTTATAGGAGCCGGCAGCTCTTATGGTTGGGCCCAACCCGAGTGCCAAGGCCTCCTTTATGTATTATTATTTGTTGTTTATGTCTTTGCAAAATCATTTCTGTTAAATAGATTAAATCTTGCTGATTAGCTAAGTCACTGTTGATGATTAGAAAGACTTTTGATGTTCAGATTGAGTTGATAGGTTGTTAATAGGGAAAAGCTTCAGAAAAGGGCCATCAAGCACCTCTGATTTCACCTCTCCCTCGGTGGGATCAGGAGCTGGGATCAAGGTGACCTTGCTGCCAACAAAAACACTGACTTTGCTTTGCCATGCAACCATTAGTGTTTGATTTTCATTTGCAGAAGTTGGTTACATGTTTAGATTCTTGAATGCTTTGTTGCATAGTTAATATACATGGTTTCCTTGTGGATAAAACTTTTGTTCATTCTCTTTACTGTTAGCAAGATCAGATTAGGTCAACATAACTAGGTCTCAAATTTTACAAGTCTTCGTTGGTTCAGTTGGAAAAACAACTTGCAGAGCACCTGTACCACTTCTCTATCTGCCCATACTCCATCAATCCCATATGCTCCATCCCCTAACACGGACTCTTGCCTCACGTTTTCCATTTGCTCACATAACCCTAATTTTTGTGCAACATTGCTTCAGTCCTCCTTGAACAAATCCAACCATCTACATCTTTCCTAAACTCCATCCACCAAGGCCTGGACCACCTCAAACCCTTTTTCTACCTCCATACTCACCCCTTCACCTTTCTCTCTCCATCCATCCTCCAAAATCCCATTTCTGAAAAACCCGTAGAAAATTACAGACATCCTGTAGAACCCCTGTAGACTTCCTGTAGAAGCTCACGAATGAGGTTTCTTGATCGCCAAACTCTGTGAGACTCTCTGTAAGGGTGTTAGGGACCCATTAGGCCCTCTCTAAACCTTCTCGACCTCCTCCAAGCATTTCCTCTCACCAATCCATCTCTGCACAGTCAAAAACAATCAAATCGCATGCATGATAATTCTGTAACCTGATTCAAAAATAAAAAAAGATGTTTTTTTCAGATGTTATTGTAAAAGTAGCTTAGATACATGTATTTACCTTTCTATAAGTCAATGGCATCTCTTCCAGTAGGTTGCGTCCTCTTTCTTGCATCAGTAGGGCTAGTTGGTAAAATTCGGGTTTGCTAGGGTTTACGTTTCCTTTCAGCGTTCGAGTTTTTTTCTGCAAATAGAATAGCCTTCTGTGAGTTAGCTTTCGTCCATTATTTAAAAAGCTTCTTCTCAGATCTCATAGAGGTTGGCTTAAGATCCTAGCCGACTTGTGCCAGTTGACCAAGTGACAGCTGCGGCAAGAGATAGTTCTTGTGCATACAACACCATCGCTTCCAAGTTTGTTACGAACTACCGGGTTGATAAAAATAAAGAAGGGAGTCTGAGGAGTTGCAACATTATTGCTGCAATACTGGAGCTCACCAGAAAGCACCAACCTAAAACCTCGATTCTTTATTATCGTACAAGTGGAATTCGTGTTCAAGTTACAAAAAGAATTATCTCAAGCTATCCTGATCTCTCTACACTCAAACAATACTGCTCAGAGACTCAATAGACATAGAATATATCTTCCTGAAGCACTCCAAGCATCCTATTTCCTTGCACAATTTTGATTGGAGTCTAGTGCAGCCACTTGTGTGAATTGGCCTCTTCACACACTCACTAACCTCTGATCCAACTACGTAGTCTTGAAGGAGATAAATCCTCATCTTGGATGAGCTTCCTTTATAGGAAAAATATTCATCTAATTGATAGTACATTGTCCCTTCTCTGATCCCAACTGGGTCTCTATCTGAACTGCCATGTATGCGTTATCCATGAGTGAATCTTTATTTATCTGAATTACAGTGGTTACATGCATGCAAGCATTAACTAACTGAACTCTCATTAATTTAACAAACTGTTAAATTAATCTAACTGGAGTTGACTAAGTTAAACTAAGTCAACTAATTACAACTCAATATTACAACTCATCCTTATCTCTTTAACTTAAGGATAAATTCCTCAATCAAGGGAGAAACTGTTTCATGTCCTTACATAGGCTTCAAGTTTGATTTTCCTTAACTAATTAACTCAAGATTAATTAATTAATTAATTTCCAAACTGCTGTTGATATCAAATTCGAATTTTACTTCCAAGGTTTAGTCTAGGGATTGACTAAAATAAGAATCCATCCTAAACTGCTAAAAATAGAACTTCTATTTTTAGCACTTCCATTTTCCATTTCCTATTTCCCAATCCGACACTAGTATCGAAACTACTATTTATAGCAGTGCTATTTTTAGCACTTCTATTTTTAGCATTTCTTGTTGCACATTTTTAACACTTACTCTCAACAATAAAAGCTTCACCACGAACGAGATCTTGTACCTCTAGAATGTTCCGCATGCAACACATCTACCAAGTGTGGTTGCTCCAACAACTCTCGGAACAAAAAAAAACTCCCCACTGACCTCTCTGTTGGGCTAGAAACATACTGTGATGTTGAAGCTCTACCTGCTGCTAACAAGTTCTCCCTCTCTGACCTCTGAGTTGTTGCAACACTCCATGCATCTCGTAGCATTGCAGCCTCCTATCTCTACACATTCCTCAGACTCCTACATTATAGCTCTCTTTGCCACTCCATCCATATTTGTCTCTACCCAATAAGCCAGTCCTACTACTCCTCATCGGGGCTCCCGTAGAAAATTCAAATCAAAGAAGTTGGGTACCTCAAGGATCTAATGTTATGAAACCAACTCAAGAAAAGATAGAA
This sequence comes from Pinus tabuliformis, assembly GCA_031772625.1. Taxonomy (NCBI): domain Eukaryota; kingdom Viridiplantae; phylum Streptophyta; class Pinopsida; order Pinales; family Pinaceae; genus Pinus; species Pinus tabuliformis. The sequence goes on along the minus strand of CM062820.1, from coordinate 1,498,482,822 downwards.
AAGATAGATCAACACCTTAGAATTCAACCTCTTCGAGGGGAAACCTCCTTTACATTACATAAATGAACAATTCTTTGATGATTCAAATGAAAAAACCTCCTTTCTATATATAGGAGCCTAAGGAGTCACAATATAACCCAGCCGACCTAACAATAATATTATAAAGCCACAAAAATAACAATAGATGGATTGTATGGGGCATAATAATAACAATATGGGGGTAATAGGGGCACAACAATATTAATAAGGGGTATAACTATGATAGTAATGGGGTAATCACTAGTATTATAGGGACCCAACATGCCCCTCTCCTTCAAAAAAGTGTTGTCCTCGACGCTTGAGTAGTTCTGGATACTTCTGTGTAAAATTCTCATCCTCCCATGTGGAATCTTCAGCAACTAAGTTCTTCCACTTGATAAGATACTTCGAAATTGATCAATTTCGTAGCTATCGAGTTCTTATTTCTGTGACAGCTTCCAGTTCCAATATAATTTTTCCTTCCTCATCAAGTTCTGGCAATATTGTTTGAACTGGGAGCTTGTCTCCTATAACCTTCTTTAAACATGAAACATGGAAAACTAGGTGCAATCAAGAAGCTGCAGGAAGCTCCAATTTGTATGCCATAGTACCAATGTTTTGCAACACCTTGTACAGACCATAATACTTTGGTGATAATTTATTATCCTTCTTAGCTTGCTTGAGGGACATTTTCTTATATGGTTGCAGCCGTAGGAATACCCAATCACCTACATCAAAACTTCTTTCACTGCGATGTTGATCTGCCTGTTGTTTCATTCTATTCTGTGCCAACACGAGGTTATCCTTTAAGAGTTGGAGGACTTGTTGTTGATGTTCGATGTGATGTTCCACTGCCTGAACCTTAAAATTTTCTCTTAAATATGATGTGATGGATTGTGGTTGATACACATAAAGTTCCATAAATGGGGTCATTTTTGTTGTTGTATGGAAGGAAGTGTTATACCACCATTCAGCCAGAGGCAACCATTTGACCCATTGTATTTGTTTATCAGATACAAAGCAATGAAGATATCCTTCCAAACATTTGTTTACTATCTCAGTTTGCCCATCAGATTGAGGATGATAAGATGAGCTGTGAGTTAACTGAGTAGCAATACAAGAAAATAATTCTGTCCAAAAATTTCGAGTGAAAATGGGATCTCTGTCACTTACAATAATCTTTGGGTTTCCATGTAGCTTTTCAATTGTTTCCATAAATGCACTAGAAACTGTACTGGCTTTAAATGGATGTGATAATGCACAAAAGTGTGCATACTTGGTAAGTTTTTCAACTACCACCATGATCACACTCTTTTCCTCAGACTTGGGTAAACCTGTGATAAAATCCATTGAAACCTCCTCCCAACGTTGGCCTGGAAAGGATAAAGGTTGTAATAGACCCGGTGTCTTAATTGTTTCCACTTTATTTTGTTGGCAAACCAAACATTCTGCCACAAAATTTTGAATATATGATTTAAGGCCATCCCAAAAAAATTCCTTCTTAACCCTATGGTAAGCTTTTAAAAATACTAAATGCCCTCCTAAGGGAGAAGTGTCCAATTCCATAAGAATCTTTTGTTTTAGCTGGGAATTCTTACAGAGGTATAAGTGATCTTTGTACCATAATGAATCATTTTGTCAGCTAAATGTATCAGATGTACTGGAATCTTGTTGTAACCTCCGAATAAGTGCCCACACTTCTTCGTCAGTCTTCCATTCCTCCCTTGCTTCATTTATCCAATCTGGTTGGATAATAAAAATGGCGCACAGTAATGCTTCCACATCCTCATCCTTTCTTGAGAGTGCATCTGCTACCACATTTTGGTTCCCTTTTTTGTAGATGAGTTCAAAGTCATAACCCAACACATTTATGACCCACTTTTGTTGCTCTTCAGAGGATAACCTTTGTTCTAAAAAGTATTTAAGGCTATCATGATCCTTTTTTACCTTGAAGTGTCTTCCCATTAGGTAGGGTCGCCATTTCTTAAGTGCATGGAGTATTGCCAACATTTCGTTCTCATAAATAGCTTTGCTTAAAAAATTTCCCTTCATTGGACGACTTTCAAAGGCAATGGGTCTTTCATCTTGCATTAGAACATCACCAATTCCATTTCCTGAAGCATCACATTCTACAATAAAGGTTTTTGTGAAGTCCGGTGTAGGTAAGGCTGGTGCTTGGCACATTGCCTCTTTAAGATGTTCAAACGCCTTTGTTGCTTCTGGAGTTCATGAAAATGCATCTTTCTTCATTAAAGTTGTTAGAGGTGCTGCTATTCTCCAATAATTCTTAACAAACTTGTGATAATACCCTGTCAACTCGAGAAATCCTCGTAGATGCTTTATGGATGTGGGGATTTTCCATTCCTTAATGGCTTTAATTTTGCTAGCGTCTACCTTAACTCCTTCATGAGATACAATATGACCCAGATATTCCACCTCCTGGACTCCAAAGAAACATTTGGATCTTTTTGCATATAATTTTTTCTCCTCCAATAGTTGTAGCACCCTGTCAACATGTTCAACATGATCCTTTCAAGACTTGCTGTAGATTAGTATATCATCAAAAAATACTAACACAAATTTTCTAAGGAATGGTTTGAAAATTGAATTCATCAAACCTTGAAATGTTGAAGGTGCATTGGTAAGGCCAAAAGGCATGAAAAAAAATTCATAATGACCCTCATGAGTTCTAAATGTTGTTTTCGGAATGTCTTCAGTCTTCATTTGATTTGATGATATCATGAACGAAGATCCAACTTGGTGAAGTAAATTTATCCATGAAATTCATCAATGACAGGAATGAGGAGCTTATCTTTAATAGTGAGCTTGTTGAGCTCCCCATAATCTAGACACATGCGCCATGATCCATCCTTCTTGTGCACAAATACTACTGGAGCAGAGAAAGAACTTTGACCCGGTTGAATTATACCAGCCTCTAGCATTTCCGCAACCATACGTTCAATTTCACTCTTTTGGACATAGGGATATCTGTATGGCCTGATGTTTGGAGGAACACTTCCTGGAATCAGATGAATAGCATGATCATGATCATGCATAGGTGGGAGACCTTTGGGAGTCTCAAATACCTTGGAATGATTGTCCAAGACTTTTTGGAGATCTGGAGAAATAGATGATTCCGATGTGGAAACATCTAGTGAACATAATTGTGCAATTACACCTCTTTGTTCCTTTTTTAGAAGCTTTTTCATACCATTAGAGTTGATTATCTCTCTCGGTATCCCTGCAATACCCCTTGATTCAACTTCCTTTCCTTCCATAAAAAATTTGATGAAAAGTTCTTGAAAATTAAAAGCTATTGTACCCAAGGATTGTAGCCATTGGACTCCTAGTACAACATCAGCACCTCCCATTGGAATGGAAAGCATTTGGCTAGTCAATACATATTCTCCCATGGATAGCTTGATATTATGGCACTTTCTAGAGCAATTTATTGTTCCTCCATTTGCAATCATCACTTGACACTCTGGTGCTAGTTATAGGAAGAAATTCAACTCTTTTTCTACCTTACAATGAATAAAATTGTGGGTGCTTCCTGAATCAATCAACACTATTACCTTTTTCTTCTTGATTTGTCCTTCTATCTTGATGGTTTGAGGAGCGGCAATTCCCGCCAATGCATTACAAGATATGGTAGGATTTATTTGTTCTTCATCTAGGCTTGCTCCTGGAATATATCCTCTTCGTTTGACCTTTCTTGCTCCTTTTCTTCTTCCTCTTCACAATCTATGTAGAATAATTTCTTCTCACCACACTTATGACCTTTAGTGTATTTGCTATCACAACTGTAACAAATCCCTTTTGCTCTTTTTTCTTCCAATTGTTGTGGTGTCAACCTTATAGGTTGTGGAAGACTAAGGCAGCAACACTTCCGTCTTTATAGTTATGAGTGGTATGCTTCCTCGTTGCCATAATTTTGCTTTTCATTTTTCTTGTTAACCTGAATGCCTTCATTAATGAATCAAGTTCCCAAAGGTGAACATCATGTTGGGTATTATCCTTTAAAGACCCTATGAACAAATCAATCCTGTGCTCCTCTGGAATATCTTTTTATGCTTATGTTCAATTTTTGGAACTCCTCAATGTGCTCCATTATTGAACCCTTTTGTTTGAGACTTATCAATTGGCTAAAAAAAGTGTTGCTTTTTGTATCCTCATAATGTGCTATCAATTCTTCCGTAAAAATTGCCCAAGTGATAAATTGTTTATGAGAGCAAAGCCGTTGATACCATACAAACTGATTTGGTTCCAAATATAAATTTTCCATACGTACCTTTTGTGTGTTTTGCACATTATTGAGATCGAAGAATTGCTCCATTTGTAATATCCATGTGGTGGGATCCTTGCCATCAAACTTCCTCATATCGATTTTTGGAATATGGTGAGTCTTCGATCCAACATTAGAGTCTATGGAATCATGATTAACATTTATTTTGTTCTCATCATGAGTTTCCTTTAGTACCATTTCACCATTAGTGACCATTTCTTGTAGCAAATTATTCATATTTATCTTCAATTCTTCCATCTTATCATCCATGCCATCAATTTTAGCGTCCATGCCATTCACCTTAGCTTCCATGCCATCCATCTTAGCTTCTACGCCTTTCTTTAAACAACCCATCTTAGCTTCTACACCTTTCTTTAAACCATCCATCTTAGCTTCTACATCTTTCCTTAAACCATCCATCTTAGATTCTGTTGCTTTTTGTTCAAGTAACACTTGTTGCACTTATTCTTGTAATTTTGATATATCATATAGAATTTCTTCTTCTTCTTCATGAGTCATGCTAGAGATTTCAGGTTCCTTACTAGGTGTTTGCATTTTCTTTCCTCGGGGAATCAGTTACCGATAATAATGCTCTACTAGCCCTTTGAATTCCTTCAAAATAAATTTTCAAACCACTCTTAAGTAAAAATTTAAAAGAATCTACACACCTTTTTCTTCACTTTGTAGGAGCTCGATATTTCCTCTGATGTATCTCTGTACTTTCAGATCATCCAGTTCTAAAATTTCAACCTGTGGTATCCTTCTATTTCCTTCTTCCAATGCCACCAGTATGATCCAATTTGGATTCTCCAAGGAAGAGTTATGTGAAATCTCCCATAGTGACCCGATTATAGACTAGTTCAGTAGAGAGAACTTGTATGACGTGCCACGAGTTCTTATTTCATCGTTTGTCTTCTAAAAAATATATACAAGAAACTAAAGTTTGTCCTCTTTCTGCACCTTCTTACGAAATTTCAATCCAATGCTCAGGGAAAAGGTTATGATTATTTTCCCCAGGTCAGATGTTTGGAATGTAATTCAGGAGTCTGCAAAAATACCAACTTCCTCGGATCATATCTCCTCAAATATAGCACAAAAAGCTTTGAAATTCGGAACCGAGATTTAGCATGATCTCTTCTCAAATGGGTTTTTTTTAAGCTTCTGAATAAAAAACGTTATAGCAAAAATATGACAATAACTTGTTTGGAGCAATGAAACCCTAGAATCCAAAGCTCTCATAACAAATGTTATGAAACCAACTCAAGAAAAGATAGAAAAGATAGATCAACGCCTTCGAATTCAGCCTCTTTGAGGGGGAAACCTCCTTTACATTACATAAATGAACAATTCTTCGATGATTCAAATGACAAAACCTCTTTTCTATATATAAGAGTCTAAGAAGTCACAATATAACCCAGCTGACCTAACAATAATAATATAAAGCCACAAAAATAACAATAGAGGGATTCTGTGGGGCACAGTAATAACAATATGGGGGCAATAGGGGCACAACAATATTAATAAGGGGTATAACTACAATAGTAATGGGGTAATCACTAGTATTATAGGGACCCAACATCTTGCCCCTCCTCCTTGGGATGATCACTCCACATTGCCCCACCTCCTCCCTGGAGGTATGGATGCATGTGATCCCTCTGCCTGTGAGAAACCTTGGGCAACAAACCTTGCCTTGTGTTTCTAAACACTGCAATCGGTTGCCTGCTTTACCTTGTAAATCTATTGGGAACTAACCACTAATTTGTCCGCAGGTCTAGAGACAACATCCCACACACTGTTCTGCATGACAGAATTGTACTCTTCTACCATTGCATCATCCCAGACTGTTTGCTACACTGCTTCTTGAAGAGAAGAAGGTTCGGTCACTACAGACTCCCCAACCAGGGCCATGTAGCTAGTGTATCTCTCGGGATATCTCCTCTATTTACGATGAGAGGATGGCTGCCCCACATTCTCTCTCACATACTGCATCAATCTGTCAGCTTCCCATGAGCGTTTCTGCCCGTCTGTCGAAGACTCTCTAGGAGTGGTGGTCTCCACTACTGAATCCTCTACATGTGGCTAATCCACATAATTAGGAGGCTCCTCCTCCTTTGGAGCTAAAAGTTCCTCATTGCCATGCAACTTGAGCTCCCTCTCAAGTGACACTCGCATGGCTCTCTGCTTGTCAAATTTTAGATCCCTGCAGACTATGGTCCTCTGACTGGCAGGAAAAAACACACAATAGTTGTGGGATGTATCTATGTACCCCACAAGTATCCCTAACTTAGCTGTTGGGTCTAGCCTCTTCCAAGCATCTTTGGTCACATGACAGAAAGGTGGTGATCCATAGATGTGGAAGTGACTCACATCTGGTCGCTTCCCCGAAAAATCCTCCATATGTGTCTTCATCCCCAAAACATGATGAGGACTTCTGTTCTGAAGGTACACTGTTGTATTGCATGCCTACACCCATAGATGAAGTGGTAGGCCTTGGTCATGCAACATCGATTGAGATGCTCCCACAATAGATCTATTCTTCCTTTCGGCCACCCCATTCTGTTGTGGATTATGGGGTGACGTCAGTTCCATTTTAATTTCTTCTGCTGCACAAAAGTCTTTGAACTACTGGGAGATATACTCTCCACCATTGTTGCTATGCAAGGCTTTTACTTTCTTCCCAGATTCTTTCTCTGACGAGGCTTTAAACTCGTAAAACCTCAAGAAGGTTTGATCTTTCTTCTACATAAAGTAGATCCAACATCTATGAGAAAAATCATCAATGGAAATAGCATAGTACCTTTGTTTAGTGGTGGAGGATATAGAGAATAGTCCACATACATCTGAGTCAACTCGCTCCAGGATTGCTCCAACTCCACTATCTCAATCCTGAAAGGAAGCTTTTGCATACGTACCCAGGGTGCATCCTTTGCATGTGTCTACTTACTCCAGTTTTCCCTTGGGTAAGCCAACAGAAATTTGCTACATGATCTTCAAGGCCCTGTGATGCAAGTGGCCCAGTCTCCTATGTCATAGCTCGGTAAAATTTTGGCTTTGCACCACCTATGCTTTGGAACTCAGTGCAGCACAATCAACTACCTCCAGCTTGTAGAGATTCTTTACTCGAATCCCTATTCACTTGGTCTGTCCAGTGTCGATATGCCTCAGGAACACTTTTCCTTTACTAAAGACTACATCATACCTTTATCTTCTAGCATAGCAACATACACAAGATTCTTCTTCAAACCTAGTACATATTTAATAGTAGATAGGGTGAGAGGAGCACCATGCTCCCTCTGAAACACAACTGTACCTTCACCTGAGACATAGTACTTTCCATCATCACCCATCTTGATCTACATCTGGAGATCCTTCTCCTCCAATGTACTGAAAAGATTCTTGCCACCCAACATGTGGAAAGAAGGTCCACTTTCTGGGTACCAAACACATCCCACCATGGATGAAACCATGCATGCGATAAGCAAGAAATATAGCTCAAATTGGAAGCTAGTGCATCACCATCAGATCCCTTTGAGGAACCCTTCTTGGATTTCTTCTATGGGAAATGCATAGCATAATGGCCCACTTCATGACAGTGAAAGCATCGCACCTTTGACTTTTCAACCTTCTTCCCACCATGAGAAGATTTGGATTGGGACACCTTCCCTTTCCCTTTCTTAGCTTTACTCGCTAAAGCTATATTTTCTTCATCATCATGTCTTGATGAAGATCCATCCCTGGTGCTTTACCTTATCTCCTCCTACATTAGGTCTGACCAAAGTCATTCCCAATCTGGTAGTTTCTCTCTTCCATTAACCGAGTCCTGGTAGCTATGCCAGCTCCTAGGAAGACTAAGGAGTTCTAGACTCACCATGTCGTCATCAGCAATCACAACCCCTATACTTGCAAGCTCATCCCTGCAGGTGATGAGCTTGTTCAGGAATGTAGATATTGTGTTGCCCTTTTCGCACTTGATCTTGCGAAGTTTGTCCTTCAACACCAGCTTCCTCTGATCGCTGCTATTCTGATAAAGATACTTCAATGTTTTCCACATTTAAAATGGAGTCTCCTTCCCATGGAGGCTCAAGACAATGTGATCTCGAACTCCCTCCAGGAGGATTCTCCTTGCTCTAGCCACACACTTTTTCCATTCCACCAGTTGAGTAGCATCAGTCAGCTTTTGCACTTCTTGATCAATGAAGTCCTTGAGACTGTTATCTTCCAATACTGCCTCCATGTGATCCTTCCATGGTATATAATTCGAACTGCCATCAAGGGCATATTTGAGTCTTAAGCCACTGAATTCCATCAGTGAAATAGATGTGATAAGAACTCAATTCCATATCTAGAAACCAAACTTCATACTTCTCCTTCTTGTATATTGTTCTCACTTGATCACCTTTTCTCCGATAACCTGTAGAAATTTCACCTGTATATCAACCTAATATAGGCAATGTCCTAAAGCATAATACTTGATCTACTTCTATCATAAAATTTGGGGAAGCTTAAACAGATATGAGCATCATCAATCATGAACATATATAAATGATAATGAGAAGTAATCAACCATAACAAAGAAGATATATCACTGGGGAAATCACTAGCCTAAAACCCCAACTTTGTATTATCATACAAGTGGAAATCTTATTCAAGTTACAAAAACAATTAGCTCTCAAGCTCTCTGGATCTCTCTGCACTCAAACAATACTGCTCATAGACTCAATAGACATAGAATATATCTTCCTCAAGCTCTCGAAGCCTCCTATTTCCTTGTGAAATTTTGATTGGGGTCCAGTGCAGCCACTTGTGTGAATTGGCCTCTTCACACATTCACTAACCTGTGATCCAACCACGCAGTCCTGAAGGAGATAAATCCTCATCATGGATGAGCTTCCTTTATAGGAAAAATATTCATCCAAAGGATAGTACATTGTCCTTCTCTGATCTCAAATGGGACTCTGTCTGAACTAACATGCATGAGTTATCCATGAGTGAATCTTTAGTTATCTGAATTACAGTAGTTACATGCATGCAAGCATTAACTAACTCAACTCTCATTAATTTAAAAAACTATTAAATTAATCTAAATGGACTTGACTAAGTTAAACTAAGTCAACTAATTAAAACTCAATATTACAACTCATCCTTATCTCTTTAACTGAAGGTCAAATTCCTCAATCAAAGGAGAAACTGTTGCATGTCCTCACATAGACTTCAAGTTTGATTTTCCTTAACTAATTAAGTCAAGACGAATTAATTAATTAATTTCCAAACTGCTGTTGATGTCAAATTTGAATTTTACTTCCTATGTTTAGTCCAGGGACTGGCTAAAATAAGAATCCATCCTGAAGTGCTGAAAATAGAACTTCTATTTTTAGCACTTCTATTTTTCATTCCCTGTTTCCCAATCTGGTAGTGGTACCCAAACTATTATTTATAGTAGTTCTATTTTTAGAACTTATATTTTTAGCATTTCTTGTTGCACATTTTTCAACATGACCTCCATATGGAATGGCAACGAGCAATTGTTTGTGACAGAGGCTCTTTTGACCATCACCAATGAGCCTTGGTGACATTTTTCGACCGTCACCAAAATATGAGAGGGTGATGATCAAGGAACATCACCATATATACGCATCAATAATGACAACTCTAAACGGTATGTAACCATAAATCATTGTTGTTGATATGAAATGGTGATGGTCGTTGTCCGTCATTATAGTCATTATTCGTGACAAATGTTGAATGTCACCACAACACCTATACTTCCGGCAATGTGGCTTTTGGTGACGGTAAATGAACGTCACCATATATGTGCACCAATAGTGATGGCCATGAAAGATCCATCAGAATAAATCATTGTTGTTCATATGAAATGGTGATGGTAACTATCCATCATTATAATCAATATTCATGATGGACCTTGAATGTCACCATAACACCTATACTTTTGGCGACGCCACCTTTGGTGATGTTCCGTTTTTTGTGAAGGATTCTATGGTCTATCACCATTGCTCATATGAAATGGTGATGATCGATATCCATCATTATAAATCATTATTGGTTATGTAATTTGAATTTCACTACAAAACCTATACTTTTGGTGACGCTTAGTTTTTTGTGACGGAGACTATTGTTCATCACCATTGCTCATATGAAATTGTGACAGTCACTATTTTTCATTATAAATCATTATTGGTGACGGACTTTGAATGTCACTACAACACCTATACTTTTGGTGACGTTTAGTTTTGGTGATGAAGGTTCTTTTAACCATCACCAATGATCTTATGGTGACATTTTTCACCCATCACCAGTGTCCTTTTTCTTGTAGTGATGGATTTGGAGATAGAAAGCAAAGGAGAGTAGGGAGTGCAAGGGAACAATTGGATCAATAGGTACATATGGATTTCATGGTAGGTAATAGGTTTTATGTGTGATTTCCTTGCTGATATCTTGATGCATGGGATATGCATGTGATTTTTTGGTTATGCGATGTCATTGGCATGGATATTTTGTTGTTTTCAAATTCTTCTTAGCCTTTCCTTTCTATTTCCTAAATAGCCATGGTGTTGTGAATTTTCCACTTTTGGTTTTTCTGATTGGTGCTTAAGTTCCTTATGGATGTGTGTTGGAACAAATACTTTGGAAGACCTAGAACAAATTTTGGATTGAGTTACTAGTATTAGAGCCTAAGTTAGGACATACACTTTGGATCCCTTGTTGGGTGAGTTACTAGTCCCTAGATTTAGGTCAGAAAAATTATTTGGAGCCTTGGAATGTTGTGGGATAGATCACTAGTCCCTGGAGTCCTGGAAAAATTGCGTACAAAAATATCTAGTTGGTGTTAGTGTTACTCGACCGTAGAGTTGGAATTGATGTGGTTAACAGTTGAGGTGGTTTGGACTCTGAAAGCCTTCATTTGATTTAGTCTTGGTTTATATCATGAGATCCCACATTCATGCTTGGATTATGGTGCAAGGGTGATTGGTTGTAAGAGAAATTTGGTTCAACACAATCTATGGTCAGGTGGTACATCAAAGTCCATGAATTGGTTGGTATTTTCATATATTAATAAGTGATATCTTCCAAATGTGATTTATGAATACTTGTAGTGATTATCTCGCTTATGTTATGGTTGATTTTTCATGGTTTCTATGTGGGTTATTTGTTGGTTATATGTTGTTTACATGATATATGTTATCTATAGCTCTTGGCATGGTTTCTTCATTATAGAATGGCTAATGAATGTATGAAGTAGTAAGTGTTATTGCAGCTAGCTAGAGAGGGATTAGAGACTTCTTGATGATTCTTAGATGAAGGCTTTCAATTTATGATGAAATATTAATTCATGACCTATAGATTAGATGTTTTCCATATGTTTGATGAAATGTCTAATGTGTTATAGGCATTATAGGTCAAGTTCTAGTTTCATGTTTGAATGATTAGCATTGTCGTTATCAGAAATATGATTCTAGAAAGTTACAAGATGTTTTGGGTAGTGTTGTTGAGACTAACCTAGAAAATTTTCTAAAATATTGTGACTGTAGACACATACTTGGAGATCTGAGGCCATAACCACATGGAAAAAGACTTGTGAGTGTCATTGGGGACTCACAACTACATGTGGGTAGTGTTAAGGGCGTGACTATAATTCTAAGTTGGAGAAAAGGGGTTCCAACGTAGGGATTCACCACCTAAGGTGGATTTTTAGCTTTAGAATAATTTGTTTTTCTCGAGGGAGGTAAATAAGTCTCAGGTGTGGGCCCCACTTCCTTAACTAGAACTAGGTGCGTGGTTCAGGTCATAGTGAAACTCGTCTCATGTTTACCCTCGTGAAATTGTGAATTTGGGTAAATATGGGATGAGTTGGTTACAGGGTGGTATCGGAGGGTTTATGTTCCATGCAACCTTTCCTATCATATTAGTGGTCAAGGGGTGGTATCAAATCAAGGTTGCAATAATGGACCTCAGGGTAGACGTGATTGTTATGCATACATGTTCGACTATCTCTATGTTTATCATGCATGCATCTTGGTTATTTCTCGTGATAGACATTTTTGTAGTTGTGTCATCATGTTGAGGTTGATGATGTTGTTATGTTATGATGATTGATATGTTGATTTCATTACATACATATGTTTCACTAATTCAAATTGATTGGGAAGATGAAATTTCCTCCCCTGGAACACACTAAGGTATGTTCGAATCCCAAAAATGATATCTAATATGTTTATGTTGTTTTATGTCACATCGTATGTTTACAATAAGACTAATATCAGATATGACAAGAGAAATGGTGGATTACAGTTCACATGGCTCTCCTTATAGATCAGTGAAGCAACATAGGGAAGATAAATCTCCTAACATAACAGATACAATGAGAATATTGAAGGCATAAATTAGAAGTTGGAAGGTGGATAATGATAGGATAATTTGGTCACAGGAAAGGAATATGAAAGCTAAAGAAAATAAAGCAAAGGTCAATGAAAAGATCCTTGAAATATTATCATATTTTCAAATATAGGGACAAAAATGGATCACTTATCGATAGGAGGAAAGGAGTAATGGGGCATCTTCTAGTAGGTCTCATGCAATACATAGGTTAGATAAGGATGACATGGTGAGACGTGGCACATGGATTGATACCCTTGATAGGAGAGGTAGTGGTTATGGGTTCTATTCTAGTTTTGGTTTAGAGATGCATCATGGTCATCATCGTTATCATCCTTATAGCATGAGTGAGAAGTATTAATTGCTGGATGATTTTAACAAAGACAAGCCTCCTACCTTTGATGGAGAGTTGAGGAAACCAGAAGATGAATAAATATGGCTGCTTTGAATGAAGAAGTTCTTCAAGTTGCATGACTATTCATAAAATCTGAAGGCCAAGATATCTATATTAAATCTCAAAGGAAAAGCAGGCATCTGGTGGGAAGATGTGAAGCATGTCAGAAGGATTAGGATAAAGGAATTGAATTGGCATGAGCTCAAAAGAATATTTAGGAAGAACAACTTATTAGAGAGATACTATGATGGTAAGGCTAAGGAGTTCTATGAACTAAAGATGGGGTTTATGGCAGATGAGGAGTACAAAGACTAGTTTATGTAGTTTTTGGGGTATGTACCATATCTTGACGATGAGAAAAATAACGTTCAAATATTTGCTAGTGGATTTCCCTTAGGATTTATAGATATGAAATAATATGATGAGCCTTGGTCATTAGGAGAAGTGATTGGGAAGTTGAAATATTGTTATGGTTAGTCTAAGTGTAAGTATTAACCTAATTGTGATTCGAAATTGAACGAAAATACTAAAGGAAATTCGGATAAGAAGTGAGAAAGATCTTAGGATGCAGATAACAAGGACAATGTAGCAATGTATAAGAAGTTCAATGTTGTTTACAAAGGACATGAGTCTTTTCTTGAGGAGCAGAACAAGGGTGATGGCAGGAAGTCTTTCCGATGTTGTAATTGAGGTGGATATCATTGCAGGAGATATTGTCCATAGCATCAGGGTGAAATATCTCAGATTTATAATGCTCAAGAGGCACAGGCAGTTGGAGATGTTGGGCAGAGCATTCCTCGAATTCAAGAAGCATTTGATAGTAGGGAGGTTGATCATCGAGAATTTATTATTGACATGGAAGGTATGATTTGAAATAAATTTGTTTCTATTTTTATTGACCCTAGAACTAACTATAGTTATATCAATCCTGACCTAGTGGATAAGTGTTTCTTGAATAAAGAAATGCATGCAAAACCTTCGATGGTGCACGTGGATACAAGTACTAAGAAAAGAGTTTATCACTAGGTGAGATCATCTACATTTGAGCTGAATGGTATGTCTACCTCAACACATCTAAATGCTATGTGTGTCACCTTGGGGTGGGTCAATATTGTTTGTAAAGAAGAAGGATAATACTCTTAGGTTATGCATTGATGACAGGCAATTGAAGAAGGTGATGATCAAGAACAGGTATCCAGTACCAAGGATTGATGACTTGTTTGATCAACTTAAGGGAGCAACAATGTTCTCAAATATTGACTTGAGATTATGATATCAATAGGTACACACCAAAGAAGAGGACATTTACAAGATCAAATTCCTTATTAGGTATGGAAATTATGAGTTTGTGGTGGTTCCATTTGGTCTTATTCTCCGACTAATTTCATGTGTTAAATGGATAGTGTGTTGCATCCTTATCTAGACAAGTTTGTGATAATGTTCATTGGTTATATATTGATATATTATAATAATGAGGAAGAGAATGCAAAAAATGTGGAAAAAGTATTAAATGTGTTGAGAGAGAATCAGTTGTATGCCATGATTAGCAAGTGTAGTTTCTTTCAATCTTAGATTCAATACTTGCGACATGTTGTTTCTAAGGAAGGAATAAAAGTGGACCCGAAAAATGTTAAAGCTATCATGGAGTGGCCAACTCCTAGGAATGTCAATGACATCAGATCATTCATGGTACTAACAGGTTATTACAAGAGTTTCATTAGGAATTGAACACAGATTGCCTATCCTATTACATCTTCGTAGTGAAAAGTAAAGAAGTTTGAATTGAATGAGGAGTGTACAATTATCTTCGAGAAGTTGAAGCATTTTCTTACAAATGATCTAGTATTGAATATTACATATCCAGATAAAGAGTTTGTGGTTTGTACAAATTCTTGCAAGAGAGGACTTGGTGGAGTGTTGATGTAGAAAGGAGAGGTGGTATGCTATGAGTTAAGGAAGTTGAATGACCACGAGCATAACTATGTTACTCATGATATTGAGTTGGTATCTATCATTCATGCCTTGAATATGTGTATATATTATCTTCCTCATAGGAGATTCACCTTGATGAGTGATCATAGTTGGTTAAGGTAATTTTTTGACAAACGCAATCTAAATGTCAAGCAAGCTAGATGGTTGGATACCCTCAATGAGTTTGTGCACTTGTATGGGCCTGACCTAGGTCAGAGGTGACTTAGCCAAGCAAATCCTAGTACTACTGGCCCTTTCGAGAATAGTCTGTGGAGCACAGACCGAGCTCTCACCTGAAGTAATATGGGAGGGTGCTAGAACCAAGTTTCTGCACCCTAGGGGTGTCTGATGAGCTTATGGAGCTCTGCAGTTTGACCCTACATGCATGTCACTACGCGCATTTATTAGCCCTTCGCAATCTCTGAGGCCACCTTTGCGCAACCCTACTCGGGGTGCGGTCCATATTAAACTCAATTTCCTTTCTATTTAATTTATTATTACTCAATTACTTAATTGATTTGTGCAAGATTAATGATAATTAACAGTATATCCAGTAATCATATAAGTGCATGCAATAAAAAAAACAAAATACACAATTAGATGCATTAAAACTAGAATCAACTTCTCTTTGTTATTCTTCATTCAAGATTACAGACTCAACATCGCCTTGCGCACTCAGCTGTAGGGGTTCGCGCACTCAGTTGCGGACTCTACTAGGCCTCTACGCACTTAGCTGCAGAGCCTTTTCCTACTACTACGATCCCATACACATAGACTCTTAGTCTATGCTCGAACCGTTCCTATTCATCTCTCTTCTTCCCTCTCTTTACAACTTATAGCCTCTCTCTATCTATATAATCCCATGGTTCGTGAAGCATGGATAGGCCAACATGACTTTACATTACATTACAATACTTTAGGGCGGACAACCCTATGACTTAACCTATACTTCGTGCTCAGCGTTCGCAATTCTCAGACTCATACAATACATTTGACAAAAACTTAGGCTTTGAGCCCCAAACCATGTTGTGGGGGGATTCCATGCCCAAAAAGCCCCCAATACAATCATCGTGGCTCGTCCTGAGTCACTCTATTGGTGTGGCGATCTTGGCGCAGTGCCCCTCCAACTAGTCCCGTACTGCTCAAAGGTCTGCGGTGCACTGTTCTATGCTTTGCTGGACCTACTGCATGTGCTCTTCCGATGCTTCTTTGTGAGGATCAACTACCTGCCTTACCGTATAGATTCCCTGCATCTGTGTGAGCTTGCTCTCAATGTCTTCCGTAATGGTGAAGGCCTCATCAATCCATGGCTGGACGCGTGCTTTGAGAAGTGCCTCTTTCTATCTTGTTGTATCCACCTGCTCTTCCAGTGCCCTTGCTTGCTTCATCTTTGCCAGTTGTTGGGTGAGGATGATTATCTGCACAGTTCCCCTTACATTATCATATTTCTCCTGGAGTTTGCGCACCCCTGTTTCCGGGCATTGTATGTTGGGGTCCTCCTACAAGGATGTGAGGATAACAAAGGCTTCATCCAACATACCATTATAGTCTTGCACTGCCCATCCCATTTCTTCCAATCCTTTTTGAATAGCACTAACGCGCTCCTCTTTAACTTCTAGAGGAGTGGAAGGTTGCGCCTTCAGCCATAGCTCGACAATCTGGAGATTCAGCTCTAACTGCAGACACATTGTTTCTTCATGAGCATTTCAGAGTCTACTTGCTAGACAGTGGATCCACACCTCTATTGGTAGGTCTATGGTGATGGACAAATCTGGGACTTGCTGGCATGCTTAATCAACTGTCTACATGATCTGTTGGTTCTGTGACACAAGTTCATAATGCTACAGGCTGAGCTATTCAATGTTGATCTTTTTCTCACTCATCACTTGAATTGTGCAAACCTCCCTAGTGTGGAGCTTTGCTATTATGCCATCCTACAGTTGGTACGATGTGTCTCATGGAAGGGTAGCCAAATTAAGGCCAAGTCCCTTGATCCTGCCCACCGCGGCTCTGTCATCCTCTTTCTCTGATGTCCGTGTTCCCTCTGGTAGAACTATGGTGTTGGCAAACTTTGCGCATAGCAATTGCTCTATTGCTGATGTGCCTGCTGCACCATAGGTGGCTACGATTCCTTACTATTGGGGTCATATCTATAGTTCCTGTAGTTGCGCCCTTAGGGCCCCTAGCATAATCTAGTGCTCCGACATGGCTTCCTGGAGAACTTCCTTGGTGACCTCACAAATCATGTCACCGATGTCATAGAGGTCGCCTTCCGTTAACGTGATCGGGTCGATGGACAATTTGGATGCCTTGACCTTTTTTGTGGCCCCTATTGCCTGCGCTGCTACTTTTTCTTTGGCAGCCTTTGCCTGCTCCGTGGCTGCCCTTTCTTCCTCGCGAACATCCCTTACCTCCGCAACCACTTTTTCATTGCACCTCTTCTCGGCCAAATTTGTGATGTGCAAATCAGCCTCATCTTTTTGTTTCTGTGCTGTTGTACTATCCAGCTCCGCCAGATCTGGGGTGTGACACTCGTGGGGCCATGATTCTAACACTGAAAATATTGCATCATTAATGGCGATGAAGGGGAGCTTGGTCCATTGCTCTATCGGATCCTTACATGCCTTGATGTAAAAATTATGCATGTCCGCCTTGAAGTCTTCAAAGCCCTATAGACTGTTGTGCACTGTGTGGGACATGCACGGCCATCTATTGTTCCACATCCAGATGCTCACCTCCATGAGTACCCAGAAGATATTTGTCTCACGAATTTTCTTTGTGTCCTTGGTGACCCAAAGCGATGCGTACTTTGCGACCTCTGGTAAGTCCTGTTCAATGTTAGGGAACTGACTGTCCTCGGGCAGTTCTCCTGTTACCAGCAAAATGGACAAGGGCAACCATGCATAGTGGAAGGTCTTGCCCTACTCCTAGGCTTCCTTGTAGTTGGTCAAGAATTCCTTGCAAAGGAACTCAGTCTAGTTGAATTGGACCCCTTTTGCACATTTTTCGGCTAGCACAACTACCATCACTGGTACCTCATCACCACGACATTTTCTCATTACCTTCCTAGCAAGGAGTTGGGTGGCTACACGCACCCCTTTATCTTTGATGCTACTAATTGTGTAACCCCTGTTTTCCTTCTCGAGCTTGTATTTTTCCTTCATGGCCTCCGTGAGTGCCAAATCTTCACTTTTTCCTGCTATCGCCACGAGGTCCTTTCCCTTACAAGTGAGGCGGGACTTTGTATGAATGAGATCCACGTGATGGGAGCAGGCTCATCTAGCCATAAGGACCCATCGCGTAAAAGGAAAAGTAGCCACCTGATGACAAAAATAGTGATAGGCATATCGTGGAAGTGCAGAATCCACAGTAGATGAAGTAATCAGCCTTCTCCACACCATGCAACCATTTTTGTGTCTCTAGTGTTGTGATTGGCCCCTCCGTGCTCTGCTTCATGAGGCTCTCCGTCTGTAAGTGTGGGAAGTTCTCGCTATTTGTGAGGTCCCAATCTTCGAACTTTATTGTGGGCACGTGACCCAAGTGCGAGCCCTCAAACTCAATTCTATCGAGGACGAGTGGGGTCTGGACTGCGGTCTTAGTGGCATCTAGGTCCTTTGGTATCTTAGTTTTCCCTTTCCATGGAGGGACGTACTTGAGTAATTTCACTGGAGAGCGCACCGAGTGGATGTCCTTTTCCATGTCTTCTACTTCCTCTATCTCATCGACAACAGCCTGTAAGTCCTCCTCCTCATCATTTGTCTCAATGGTAATAGCCTTGCCCTTTTCTTCCATTGAGAGTTTACTGAACCGTGGATTCCTTAGGGACATGTGAACTGGTCCTGCTACTTGCTTATCTTTCTTGGGCCTCAATGTTCAATGTGATTTAGGGATTTCCGGTGCAACCCCATTGTCTCCGGGAACATCATGTACCATGGGGTTCTGTGTGGCCTCATTAGTGGTTCCTTCTGTAGAGCCCAAACCTCTCCTGGTAGTCGTCATCTTGTCTAAACTGTCTGTGGTCATTTGTGAACTTTGGGGCTCAAATATTTCTCTGCATTCCATGCTTTGTGCTCTAATCAGCTGCTCAAATCTCAAGTGAACAAGTGTTGTCTCGTGGCTAGCCCCTGGAGTTTTATAGTGCCTTTTGAATTCAAATTCGACCATTCCCACCAATTCTAGGACATCACTACTTTCGTGGTAGTAGATTGTCCCAAATCTCGCCCTTAATTCGTGTCTTAAATGCCCACCACCCACTCGCTTTCTCCTTAAATCAGACATCTTGTCATGAATAGTGACACCAACGGTCACTTCCTAGCCTAACCGTGCGGCAGAAAAACCCCCCGTGTGTGGTCGCAACCCTTGTGACATGTTGATTCTTCACACACCTCCCTCATCGTGCAGCTCCCAAATAGACTCTTTTATAGTCCTGCGCTCTCTTTCAATTGCTTGGAGCACTGAGACTGTGCTCCCTACGGCTAGTCAGGTCATTGTACCACCTGTGCAACGCTTCAACTCAACTTTAAGTATTATCCGCAGAAAATCCTCAATTTCCTTCGCAACAACTAGTGCCACACGTTCTACTATATGTAGCGCACTCCCCTGGTTACTGCGTTTGCTGAGGTGCAGTTGTAGCCATGGCAGTAGAGTCATATATTCCAAGCAATAATCTTCTAGTCTAGTTGTATTATCATCCACACCTTGTCTTGTTATCCTTGGTTGCTCGATGAGAATTTCTTGCTTGATCTCATTTTCCAGCCTTTTGATCTCAGTATCCATCAAAATGCTTTTCTTCCGCAGTCGTATCTAGTTCTTTTCAAGTTCGCGAAATCTAATGGTCCCTTGCCGAATGGCTTCCAGAATCTCTATGTGTTCGACCTCGCGTAGCCATGTGATTTCCTCTTCCTAGTCTTTGCATACTGTCACAACTATGGGAGCTATTACGTGTCAATCCCTAGTTGCATTATCTTCAGAAATTATGGTCCCTACTCTGTTTCACACCTTTGGAATCATTTTCGTGGTCAGGATTTTGCAAATGGTCCTATAGGTCCATTGAACTGTTGGTATGCGGAGGTCCCAATCAGTGCGTATTGCCTAGTGGACCTTGTTTAGTACTCCCTACACCCTATTGAATGCTTCATCATGGATAGTTAGTAGGGCATGTTTCCTTTCCTGTTGTTGCGGTTTGCTTCAATTCTCTATTCTGGGGTGTTGTGCGCTTGTGCAGGTTGTACAACATATGTCTGTACCCATCGAGAAAGGTGGGCACGCAAGCTGTTTTGCCCCTGCTGATTAGAGATGGGGTTTTCTAAAACATAGGCGCATCATCATTTTACATCTGTTCCAGTCCTCAAAACTTTCTTGATGTGTACCCCACCATCATGCAGGCATTGCGTGCAGCGCCCATTTCAGAGCATCGAATCACTACTGTTCTGGTACTACGCTTTTAAATTTGCTCAGAAATTCATCCACCACTATTAATCCATCATATGTCGGCAACTCCCTTGCCTCTACTGTCACGCAATGCAGTGATATAATCATCATGTTGCAATTAAGCGTTGTTACTATGTCCAACCGATTGTGCCGTCCTTCTAATTCTTCATCTGAATTTGAATTGTAGGAGCTTTCGCGCTCCCATGAAATTCTTCCATCTGTAGTGAGATTCACCCAATCCTGTTCCCACATAGTTACCTTGTAAATACAGTCGAGATCGTCATCACTATCATTATCACACATCGGTTTAGTGTATCACGCTCCTTCGGCTGGATCTAGCGGTACTACTACGTGTAGTGACTTTTCTCAAAGATCATTTTGCACCTCTTCAAATTTATGACTCTGTTCATGTCGGTGGCCCAGTTTATTCCTAGTAGTGTGGGATATGGATTACTGTCATCAAAAATCTCTATCACTTCAAAATTTGCTTGCGTGCTTGCACCTTCAATATCTACTATTATCCCTTGCAGTCTTCCGATGGGCCAAATCTTCTATTGGTTCGCCATTCGTAACTAGATAGGGGACCACTGTAGCGCAGGTCTGCCCATGCATTCCCATGTTTGTTTTGGCAGTACATTCAAGTCTGATCCGAGATCCAGGATTACCTGATCCATTTCACTCACCAATTTACACAGTCAACCTCATTTCCCTTCCTGTGCGCAATGCGTGGTTTCTAAGTTTCCGGAACACACACGGTTCTCCTGACCCCATGAACCTAGTGATAAGTACCTATAGTTCTTTGACTGCCTTGTTGTCGTGCAATAGTTTCATGCATGTCTCCAGAAAGGTAGTGAGCATTGAAGGATCCATCCCTGGTTCTAGTTGATCCTTACTACCTAAAGTGGAGGCCTCCATGAAGCTCTTCTTAGCTTCCATGAATGTCTCCTTCATGTGGTTTAAATCAAATTCAAGTTCCTTAGTAGGAGCCTTGCCAACCCATGCACTTTCTTTTGGTTGCTTACCTTTATCACCACTAGTGGTCATACCACTCATGAGCATCATGTTTATATTCATGTCTTCTTCGCGTGGTTCAGACGTCATCATCTGTAAAATTTGAGTCTTGCTATTATTGTAGGGTAGTATTCTACCTCATTGTCAAATTGAGTACAGTACAAACATGATGTCCTCGTTGGGTTTGTACAATCATGGGCATAGTGCCCTGGCCCTCCGCAATTATAACAAATTAATTTTCCACGACCCATTCTTGTCCCATTCCACCTCGACCTCGACCGTGCCCTTGAAGTCTAGCATGCATCATCCCTGGACTTTGGTCGAGGGCTCGCATTTCGGTCTACATCCTGTAGGCAGGAGCCTGATCCATAATTAGTTCGTAGCTTCGGCACGTTTTTTCATCATGACCTACTGACCTACAGAAGTTACAAAATAAGTGTTGGGACGTCTACATGTATTTCTGCAATAGATGACAATTATCTATAGTGTGTTTTCCTCTTATCTGACAGATCGTGCACTATAATGCAAGCACCGCACTCGGCCCTGCCTGTGCCTTAGGTTTTAATGGCATTGGCCCTCCTCCTGGCAAGTAATTTGTGAACACTGGATAATGATCCTTGTCATGCCCTTTGCCTTTGCATTTTATGCACCATACCTCCTCATGTGCCTTCAATCGAGGTGTCCTGTCATGTTTCAAAATTTGCATTTCCAGACACATATTTTGTAATTGCATGTGGATTTGTTCGACTCCCAAACCAGGGTCTTGTATAGGGGTCTCATGCAATGTCATCGCCATTTCTAAAGCTTCGGCCTGGGTGGAAAGTTTTTACTATGACAGCACTGTCCTTAAGTGTGGTGTCAGTGATGCTACAAACCATGTGCGATGTTGTCCATTTATCAACATCATGTTGTCTTCGCAAATCATACCCTTCAGTATTTGGTCCAAATCCCAGAGAGTCTCACTGGGAGCATCATTATCTCCTTAAACCCAATGATTGATTGTTTTTCTGACTTTGGCCTGCTAAATTCGCTATTCACCATGGCCTAGATTTCTGCGATTTCTACATTTGGATGGTCATTAGAATGCCTGATATACCACGTTAATCCGTGATCCTATAATGTGCTCACCAGCGTAGCCTTCTTAATATTGTCATCCACGATGCCTTGTGCTTGCCATACTGCTCTTACCACAAACCAAAATTTCTCTGGATCTTCATTCGCCACTCCTCTAAACACTGGTAGTTTGATCACACTCGCCATACTGAACTGTGGTGGTGGCGGAGGTGGGGTGGGTGGAGATGGAGGTGAGGAGGGTGAGATGGGTGACCGTGTGGGTGGAGGTGGTAAACATGGAATTCACTTCCTTATCAAACTGACCACACTTCTCAGAGAAACTTTCACGAGCTCTTCCTCGCTCTCCCACAAGGGTGAAATTAAGGGACTGGTTTCTAATTCTTCGCTACCTCTACTTCTATAGATCTTCCCACTTCACATAGCTCCAAACATTAATTTATTCACATAACCTGCTTTTCACACGATAACATCTTAATCCAAGTGTTCAATGATTTAATATACTTACCTCACAGTCCCTTGAGGAAATGTCACTCTGCCTCACTATAGCTGATGGTCGTGTCTACTACAAACATAGTGATAAATCCTCCTATTATTTTGTCAAGCCAATGGTCCATAGCTTGCGTGATCTTATCTCCTAACACTTCTAGTCTGCGCACTAATTTCGGAGACCACACTATTGGTTTGTTGAGCCTACACCTTCCCTGGTTGTCTGCTAGCTTCATAATCAACTCAAACAACTCAGAAGGAAAGGATGCAAAGAAAATTTCATGGATTTCCATATACAAGTAGTGCTCTGATGACTGTTCCTTAGATACTCATGGATTTTTGTTTTCCTATGCTGCGAACTCGTGAATCTTCTTGTCCAACCACTCTTCAATTTCCTTCTTTGTTGGATTCTAGTGGAACGACATCAGACATCGTTTATGCAAATTTTGGTCCTATCAACAGAGCCATTTGTTGGCTTGTATGGGTCTGACCCAGTTCATAGGTGATTTATCCAAGAAAATCCTAGTACTACTGGCCGTTTTAGCAACAGTTTGTGGAGCGCAGACTAATGTCTCACCCGAAGTAGTATGGGAGGGTGCTAGAACCAAGTTTTCGCACCCTGGGGATGTTTGATGAGCTTCTGGAGGTCCGCGGTTTGACCCTATGGTCATGTCACTATGCGCATCTATTAGTCCTTCCCAACCTGTAAGGCCACCTTTACGCAACCCTACCCAGGGTGCAATCTGTGTTATACTCAAGTAAATTTCTAGTTAATCTTTTACTACTCAATTATTTAAGTAATCAGTGAAATATTAGTGATAATTAACACTATATCCAATAATCATATAAGTGCGCAATAAACAAAACAACATAACTATAAAGAATGCAATACACAATTAGATGCACCGAAACTGGAATCAACTTCTCTTTATTATTATTCGTTCAAGATTACAGACTCAACACCACCCTGCACACTCAACTATAGGGGTTTGTGTACTCAGCTACAGACTCTACTAGGCCTCTACGCACTCAGCTGCAAAGCCTCTTCCTACTACTACAACCCAATACACTTAGACTCTTACTCTATGCTTGAACCATTCCTATTCATCTCTCTCCTTCCCTCTCTTTATAACTTAGTGCCTCACTCTATTTATACAATCCCATGGTCTGCAGACCATGGGTAGGCCGACATGACTTTACATTACATTACAATACTTTAGGGTGGACATCCCTATCACTTAACCTATACTTTTTTCTCTGTTCCTGCAATTAGCAGAGTCATACAATACATTTGATGAAAACTCGGGCTTTGATCCGCAAACCATGCTGTGGGGGGATTCCATGCCCAACATAGTTTGATTTTGAGATAAAGTAAATTAAGGGAAAGGAGAGCATGGTTGCAAATGCTCTTAGTAGGAGAGTACAAATGAATCACATTGTAGAAATGAGTTCTTATGGGTAAGAGTTGCACAAGAAAATCTTGCAAATGACATGTATGAGAAATTGAGGCCCACATATTACAACATTAGGGTGAAGGTAATAGGGATGAAGAGTATCATCTCACGATAGATGGCTTAGTCAGATTCAAGAACAAGATTTATGTGTTGGATGATAGTGATCTCAAGAAGAATATCTTGAGGGTGTTTCATGTCAAGCCATATTCAGGTCAGTCGAGATATCAGAAAACATTGAAAACAATTAATAAATTCTATCCTTGGATGATCTTGAAGAAAGAGGTGGTTGTGTTTGTTGCGAGCTGTTTGGAGTGTTAGTAGGTAAAAGTAGAGTTTAAGCATCTAGGTGGTTTATTAGAGTTGATTCTGATTCCGGAGTTGAAATGGTAGGTCATTCCATGGACTTCATTACAGGTTCTCCAAATACATTGAAGAAGCATGCCTCCATCATGGTTTTAGCTGACAGGTTAAGTAAGGTAACTCACTTCATTATAGTTATGTCTATGAACTCAGCTAGTGAGGTAGCTTCAATTTTCATTAGGGAGATAATGAGATTGCATGGTTTTACCAAGAAGATCATATCAGATAATTATGTCAAGTTCACTTCTAGGTTTTGGAAGGAGTTGTTTGTAGGATTGGGGATAGAGTTGGATTTTAGTACTTCTTATCATCTGTATAAACATGGACAAATAGAAAATGTTAGCATTATTCTAGAGGACATGTTGAAGATGTATGTCGCACATCAACAAAAGAAGTGTAAAGAGTATCTTCCACTAGTAGAGTTTGCATATAATA